>CM053027.1:93134815-93734815 GCA_028564925.1 Lithobates sylvaticus | reverse complement strand
GGAGAGGACGGTTTGGGATATGTTTGGAGACAAGATTGGTGATGTAGCTCGGGGCAGAGCTGTGGATGGCTTTGTAAGTTGTGGTTAGTATTTTGAATTTAATTCGCTGGGTGATTGGGAGCCAGTGTAGGGATTGGAGGAGAGGGTTGGCAGACACTGAACGGTTGGTAAGGTGGATAAGTCTGGCAGCAGCATTCATGACAGACTGAAGAGGGTAGAGCCTATGGAGAGGCAGGCCAATGAGATTCCACTAGATTTTAGTTAGGGATATCGGAGTAAAGGGGGCTGAATACAAATGCACGCCACACTTTTCACATATTTACACATATTTATTTGTACAAAAATTTGAAAACCATTTATCATTTTCCTTCCACTTCACAATTATGTGCCACTTTGTGTTGCTCTATCACATAAAATCCCAATAAAATAAATTTCTGTTTTTGGTTGTAACATGACAAAATGTGGAAAATTTCTAGGGGTATGAATACTTATTCAAAGCACCGTATTATACTCCATGTTCCAAGAATGCAGCAAAGGGGGCTGCAGCATTTTCAGGACAGACAGTAATGCACCAGTTGTGTACAGTTCCACAAACAATATATATATATATATATATATATTGTGTGACTAGTGTACTGTATGCTTCTTTTGCATAGGTAACATGGGGTATGTGGGAAGCACATGTCAATAACCATACAAAGGTAAAAACTAACATCATAAACAATTGTCCTTTACGGTTGAGCCTATCACTTGATGTTTAGATGAGATGGAGTAATGGGATGAAATTATGTCTTGTTGCATTGTCTATATTTCTTCTTGATTTTAACAGATTGTATATTACTATATATGTTTAAAGGCTATACCACTTTATCAAATCACTCTTAAAGAAAAACGTAATACTTTAAGAATCATAACTGCATCAATTGAAACCATGAAGCACTGGAGTCAGTACACAGACCAAACTCCATTACTGTTTGAGACATTAGGTATGTATAATGGTAAATTAAAAACACAATTTTAAAAAATCCATGCTTAAAGTTTATTTTCAATTTTTGCAGCCAACCTGGGATAACACGCATTGGCGTTTGATTTACTAAAACTGTGCAAAATCTGGTACAGCTGGGCATGATAGTCAATCAGCTTCTAATGTCAGCTTGTTCAATTAAGCTTTGACAAAAAAAAAAAAAACCTGGAAGCTGCCCCTGATTTTGCACCCTAAAGTTTTAGTAAATCAGCCCCAAAATATGTTACATGTATTCCCATTCACATAGCAAAATATTTAAAAATTGTTGCTTACCTTTTTTACTTGCTTTGCAGGAGGAGGCTGGGAGTAATGTTTAACATAGTTAACTGAGCTGACAGATCTCTATTAACATTTGTAAACTATATGTGAACACTGTTTGTCCTAACAAGGCTTGGGTGGTGCATTGTATATTAGTGCAGTTTATTTCAGTCTGTCTCCACTCTGAAATTGTTTAGAATAGCTTGCAGTCCTATGTATATACCTGTTTAAAAAAAAAACAAGTAGAAAGGTAATGAAAAAAATATATATTTTTAGGTATGGTGAATGGGAACACATAACAAACATATAAATGGGGGTTTCTCAAATTTCACTGTGAAAATGGTGCCATGCAGGTGCCATGTAGTTCATTGAAAACTACAAGCCGACATATGCAAAATGTCTATACTTGTAGTTCACTTATTCATTCATACACAGAACTCGTTAAATGATGAATGATGTGGCCGTGTGGGCGGAGCCCTGCACAGCCGCGCTGATTTAAAAAACTGACAGCTAATACAGGGCACTTCTACTCGTACTGCTGTCACTGGGGGGTGGGGGTTAGGCAGTGGCTGCAGCATTGGGAACATATTACATGTTCCACTCTTAAAACAGATGGAACATGTAACATGTTTCCAAAGGTGAACTTATCCTTAGGGCTGGAAAATCAGCAGGCCCTGATGGCGTTAGCCCCAGGGTGCTCAGGGCATGTACAGACCAACTGGGGGGGGGGGGTCCTTTAGTGGGTCTGTAACCTGAGCCTGAGTCTGCAAAAGGTCTCGTGGAAGACGTCTTACCTTGTCCCTGTGTCGAAGAAGATACGGTGGCTCCAAGGATTACAGACCAGTGGCTTTAACCTACCACAATATGAAGACTTTGGAGAGACTTATTTTACATCAGAAATATTTAGACCCTTTGCATTTTGCCTACCAGTCTAGACTAGGAGTTGAGGGCGCTATTATCTTCATGCTAAATCGCATGCACACCTGGATAAGCCAGCAAGCACTGTGAGGGTCATGTTTTTTACTTCTCCAGTGCTTTTGATACTATCAGGATGGATCTCTTGGGTGAGAAGCTAACAGCGATACAGGTTGATGTTTCCCCTGGGTCATGGACTGTAGAATATCTGATAGGTATACCGCAGTATGTGTGCAAGACTGTGTGTCGGATAGGGTGATCAGCAGTATTGGGGTTCAAGAGGGTACAATTCTCTCTCTCTCTTTCTCTTTACTGTCTATACTACTGATTTCAGCTACCAGACAGAGTCTGACCATCTTCAGAAGTTTTCTGATGACTCTGCAGTAGTGGAGTGTATAAGGGATGGGAAAAATACTGAGTATAGGCTGTGGTGGAGAAATTTGTCACATGGTGTGAGGATAATTATCTGTATCTAAATGTGACAAAGACAAAGGAGCTGGTTGTGGATTTGAAATGGAGGAAGGCACTGGTGACTCCTGTCTCCATCAGAGATGTGGATGTGGTAGAGAATTACAAATATCTGGGCGTGCACATAGATAATAAGCTGGACTGCAGCAAGAACACTGAGGTGCTCTATAGGAAGGGCCACCAGAGCCGCCTCTATTTTTTAAGGAGGCTGTGGTTTTTTAACATCTGCCAAACAATGCTGAAGATGTTTTATGAGTCTGTGGTAGCCAGTGCTCTCCTGTATGCAGTGCATGCTGAGGAAGTAGGCTTATGCTAGCCAACACCAACAGGCTCAACAAGTTGTTTCACAAGGCCAGTGATGTTGTTGGATTGGAGTCTTTAACCACTTCAGCCCTGGACCAATTTGCAGCCAAAGGACCAGGCCCCTTTTTGCGATTCGGCACTGCGTCGCTTTAACTAACAATTGCGCGCTCGTGGCTCCCAAACAAAATTGGCATCCTTTTTTTCCCACAAATAGAGCTTTCTTTTGGTGGTATTTGATTGCCCCTGCGGTTTTTATTTTTTGTGCTATAAACAAAAATAGAGCGACAATTTAGAAAAAAATTCAATATTTTTTACTTTTTGCTATAATAAATATCCCCCAAAAATATATAAAAAAAAATATTTTTTCCTCAGTTCAGGCCTATACGTATTCTTCTACATATTTTTTGTAAAAAAAAATCGCAATTAGCGATTATTGATTGGTTTGCGCAAAAGTTATAGCGTTTACAAAATAGGGGATAGTTTTATAGCATTTTTATTAATATTTTTTTTTTTACTAGTAATGGCGGCGATCAGCGATTTTTATTGTGACTGCGACATTATGGCGGACACATCGGACATTTTTGACACATTTTTGGGACCATTGTCATTTATACAGCAATCAATGCTATTTAAATGCATTGATTCCTGTATAAATGACACTGGCAGTGAAAGAGTTAACCACTAGGGGGCAGGGAGGGGTTATGGTGTGTGACGTGTGTTTTTTTTTTACATTAGGGGGCGGGGCTGACGTCTGACGTCATTGATCGGCTTTCCCGATGACAGGGAACAGCCGATCAATGACAGGCAGTGTAGGAAGCGCAGGGAGAGGTTTGTTTACACAGACCTCTCCCCGTTCTTCAGCTCTGTGACCTGATTGCGGGACACCAGCGGCGATCGGGTCCGCTGGTCCCGCGGCCGTGGTCACGGAGCTCCCGACCGGCGGCGCGCGCGACCCCATGGCTAGGCAATTAAAAGGGACGTATATATACGTGCCTTTGCCTAGCCGTGCCATTCTGTAGACGTATATCTACAGGAGGCGGTCGGGAAGCGGTTAACAACAGTGTTGGAGAGGAGAACGTTGTTCAAAGTATGTTCAGTCTTGGATAACCCGTCCCCGTTTTATGATCTGGATTTTTATGTAGTTTTTATAGTATGTTGGTATTGGGTTAAATATGATTTTGGGTAATGTTAGAGAAAGTGGTATACTATTTGTGGTAGTTTGATTTTCTGTTATTTTTCAATCTGTTATTTATTCTATGTTGTATTTTAATAGTGTGGATGGTTTATTAGAGTATAGTTTTAATTTAGTTTTATTTGGTACTAATTGCTGTTCTTGTTAATGTAACTGTATCTTAATTTTCGTTTTGGGACTGAGGTATTCTGAATCTGAAATCTGAAACAACACAGAAAACCAAAAGTGCAGACAAATACAAAACAATTAAAAGCTCAAAAGGCTGGAACTGGGGTCATGGTACAGTTAGGTCCATATATATTTTAACACAGGCACAATTTTCATACTTTTGGCCTGTATGCCACCAGAATAAAATTAAAACAAAACAATCCAAATTAATTTGAAGTGCAGACTTTCAGCTTTAATTCAAGGGGTTGTCCATAAATATCAAGTACAAATTTTAGGAACTGCAACCATTTTTATACACGGCCCCCCCATTTTCAGGGGCTCAAATGTAATTGGACAAATGCATATAATCATGAATAAAATTAATTTTAAATATTTTGTTAAGAATCCTTTACTGGCAATGACTGCCTGAAGTCTACCAAAGACTGGGTTTTCTCCTTTCTGATGCTTGGCCAGGCTCTAACTGCAGCTTTCTTCAGTTCTTTGTGGATCTTTCTGCCTTTAGTTTTGCCTTCAGCAAGTGAAATGAATGCTCATTGAGTTGAGATCAGGTGATTGACTCGGCCATTGCAGAATATTCCACTTATTTTCCTTCAAAAGCTCCTGGGTTGCTTTTGCAGTGTGATGTGGATCATTGTCTATCTGTACTGTGAAGCGCCGTCCAATCAACTTTGTTGCATTTAGCTGAATCTGGGCTGACAGTATATCTCTAAACACTGCAGAATTAATTTGGCTGCTTCTGTCTTCTGTCACATCATCAATAAACACCAATGACCCAGTGCCACTGGAAGCCATGCATGCCCATGCCATCACACTGCCTCCACCATGTTTTACAGATGAGGTTGTGTGCTTTGGATCATGAGCTGTTCCAAGCCTTCTCCACACTTTTTTCTTCCCGTCATTCTGGTACAGATTAATCTTAGTTTCATCTTTCAAAAAATGATTTTCCAGAACTGGCCTGGCTTTTTTGGATGTTTTTTGGCAAAGTCTAATCTGGTTTTTCTATTCTTCAGGCTTATGAATGGTTTGCACCTTGCTGTGAACCCTCTGTATTTGCTCTTGTGAAGTCTTCTCTTGATTGTAGACATTGACAATGATACGCCCACCTCCTGGAGAGTGTCCTTCACTTGTCTGGATGTTGTGAATGGGTTTTTCTTTACCATAGAGAGGATCCTGCTATCCTCCACCACTGTTGTCTTCCGTGGACCTCCAGACCTTTTTATGTTGCTAAGCTCACCAGTGCATTCTTCTTTCCTCAAAATGTACCAAACTGTTGATTTGGCCACTCCTAATGTTGCTGCTCTCTGATGGATTTGTTTTGTTTTAGAAGCCTTACAATGGCCTGTTACACTTGCATTGACAGCTCCTTTGAAGGCATGTTGTAGGTTCCAAATGCAAATACCATACTAAGAATCAACTCCAGACCTTTTACCTGCGCTTAATTGATGAAGAAATAATGAAGGAGTAGCCCACACCTGGCCATGAAACTGCTTTTGATTCAATTGTCCGACTACTTTTGGTTCCTTGAAAAAGGGGGGGGGGGGTGGCTATTCTTAAGAGCTGTAATTCTGAAACCCTTCCTCCAATTTGGATGTACATACCCTCAAATTAAACCCGAGAGTGTGCACTTTCAGCCCATATCCATTATATAACTATAGCTTGAATATGTTCTGGTAAATACCTGGAAAAAATTGTGCCTGTGTCCAAATATACATGGACCTAACTGTATATTGAAATATACTGTATATGATGTAAGGCCTTAATAAACATGGTATGACTGAGATATAATTGTCATGTTATTACTAGCAGTTGTGTATGGGTTACAGATTATGTAGAACAACTCCTGCTCCATGTAATATTCCACATATCAGTTGAACTCCTAGGATTAGGATTTGATTTATGATTCAGGTGTATTTATAGTAGCTCACAATGCACTCACTTTAAATGTATGAATTGGGCCCTCTTAAATGTTTAGTCCTTTTGTTTTGCTTTTGGTTGCAGTTTATAGAAAAGATATGCATTTGGGCAGTACTTACAAAAGTTATAAGCAAAAAATGTGAGCCTCCAGGTAGTTGTTGATTTAATTTATTGTTCTTAACAATCACAGTTTTTACTCTTCTCAAATATATGATTGACATATTATTGTTTTTTTTTTATACCTTCCTATATTCTCACTTGAGTCTCACTCAAGGGTCCAGTTAGATTTAATGTTTTTGCAGTTTATGAAAATCAAAGAAAACTCTGTTGGCTTTTTTAAGTGGAATATTGGCATTACTCTGCAAGCCTGTGACATTGAAATAAGTAAGATATGTTTATACTTCGTATAATAGGGCCACAGAGCCTGCAATTTACTAAAGTAAACTGCTTACACAGAATTGGAATTGTATGCAGGATAAATGTAAGTAATACTTAAAAATGAAATAGAACTCCAGACAGCAGATACTGTCTAAGACATACTGATGAATACAGATATGTATTCACTAAAAAGATTGTTCTCTCTTTTTTTAAAGCTATTATTAGTAGATCCCTCTACAGGTAACAGCAGAACAGCCCTGCAAGTCAAATTTTTCTTTATGCAAATACGCTGATTGTTACCTTGCTCTGAGAAAGTGTGACCTGAGGGATGGTCTCATGAGAGTAATGCTGCAGATTTTTTTGTACAATTACCGAATGAGAACAAAAATAGGGTGGGATTTTACATGTACCTTGCAGAGTCTAATAAATACTCATATCAAATAGGCTTAACCAATAAATTATTTGTTTATTTTTTAAGCCTATTTGATATGTGTATTTATTAGACCCTGCAGGGTACATGTAAAGTCCCACCCTATATTTGTTCTCATTCGTTATTGTTTTATATGGGATGGTACTTTTGTAGGGTCATAATTGCCTCACATTCATTCCTCATACTCTTTTATCATATGATTTTTTGTACAGTTAGCAGGCTGGGGTTTTGTTTTGACCCAGTGTTCTTGATAAAGTGAAACTTCAGCTATAGAGGCGGATATGGCTGTGGTATCAGACAGGGGTGCTTGGTTCCCAAAAGTGACAGAATTATAAAAACTGTTTTCAAATGTGCATTTTACCAATATATTTAGCTATTTGCCTGTAATGCAGATATTATTGCAGTTCTTTTCTGCAAGCAAAATGATAGTCATGGGAAAATATTATACTTCCTGACATTAAAGGGTGACAATACTTCTGTGAAGAATAGTTCTAAGTGCCTGATTGGGCTTACATTATGCAATTTTCTTGTACAATTTTCCTTTTGATTTACCAAAACTGTATAATAGGAGCTCAAACTTAAACTCTTTCAATTTGTTTGCAATCAGACAGGCCCTGGCACTATATAGTTGCAGGAAAATCTAAAGGAAATAAGAACATTGTATAATGTATGGCCAGCTTTAATGACACTAGAACTATGCAGAAAAAAAATGATGTTATAGTTTGGATATTCTCAAACTCAAAACATTGCTAAAAAAAGATTGAAATCTAAACACTTGGTTGCAATATGTAAATTGTTTACCTGCAAGAATATTTATTATTCTGTTGTTTGCAGGATTCACACACTCCTGGCACAATAAGCGACATATACTTCCTTTATCACTTCCAAGGTGGACTATATATGTAAGCGTCTGCCATGGGGCTCAGTTCAGCCTGTACTAGCTATAGTGAATGTAAGGATGCATGTGTGGCTGTGTTACTCTGATGTGTAGCACACTAAAACAGTTAGTGATGTAAAAGGCATTAAACAGCAATAGATCTTGAAGTTTAGAAAACAAAAAATGCTTTTGAGGAGTAACCAGAGATATGCTTTTGTTTTGCTAGCTGTGCTTGATTCTGCTGTCACATCTGGTAGTCATGGATCAAAATTATTCATTTTGAGGGATGGCAAAAACCATGTTCAATGTGTATTTTATGAAATTGTAAGTAACATTAATGCTTTTCATTCATTACTTTATTGAGTGTGAGTGTTTTGTCTACTTGAAATAATAGAACTTACCATATTGCATGGCTTTATCTCATAATGTGAATTAAAGGAAGAAGGTCTAGTGTAAAGGATAACACCTGACCTTGTTCTAGTTTAAAAACGTCACTGGGGCACAACCTTTCAGGTTTAAACATTAGCCGTATACATTTCTTAAAGTAAACCTATCACAACATTGGCAACATATGATGAAAAACCTAAGCAAGAGTGAAAATTTGGCTCCAACCTTGTCACCTCTGAGCCAACCTACTAGTAGTAGTAGTAGGCCAACCTACTACTAATGTTCTGGTTGGCCTCATTTACTATTAAGAAAGATTGGATGGACAGGGTTAGCTTGGGTTATGCAAAAAGTTCAGTTTTTTCATATAACGCTACATAAAATACATATCCCAGTCTCACTATTACATGAAGGAAAACTTTGGTTATGATTATTTTATCATAATTTTTGTTTAAATTGCTAATTTTCATGTTACGTTTACTTTTACAAATCTGTCTGTTGTTTACAGACCAGAGATATTGATTCACAATGGCCCGTCCAGCGTGGCAGTGGTATTTATGTTCTTCATATAATTTCCCACCAGTGCTTTCATGAGCGTGTACTGGCCTCTTTAACAGAAAATAGTGGCTCTGCTGTCACACAAATGAGATTCTGTATCTGAAATCTGTAAGATCAGACATATTTGCAATGAGGATGGTGAAGTGGGGTATGGAAGAATTTGCAAAAGTGCTTGTCCAATGCCCACCCTTGCCCATTTGTATGCATACCGTACATCTAATTTTCCTTTTTTATTATAATTGCTGCTTTATATTTATAATAACTGCTACTATTCTTTCTATATTTGCCATTTGTTACTTTATAGCTCCTATTAGAAAAATCTGGTTTCCACTTACAGTTTAAATGGTGAGAACAGGAGGGCGAATTACAAAAGTGAAGTGAAGTTGTTTGCTTGAAAAATCCAACCATGTGCAAGAGATAATTCTGTTTCTACACATGATTGGATGCTAGAAGTTAACACATCTTTACTTCACTTTAGTAAATCTGCCTTTTTTACGCAGGGCCCCATGAGAGGTCACTAGGGGGTTATGAAAAGTGACATGTTTTGTTCGGTGAGCTTGTTTTTGAGTCGATCTTCCACCTGCATAGTTCCCGCTCCATCACCCAGAGCCAACAGCACATGGTGAATGTATAGTCTCTATTTGTCACCTCTAAGTAACCACAGACAACAAAAATATCTTTACCTTGTCTGTAAGAGGCCATTCTCCACAATGATCACAATGTAAGAAAAATCTTTTTCCACTGACCACCAATTTAAGAGGTATTCTTTCTAGTACCATTCAAGTGACAGGGTATTCTTTTCACTGACCTCCAATGTAAGGGGCATTCACCATTCCACTCACCAGCAATATAAGGGGCATTTTTCATCCAAATTTTCCACTAGCCACCAATGGGTCACTACAATTTTCGCAGCCTGCATTTCTTTGTATACTAATATTTTTTGTTTCAAGATTAGTACTGAAAATAAGCCTATGATTAAAAAATAATCAGCCCAAACTAGGTAACCCACTGGGTATATTTTTGGTGCAGGGGTTCCTAAAAAAATTTTTCAAGGGTTCCTCCAGGGTGAAAAAGTTGAGAAAAGCTAAATGAAATTCTTATAAAAAGTAGTGAAAAAGAAATTAGTGCTTGCCGCAAAAATTTATAGTAATTACCCAACATTCCATCTTATATCTGTATACTGTATTCTCTACCCCCACTGCGCCAAAATAAATATATATATATTATTAATCAATTATTAACCATAAATCTATATATATATAATATTATTAATTAATTATTAACCATACCAGTGAAGGAATAAATAGTAAAATAATGAAATAATTAAGTAAAAAGAAACAAACAGCTGCTACTTGTGTGTATATAAAAATGTAAAGTTTGCAATTCAACCTAAAAATAAATAAGCTATAAATAGGATAAATTAGTAGCGCTAGTGTGAAATAGAATAATAATATAAATTTCAAAGTATAAAAAAAGTGCTATATAAATAACTCAATGACGTTATTCAAATAGAAACAATGTATGTAGTTCACCCATTGACAAGTGAAACAAAGTTTATATATTAAAGTCCAAACTGTAAACACATTGGGTTTAGATGATTTCAAAATGTGTCTTCAAACTTGAATCTTCAAAAAAAACTTTAATCAGCCACCACACCACGTGTTTGTGATACCACTCCCTCTGAAGAGCACCCTCACCAGCTCACAGTGCCTCACACTTTCGTGTTTGGCGACAGCGTGTTTTACCCACTCCAGGGGTTAATAGTGATCATCCACTTGATTCTCTTGCTTATATTTCAATGTGACTCCATATGTAAAACAATAAATAAGTGCTCCACATAGTGTAAAAAGTATAACAAATGTATTCACTCACACAAACACCTCCAATGGCTAATAAGCGCACATGCCCGCGCACAGCTCCATTTACCGGCGTTCACATACTAGCAACTAGTATGCATTTGTGTTATGCGTTATTATGCGCTAATAAGCCGACACTGCAAGTTTAAAGTACAGATTAACACAAATGCATACTAGTTGCTAGTACGTGAACGCCGGTAAATGGAGCTGTGCGCAGGCATGTGCGCTTATTGGCATATGCGCGCGCATCCTGCTCCACATGCGTGCAATTTAGACGCACATGTGACTATGATCTCAGTTACTATAAATTTTGGTTAGATGGGTTGTGTAGCCAACCCCATGAATAAGTCTATACGACGAAACATGTCAGAGGCGTGGCTACAGGACAAGTAAAAAAAACTGTATTTACTTGAGACGCTACTCTGTTTGGAAGCTGGACCACTGCCAGAGGGCGACACTTAGAAGTCGGTGAGAGATTTCGCTGGTGCGCATACTTCTGGTCTGCCGTGGCCGCAGTACACTACTATACCAGTCCAGTTTGGTTTGCTGTGTTTTTATTGGAGGCTTGTTTTTATTTTTTTGAAATGTGAGTTTTACCATTGGAGGTGTTTGTGTGAGTGAATAAATTTGTTATACTTTTTACACTATGTGGAGCACTTATTTATTATTTTACATATGGAGTCACATTGAAATATAAACGAGAGAATCAAGTGGATGATCACTATTAACCCCTGGAGTGGGTAAAACACGCTGTCGCCAAACACGAAAGTGTGAGGCACTGTGAGCTGGTGAGGGTGCTCTTCAGAGGGAGTGGTATCACAAACACGTGGTGTGGTGGCTGATTTAAGTTTTTTTGAAGATTCAAGTTTGAAGACACATTTTGAAATCATCTAAACCAGGGGTGCCCAACCAGTGGCCCGGGGGCCACATGTGGCCCGCGGAGCCCTCTGATGTGGCAGTCGACCTCCTGTTCTAAGATGGCAGGTTGGCAAGCCCAGATCACGGGGTGCCGACCCGCCATCCCAGCAGTTTTGAGAATGAAGCCACTGGTAGTGGAAGCAAGTGGCTGCAGAGCAGAGCCACATAAGCCAATGCTTCCTGTATAGCGCCCACTCCTGTCACAGGCGGAGTGATACCAAATGTACTCTGCCTGGGACAGCAACAGCCAGCAATACCAGAATGGAAGACGATTATTAAAAGGTAAGTTTACTACTAAATTCACAATATATATGGATATATCTGTTTTGCAGTGGTTACTGGGCTGCTTTCAAACTGATCTGCAGGTGAAGTGCAGCTGCGGGTTACCTTAATTGAGCCATAGACTTCTGTTATTGTTATTGTTGTGCCTTCAGAAAGTGTGCCACACCTGCAGGATATAATAGAAGTTTATGGCAAAGTGCAGCTAACCCGCAGAAAATCCACAGGTTCACTGCGCTGCACCTGCGGTTTGGGAAAATCGCAGCACATCAGTGTGAAAGCAGCCTTAGGCCCCTTTCACATGATTGGTCAGACCCAATCGGACTTAATATTCACCTCTATGGAGCGGTAGATGTAAACGGACTTGTGTCTGTTTACACCCGCCTACCTAAAAAAATAGAAAGGGATCTGCCCCTTCCATCTGGGCGAATCAGATTGGATCAGATGGCCTGTAGAGTTGGCTGTGTCCATGGAAATGGACCTATTATCGTCCCGCTCCGCTCATTGTGGCCCGCGACCAGTTACCAATTCGCTTAAGTGGCCCTCGCTCTTCAAAAGGTTGGGCACCCCTGATCTAAACCCAATTTGTTTACAGTTTGGACTTCAATATATAAACTTTGTTTCACTTGTCACTGGGTGAACTACATACATTGTTTCTATTTGAATAACGTCATTGAGTTATTTATATAGCACTTTTTTATACTTTGAAATTTGTATATTATTATATTTCACACTAGCGCTACTAATTTATCCTATTTATAGCTTATTTATTTTTAGGTTGAATTGCAAACTTTACATTCCATCTTATATACTACAGCTGTTTTAAAAGGTCAGTACACCCCGTGCTTGCATTTTAGTATTTTGCATATACCGAAGGGTTAATCACTCTTCTTGGAGATTCTAGTGGTAGATGTCCCTTCCTCCTCTCTACTCACCTCAAAGTCTTTGCCCCTTTGATTAATTCTCTATGATATGAAACAAAATACAAAGAGTGAGATTGGCTTGTATTGGTGATATCCGGAGAGCAGAACTAAGAACTCAAAAGAGTAGATCTCTGTCCCAACAGATCCTAATAAATGAAAGCCATTAGGCGCTTTATTTCATACTTACTGGTGTGAACCAGAAACATTTATATATTAAACTGACCATATAACATTTTAAAATAGCAATAACATACTTTTAGCTTTTGTCTTCTTTGGTCGTTCTCAGGGCTGTAGGCTTTGTAAGACTATAATATTTATTGTAATATTGTAGACGCTGCACTTGGATATAAACACATATAAACTATATAGTATGTTTAATAGCTTGAGTATGTTTTTGCTTAGGACCGGGATTTACCAAGACTAATTAGAGGTCGAGTTCATAGAGCCATGGGGAACTATGATAAAGAAAGAAACCTTCTCAAGTGTGTTTCTGTGAGGCCTGCATCAACAGCAGAGCAACAGACCTTTACAGAGTTTGTCACAGCTTCCAGTAATGAGATGGAGCAATACATTAGGACAATGAATAAAAAGTAGACTTAATTTGGCTATGTTTAACCTGAATGTTAATGAAATATTTACGTTGAAAATAAAACTCTTTATTTTATCTGTAAAAAAAAATACATTTTACATCGGTATGTCTTATCACAAGAGCCAGATGTGTATAAATTGTATACTCTTTAGTAATGCTTTATTAAAGTTGTAATTTCGGTTTTTGGGAAAATAAATATATGATGTTCAGTTATATGAGCTTAGCTGTTCTTAAGTCTATATAATTATTTTACAGTATTTTTAATATATCTGTATTATCTCTATCATCATTTTTGTTTTTTTCCCTCTTACATTCTTTATTTAAAGAAGAACCTCTTCCCCCACCTTTAGGTTTTTTTTTTTGCCCCTCTTACCTTTACTGTTAAAAAAAACAAACACACATGCCCAGTAGATCCCACATTGTCTGTTGTAGAATGTTACTCTGCCACCGCACGTCAGATCCAGTGCCACAGGCTTCTAAACGAATGTCATTGGGAGGTCAGGTCTCTTCCAGATTACTGCACTTGGAACCCTGATGAAGCCCCTATGCACATACGCAGTGTGTCTGATATTGCCCAGTGCAGACAAAGTTTATCTGAGATTGTCCCGAAGCCTCCTTGGATGCATGACAGGATATATTCTAGGAGGCTTCAGGAAGGGAAGGGGAAATCCTTCCTAGGAGAGGAAAGCCAGAAGAGCAGATCATAAGACCCACAGAAAATGTCTTTTGTACAGGAAGGCCTGTCCACATTTGGGGAGTGAAGGAAAGCACCAGCTGCCAGGGGAGCAGGGAAATCTTTTAACTACTGGTGTTCAACTTTAAATTATTCCAGCTAATTACATATCAGCCCCACACTTTTTTTTTTCTGTCCTTCTCTGTTACATTTTTGTCAGAAGATAGACACAAAAAACTGTTCTCTCAACAGTGGTGGATTTACTGTTCACAATGTTGCCAGGCTCAAACAGAGGAAGGACAAACATTAGGGACGATCACTTCATGATGGTCAATTTTGTTTGTGAGTTTCCTACAGCAAATCCATCATCATATAGACAACTACTGTTCTTTATGCTGAACTACGGCTTTCACCTGTTACTCCCTCAGTCTTTGCCAAAAATGTGACATTAGAGACTAATCAAAATACAACTGTGTGCCTATCTGTCACAGCTTTCATATACCCATTAGGCACGAACAGCCATACTTTGGCTCTCTTGCTACCTACCTCTTTAAAGAGGATGGACATGTGATGCCTGGCATCTGGGATAGTTCTCTGTAGAACAAACTTCATGAGCAGAACTCACACATTACTGAAGGCTTGTGTCGATGGGCAAATAAAGAGTGCTTTAAGGTGCATTTTGCTTTTATTTGAGATCAGTGGGAGACACTTCTGACAACATTTAGGGTCCATTGACAGGTCTATCTGACCTACAGACAATCTACATTTGGCCTCCTTCTAAGCTGCATAAAACTGGTTTCAGCTGCTTTTGCATTCCAGTTGACTTGCAGGGGGGGGGGGGGGGGTGAGCCTTTCTGACACAAACAAAAGCCTTTTGACACAGGCCCTAAAACGAGTGAACAAAAGTTGGAACCCTAAACTTTTTTCACCTGGGTATCTACTTGTCATTGATGGAATTCAACTATTTCATAGATCATCAACTAAAAAATTGTTAATGCCTGAGATAGCCGTATATGTTGCTGGTACAACAACTTCCATTATATTTTTGGCAAAAATAATTATCCTAATCGTACAGTACAGGACACAGACATTGATTCTTAGAACATGGCTTATATGACACGACGTAGCCCTGCTAGGATTTCTCCTCGGTTTATCCATATAACCCCACCCACTCCATGAGGCTCCAGTTTTTGCTAGTGTCCTGCTGATTTTTTTTTATAATTTTTAGCCAGTTTTCCTTCTTCAACTGATACTTATTGCCTTATGGCTCACTAGCAGTTTCTAGATCGGTTAACCTCAATATCCATCTTGTGAACTGTACCCAAACCCCTGGGCCAGTCTGTAATGTTTGCTTTGGGCACTGGATCCTGCATTTGGCACTTACCTTTGTATGTAGTGCAACAAATGAGATAACCACAGAGTACAATACAGGTACAGGGCTGTTGCATAAAAACCCATGGACTAAGGATCAATTTCCGTTTCCTGTACTGTACTCCAAGATATGGAATTTACAGGTATGTAAAAATTTATATTATATTAACCCCTTGGCGCCAAAGCATCCTGGCCCTTTAAAGGGTTTCAGATACTGGGAGGCGGGGCGGAGTTTATGATCATGTGGCCACCATGATTGGCCGTCTCAGCGGTCACTCAATCGGAAAGCATTTAATTAGCCGCCAGTAATTATGCCGGGAGCTGTACTTACATTCTGGTACCCAGATATGCATACTGTCGGAGACAAGAGGTTAAATAAAAATTTTTTTTAAATCTTTTGCATTAAAGTTTCCTTGTCCTTTTAAGAAAAGCACGTGAATTTGTTTGTATAAAACTAACTTTGGATATGTGATGTATAATCTATATGTGGTCAGACAGCAGCAAAACCAATCACGCCAAAAGGTGCATTAATCCTTTATAATAGCTAAAACACAAAGAACAAAGATCTAAAAGGTCAGTTTGATTAAAAATTACTTTATTAGTGTGACAAAATCAATGAAAAATATATTTTAGTTAACCATTTTAAACATCATAATCTGAACATTTGAGTATAAATAAACGGTAAAGTAATAGACATTTTGTTTGAATGACACTAAAAAGGAACACGGCTATAATTTTCTTTACAAATATCCACTGAACTGTTGCAAACAGACAAATACATAATCAAAACAGTATTATACAGAATGTACAGCATCTTGCAGTTAATAAACATCCCTGGTACATAATATTTTTGTTCTATTGATCTTTTAGTAAAGGCACAGGATGGTTAGGTGGCAACTTTCCCCTTCATCAATGTGAAGTTTTCTGTCTGTTTATCACAGTTGTCGTAATCTTATTTCATATATATGTATAACAGCAAATCAAGAAAACAATGTATCAAGGACTCTTACATTCTTATATTAGATATCATTATAATTTATTGATAGTTTTTTAATCAGTGTTGAAAATGTAGCTGTTTTGCCCCAAAAATGACGGTATATATATTTTTTACTTCCCATTCACCCCCTACTGTAAAAGTACCAAGTGGAAAATAATACCAATTTCTACATAGTCAGTTACAATAAAGGATAAGTGCACTTTCATAAAACAGCTCAC
Source organism: Lithobates sylvaticus (assembly GCA_028564925.1). Lineage (NCBI taxonomy): Eukaryota > Metazoa > Chordata > Amphibia > Anura > Ranidae > Lithobates > Lithobates sylvaticus. The sequence continues at coordinate 93,718,122 of CM053027.1, read as the reverse complement.
ATCCTAATGGTCTGCTATACTCCTCATCAAACTCTGAAAACAACTACAAATCCCAGACAGCAATATTTACATTGTGTTCATGCATTTGGGTATCCTCTGAGATCATCACCAATGTGCCAGGCCAAGCCAAATGGCTTTACGCATTGCATGTGGGACAGGCGTTATTTTTGAAGATGAGGCCTGGTGCATATGCACTCTTCTCAAGAGGGTACTGCACAGGCTCGGCAAAGTCAAAATATATTTTTTTACATCTGTGGTTTGTACTTGTGTTTCACAATTTGATGATAATGACAGGAATATATGGATTTGCAACCTTTAATAAAACTACACTAATCAATTGCTGGGGGGTTTCCACAAAATAACAACCCACAGTATTCAAGTAAGAGGGTGCTGTGATGGCAGAAATAACCTGCCGCCTGCTATAAAGGCATTCTATTAGACCATTGTGTAAATGCTATGTAGGAGTGCAGGTCACTTGATGGGAGGATTGTTATACTGTGAATCCCCTACCCCCCCTCTCTTCCCCAATAGATTGCTTAAAGGGGCAAGCAAACCAATTAAAACAGGAAAATAATAAAATCTGCAATTGTTAATTTTGTTATTGAAGGCATTTTGCATAATACTGTAAGTCTGTTCAGGAAGCCAACACAGTCACATTTAAAGTAACCCTGTCACAAAACTGGGTAATTCAAACAGAACATGACACATAAAAAAAAAAAAAAATAAGCATGTTACGTCAGCGACGACTGCATGTCAAAATGATCAGCAGATTCAGGGTTATATACACTTATATGGAAATGTTGACTTTCCTGTAAAAGCCAAGCTTGGCCCTGCTTCTTCCACTTTAGTGTTCCTGTTGGTATTTTATTGCAATGGGTGGCTTTACTAATGCACTGGGAGGTATGGGGCCAAGCAGTACTTTAAGGCCCCTTTCACACTATATCGATAAAAATAGGGCCTGCAAAGCACCCTGAAACAGCCGCTGCTGTGTCTCCAGTGTGAAAGCCCCGAGGGCTTTCACACTGGATCGGTGCGCTTGCAGGACGGTCAAAAAAGTCCTGCAAGCTGCATCTTTGGAGCGCTGTAGGAGCGGTGTATTTACTGCTCCTAAAGCGCCCCTTCCCATTGAAAACAATGGGGCAGCGCTGCTGTAGCAGCGCTTTGCAGGCAGTTTTAACCCTTTTTCGGGCGCTAGCGGGAGTTAAAACTGCCCCGCTAGCGGCTGAATGGTGCCGCTAAAACGACGGTAAAGCACCGGTAAATATAGCGCCACTTTACTGCCAATGCCCGCAACGCTCCAGTGTGAAAGTAGCCTAAAAGAAGAGGATACCGGAGTTATGGCAGCTAGGTGCTGCCATAACAATTATGTTCCTCTTCAAACAGCCGACCTATAACGAGGGCAGGCGGTCGGCAAGTGGTTGGCCCAGAGCAGGCTCCATTGATCAGGAACACACTGTTGCACTGTGGGGGAGTGCCGTTTTCCGTAGGAACAAAGGATTGGGTGAGCATAAACTTTTTCCCCACCCCTAGACAAAAAAGAAAGTTGACCTGTGCTGTGCAGGCACAGCCCCACATGCATGGGAACACTTTTTTTTTTTTTTGCTCGGAGTTGAGCTTTAAAGAAAAAGATTGAGATTTGCATAGAAATTGAGCTGCTTATATCACTGGAACTACTTCTCGGATCTACTGATCTCTTAGACAGGTGACACCAAGGATAACTACTACATAAGCAGTATTTTATCATATGCTTTGTTTGAATTGTCCAAGTTTGTAAAAGGTTTACTTTCATAAATAGTGTTATTTATTTAAATATATCAGTGTAAATGTCTAGCTTTGATAGTAATGTGAGGTAACACTTTTCAACACACCAGAAATATAGCACTTTACACACTTTGAATAATTAGTCATTAAAAATTAATAAATGATCTCCTTATAAAAAACGTACTTGTGATTAGACAGATCTAAATTATTCAGATCATATTCACAAAACATTTTATAATAGTCAACTAGATCAAAAATATTCTTACCAAGCATGAATATGTAATTATAGAAATAAAGTAAGGCTTAAAGGATAACTATACTTTGCAACAGCCTCCCTAGCCTTGTACAGCGCTTAGGTTAGTGGGTGACTCAGTGTAGAAACTGTGGCCTATGCTGGGCTAATCGGGGAGGTGCTTCTGTCCTCCTGACTTTTTTTCCCATAGGCCCTAATTGAAGGGTCATGGATGCTCTACAAGGGCCTTTAGAGAAGGAAGTAGTACCGCATGACCCCACCATCTCTGAGAAGGACATGACTCTTGGCCTGCTCATCTTGAGTACAATGGGGTATACATATGATGGGGGATGGGGGGGGTGTCTTACAGTGATACTAAAGTCTAGTTGTTTTTTTTTTTTGTTATAAAAACAAACATGTTATACTTACCTGCTTTGTACATAGTTTTTGCACAGAGCAGCCCAGATCCTCCTCTTCTTAGGTCCCTCTTTGGCGCTCCTGGCCCCTCCCTCCTGTTGAGTGCCCCCCATGGCAAGCAGCTTGCTATGGGGGCACCCTAGCCAAGCTGCAGCTCTGTGTGTCCATTCAGACACAGAGTCATGGCCCGACCCTGCCCCCTCTCTCTTCTTATTGGCTCACTGACTTTGACTGACAGCAGTGGGAGCCAATGGCGCTTCACTGCTGTCTAAGCCAATGACGGAGAGTCCCGGACAGCCGAGCCTCTCGTGCAACCTCGTAAGTATTAGGAGGGCTGCTGCACACAGAAGACTTTTTATCTTAATGCATAGAATTTACAACCATTTTAAGCTAATGTTTTTTGAAAGTATAGTTATCTTTTAGTAAAAATCAAAATAGTATTCTGTAAATAAAAAAACAACTGAAAGAAATTGCAGTGATGGTTTCACATGAATACCAATCTTATAATGTGAGCTTTCAATGAGTTTTGAAAGGCTGAATATGCAACTTTCACATATTTCAATCCAAACATCAGTTTATGCCACAAGTGAATAGGAAGCATACAGCATCCTGGGAAGAAACAGGAAATTATTTTAGCAGGCTTTTCTATGGATCAACTATGCAGATTGCTGAAATATTAAGAAAAAAATTGTCGTAAACAAAACTAGACCAAATGAGACAACCACATTCCTTTATTTCAATGGGAAAAACAGATTGGTTGCTGTGGGTAACTATTCCACTGTTGTTGCAGTTTGATGTAATGTTACTCTCAGTGCCTTTGGGTTCCAGACAGATTGAACACAACTACCACAGGCACAGGGGGTGCAGTCAACTCCTAAACCTTGGGGCTGGATGGGGACTGTGCTGAGCTCCCTACACCCGGTAATGGGGGGAGGCATGGAGCATCATGAGAGGCTTGAGACAGTCTGGCATTGCACTTTGCCTACAGCAATGTATTTTCTGTACCAGGCAGCCAAATAGAACTTTGGGTGGCTATTTAATAAAAAAAAAAAACAGTGTAGGGATTGTTTGAAAACAACAAATCTGGCTTCCAACACAGAATTTGCAATTAATGTAAAATTTGTTTATTTAGGAGGTAGTAATATTTTTAATAACTAGCATAGAATATAAAGGAAAGAATAGGAAAACTAGGAAAATCATGGTCGTGTAACGAAATTTAATTCAAGGCTCATATTGTAATCATGCTTTAGGAAGACGATTAATGCAATATTCAATGTGGCCTATATGTTAAGCTGCACAGCTGTAAAGAAGTGCTATAATACCTTCTGTCCTTCCCTCTCTAGACAGATTTTATTTTTATTTTTTTCAGTAGTAATAAAATACTATAAAATTGTAGGAATTGGGGTTGCAGATATGTGTTCTTTTGGTGCATATTTAGCGAAAAATGGCAAAAACACAGATAACATGACCCCAACGATGGCAAGCATGTAGCCCCATCCAATCTGACAGTCTCCTGCATAGTATATACTCGAGTTCTCACAGTATTTCTTCACAGTAGTGGAGTTGAGGCCAAAGGGGTACACCAAAAGACCGGAGGCCATGATAAACACTGCAAGGGAACAGAAAAAATAAATTAGGAAAATCTAGAATTTATATATTACTCATATCTTTTAGATAAGTACATAGCACTCTCACACTACTGATTACAGACTGGGCATTAGTGTGACAAACCTTTAAGCATTCTTTTTTCACAATTTTAACCTGTCCCAGAATTAAAAATCACTGCGTCTTATACACAATCCTATACCCACAGTTGAGCCAGAGGAAGGCAAAAAAAATAAAAAAAAATAAAGCATGATCCAATTTGCTCCAGTGGGGAAAAAAAATTCATCCTTATCCTCCAAGAGACAATCAGATATTCCCTAGATCAACTTTACCTATAAATATTAGTATTGAGGTACAGGTATATTATGTGCATTTAGGATAGAATCCAGGCCTTTAAAACAATCTACTGAGCTGGCTGGAACCAGCTTTTGAGGACTCCTATTGCACATTTTCACAGCACTTACTGTGAAGAAACCTTTCTATAATTTGATATTAAATCTCTTTTCCTCCAGACATAAAAAGTGTCCCCTTGTGCTCGTTGATGACCTTAAAGTAAATAACTCTACACCAAGTTTACTATATGGACCACTTATGTATTGATACAGAAGACCAGGTGGCAGCTTTGCAAAGCTGAGAAACAGATGTCTGATGGGACTAAGCGTTCTGGTAGAGTGTACCCTAGCAGGAAAGGGTGCAACCCTATGCTTTAGACCAGGGGTCTCCAAACTATGACGCTCCAGTTGTTCAGGAACTACAATTCCCGTCCTGTCTGTAAATGTCAGAGTTTTACAATGCCCCATGGGACATGTAGTTCCACAACAGCTGGAGGGCCGTAGTTTGGAGATCCCTGCTTTAGACCACAGGTTTGAACTAAGACTTGTCTATTACACCTAGCAATGATGAAGAGAGAAGCACTACGAAAACTTTTGAGATCGACAAAGAGGGAATTGGATTCCTGAAAAGAAGCTGTAGCTGTGAGGTAGACCTACCAACACCTACCACTCTGAAACAGAGGAGTGAAATTTCTTTGGGATGTTTCGTAGCAGAACATAAGGAGGGAAGAACAACGTCCTGCCTGAGCTGGAAGCAGGAAAACACCTTAGGGAAAAATGAGACTGTAGGCAACCTCATTCTTGCGTAACACTAGAAAAGCCTATTTTCAGGATAAGGCCACTAACTCTGAAGTGATAGCAATGAGAAAAAAACAAGTATCGGTACTCGTGCAAATGCTCCAATACCTGCAACCAATACTTTCAAGCTCAGTTCTTTCAGCTGACAGTGGAATTCCCCCACTGACAGCTGAAATGTAAAGAAAAAAAAAAGAGCCGGCAATTATCGGTTGTTAAGGAGCGGAGCCGCTGCGTCCTTAACCGATGATTCATTCAGCTGTCAGAGGGGTTCTCCTGTTGACAGCTGAAGTGTAAACTGAAGTCCTGGCAATTGGAGCGTCAAAAAAAAAGCAGCCAGGACAATGTTTATCAACAACATTGCTCAGCCGAAAGATAAAAAGAAACATTGTTTCTTTTTGTATCTTACTGTATTTCTTCATCTACAGATATGCAGAAGAAGACAGTTTTAGGCCTGGTTCACACCTATGCATTTTTAGTGCTTTTTGCAGATTTGCGCATTTAATCCATTTAATTTAGTCCTTTAGTCTTATGGAACACGTTCTGTAGTGCAAATCTGCAAAATGCAAAAAGCACTAAAAATGCATTGGTGTGAACCAGGCCTTAAGCAACCTGTCGAGTAAAAACAAATGTTTTGCTTTTTATTAAATGTTCCTCTGTTTAATGCCTTAATAACCCTTAATTTATTTGAATTAGCCTTAATTAACTCCCTATTCTCCTCCATTTAATTATTATTTCCCTGCTGATTTATTTTTCACTTCTATTTTATAAACTATTAATAATTAAAAAACTTTTTTTGTTGTTTGCTTTGTTCGTTAATATTTTATTTATATATACTTACAGGTTTCACATTGAAAAAAAGCGCAACATAAAAAAAAAATGTATGTATTTCATTTGTAAAAAAATATTCAATGCTTTGTAACATTGTTGAAGTATAAACAAAACAGTTGCGGTAGGTATCAGTAATTGGTATTGGCGAGTATTAAAAGAAAAGTAGTGGCTCAGCCTATTTGTAATGTATTGAAATGTGAGAATGGCTACGAAGTTCAATTTAGGTTGCACTGCTTTTATTTTCTCCCTGTAGAAGGACAGTTATAATGTACTAAAATATTATTTTATAGGGATAAGATTCAAAATAATAAGTGGCCAAATGAACAAATATTATACATACATTGGGAAAGGCAACAAAGCTAGTGAAGGAGGACATTAGTTATGAGGAAAGGTTACAATGAACTTATTCTCTCTGGAGAAGAGACGCTTAAGAGAGGGATATGATTTCAATGTACAAATACCGTACCCACAATAGGGATAAAACTTTTCTGCGAAAGGGAATTTGATAAGACACTCAGTAAATTCAGTGAAATTAGAAGAAAAACATTTTAACCACTTGCCGACTGGCTCACGCCGATATATGGTCGGCAAAGTGACACGGGTACGCAAAACAACGTACTTGTACGCCGCTGCGTCATCAGGAGCAGATGTTCGCCGGTGGCCCGTGATCGTGACACGGAGAGGCAGAACGGGGAGATGTAAACAAGGCGTTTCCCTGTTCTGCCTAGCAACATGACAGGGATCTACTGTTCCCTGTCATTGGGAGCAGTGATCTATGTCATGTTCTAGCGAGCCCATCCCCCCTACAGTTGGAACACGCCCAGGGAACACAGGGATCGCCCCCTAGTGTTTAACCCCTTCCCTGCCAGTGACATTTACACAGTAATCAGTGCATTTTGATAGCACTGATCACTGTATAAATGCCAATGGTCCCAAAGTAGTGTCAAAAGTGTCCACTCTGTCCGCCGCAATGTCGCAGTCACGATAAAAATCGCAGATCGCCGCCATTACTAATAAAAACATTTTTATAATAAAAATGCCATAAATCTATCCCCTATTTTGTAGATGCGATAACTTTTTCGCAAACCAATCAATATTTTTTTGTGATTTTTTTTTAACCAAAAATATGTAGAAGAATACATATCGGCTTAAACTGAGGAAGAAATCGTTTTTTTTATATATTTTTGGGGAATATTTATTATTTATTAACAAAAAGTAAAAAAATATAGCTTTTTTTCAAAATGTTTGCTCTTTTTTTGTTTATCGCGCAAAAAATAAAAACCGCAGAGGTAATACCACCAAAAGAAAGCTCTATTTGTGGGAAAAAAAAGGACATCAATTTTTCGTTACGGTACAATGTCGCACGACCGCGCAATTGTCAGTTAAAGTGACGCAGTGCCGAATCGCAAAAAAAGGGCTTGGTCAGGAAAGGGGTAAATCCTTCCGGGGCTGAAGTGGTTAAACTGCGTAGAGGGTTCTTTACTGTAGGAGCGGTAAGGATGTGGAATTCTCTTCCGCGGGCACTGGTTTCAGCAGGGAGCATCGATGAATTCAAAAAACAATTAGATAAGCACCTGAACAACCACAACCTACAGGGATATACAATGTAATACTGACATATAATCACACATAGGTTGGACTTAATGGACTTGTGTCTTTTTTCAACCTCACCTACTATGTAACTATGTAACATTTAAAATTAAACATATCCATTCAGGCACCTAACGTAAGTTATTTTTGTGGTTTCAAAGACATCAAAGTACATTTATGTGTGGATGGCAGGAATGCTTCCAGAATTCCCAGAGGCAAGATATAGAAAGGAAAACTGCACACAGAAAGCATGTGCCAGCTTATCAGGGTAGTTACCCATGAACAAATGAGAAATAACCACAGAGGATGAAGGCGTGATATGCTGTAATGTTCTGCACAGCTGTTGTCAGCCTCTTCCAGCACTGCAGCTCTACCTGCCTGTCCAGCTGAAGCGTTGATCGACCTATAAGTTTCATCATCTCTCAGGACACACTTTGTTTCCTGGGAGAGCCAACAAAAAAGAATATACGATAAAAAAGGTCTGTACAATGTGCCTATTCTCTGTAGACCAACTACACACTGGGTCCTGCTTGTCATTACCAGACAAGCATGTATGGAAGGCTGGAATCTGCTGCATTCTTGGATGTCTCCCAGTAAATAGGGGACTCTGCCAATAGCTTATGCCTCCGTCTGGCACGAGTTATGATAGGATGCAAACAGAGGCACTTGTACTTCGGCATATTTCACCTGTCATCACAATCACATCAATCCCTTATTAATTATTTTATCTGTCATTTTCAGCAATATAAAATGCATGCACTCATATAATGTAAAAGTTCAAAGCCGTGCAAATACAGGAAAGCGGCAGATGCTTTCATTTTTATTTCGGCAGTTTCTGGCAGCCCATGAAGCATGGCTGTGTGTTTGTAAAATAAAAGGCTGCCACTGATTCCCAAACAGTCCATCCCGAATTTATCTGCTGGTACTGCTACAACTTTCTATGCAAGTTTTAACAATTCCTAAGGGACATTTGTAGAGCAGTTTAACAAAGGGGATCAGGCCAATTGGGGAAGGAGACACATTACCAAATTTGCTGATAGCTTGAAAGCTTATATTTACAGTGGTTCCAAAGTCAGAAGTTTTCTTTTTATCTTAATGCATCCTATGTATTACGATAAAAAACCTTCAGTGTGCAGCAGCCCCCCTAATACTTACCTGAGCCCCATCTCAATCCAGCGATGTTGCACAAGAGTCTCGGCTGCCCGGGGCTCTCCCTCCTCATTGGCTGAGACAGCAGCGGGGTGCCATTGGCTTCTTGCTGTTGGGGGGGGCTAACCAGGTGGGAGGGGTCAGGAGTGTTGGTGAGGGACCTGAGAAGAGGAGGATCTGGGCTGCTCTGTGCAAAACCACTGCACAGAGGAGGTAAGTATAATATGTTTGTTATTTTTAAATACATTTTTTTTAACTTTAGTATCACTTTAATAATAGCTCATCGCTGAGCTCCAAGGTGACAAAGAAATAAATAACAAATACCCAGTTTTTATTATTAATATTATTATTTCTCTTTTACATGTATCATAGTAGGTAAGGTCAAATAAAGAAAATAGTCCATCCAGTTCAACCTGTGTAGGTTCACGTGTGTCAGTGTCTATATTTCCCATATCCCTGTATGTCGTGTTCCTTAACCGCTTCAGCCCGGAAGATTTGGCTGCTGAATGACTGGGCCATTTTTTGCGATTCAGCACTGCGTCGTTTTAACTGACAATTGCGCGGTTGTACAACGCTGTACCCAAACTAAATTGACGTCCTTTTTTTTCCCACAAACAGAGCTTTCTTTTGGTGGTATTTGATCCTCTCTGCGTTTTTTATTTTTTGCGCTATAAACAAAAAAAAGAGCGTCAATTTTGAAAAAAACACAATATTTTGTACTCTTTGCTATAATAAATATCCCCATTTTTTTTTTAAAAAGCAAATTTTTTCTCAGTTTAGGCCGATATGTATTCTTCTACATATTTTTGGTAATAGAAATCGCAATAAGAGTATATTGATTGGTTTGCGCAAAAGTTATAGCGTGTACAAAATAGGGGATAGATTTATAGCAGTTTTATTTTTTTATTTTTTACTAGTAATGGCGGCGATCTGCGATTTTTATCAGGACTGCAACATTATGGCGGACACATCGGACACTTTTGACACATTTTTGGGACCATTGGCATTTATACAATGATCAGTGCTATAAAAATGCACTAATTACTGTAAAAATATAATTTATATTGTATGAACACATGATCAGTCTATTCTCCACTCAGAGAACCCGGGATCTGTGTGTGTCACGAGCGATCACGGAAGCCCGGCAGTCATCGCGCCCGCGGGGCACTCGCATCGCCTTGGGGTGGCCACAGGGCGAAGCGACATAACATAACATTGTTTTGCCCAGCTACTTGCCGACTGCGGCGGCTGGTCTGCAAGTGGATAAGATGCACATCTAAGAGTCTCTTAAAACTATCAATACTCCCTACAGCCACCTAAAATTGTGGAAGGGAGTTCCACATCCCTATTGCCCTGACAGTGAAAAACCCCCTTCGCAGTTTAAGGTTAAACCGATTTTCTTCCAATTTCAATGTGTGGCCCTGTGTCCTCTTACACTCCTTGTGACTGAATAGTTTTTTTCTATGCTGAGATCGCCATTGAGGTATTTGTAAATCACTATCATGTACCCTCTAAAGCATCTTTTCTCCAGCGAGAATACATTTAGTGTTTGTAGTCTTTCCTTGTAATTGAGGTCCTCCAGTCCCCTTATTAGTTTTGTTGCCCTTCTTTGGACTCTCTCCTGCTCCAGCACATCCCTTCTGAGGACTGGTGACCAGAACTGAACAGAATAGTCTAGATGTGGTCTAACCAGAGTTTTATAAAGTGGTAGGATTATAGTTTTATCTCTGGAGTATATCCTTTTTTTATGCATGCTAATATTCTGCCTGCTTTGGTAGCTGCAGCTTGACATTGCATGCTATTGCTTAATCTGTCATCTACTAGGACCCCCAGATCCTTCTCCATCCTTGATTCCCCCAGAGGTTCTCCCCCTAATGAGTAGTTTGCATTTATGTTTTTTGCCCCCAAGTGCATTACTTTACATTTCTCTCCATTATATTGTTCAGGTCTTTCTGTAAGATTTCAATATCCTGATGTGAAGTTATTGCCCTGCTTAATTTTGTGTCGTCCACAAAAACTGAGATTGAGCTATTTAGCCCATTCTCTATATCATTTATGAATAAATTGAATAGAATCGGTCCCAAGAGAGAACCCTGGGTCACCCCACTTACCACTCTGAGTACATGTTTTTTATCACTACCCCTTGGACACACCCCTGTAACCAGTTTTTAACCCATGAACAAACCTTATGGTCCACACCTGCGGACCTCAGCTTGTCCACGGGCCTTCTCTGTCTAGATGACAGCTCACTTCCTCATAGAATGTTAAAAGATTGGTCTGGCAAGAACAACCGTTCGTAAACATATGCTGATGACTACTTAAGATGTTTTTTTCTCAGTAAATTCTTGGATATAGTTCCTCTGCTCCAATAAATTACCAACAATTGATGTTAGGCTAACTGGCCTGTAGTTCCCAGGGATTTTTCTCTGTCCTTTTATGAATATTGGTACCACACTGGCTTTTCTCCAATCATCTGGTACCAATCCTGTCAGTATTCTGTCCACAAAGATTAGGAACAATGGTCTGGGGTATATCTTGACTGAGGACTCTCGGGTGTAAGCCATCTGGTCCTAGTGATTTATTTGTATTAAGTTTATCTAGTCTTTCCTTCACTCCGGCCTCTGCCTCCGGCCTCTGTTAGCCACAAGGGTATGTCCTGTAATGTGTACACCCTCAGCCACTGCCTTTGCAGCACATGGTTTACACCCCCAACCAGGGGGCCTGTAAAGGAGGCCAAAAAATGTAAAGTAAAAGTGGTTATAAACCCTTACATATACCCAGTGAAGTGACTGGCCTCAGGTGATACAAAGTGAAGAAACAAATTCTCCAGCATAAGTTATACCTGTTTATCTGCAGTCTTCTCTTCTATACAGCCATTCAAAATGCGGCATTTTAAAGCTTTTCTGAGAGTCAGGAAAATGGGGGGCGGAGAGCTGAAGTTACACTAAACAGAGCTCAGTGAGGAGAGCTCTGACAGTTGATTGGAGGGAAGATACACACACTCTCCACACACACAGGATTAGAGCTGAGGCTGTCAATCAGCTGGAGGTCCCTCCCCTGTCTCTTTGTGTCAGGAAAACTTGTCAGAACTGATTTATACTGATGGCAGAGGAACGAAGCAGCAGACAAAAGTGACACTCAGTGCTCTTAATTGAGACAAGTATACACTATAGAGGGATATACTTTGTTTATATTTTATGTGTGAGGTTTACAACCACTGTAAAGTTGAACTAAAGGGTAAATACTTACCTGTCATACAGTCCCTCACTGGAGCCAGCATTTTCTTCTGAGTGCCAGTCTTCAGGCCTCGTCTTTGGCCGGCAGGGGATGACGTTACTCCTGCGCAGGAGCTAGTCATTCCAGCACTCAGGGACCAGCCTGGCACTGCACATGTGCAGCTCAGTTTACAATGCCAGAGAAGACAGCAAACAGGCAGCTATGGGCATTTTGCATGTCTTTTCTACAATAAAAGCCTGCCTGCTCACTGTTTCTTACAGGGGAACTTCAGTTCATGCAATGGTTCTAACAGAATGTGGTAGGAGCTGTACTAAAAGTATCAAAGTTCAAAGGTTCAAAAGTTCTAGTTTAAAGCTATCAAGGATGAGCTCTCAACTGGTACAGAAATGTATTAAATATATTTGGAAGACAGTTTCTATGGGCCATAGTTATAAAGCAGTGAAAATGACATTTATCAAACAATAACTCCAGGCAGGGCCAGTTTTAGATAAATTAAGGCCCAGGGAAAGAATCAAGCCAAGGCCCTCTTGGCTGGAATACGGCGGGCCCTCTGACATGACCGACCTCACAGGGTACAAAGCACTCTGTTCTTTCATGTTTTTCTCCCTTTCTGGTTTAAATCCCCTAACAGTTTAACAGACTTTTTGCAAGAGTTCATTGAGTTCAAAATTGAATAAAGTTTGAAAAAATAAAACCAAGAGGAAAAACAGAAGTGATATAGGGACAAATAGATGGTTTACAGGAATAATCAAAAAGCATGTCAGACCTTCTATTAACCACTTCAATACTGGGCACTTACACACCTTCCTGCCCAGACCAATTTTCAGCTTTCAGCGATGTCACGCTTTGAATGACAATTGTGCGGTCATGCTACACTGTACCCAAACTAAATTTTGTTCCCACAAATAGAGCTTTCTTTTGGTGGTATTTGATCATCTTTGGGATTTTTATTTTCTGCTAAACAAATAAAAAAAGACCTAAAATTTTGAAAAAAAATGTATTTTTTTGTTTGTTACAAAATGTTGTAAATAAGTAAGTTTTCTCCTTCACTGATTGGCACTGATGGGGCTGCACTGACGGGCACTGATAAGGCGGCACTGATGGGCACAGATGAGGTGGCATTGATGGGCACTGATGATGGGCACTAATATCAATATAGGTGATAGGTGGCACTGATATGCAGGGCGGATGGGCACTGATAGGTGGCATGGATGGGTACTGATAGGTGGCACAGATGGGCATGGATAGGCAGCACGGATGGGCACAGATAGGCAGCATGGATGGGCACTGATAGGTGGCATGGATGGGCACTGATGTACTGTTATGTATGGTACAGATGGATGCCAATCAGTGCCAAACAATAATGCCTGCCAATCAGTGATGCCCATTGTGGGCACTGATTGGCATCCATTGTGGGCACTGATTGGCATCCCTGGTGGTCTAGGGTGGTACCTGGTTGTGACATCCCTGGTGGTCCTAGTGGCATCCCTGATGGTCCAGTGTGGGCATCTTCGAGGGGGGGGCTGCGCTGATAATGAATCAGCACAGACCCCCACTGTCAGAGGAGCAGCCGATCAGCTCTCCTCTACTCACGTCTTCCTGTTCCTCTTCCTGTTTACATTGTGATCAGCCGTGATTGGACACGGTTGATCACGTGGTAAAGAGTCTCCGTCAGAGGATCTTTAACTAGATCGTAGTTGAGGTGTGTCAGACTGACACACAGCAACAACGATCGCTGCGATGCGCACCCCCGGGGGCACGCAGTGGCTTAATATCCTGAAGACGTCATATGACGTCCGGTCAGGATGTTAAAACCACTTTGCCGCCGTCATTTTGCTATATGGCGGGCGGCAATTGGTTAAACAAGGGGAAATTACTGTTTGGCTATCAGTGCTGAGGAGAACTTGATGCTGGATGGAAGCTTGTTGCATCTGACTTGAACCTGCTGGTGTTATCGGCCTAGCTGTGGTTCCAGACACCATTAAGGGTCCTGGGGAGACCGATTTCCCTGTGCTGGGTGAGATTACTGTTTCAGTGGTCACTGGTAAGAAGGCTACTTACTCACTTGGGTGTGGAGCTTCTTTGAAGGATCTTTCACGGTTTCCACCTTTGCAATCTGCCACTGATACCTTACACGGATGGGTGTTGTTTAACCCTTTATTTATGGACTGAAATTTTCACTGAGACTTTTCTTTAGTTTTTCGTTTTTCTTTTTCATTTGAAAATTTTGCAATGCTGTTATTCCATTAGCGCTGCCCTTATTTTGTATATATTCATCCATTTTAGTTTTTGTATTAGACTTTATGGTGCTGGCAGCTTAGTCTATCCACTATATTTCACATATAATTATTTTTTTTTCCCTCAGTTAAGTTGTTTCTAAGCTTTAGCCTTTGGGGCTTCTTTTCCAATATTTTAAACAAGGGTTGATTCTTCTAAGGTTTTACAAGGGGTGCTATAAGATATTCTGGATCATCATATATTAGGCGCTAATCCAATAAATCCTGTGCAACATCAAATTTTTTCTAGAGGCACAAGCAGCAGATTACTGAACATAAAAAGCTTGTGAATTAAAAATAAATACTAATTTATTCTGTATAAAATGTAATGTTAGCGCACAGCTGGTAAAATGTGGTAGTAGCAATTACACTAGACCCCCTGAACACATGGGCCTGAGGGACAGCTGCACTCTTTGCACCCTCATAGTTACTCCCTAAAGTAAATGTGCTGTAGAATAAACAACCATCATTTAAAATGATAGGGTTCACAGCTACTTTTGCACCAATTTGCATATTAAAGCATTCAATAATCCTATTTTGCGTGAATAAGTGGTTGATACACAGCTGTCCTCATAAAGTCCCGTAAATAGTTTAGTATTGGCAGCAGTACAAGAATTACACAATGATGTAGTGTTCCAGCACTGTCCATGACATATGGGTCTATAATCATTTCATATATTTAGCAACCGTTTCCTAATGCATTTTGCTGATTGGCTGTAAAATATTTCTACCTAACTACCCTCCTTATTTTGCAGTTTATTTTGTTCAGGATTAATCTGATTTCTGATTTCTGTAGTTATAGCTTTGCATAAGAAATCCTACTTGAGCTTGCTGCAAGCTATCTTTTACAAACATTTCAGGGCAATTTATGGCGTGTGATTTGATGTAAGAACATTGCACCAAGAACATAGTTCTGATCAAGAATATTCTATTGTGAGTGTCTATCCCAAAAAAACCCTATTCAAATCAACAGGGGAATTTTTAGATGCGCTCTGTGCACAGATATTACAATAAAAAAAGAAGTATATGTCTGGTTATATAGTGATTATTCCCAAAGCAGAAACTGTTCTAACATTATTCTGCAGTGTTCTTTCTAGGGCTTGTGCACATCAGAAAACCTAAAAAATAAAAATGCATATTGCATATGAGTAACTAAAACTGTTTAGTTTATTTTTGCTAGCTTTTTTTAAAGTGAGCCAGGTAACATTCATATTATTTTGCATACTGCCCTGCCCATGTGCCCTTTTCCCTTTTTCCCCACTTCAGATTGATCAGAGCAGCTGCCATTTTTGTTTTTTTTGGATTTGGTACACACGCTGGAAGTCTTTAGCTGCCTTGGATGATGTCTGGGCTTCCTGTATATTGCAGTTGCGGAAAGGGTTGCCTCCAGGTAAGTCAGCTCTCAGTTTATGTATTGCTCAGTTGGGACCTCAATTCTGAGTTAAAGACCACACTTTACAGAGGGGCCTTGATACTACAATGTTGTTTTATAGGTGTTTGCAAATGTATAACATTTGTCAATAAAACATTTTAGTTAAGTTGCATAAGTTAAATAATGAATTAGTCAAGTTAATTTTGCTGGCTAGTTTAAAAGTGTGTTGAGGGGTCGTGGCCGGAAGCTGACCGTGATGGCTGCTTTTTGAATCTTCTCCAGGGAACGGCGGCTATCCAGGGCAAAAGCAACGAGCAGACACAGACAACTGCACCGACCAACACCTCGTCTAGGTCCCGGGTCCTCCAGCACCATGTCTAAGAGGAGGAAAGAGCACTCAGCACCGCGGAAACTCACCGAGTTCTACCCGTTACTCGGCAGGAAGGATTTCCAAGATGGCGTTGGCGGACATGCAGGCACATCACACGGCGGCTCGTTCTAAACAAATCCAATGGGGATTACTGCAGAGGGGAATCACACTCGCTCACAGCATTCAGACAGTTACTTCTCAGCTTCCACCCCTTCTGCGAGAACTGCTAAGTCCAAAAGGAAGCTGAACCAAGACACAGAACAAGTCACTGAGGTGAGCTCTGTTAATCAGATATCTCCTATGTGCCATGTAAACACCAGTTCTATTGCTGCATACCCCACGCTGAATCAGCCAGTATTAGATACTACCCTGAAAGATATGCTTCTCACACTGCAAAATTCTATCCACTCTGAAATCACTAAAATGATGCATAACTTTACATCTGAGATATCATACCTAGGGGAGAGAGTCACTACCATAGAAGCCAAAATGGGAGAAGTGACATCCTCCTTTAATGATCTAGTGGATGCACAGGGGGAAGAAGCAGAGGACATAGAATGGATGAAAGCCAAAATCGCAGATTTGGAGGACCGTTCCAGAAGGAACAATTTAAAGATAAGAGGCATACCAGAATCTATCCAGCAATCTGCACTAAAAAAATACTTCACACAATTACTCTCTGCTTTCCTCCCTGACACCCCTCCGGGAGAACTGATCATTGACCACATACACCATCTGCCAAAACCACTGCACCTATCAGATACTATACCAAGAGACACTATTTTCCGGATAAATTTTTTCCACGTAAAGGAAAACTTAATGCGCTCTACGCAAAATCCAGCCGAATACCCCCAGCCATATACCAATCTGGCTTTCCAAATACACTATGCTGCAGTGCAAGAACCTGTCAACTATCACTAAACCCCTCTGAAATCACCAACTACAATACAAGTGGGGTGATCTGGTTAAAGGAATCATCACCAAGGACAACAAGTTCTACTCAGTCCGCACCCTGGATGAAGGCCTCTCACTGCTGTGTCAATGGCACATCTTGGAACCATTGGAACGATGTCAGCATAACCGCAACCATCGCAATCATAAACACTGGCGACTGGGATGAATTCGAACCCTCTGATGATATGACCACCTGAATTGCTTCTACGACCCAAGGCTTACGTGCAAGTCCTGAAACGCCCACCAGAGCCCTTTTTTATTTAGCCTTATAACCCCAATATAAGTCGCGGTATACACTGCTCACATAGAGTTCTATTATCGTTTCTAGTTTTATGTGTATGGTAACACTGTTGTTTACCCATTGTTATAACACTGTTCACCCTATTTTGACTTGATCTCGACTCTTACAGTCTACAACCTAAACCTATTCTTTATAAGCAGTGGTATTTTAAGTCAGACCTGTCATACCCATCCTTTGCCGGAAGCTACCAACTAATTTCTTCAAAGAGTAAGTTGAATACTGCATCACACCAACAACCAAGCTGTGAATCAAGCAACTTAACCCAGCTTCAGCAAAAGCTAGCTTCACCTGAACCATATTCTGTCCCTCTAACTTCGTACTTCAAACAACCCTACCATGCCAATCAAAATTACGTCCTTTAATGTTAAGGGCCTAAATCACCCTGGGAAGAGGTATTCCCTTTGGTTAGAAGCACGCAAACTTAATTGTGACATTCTATGTCTTTAAGAGACGCATTTCTGTCAGGATAAAGCTCCCACCATGTCTCGCAAAAACTTCCCGCATATATTTTTTGCTAATCCCCAAAACAAAACAAAGGGAGTACTCATAGCTATTAAAAACACAGTAACATTCAAACTAATATCTGCTACCCCTGACCCCCAAGGAAGATATATCATCCTAATCAGTGAAATTAACAATACCATCTACACTATTGTAAACATTTATACCTCAAACTCGGGTTAATTAGGATTTCTCCACAAACTGTGGAAAAAAGTAAATAGCCTCAAACGAGGGTGGACTTTTAGGTGTGGAGACTTTAACCTAGCGCCAGATGCCTCCATTGACATTAAAGGTCCGTCTAACAGGAAACCTTGTCAGGCGAATCTGATCCCCTTTCTCCATGCTAACTACCTGTTTGATATCTGGAGATGCCAACATGCTATGGAAAGGGACTTCACCTTTTTCTCAAAACCACATTGCACCTATTCTAGAATTGATTTTTTTTTTGTGGGGGACAACCAACTTCTCCAAGATGCCACTGAGACTGACATTCAACCCATAACATGGTCAGATCACTGACTCTTGGGGACAAACCTACAAACTCCTTTGCCACCAACGATTGGTTTCTAGGGAAATATTGTATCAGCCATTTTGACCTTATACTCAAACCCCTCTGCCTGGGTCCTTTCAGATGGGACCTTCTATGACTCATTCGCCATGACAAATGGCACAAGGCAAGATTGCCCCCTCTCCCCAATAATTCTTACATTATTGATGGAACCCTTAGCTTAAAAAATTTGCTCCTCAAATCTCATATCGGGAATTAAAATTAAGGACCAAGAATACAAAATTACCCTATTTGCAGATGACATAATTCTCACACTAACAGACCTGGCTTCTTCGCTGGTAAACGTGCAGGAAACCCTAAAAGTCTTTAACTCTTGCTCATTTTACAAAGTAAACAAGTCCAAGTCAAATATTGTAAGTGTAATGGTACCTGACGATATTAAACCCCACCTAAAATCCATAGTCCCCTTTCAATGGATAACTACCTCCATTCCCTACTTGGGCATCTATCTAACCACTCCCTCTTCCAATTTGTATACATGCAACTATATTCCCTTTCTGCAGACCTGCAAGAAAGACCTCCAATTAATTAGGAAACAGTATCTTTCTTGGGTGGGCAGAACAGCTGCCTTTTAAAATGATCACTCTACCAAAACTTCTTTATCTTTATAGAGCTTTACCTATTGATATACGCGAGACATTTTTCCAACACCCTCAAACGATCCTTGAACTCATTTGTTTGGCAAGATCGAAAACTCTGCTATTCATATGCTTCTATCATTAAACACAAATCCATAGGAGGAATGGGCTTCCCTGACATAAAAGATTACCACATTGCAGTGATTCTTGACCAAATCAGACACTGGTTTACATCCACCTGTAACAAACAGTGGCAACACATCGAACAATCGTTTATTGCTGAGGGCAAACTGAGCTCTCTCCTCTTAGCCCAGACCTTCCCCAATAAGCCCAAGAGAATTAACCATCCCACGATTTCAGATGCTGTAGCAGCATGGAAGTTTTTATCCCTGAAATTTTCGCCACCAGATAATGGCCAAAACTTACCCATTCCGATAGAAGCCCTCAAATTCCTAATGCCTGATCTATCCCTGACTCACTGGTCTCCCATAAGAAACCAACCACTGAACTCACTAATACACAACAACCAACCTCTACCATTTTCAGCTCTACAAAACAGACATAATATACCCCCACAGGGAGCATACACATACAGGCAAATATCTTCCTACCTATAAAAAACTCTACCCCATTTGCTAAACTACCACACAAAGCTTGGTCCCTTTGGACATCTAACTCCCTCAAAGCTAAAGGGATCACTCTTGGTACATCTTGCACAATAAAGACCAGGTTGAGAAAACGTCAACAAATAAAAGATGGGAAAGAGATCTACAAATCTCATTCTCTAATTACCAATGGCGTAAAGCCATTCAATACAACCAGAAAGCCTCTAACTGCATCAACTATTGGGAAATCTCACAAAAAACTCCACCACAGATTGTACCTCTGCCCAGTTCATATGTACTAGTTTTCAAATTTAGATGATGACCACTGTTGGAGGGGATGCTCCCTTAAAGGATCCATAATCCATATCCTATGGGACTGCCCTCACATCTACCCATTTTGGAAAAAAGTATTCGCCTTTATCTCAGACATCACAGGATACATTTCCAACCTCTCTCCATCCCTAGCCATTCTCAGCCTGGGAATAGACTCATACCCAAAAGAGTTCAGAACACTGGTAATGCACATATTATTCGCAGCCAGATTGCTTATTATGCGCAAATGGAGAAGCTCCTAACTACAAATATCTCAGATGTTAAGTTCCAACTTACTCTAGTTAAAGAATTTTAATTTAGCTCCGCTCTGCAATACAACAACGCCTGGAAGCCCTGGCTTCAAATTCAAAACCAGCATAAGCCTCCCATACAGGGATACAGGCAGGACTAGCAAAATTCTTTCTCTTTGAATTTAGCTTGCTATTTTATATGCAACACAAGGTTCGCAAGACTGTATCTCACCTTCAATAATACTCCTTTATATACTGTTCCGCTGCCGTTTTATGTTTCCTTCCTTATAATTGAAACTCCAATTAAACCATACACAACGCAAACTATAAGCTGGTCGTAGTGTCTTCCCCCTCTTATGACACAGTTAGTTCCCAGATGGAGTGTCCGAGGGAGGTGGACAATACAATGCACCAGATACATAACATTGCATACTGTATTTAGTTCTAATATGCTTGAAATGTTACTTTATGGTGTAACCGTTTTTATTACTCATTGTACTATGTTTTACTATAACAGAAAATATTCAGCCTTCTTATATACGCATATTGTTTATGAAAAACTTTAATGAAAACTGATTGAACATAAAAAAAAGTGTGTTGAACTTTTTTTTTTTATTGTTTTGTACACTACCTAGACCTTTTGCTTTTTTCTCTTTTTTTCTAGTTTCAGACATATTTGAATGACTATCATTATTACTTTTTTGGATGGGAAAATCCAATATAAATCTGCCCTCCAAAAATACAATTCTTGCCTCCACACTGCCAAGCAGACCTATTTTATCACTCTCAGACCTGAAGGAGAGATGCTGTCCCTCAGATGATCTCCCTGCACGATTCAGGCCTCCGCCGCCAGTTGGGACATCCAGCCTGAGAGAGGGGATCCCAGGTGCATATAGAGGCGCACCTACACTGACAGTGAATTGTTCCACTGTGAGGTGACCAGTTGGGTTGCCAAGAGAGCCTGTCTGTTCCGGGACGTTCATTTGGGCCTTGATTGCAGGATTACCTTTTGTATGACTTGAAACCTCCCTCTTAAGCCCCATACACACGGTCGGACAATCCGCGGACCAGGTCGGTCGGATCCTGTCCGTCAGACTTTGTCTGATGTTGGTTTTGCGTACACACGGTCGGACAAAGTTGTCGGAAAATCCGATCATTCTGAACGTGGTGACGTTTGTTGCCTACGACGGGCCTACGTAGAGGCTAGTAGCCAATAGCTTTGGTCTTGTAATGTGATCTGAGCATGCGTAGCACTTTGTCCGGTCGGACAACCGTACACACGATCGGATTTGGTGTGATCGGACCGGGTTGTCGGCAAATCTATCCAGCAGGAGATAAGACTTTGTCCGTCGGACAATCCGACGTACACTGTCCGATGGTGCATACACACGGTCTGATTTTTCAACAACATTGTCCGATCGGACAGAATCCATGAAAAAGTCCGACCGTGTGTATGGGGCTTAAGATTGTAAGCTTGTAAGATTGTACATTGTAAGCTCTAACAAGCAGGGCCCTCTGATTCCTCCTGTAACGAGTTGTATTGCAACTGTACAGTCTACGTTGTAAAGTGCTACACAAACTGTTGGCGCTATATATATCATGTATAATAATAATAACACCCAAAGTTGGTAAGAATAGGCACCATTAAAACCATTGATGTTTTTTATGCTCTTAACAGGCCCTTATGTAAAACTAGAAGTCCAACAGGGGAAATGAGGCTTCGTAATTGCCATGGCAGATAGGTGGAGATGTGATATTAACCTCCCTGGCGGTATGATTCTGGCTGGAATTTTGTGCTGAAAGCGGTACAATTATTTTGCATGGAAATTTGGCGTTTTTATATTGTAGGCATGCAATTCTTATGAATAACTCACTTAAATCTGTCCGAACCAGAGTCTAGTAGACATCCCGGGTATGATAAAGTTTGAAACACAAAATCATAAATTATAATAATAAAAAAATATATATAAAAATGATTCAATAATGTAATCAAATCAAAAACACTGAAATTTGCTCAGTTGCAGAATAGTCGCTGTCGTTAAATTTATTGTTTGATGATAAATTGTGATTCTAATTTTTTATCGGTGTTTTCTAGCTGGTCTAAAACCACTTTTAACATAAAGGGACACTTTTTGGTTGCTATGGACAATCTCCAGTTTCCAGGCAGAAAAAAAAATCTTTTTATTATATAAAATGACATGCAGGGCACTGGGCAGACCACTAGGGACAAAGGGGATGTGTATTTTTTGTATACAGTACTGTAATCTGTAAGATTACAGTACTGTATGTGTGTTGTGTTTTTAAATTTTTTTGAATTTGGCTCCGCTCCCGTGCGTCGGAACATCGCAGGGAACGGAGATCAGCGGCACTCGGGCACTGTGTGAATCGAGCGAGCGGACGGCTCGCTCACACAGCGGGGAGACATCGCAGGATCCAGGGGAAAAGGTAAGTAACTTCCCCCCTGTATCCTGCAACGCAAGCCCGAGTCTGGCTCGGGGTTACCGCTCCTAGCAGAAAAAACTGAACCCGAGCCAGACTCGGGATTACCGCCAAGGAGGTTAAAGTATATGTGATCCCTTTTATTGTAAAACTACCCATTCATTTTAAAATAGAAATGAAAGGAAAAACATTTGTATATATACTTACACAGTATCTTACAAAAGTGAGTACACCCCTCACATTTTTTGTAAATATTTTTTTATATCTTTTCATGTGACAACACTGAAGAAATTACACTTTGCTACAATGTAAAGTAGTGAGTGTACAGCTTGTATAACAGTGTAAATTTGCTGTCCCCTCAAAATAACGCAACACACAGCCATTAATGTCTAAACCGCTGGCAACAAAAGTGAGTATACCCCTAAGTGAAAATGTCCAAATTGGCCCCATTTAATCATTTTCCCTTCCCGGTGTCATGTGACTCGTGTTACAAGGTCCCAGATGTGAATGGGGAGCAGGTGTGTTAAATATGGTGTTATCGCTCTCACTCTCTCATACTGGTCACTGGAAGTTCAATATGGCACCTCATGGCAAAGAACTCTCTGAGGATCTGAAAAAAAGAATTGTTGCTCAACATAAAGATGGCCTAGGCTATAAGAAGATTGCCAAGACCCTGAAACTGAGCTGCAGCACGGTGGCCAAGACCATACAGTGGTTTAACAGGACAGGTTCCACTCAGAACAGGCCTCGCCGTGGTCAACCAAAGAAGTTGAATGCACGTGCTCAGCGTCATATCCAGAGGTTGTCTTTGGGAAATAGACATTTGAGTGCTGCCAGCATTGCTGCAGAGGTTAAAGGGGTGGGGGGTCAGCCTGTCAGTGCTCAGACCATATGCTGCACACTGCATCAAATTGGTCTGCATGGCTGTTGTCCCAGAAGGAAGTCTCTTCTAAAGATGATGCCGAGCATGATCCTCTCCCTTAGAAGACTGGGCCGCAGGGCAGATTTCCAACATGATAATGACCCCAAACACACCTCCAAGACGACCACTGCCTTGCTAAAGAGGCTGAGGGTAAAGGTGATGGACTGGCCAAGCATGTCTCCAGACCTAAACCCTATTGAGCATCTGTGGGGCATCCTCAAATGGAAGGTGGAGGTGCGCAAGGTCTCTAACATCCACCAGCTCCATGATGTCCTCATGGAGGAGTGGAAGAGGACTCTAGTGGCAACCTGTGAAACTCTGGTGAACTCCATGCCCAAGAGGGTTACGGCAGTGATGGAAAATAATGATGGCCACACAAAATATTGACACTTTGGGCCCAATTTGGACATTTTTATTCAGGGATGTACTCACATTTGTTGCCAGTGGTTTAGACATTAATGGCTGTATGTTGAGTTATTTTAAGGGGACAGCAAATTTACACTGTTATACAAGCTGTACACTCACTACTTTACATTGTAGCCAAGTGTCATTTCTTCAGTGTTGTTACATGAAAAGATATAATAAAATATTTACAAAACAGTGAGGGGTGTACTCACTTTTATGAGATACTGTATATATATATATATATATATATATATATATATATATATATCATTATAAATACGGTACCTTTTATTTATTTTTCTAGAAGTGATCACATAATCTCTTAGGTGCATAAGGGGCTGGAAGAGGTGGGGTGGAGAAACAGCAGCATACTGATCCTCCCAATGAATGACTGTGAAGGGGGGTGTCAGCACCAGCGTGACCATTGGAGCACAGGCAAGCTGTGCTCCCAGCACAGTTAGAAAACTGACCACACTGGGAAGGATGTGCTTCTATGCCTAGCCTGGTCAGTTTGAAATTGGAAAGCAGGGGGACTGGTATTTCACACAAAGGAAGCAATACAAAGAGAACAGAATACTTTTTAACACAAGTACATGGCACAACAGACACTTATCAGGAATATGAAATGTTGCGGTAACATATTCTTTTAAAGCAGAAATTTTGCCACTGCAGTTCCAGAAAGCTATAACAAACTGTAAACATCTATAACAGCTTTTAGGTTTCCCTCACTTTGGAGTGATTTTTGGAGTGATTTCTTCTCACTTCCTGTTTTTGGCTATAGGGCAGGGAGTGAAGGGAAATCTCCCCAGTGGGACACAGATGGCAAAAAAAAAACTGAAATTGATTATAACCCTTCCTTACTCTATCCAAAATGAAAAAATATATATATATATTTATATGAATATATATTTCCCATTTAATTCTAGGCTGGCAGGAATGATGAGGTTTCAGGGAGGAAGAGACTGTGTCCGTGGCTGACTAGCTGCTGTGGTGGCACTGCCAGGTATCAAAGGTGGCTGGCTAGTGTTTAGGGGACTAAGGCAGCAAGCAGATAGAAGGTGGAGAAGAAGTATGGAAGCAGACCCACGTGTGTAGGCCACTCAAGGAGCCTTCTTATCTCAAGTGGATAAGTCCTCTTTCAGGTGACTAAAACCGCCTCGAAGCTTGTAAGTAACATACGCCAAAGCAAATTACCTGGCCTAAATGGAACAGTAATTTTGTTCACCAGCCTGTGGTTTGGCATTGCATTTATAGGCCTGGCCAGGTGGAAGCATAGGCCAGCAAAGTTTCATTGTCATCAATATGACTACTCTATAGCATGCATCGTTGAGGTCAAAGGTTTCTCATTTATGCGATGCTTGATATTGCATACTCCGGCCAATGTGATAAAATGGACTTCAGCTTCATTACTATTCTAATAATGAAGGCTTAGTCATTATCTAAGCACAGTTTGCTGTTGTCTTTATCAGCAGGTAGACAGGCAGATGGGTAGATTTAAGAGCGCACATAAAATGAATTCTCACCAGCTTTAGAAGAGAACTCTATAGAATATGAATCCAAGATTCGCCTACTCGTACTAACAATCCGAGACCTATCCATTATGACGCTGAGGGCAAATGACATTCCATGTTTTGGCATGTATATTTATTTTGCATAAATCTAATCACCATTAAACACACACAAAAAAAAGAAAGAAACAGTTTTATTGTCATGGCAACCATACATAAGAAGAGACTGATACTGAATACAAAATAAATCTCATTGTGTATACAGTGTGAACAGTGACAGTGGATGATATATCCCCATCCTTGTGGAGGCTCATCGGGTATTAATTGACCAGGCCTATCAGCATAGGTGTGCATTAGGGTGTATGTGTATATATACTGACAGTGTCAGTAGAGCAGTGGTTGGTATCAGTAGGGCAGAGATTGGTGTTAGTAGGGCAGTGGACAGTGTCAGTAGTTTTTATTTTTATTTTTTTATATTTGTACAATTTTATTTTTATTTTACTATTTTTTTAGCAGCCCCATTAGGGGGCTTTGGTGAAATATCAGGGGTCTACACAGGGAACTGTGCCATACAGGGTGATTAGAGTGTGCCCAGGTACACCTGGCACACCCTGTGCACACGCCTATGCCTGTCGGTGAAAAGGAATTGTTAGAGTGTATGGCATCATTCACACTAGTAGTGACGTACATGCATTTAAAGGACATTTTCAAATGCATGTTCTGCTTGTTTACACTAGTGGCAGCCCTTGCCGCCCCTTTGAAGAGCAGTTCACGGTAGATTGCTTTTCAGAGAGCTGTTGACAAGCGGCTGGGAGGTAATATACTGCCTCCTCACCAGCTATTTTAACTCTAGAAAGCCTGCGCCACATATACCCGCACAGCACCTGGTTTCAACTTTATCGTCATGGTGAAATGCATCAAGAAAGGTTGGTTTTTGGGTGGAGACATGTGGTATGCAGTCATTTTGTTGACAATAAATACAGCAAGCGGAGCTATGTTTGGAGTGTGACTGACATCTTTCCATGTCTCAGAAGCATTTTTTTACTAGGAAAGAAATCAATGTATGCATGTCTGGAGGGACAGAGAGTGGAGAAGACTAGGCAGAGTTCTAGTGAATCAGAAGGCAAAGCTGACAATAGTCGTTGGATTCCAGTGCAACAACAATTTTTTTGTGCTTGCAGCATTTTTAAAAGGATAACACATGAGGAAATGTACATGTATTGCAAAGATGTTCTGACTATGTTGTTCTTTTTAATTTGCTTAGACATAAGAGGATCCTACATGGTCCCAAAACAATGGCTACTGCATTATGACTAATGAATCAATAAGACGTTTCTACGTAATGTGACGTTGTGCTGGTAAAGACTATTGTATGCTGGTTCCATCCATCACATCATGTTAGCATCCAACCTCTCTGCAGTTTCAAACTGTATGTTTTTTTCTCTAAACTACCTGCATGGAGTTTGCATGTTCCTGTGTGGGTTTTCCTCTGGGTTTTCTACCACACTACAAAGACATGCTGGTAGGTTAATTGGCTCCTGTCTAAATTGGCCCTAGTATGGATGTTTGTGTGTGTTTATGGGTGTATGTGGGTGGGTGTATGTATGAATGTGAGTTAGGTACCTTAGATTGTAAGCTCACTGAGGGCAGGGGCTGATGTGAATGTACAGTACAGTGGAACCTTGGATTACGAGCATAATCCGAATGCTTGTAATCCAAAGCACTTCAAAGCGAGTTTCCCCAAGGAAGTCAATGGAAACGAAGATAATTTGTTCCGCATTGACTTCTATTACATGCAATACAGCATGTGGCCAGAGGTGTGGGGGCACCGGAGAGCCTCGGAACTACTCGGGGACAGCGCGGCTGAACTCGGAAAGCCACAGAAACACTCGAGAACGTATTTCCAAGTGTTTCCGAGTATTTCCGAGGGATTACGAGTATTTCCGAATGGCTCCCAACCGTTCTAAGTGTCCCAGCGCTCCCGCACCTCTGGCCAAATGCGGTACTACACCCCCCATTAGCTTGAATTCTGCTCATTTTGCAAGACAACACAAAATTAAAAAAAAAAAAAAGTTGCTTGTCTTTCAAAGCGCTCATTAACCGCGTTACTTGTAAACCACTGTATATATGTAAAACACTGCATACATTTACGGCACAATATAAGTACCTGTAATAAATAAGTAAAGGAATATATGGAAAATGCTTGCAGTTGTGCCCTTGGTGTCATCTGGACAGGAAGTGAAAGGATTTTGCCAACAGAGGGAAGTATACCAAAAAAAGCCTAACCAAAGATCCAACCATTTCCCACGTATATATCCCATCCATATACAAAATGTAAAAAAACAAGGTTTGTAAGGAGTATCATTTTACCAAGCCCTTCTCTGCCATCTCTATCTGTACTAGTTCTGGGATATATACATTGCAGCTACTGCATAAAACACAGAGGTTGAAGCTTTAGGTCTTTGTAAGCTGTCTCATGAAACAAAATTCCACACCGGCAAATAATATAAATATAGCATCAGGCGCCAAGACAGTGCTTCCTATTTATCGTGTGCTTTCAGGCTGGCAGATCTCATTATGGAAGGTGGTAAAGCAGCTTTTGCCAGTAGATCATGAAAAAAAAAAGTGATCAGTACCGTATCCTCATTTCATGCTTGTGCTCCTGACATGTCATTTATCAGTATCTAGCGGCCAGTGGCAAGAATTTATTTTCAGTGTACATCTCCTCCTACCCTTGACTTTTCTATCTATTTTTACAGATCAGGTGCTTGTCGGCATGCCAGGATGTTTATTACCCATTGCAAGCAAATAAAAATAAAAAATCTTCACAAAAAATGACACTGCTGCCAGCTAGTTCAGCTCATCATATTGCTGCAGGCCAAACCACAATCCATTCAACCCAAACAAAAAAAAAGCAAACAAACGCAACCAAAGCCAGTTAATTTCCAATCACAGCGCTTAGCATCGAGTTGCAAAGTAGCTGATGTATAAAAAATGAAACAAGGTAACCGGCAGAAAAGCAGAGCATCCGCCCATGGTGAATCAGACTGATACTATAATCATCCTACTGAATGAACAATGAAACCTGGTTGGTGGCTATGTATAGGGATCAGTCAACCAATGTGCAAGAGTCACAGTCCACAGTTGGACAAGCACTTGACATGGACAGGACAGGGTACTTGACACGGACAAATAATGAATGATTCACTCTACTGGAATTAATGCCATTTTGCAGCCATGTATGAATTGTTCTGAAATTAGCAGGCCTTTCATCCATAACACATCCCCTCTAAGGTGGTATTGCCAAAATGTTGCATTCAATGTTAAGGCCAGTGCAAAGTGATACAAAGATGGACCAAATCAGAAGTGCTTTACTAACAAGATGACTTACGGTGTCTTATAATGATGAAACGCGTAGGGTGGAAGACAGTTGCACAAGACTGACTGTTGACAGAACACTAATAAGGTACAAGAGCTGCCTGTTTGCTGTGGGGAACCTATAAGGCTACTTTCACACTGGGACAGTGAGGGCTTCGGCGGTAAAGCGACGCTAGTTTAACCCCTGTTAGCGGCCGAAGCAGGGGTTAATAGAGCCTGTGTATCACTGATGCCGAAGCGCTTGGCAGGTGCTTAGGCAGCCGTGCCAATTCATTTCAATGGACAGGGGCGTTTTAGGAGCAGTGTATAAACCGTCCCAAAGATGCTGCTCACAGGACTTTTTTTTAACATCCTGCAAGTGCACCGCTCCAGTGTGACAGCACTCTGGCTTTCACACTGGAGTGACAGGAGAGGCGCTTTGCAGGCGCTATTTTTAGCTCTAAAACGCCAGTAAAGCGCCTCAGCGTGAAAGTAGCCTTAGGAGGCGCCCTGTTAGCCAAGATCTGACCCATGTTTAGTTAGTGGTTTGGACAAGCAGATGTTTTGTTTGTTCTATGTTATGGACTTGCTATATAAATGCCTCTGGAACTGACCAGCATTCCAGGTAGCTCAGAAATAAGAATCCCTGCTTGCCACAGCAGAGGTTCTGGGTTCAAATCCAGGCCCTGACACCTGGTCAGGAAGGGTTGTGAAAGTGCCCTGTGCAAGTGGTTAACATGTGTGTTATTTTTTAGTGGTTCAGTGTTGGCCAGCACTACAGAAGAAAAAGATTTGGGGTACTTATTTTAGATGATTGCAAAATGAGCAAACAGTGTGACCAGGCAGTGGGAAAAGCGAATTCTAGGATGAATCGCCAGAGGGACCAACAGCAGGAGAAAAGAGGTCCTGATCTTTAGTGAGACCTCATTTAGAATACTGTGTCCAGTTCTGGAGACCTCACTTACACAAAGATATTAACCTCCCTGGCGGTATGATTCTGTCCGGAATTTAGTGCTGAAAGCGGTACATTTATTTTGCATGGAAATTTGGCGTTTTTATATTGTAGGCATGCAATTCTTATGAATAACTCACTTAAATCTGTCCGAACCAGAGTCTAGTAGACATCCCGGGTATGATAAAGTTTGAAACACAAAATCATAAATTATAATATAATAAAAATATATATAAAAATGATTCAATAATGTAATCAAATCAAAAACACTGAAATTTGCTCAGTTGCAGAATAGTCGCTGTCATTAAATTTATTGTTTGATGATAAATTGTGATTCTAATTTTTTATCGGTGTTTTCTAGCTGGTCTTAAAACCACTTTTGACATAAAGGGACACTTTTTGGTTGCTATGGACAATCTCCAGTTTCCAGGCAGAAAAAAAATCTTTTTATTATATAAAATGACATGCAGGGCACTGGGCAGACCACTAGGGACAAAGGGGATGTGTTTTTTTTGTATACAGTACTGTATTCTGTAAGATTACAGTACTGTATGTATTGTGTGTTTTTAAACTTTTTTGAATTTGGCGCCGATCTCCGCTCCCGTGCGTCGTAACGTCGCAGGGAACGGAGATCAGCGGCAATCGGGCACTGTGTGAATCGAGGGAGCGAACGGCTCGCACACACAGCGGGGAGACATCGCAGGATCCAGGGGAAAAGGTAAGTAACTTCCCCCTGTATCCTGCAACGCAGCCCGAGTCTGGCTCAGGGTTACCGCTCCTGGCAGAAAAAACTCAACCCGAGCCAGACTCGGGATTACCGCCAAGGAGGTTAATAAGATAGAATGAGTCCAGAGACGGGTAACAAAAAAGGTGAAAGGTTTGGGGGATAAAACATATCAAGCGACTTGAAAGGGGAGACATGATCAAAACCTTTAAATACATCAAGGGGGTGAATAAGGTGCAGGACAAAGCTGCTTTGACTGTATCTGGTTGTTCCTGTTTCATGCATAGTTGCCACTGCCAGTTAAACCTGTCCCCTTATAATATATATATACACACACACACACACACACACACACACATTGTGGTAATCTCTTTTTATTTAGTCTTACGCATTGGATACATACAACAGAAAAAAAAAGGTCCTAATATATATGTACAACCATCACAATAGTAGTAGAGACATATAAATGACAATGGGTCGCACATTTAAACATATAACGCATAGGTATTCTCCAAAAGGATAATTGCAACGAACACGACCATCACATTCATCGAAATAGGCATTAAATAAAGCCATACATATACTATCAAGCATCTAGAAAGTTGTATCTTAGAAGCAAACTTATACCAAAAATTGAAAAGACATCAATATTATAACAAAAGTTAAAGCGGACCTCTACCCTAAAGTGGAAGTTCCGCTCATTGGAACCCTCCCACCCTCCGGTTCCACAATTGGCACCTTTCAGGGGGGAGGGGGGTGCAGATAAATGTATAATCCAGGTATCTGCACCCACTTCCGGGAATAGCTATTAGCAGCTAGCCACAGATCCCCCCCCCCCCCCCCCCGTTGTGTTCTTGGAAACACACAGTTCCCAGGACACAACAGGGACCAGTGAAGACGCGCAGCGCGACTCACGCATGCACAGTAGGGAACCGGGCAGTGAAGCCGCAGCACTTCACTTCCTGATTCCCTGACAGAGGATGGAGGCGGGGCAACCGAGAGACGAGCGATTGGTCGTCATCTGCTGCCGACATCGCTGGAACCTGGAACAGGTAAGTGTCTATTTATTAAAAGTCAGCAGCTGCAGTATTTGTAGCTGCTGACTTTTAATATTTTTTTTTTAGGTGCCACTCCTCTATAAGTATAGAAGAACCCATATCCATACCATTATTACTAAAAGGTACAGGATAATTGTAGAATAGGGACAACGTAGCTAATAGTTGGAAATCTGAAGATTGACCAAATTTAGTGAAACAGTGTAAGAAAGCATTAAGTAAGTAGAAATCAGGGCTGCTGTTAGAAATACAGCCTACCTGACAGGACGCCGTAGGATGTCCTGGTGTTTTTATATAAAAAGATACATGCCACATATTGCTAAAACAGAGAAGGAGATTCTAAAATAAGATCAGATTTTGTTATTTTTATTACCACACTTTCTAGATCCTGATATCAATAATTTGTCACTCCAACAGCAAAACATACAGAAATGTATGCAGGCA
This sequence comes from Lithobates sylvaticus, assembly GCA_028564925.1. Classification (NCBI taxonomy): domain Eukaryota; kingdom Metazoa; phylum Chordata; class Amphibia; order Anura; family Ranidae; genus Lithobates; species Lithobates sylvaticus. Next base: position 93,686,279 of record CM053027.1, on the reverse strand, counting down.
ACGATACATAAAATAAAGTAAGATGCTGCCAGTACAAACAAATCACTCATCTATTTGGTGCAAACTACTAGAAGGGCCAAAAAAAAAAATATCAATTTTAAACCAATGAATATATTTAATTATGATTTCTGGGAAGAAACATAAATATATTGCTCAAGCAAAAACAGTTTCAGTAACTTGCCTAACATAAAATTAGCTAAAAGCGTGTTAAAATTGCCTATAAAACATTTGTTCCCCTGTCTGGTGTGGACCTGTGAATCCCCCATTTGCATTTATATTGCATCATTCATCTATTTAATATGTTAAACCTTTAAACAGACATAGGAAAATTCAACCAAGTACCTCTAAGGCATAAAGTCATTTTAAAGATCTCATATAATGAAGACCTGTTTAAGATTATTGGGTAAGGAGGACAACGAAGAATAAAAATGTAGCCCTTATAGACAGCATAAGTTCAACAGCTGCAGAACTGAAAGCAGTGCAGATAAGACAACCCTCAGAGTACGCTAGTTTGGATACTCTGGGTCTAATGTCCCCAAATAACAACACTGACTGATTAAAGGAAATTAGGACTTGGGAGTGTGCTTTAACCTTCATGAACCAATTCAATGCTGTTATTCATACAGTACAGTCTGAGAGAAAAGGTTAACTTATTGTTGTTTGCATTATTGAAGTGTATTAGGCTTACGGATAGGACTCTTGTAAACCCCTGCACCCAGAACAATAACAGGATTTCCCTCTTACAGTCTAAATGCAACTCTCTCACGCATTTGGAACACCCATTTTTGTTAAATTGAATGTGCCCATCATTTTCCCAAGGTAAGTGTCCCTAACGGACAATGTATGAATGACTATCCTTGCCAGAGTATAATAGGCAATCATTTCCATGGGGAAAATGGATAAACTGTGCCAGTGAGCCAAGTACGTGAATGACCTTGATGCAATGCTAAGAAAAAATAAGAGCATCAGATATCCAAGAACTCATTTTTTAATGATTATTACTAGGGATAAGCAAAATTGGGCATTTTCAAAATTACGTAAAAAAAGTCAAGACATTTTGGTGAAATTTGGGTTATATGCAGTAGTGTATTTAGCTTTTGTGCTGCCCTAGGCCTGACTAAACTTGTGCACCCCCTAATTTAAATATGACCCACCCCTTCCTGTCAAGGCCACACCCCTTGTTGTTCAAGACCCGCCCTGAGATTTTCGAGTGGGGGCACTAGTTCTGAGGGCCTGGGGGGCAATGGATTCCCTTAATTTGCATAGATTTCCTCTCACTTCCTGTTTGGCTATGGGGCAGGAAGTGAATGGAAATCTCTGCAATGGGACAGGGATGGTAAAAAATTAACTGACAGGGGTTATAACCCTCCCTTACTCTATTAAAAATGAAAAAAAAAAGTGTTGCCTATAGTTCTACTTTAAGCACACATTTCTGATAATTTTATGGAGAGGACTAAGAAGATATAACCATGCCAATGGTGCAGCAGAAAACATGGCACAGTGAGGAAGGTTTGTGGTCCAAGTTGAGAGGACAGTCAAAATTAGAAGCGGCGCCCCCCCCCCACAGTTGTGGAATGCCAGCCGCCCGCATACCAGAAGCAGTGCGGCTGCTTTATGGGGGCGCTAGACTAATTTGCCTCTCAGCCCAATCCACCCCATAAGACTGACACTACACTAATGCCTTGTACACATGATCTGACTTTCCGACAACAAAACCGTGGATTTTTGTTCGAAGGGTGTTGGTTCCAACTTGTCTTGCATACACACAGTCACACAAATGTTGGCCAACAATTACAAATGTAGTGACGTACAAGACGTACAGGGAGCCAATGTGATGTCTCCATTGCGAACGCAGTTTTACAAGACCGAGTGCTCCTGGCTTGTCCTTGATTCCGAGCATGCGTGTTTGTAATTCAGTCCGACAGACTTGTGTGCACACGATCAGAAAATCTGACAACACACACTCACATCCAACATTTCCCGTCGGAAAATCGTACCGTGTGTACGGGGCATAACAGTGTAGCTCAAGCCAAGGGGACTTTTTCCATGCTGCCCCCCTGCAAAGTGCTGCCCTAGGCCTGGGCCTTGTCGGCCTAGGCCAGGATACAGCATTGGTTTTATGCATGGAGTCAAAGGAAAGGAGAAGTTAGGGCACAATGGGCTTCAAATGGCTCCCGAGAGTAAGGAAAGCTTATTTTTATACTTGACCTATTCTTGTGTCAAAACCAGCCCCTTGTTACTGGGAAACATAGCATTCGATTTTGAGGAACCCTACTGAGGTCTATGAATTAGCTCCTATAGAAGGGGCAAAATGCACCAGAGAATTGCAGAGCGGTGTGTCCTCTCTGTTTGCATGGAACAATAACTTTTTGAGGAGTTGGGACATAGGAAAAAACATTTTCATTTTTTTTTGGCAAACTAAGAAATGGCCACACACCCCTATGTGTTCCTGAATAGCCATTTTATTTGGGCCAAAGATTCAGAATTAGGAAATGGCATTTCTATATTTCTCTCATGTCAAAAGAAAAAAACTGAGGCTATAATGACCAGTAAGGAGTTTTCAATAATAAAATCAAATTGCGATACTCTACTAGACTTTCCCACTCAAAATATTAAACCCCATAAAGCCTAGCAGTGTATGTGCACCAATAAAAGATTACAAATATGCATGTAGTGGTAATGATAATGTTGTCTCCCACCGGACAATAAATACGGCTGAAGAGCCAGATATACAGCTGGACAACCCCGATAACATATCTACACACCCTTACATCTAGTTCCCTTTTTTTTTCCTTTTGATTAATGCAGTAAAAGAAGAGCTTTTGAAGAGCAGTGGAACATTGATGTCATTTTCCAAGTGAGCCAGAGAATTCTGATGGAAGCAATGTAAGATGTAGCCAGAGTTTGTTGTGTGTGGAGAGTGACAACAAGCCACCCACTGTGGGGCTTAAATGTGACAGGTCTTATTTTCCATGGTGGGAGAGATAAGTGCCAGTTAAATCAGCGTGAACTCCCGCTTACACTTCAAGTGTTTCTTGTTGAAGACAGAATTGCCTAGTAAACCATTGATTTTTTTCCTTTTTTCTTTTGGTTTTATAATGCTTCTTTTGATGGTTACAAAGTATTGGCCAGGGATTTGGGGTGATTGAGCTCGAGCAGGAAAAACGCAAGCAAAGAAAACAAAATAAGTTTTGTCTACAGGCTAAAAAAAGTTTTTTCTTTGTTGGTATTAGAAAAGGTATCACTACCTTTAGGCTGGATTCACACTATTGCCGCATGCGGCTCACAGCAGGGGTCCGGTGCGTCCCCGTTCACCTTTTTTAGGTCCGATTTCAGCCCGAATATTTGGGCTGAATTCAGACCTGAAACGGACCAAAAGACACACAGGACCCCTGTGCAAATTCGCACCTGAACCGCAGCAGAGATTTGTGAACCGGCTCCATAGAGAGCCGGCCAAATCTCCTACCATGCAAATTGGATGCAGAGAAACCCGCATCCAATTTGCATATGTGTGAACCCAGCCTTAAGGAAGACTTGTTACCAGAAGCTCAGAAGAATGTTAAAGAGAACTTGTACTTTGTCCATTCAAGGCATAGTATCAGGTTTGTTAGATAACCCACCCCCTATGCTGCTGATACCCTTCATCGACCACCAGAACACCAAGAAAAAGCCCTCTGTAAAAACCATGCCAGCTTGGTCAGCCTAACACGGGGTTAAGAAGTCTCCTCGTCCCCCAATAACAATGCATGAGATCAGTAATTGGCCCCTCAAGCAGCCAGTGCTGCATTGTAACTGGAAGGGAAGAGAGTAGGGTTGCCACCTTTTCTTCAAGCCAAACCCGAACACTAATGCCCCGCACACACGAGCAGATTTTCCGTCGGAAAAAACTTGGATGGTTTTTCCGACGGAATTCCGCTTAAGCTTGGCTTGCATACACACAAAAGTTCTATGAACTTTCGACCGTCAAGAACGCGGTGACGTACACTACGACGAGCCGAGAAAATTAAGTTCCGAGCATGCGTCAAATTGTTTCCGAGCATGCGTAGGATGTTTGTGCGTCGGAATTTGTACAGACGATCGGAATTTCGGATCGGAACTTTTTCCGACTGAAAAATAGAGAACATCCTCTCAATCTTTTGCTGGCGGGAATTCCGCCAGCAAAAGTCCGATGGAGCATACACACGGTCGGAATTTCCGACCAAAAGCTCTCATCGGACTTTTGCTGGCGAAATTTCCAATCGTGACCCCTTTCACACGGGCTTTCCGATCAAGTCCGCCTGTCAGTTTTTCAGGTGGACCTGATCAGACCCTCTATTCCCCTCTATGGAGCGGCGGATGTCAGCGGTGACATGTCCTCTGACACATGCCGCTATCCAATCCGATCCTGTCCATGAAATCCAGATGGATGGTGATCCAGATGGTGGAGGATCCATTTTCATCCAATCTCCCCATAGAGGAGAGCGGGGCTCTGACAGGTCCGTCCTTGCACAGTGAACGAAGACGGACCTGTCATTCGCCTGCTCAGCGGATCGATTCCCTGCTGAGCAAAGCGGAGTCCGCCGGGCAGATCGTCCGTGTGAAAGAGTCTACTAGCGCACGGCACTGCGCTTGCTTAACTCAACCCATTCAACTGAATGGGGCTGCACTGCAACCGTGTGCAATGCAGATGGCTACAGCACAGTGGTATGGGATTTTAGGGGTTAAAACAGGTGGTGAAGAGAAAACATAACGCTTCTTCAAAACCTGTCAACTACTTACAAAAAATGATCCACTGTGGCTCACTCTTCAGAGTGCTCTGCAACTTCGTTTACACTTGTGGTTGGGGGACAGTAAAAAATAGAGGTTGAGCTGTGTTTTTACTGCCACCCAACTGTTCATCTTAAGCTGCAAAGGCAGCCGAGGGGGATGTACACATACAATAGCCAAAATGCTTTGCATCACAGTGCAGCAAAAATTGCCTGCACTGTTGGGTTCAGCGAGCTGTAATGCCTGCCAAATGTAGCCAATCCAAGTGAATGGGGGCTTCCTGCATTAATGTGCAATGCATTCAGTTGCAGGGTGCTGCTGTGGGGTTTAAACAGGTGGTGAGGAGGTGATAAAACATCTCACTGCCTGTCAAATACCCTTGGAAGGGTGATCAAAATATGGGTTGCTCTTCAGAGGACACCACATGTGTAAAGTGAACCCTAATGCTGTTTAGCCATTCCAGTATATTCTGTGAAATCATCAGGGAATTGGGACAGGAACAGGACTATTGCTGATTAAACTCTTGTCTGCAGCAATTACAAAAAACTTCTGCTAAGCTGGGGGCCAGGGGAAGGAACAGGACTATATAACCCCCCTGGGCTCAAGTGCTTACCTCTTGTGGTGATCCAGACTGGACTGTGGCTCTATATGCTCAGCTGGTGGCCGGGGGAGGAACATGACTACTTAATGGTATCAGGCACAAGTTCTTATCTTTATTCTGCAGTTCTGACGTCCACTTATACCGTTCCGCCAGGCAATGTAATTGCCAGGGACTGCAGCACAAGGATTACTCCGCCTGAGCCCGAAAATCATCAAATAGTCCTGGCGGAGTAATCCTTGTGCTTCGGTTCTCGGTAATTACATGCCTGGCGGATTGGTATAGAAGTGGACGTCGGAACAATGATTAAATTGTCAGAACTGCTAAATAAAGATAAGAACTTGTGCCTGATAACATTAACTAGTGATGTTCCTCCCCCGGCCACCAGCTGAGCAGATCCATAGTCCAGTCTGGATCATGTGTCCGGGTACCAGGCGGAAGGAGACCCGGACACATGATTCAAAATCACTCAAAACCTGTACTGTCCGGGTGAATCTCGGAAAGGTGGCAACCCTAGAAGAGAGTCACATGCCCCTTTATCTCTAGAGGTACCAGGCACTCTATAGTGGGGAGCAGTGAGCTATGGGCAAAGTACAAGTTTACTTTAAACCTGAATCTCAACAAATATCAAATATAAAGAAACAGGTGTGATGTATTCTACTATTGGCCAACTGCATAACAGATTGGTTGGTTTGGATACTGTGCTGGTAAAGTGATTTTCTGATCCAACTGAATATGTTCTAATAGTCTGCAGCCATGATTAATGAGTCATGCAATCCTTTGCAGTTCACATAAGCTGGCATATGCATCTTCAAGTGAAACGGCAGATTGCGATTTACCTTCAAAGTTTCAGGTTTTCTGGCTCGCCTGATTTGCTCAAGTCTACTTACTTTTGTGATCATAAGTTTACCCACGGCAACATTTTTAAGACATGAATTCCTTTTATTTAAAGGAAATATGAGTGATCGGACCAAACATTTGTTTTATTTTTTATATGATTTCATTAGCTATCAAAGAACAGCACAATCATTAGGTGAACCATAGAAATAAAGAAAAATCAGTAAATGAACCATCATAATAAAGGAAATGAAATGATCCAGTTCCAAACTTTACATGCTCTAAATTATTAATTGATTAAGCTCAGGGCACTGTTAAAACAAAAATGTCTCCTGCTGCTCTCACCCACGCCTGTGAGAGTGGAGGAGCGGAGGGGGAAGTACTATTAAAAGTGTTTTTGCATTAAAGTTGTTGTAATCTTCAGACATGAACTATGAACAAAAGGATATCCCTCTATAGCAGGGATATGCAATTAGCGGACCCCCAGCTGTTGCAAAACCAGAAGTCCCATCATGCCTCTGGGTGTCATGCTTGTGGCTGCCAGAGTCTTGCTATGCCTCATGGTACTTGAAGTTCTGCAACAACTGGAGGTCCGCTAATTGCATATCCCTGCTCTATAGTGTACTTTCCATATGTCTCATTTAGGAGCACTAATGCCGTGTACACGCGACTGGTTTTCCGACGGAGTTCCTCTGAAACTGTCTTGCCTACACACGATTACACCAAAGTCCGACCGTCTAGAACGCGGTGACGTACAACACGTACGACAGGACTAGAAAAATTAAGTTCAATAGCAAGTAGCCTACGGAGAATTCATTCTAACTTTATTGGAATTTATTCTTGAACATAATGTGTTCTCTTTTAAACGCTCCCACTTCCTCCAGGTACAGGGGGTAGCGATGGGGGACATGTTTGTGGCCCCGTCGTATGCCAACCTGTACCTGGGGGAGTGGGAGCGGGCCTTCCTAGACGATGAGGACTTATCGATGATACACGGACCATATTCTTGCATGGCACCGGTACATCGATTAAATTTTTTTTTTAGCTGACATCCTCATCGTCTGGGACGGCACCAGCTCATCTTAGAGCAATGCCTTCTCAGAATGAACAGAAACACTTTTAATTTGAGTTTTACTATGTCATATCACACCCACTGTGTCCCCTTCTTAGATGTGGAGATCTATAGAAACGATGTTGGGACAAATGTCGACTCGTTTATATAGAAAACCAACTGCAGGAAACACCATCCTACACGCCACGAGTTTCCATCCTGTACACCGTTAGTAAAATCAATACCATATGGGCAATACTTGCGCATTAGAAGGAACATGCACAGATGAAAAAATTTTCCAAATAGAGGCTAATAAACTACGGACTCGCCTCCTACAAAGAGGATACTCTCATGCATCCTTAAAAAGATCATACCAGCAAGCATGCCTCCGCAACAGAGACCAACTCCTATATAATAAAAATCCAGAGAAGAAACCCAACCCCCTGAGAATTATCTCCAGATATAACAATCAACAAAAAGCAGCTAAAAGCCATAGTAGAAAAAATATTGGCAATTTACTCACATACGATCCCTCTGTTAGGGACAATTCGTCCCAGAGAAACCACTTTTCACGTTTAAGAGAGCAACATCCATTAAGGATTGTATTACAAAGACCGAACTTGTAAGCGGTAACCCGCATTGCAAATACAAGGGAACCTTTATGTGTGGCTCTTGCCACTATGTAAATACATGGCTACAGAGAAGAAGAACCCATTTTACCGAATGGGGATACCTTCCGACCAAAACACAATTTGCGAACTGCAAACCTTGGGGGTTATTTATCTTTTAATGTGTGAATGCGCTTCTTGCTTCTATATAGGCAAGACGAAACTTGAGTTTTGGAAACGTGCATACAGACATGTGCCCCCCCCCCAATAAACAGTATTGATGACGTGCGACCCAGATCTCCCCCCTGGGCCGACACGTCAGTACTGTGCACATGGGGCAGATTCCCAAAAATCAAGTTTCTGATCCTGGATCGAATCCTCCGAGCCCGAGGGGGGGGGGACTGGAATAAGTCCCCCTCCCCCCCCCCTTCCAACTCGTGTCAAAATGGATATACAAGCTCCGAGCCACTCAGGCTCCAGGGATTAATGAAACTATTTGGTTTAAACCCTTTCTGGAGGGCTTCGTATCGGGGGGTATGGAAAAATAAACACCATTGCAGTCCAATACGCATTGGTTAATAACAACGCATTTTATATCTCAACAATTACATTTATTGAATACGTTAAATATCTAACATTCTAAGATATGAAACGAACCCTGATCATATTTAACTGAATTAAATGACCGCCCCTGCAACGTTAAATATATACGGCCACATGTTATCTGCTTGTAGGTCTCTCTCAACAACCAATGTATAGGCCTTATATCTGGATCTAATGTTGAATTCTGTTTATCTCTTATACCTACTCCAATGGACAGCGCCGCCCTCGGGGCGGTGCTGCACATTTTGTGCCTCATCCATTCGGCCAGATGGTATATATATATGGAGTGGCGGTAAACCCGTGCCGGCGGGGGGAGTTATACATGTTAAAAAAGTGATACTAAACTTATACCAATGTGTTGGATACTATATAAAGTATATACTGCAATGTATACACTGTAATTATAAATAGGCACCGGCACACAAGGAATGTTATGTTGGGACTCTGCCTCTTCTCACTTTCCTGCTTGAATATATAGGCCTATTTCCCTCCCCCCTCACTAATAGGGGGAGTACGACAGGACTCAGGTACCATTCCCTGCCTTACTGCAACATTAATTGTTCAATAGCAAGTAGCCAATAGCTGCCGTCTCGTACGAGCATTCGGTTTTCCTGATAGGAAGTTCAATAGCAAGTAGCCAATAGCTGCCGTCTCGTACGAGCAGTTTTCCTGATAGGAATTGGTTCCGTCGGAAATATTTAAAACATGTTCTATTTCTAGGTCCGTCAGAATTTTTGAAAAAAAAGTCAGATGAGGCATACACACGATCGGGATATCCGATGAAAAGATTCCGTCTGACTTTTTCGTGTGTACGCGGCATGTGTACGCGGCATTAGTGTCATGTCTGTCTGCTGCTTCCTTTCTCTGCTATCTGTATGAATCACTTCTGACAAGTTTTCCTGACACCAAGAAAAAAAAGGTGACAGGGGAGGGATCTCTAGCTGATTGACAACCTCAGCTCTGTTCCTGTGTGCTGTGCGAAGGTGGGTGTGTCCATTTCCTACCAATCAGCTCTTAGAGCTCTCTTGACTGAGCTCTGCAGAGTGTAGCTTTGGCTCCCCACCCCCTATTTTCAGAGCTGGGAGAGCCTGTTTTAATTTGGTGCTTTGAATAGAATGAACATAAAAACAGGTACAACTTATGTAGGAAGATTTTTTTCATCTCTCTGTATCAACTGAGGCCAGTCGCTTCACTGGGTATATGTAAGGGTTTACAACCACTTTTAGCCTAGGTTCACATTGCAGCGATTTGACATGTCAAATCGCATGCCAAATCAGCAGCTGTTGCCAGCAATGGCACCGTCCGAAACAGTGCGATGCCGCACCAATTACCGAAAGTCGTTCTGTACTACTTTTGGCACCTTCGGGGGGGAAATTTGTATAGACATCAGTGCAGGAGCCCACACAGATGTCTCTGAAATCACCCTCGAAGTCAGACTGACATGCGGGAATAAAATCATGTGAGTTCAGATGAACTTGCACGATTTTAATCCCGCCGTCAGTGTGAACCTGACGCAATAATGTAAAAAAAAACTTTACAACCACTTTAAAAATGACTTGCCACACATTTATTATTTCTCTCAGCAAAAAATATTATAAAAGATCAAAGAAAAAAACATAAAAAAAGAATGGGCAGTACATAAAAAGATATGAAAGAAATAAATCAAACCACTTAACTACTAGAACTCTGTCTAAAAACATATTGTTCCTTTGGTGGCCTGAGTAGATTCCTAGGCATAGAAAACACAGGCTACTGCCTTTAGGGGTCCAGAGGGCCACACAATAAGTGCCAAAGGGACGCAGGTTGGACACCAGGGCAGTAAAATAAAGCTCTTGCAAAAATCTAAAGCAATGTCAGAGGAGGCTTTACAAAGGCTTCGGCTCATTTGATTTTGATGTTACAAATCTAAAAAGAACATTGCATATGCATGAATAAATGAGTTGAAAAAGTCATTTGCGTTAAATAGCCATCTCATTCACTCTCGGCTTTCCCTGATATATTCTACCTACAGTATCTAACATTACCTTTCTCCACTGCAATTATAACACAAAACCATTTTACAATGCAAAATACGGTAACTAATCCTATGAATTCTTCCCTAACTCACTGCTTTTAGTGAGACGCTGAAGAAAAACGCAGTTGGGTTATGAAATATGTGCTGCTTGGAGTCCACATCACGTATTCTGTTCAGGGTTGCAGAGAACTGTACATTCTGAACACAGGGGACAAGGCTTGCAATACAGAAGAGAAGAAGACATAGAAAGGCTTTCTATTGCACCCACTTTATAATATCATAGACTGCACACAGCTGCAGCCTGACATCAATACACTGTATGTTATTTTGATAAAAAAAGACATTCCTTTAAGTACAAATAAGACCTCCCATAAAACAAATATGTGCTGTAGTACCTAGATGTGGGTGGATCTGCACTTTCCCACAAATACCTGTTGATCCCGCCAGTGAGCTCCACCTGTACTCCATGGCTTCCAGTGATGGAGTGGCAACAATGCTGCACTGCCCCTTGTATTCAGAGCAGAGTTGCCACTTTCATGTAGGCTGGGCATTACACTGGGATGAAAAAAAATGTTACAGGGGGCATGTCTATCAGCATTGTTACTACTGATTCATAAGTTTGTAGCTTGTCATCTAGCACCTTGCCACATGTAGTACTGCACACTGCTTTCTGGATTGACAGCACTACCTCTGTTCCTGATAGCCTTCCTCTGTGAGCTGGGTTGTCTGGGAGTGTGTGAGACACAATTTAAGGGCAAGTGAGGGAATATACAGACAGATTTTGGTTTACTTTATGAAACTTCTGGGTTTGATACCCACATACTGGGTTTGATATTTGTTAAGACCAGCCTTTCTCAACCTTTTCAACATAAAGGAACCTTGAAATAACTTTGCGGCCTCCATACTAAAAATGAATATATCTACAACTCATGGTAGATTAGTGTGATGGAAGAATTCTCCTTATACATTAAAGTGTTTGTTAACCCAAAAAAGAAAAATTCAGATTCTCATCCCTTAAAGCAGATTACACAGCACAGTGCTTGTGCTGTGTAATCTGCCCCCCCCCCCCCCTCTAAACTGTAAAAAAACTTTCCTGATCCTGCTACTTCCTGTATGCCCTCTCTATACTGACCACGATAACCAGGGCTGCTCATCCCTGACCACTGTGGTCAGAGTACGTCCCTCTGTCATACGTAGCTGTCCTCTCTGCTCTCCTCTCTCCCCCTCACCCCCTCCTTCCTGCCTGTCAGCTGTGACTCTGTATCCACCCTGCCCCCCTCACTGCTCCTATTAAAAACTAAAAACCCTACATTGGTCACTGCCAGCCCCTATATTAGAGGCTGGCATACCACACTATGCAAGTCCTTTGTAAAAACAAATGTACTAAATACCTCTTTATAGCTGTCTTCAGGCTGGTCACATGACTTGCGACTGCTTTACAGCTTCGATACATTGCTTCTGCGTGAGGTCACGTGATCTCCCCGGCTGCTGTCAGAGGCAGATCATGTTACCTCCTGCAGAAGCAATGTCTTGGAACTGTAAAGTGGACGCGAATCATGTGACCAGCCTGAAGGCAGCTCTAAAGAGGTATTTAGAACACTAGTTTTTACAAAGAACTTGCATAGTGTGGTATGCCAGCCTCTAATAGAGGGGCTGGCAGTGAATAAAGTATTCGATTTAACAAACACTTTAAGAAGAATTATGCCCTTACAGATAGCTAAAAAGATTACTGATGTCAATGGTTACTTATCTGAGGGGCAGAAATTGCTCATTGCTCAAGGAAACCCTAGCAACCTCTAGAGGAACCCTGGCATTCCATGGAACCCTAGTTGAGAAACCATGGTTTAGACTGTCATACAGGGACTTTTACAGTAAATATGCTACAACAAAATTGTATCAATGGGTATATACGGGCAAAATATAAAAACACTATCAGGAATATGCTACAGGATGAGATTATGGGCAGAAATTACTGGGCACAAAACATGTGAGCCCTGCCACTGGCAATGATATACTGTGGTCACATTTGAGTGCCAAGAGGAGCTACAAATACTGGAGCAAAGTACTGCATTAGTTTTAGATCTGATCACATGCAGCATGTTCACTCTGGGTTTATTTAGCTTCCAGAAAAATGTGGTATATGCAAAGCAGAAAGGGCAGTAAACACTTTCTATGAGGCTAATTTGTACTCAAGAACTACATTCCATGATTTATGCCTGTATGACCACAACTCCAGGAAAAGAGAGTGTCAGAACAACAAACTACTGTAAAGCAGTCCAATATACAAGATCAATATACAAAAAAAAAAGGCTATAGACTGGTACTCTGTGAGCCTATATGTATGGAAATGCAAAACTGACATATTTAACTGGAGTTTGCATTAAAAGAATGCAGTGCAATTAATTCCTATTAAATAGCTACATGCTTAGTACAAATTTAAAAAGAACCAAACATTTGCAGAGACATGTTAAACCGGGGTAGAAACCAACATAAAAATTATGACCTGGAAGATTAATTCCAACCTTTGTTTAATACTACTAATCTTAGATGCTGACTGTAAATTGTGTGCAAAAATACAGCTTGATATTTTTCAAAGGAAACAAAAAGCTATTTTCAAGCTTGCAGATGTCTCTTTTCAATTAAATTTTCTCTGTATAAATTGAGCTCAAACCAAAGCATTCTGAAAAACATTCCGTCATCAGTTGTGCCAAGCTAGCTAACAGGTTGAGCCTGTGAAGCATATGTGTGTTTTCTCCAGGTGTGAATATCTGTCTGATGGTTACCCAGCAAAGCAAAGCAAGTCAGGACAGTGCCAAGTCACCCAACGGCTCCCTGGATAACCGTATGTACTATCCTAACAGGGATGACTGTGAGCAAAGCTATGACCCGCAACAATCTATGCAGAGTCTATCCTTCTGCCTAATGAGGCCTGATGCCATTACTGCAGAAAAATGCATGAATCAGACACAGATCTCTTGATTTATAGATCTTTAGAAGACTTTAATGCATTTCACCCCAAAGTGCTTGGAGTTACAGCGTGAACATGATACTGCATACCTAATAGGAATTAAACTGAGATGAATTAGGCAGAATATGCTATCTGATGCCCTAAAGCCTATGGAAGTATATAACACCTTTTTACACATCTAACCGATGACAAAAAGCATAACATGACCCATGACAAATCACTGATAGTATTTAAATAAAAAAATAAAGAAAAATAATAATAAATCACTGTGACTGCCAAGATCACATTTGTGAAATACACTATATTGCCAAAAGTATTAGGATGCCTGGCTTTACAAGCACATGAACCTTAATAGCATCCCAGTCTAAAGCCTTGTACACACGATCAGATTGCCGGCCAACAAAACTGTGAAATTTTGTCCGAAGGGCGTTGGCCCAAACTTGTCTTGCATACACACGGCCATGCGATTGTTGGCCAACAATCACGAATGTAGTAACGTACTATGTGTTTTTTCAGCTCTTTAACGCCTCCCTTTGGGCTCCTTCTGCTAATTTTGTGTTAGCAGAAGTTTGTTGAGTGTTGATTCGCACTTTTCAGTTCACGCTTTTCATTTCGTACTTTTCATTTCGTGCTTTTCAGTTTGTTTCTGAACGGCCGCTCGTCATCCAGACACGTTGCGGAATCGGAGGAGATAACGTGTTATTTATTACTGGCCTTGGAGTTTTTGCTTTGACATTATTTTTTTGGTTGAATAATGATTTGATTTGGTATATTTTCTATATTTTTGGATGCATAGAATGCACTTTTTGGTTAAGTTCTATTGGCAGATAGCATGTCTAATTTTATTTGTTTTCTTTTTTAATACACAATAAAAAAATTGTGTAGAATTATACTTGGCTATGTGTTTTACTTCAAAGGACAGTTTGGGAGTAGGCAGTTACATTTTAAAAAATACAATGTAAAATTGACAAGGGACACCAACATAGTTGTATCTTTGATCTTAAAAACTACGGGATAATTGTGTTGTGGTAACTTGCACCAAAATAAAAAAAAAAGCATAATAATATTATTCTTGATACCACTAGAAAAAAAAGCCTTTGAAAATTTGTTTGCAATAACTCCATCAGTATCACCAACAAAGCAGCTTCACTATTATCCCATTATAGAAGAAGAGAATTGTGCGCTGCATTTCGAGATTTCATAATTTGCCACGTCACAAATGTTAATTCTCCATTACGAAAGCTAGTTTACAAGACTGACCGCTTCCGTCTCGTCCTTGCTTCCGAGCATGCGCCTTTGTACTTTGGACTTTTGTCCGACGGACTTGTGTACACGTGTTCGGAAAATCCAACAACAGACATTTGTCCGTGGAAAATGTATAAACCTGCCATCCAACATTTGCCCACGGAAAGTTGGCCAACAATTGTCTGATGGAGCGTACAAACGGTCGGATTTTCCACCAACAGCCTGTCATCACACATTTTCCGTCGGGAAATCCGATCGTGTGTACAAGGCTTTAGTCCTTAGGGTTCAATATTGAGTTGGCCCACCCTTTGCAGCTATAACACCTTCAACTCTTCTGGGAGCTTATGGTAAAGCTTATGGTAAACATGTCTACAGTGGAAGAAGATATTTATTGTCAGATGTTAAGTGAGTAAAAGGGAGTCTATAATGATTATAATGATATAGGGGTCAAATCTGTTTCAGTTTTTTTGTTTTTTTGTTTAGGTTTCTGATTTTTATTTTATCCGTGAATCCTGACAGCTACCTTTATATGATCAGCCTTCCCTCTTCCTGCAGCAACAGATCACTGGAATAGTGGTCTATGTCTTGATAATAAGTGAGCAAGAAATCACTGTTGTTATAAATCATTTATTGCTGCATATGTTCCCCCTGACTTGATCGATTCCTCAATATGCCATATAAAAACCTTTAAAACACTAAGAACCACCCCACCACCCCATCTGGTCAACTCCAAAATTGAAAACCAAACAAATGATTTCAAAAGAATGATTATTAGTATATCCATTCAGAATTCCAAAAGGATCATTTCATCTAACGACTGGATCAGTACTTGTACAGGCATCATAAGTTTGCTAAAGTTATTTTAAACTAGACATGTTGTTTTAGAAGATGAGGGTTTACAATCACTTTAAAGCGTCCCAGTCCCCCAAATCATTTTTTAAACACTCTGCTGCAATTGTGTACACTTAGGCTGCAGTCACACCTGAGCGTGGCGTTTTCAGGCAGAAAATCGTGCGAATTGCAGCATTTTTTGCAGCGTTTTTTTACTGCGTTTTGCCGCGATTTTGTACAGAGCAAAAGGTCACCAATGTAAAAAGAAAAAAAACACCCAAATCTGCCCGATTGGAGCGACAAAAAAGGGTCCGGAACTTGTTTGAGCTTCAGGCGTTTGGCTTCAGGCGTTTTGGAGTGGAGATGTGAACCATCTCCATAGAGAATAATGTATTTTTTCCCCTCTAGCGTTTTGTAGCTTAAGGCTTCAGGCGACAAAACGCTCAGGTGTGAATGCAGCCTTATACTGCAACATTTAGATAATGTCATATATTTGTTCCTTTTAGTTTAGTAGTAGTAATAGTGGAAAAATGACCAGATCTCAGAAGCAGGCAGGTTTCATCTCTACTGTAGGCATCTGAAGCCTTCTTCTCTTAATTTCCGGTATACGGTGCAGCTGGATACCCAGCATGCACCTCCTGATCTCGCGCCTGCGCAGTAATGCCACTGCGCAGCACTTTCTCTTCCTGACAGGTTGGCAAAGCAATGATGGCGGTGGCAGAAGTTCCCGCCCTGTTGCTATGACAGCAACCTGTCAATCAGAGGACAGGCCGGAAGGTAATGGAAGTCGGGGTAAGCAGGAAATAATTTGTAAAAGCGTTTAGGATGGGCATAACGTTGATTGGACAGGCACAAAATGGATGAAACTCCGCTTTAGCCCAGGTTCACACTGAGCCGCGCGAGTTCAACTGAACTCGCACTATTTCACTCCCGCATGTCAGTCCCGATTTCGGCTGCGATTTCACAGACAATAGAAATCACACCTCGAAATCCCAATAAGTAGTGCAGAAACTACTTTTTGAAATTGGTGTGGCATCACAAGTGCGGCGTTGCATCGATTAGGACGGTGCCATTGCCGGCAATTGCCGCCGATTTACCATGTCAAATCGCACCAATGTGAACCAGGGCTTAATCAAAGCATTTTAACTCCATTGTCAAGAATACAGGATAACTCTTTGCACGTCCTGTGACATTTTTGAAATAAAGTATATATAAAGTTACTTTTCTTTTATCTTCAACCTTAAAATCTTTAAAAACTAGTATAAATCATTATCCTTGTGAAACCCCTTAGGATCTAATGTTTGAAAACAGATGTATTCATAAAAACTCTTGTTTTTAAAATCCTATCTCTTTCCCATCCTCTACATACATACATCCTGTATCTCAGGGGTCGGCAACCCACGGGCCGCACTCGGCCCGCCACCTCTTAGATTTAAAGTGGTATTAAATCAAAAATGTAACATATTGTAGCTTACCAATCCTTAGATGTGGTGGCTCCATTCATTTTCTTTTTAGGCTCTGGATGCAGGAGACACAAAGACACTTTGGACAGCAGCATTGGTAAGTGTTAGCTGTACTAGCAGATTTAGATTCACTAACAAACTGAAGCCAAACTCCAGTTCACACCTTTTAAGAAGTTACAGCAACGTTTTTTTTTTTTTGCTTTTGGGATAAAGGCTTTATATAAAGGCTTACTGGCTGGATCAACAGGTGAAAAAAAAAGAAAAGAAAGCCTACAAAACACTAATGCAGCCATCACAACTAAGAATTGGTAAGCTGCAATATCATAAATATTTGCTTTTAGGTTAATACCACTTTAAACTAGCCTACAAGAGCTTTTCAGCATGTACATCACAAGATTAGTGTTGCAGCTGAATATGCCCTTAGGGTCACATGCTTTACCCATCTAAGGATGAGTTCTATGATGTTATTACACTGTGCACATGACATACATGGGTACATGTTACGTCTCTGTATCAGAGACCTAAAATATCCTGGATAATGCCTTACTTTTCAATTCAATGGCACCTTGAATAACATGATTTCTTTCTGAAATGCACATACACACCCCTAAATCACAGTTTATTTCTTTCCTAGATCAAATGCCAAGGATCAGTTGGGGTTTCAATGTGATCTTTTTTTTCATGGCGGTGGTCATGTCTGCAGTTCATTCAGATAAGGGCACAATGATTCAGAGCAAAGAATAAGATACATTATTATGCAGGGTTAAAATACTACAATGATTATACTGTAGTAGTAATCCTAAAACATAGTTTATTCCTGAAATCTAAGGCACACTGCAGCTTGAAAAAGCTCAGTACAGCTTATTTTACTGAGCTAAAATACAGCCCATTAATTGTAACGTGCCTATGCACACAGGCGTGTAAACAGTAAACAGTAAAAAAAAAAAAGAAAAAAGAAAAATCTGCATTTTTGGTCAGTAAATGACTCCTATATGCGCGCAAATGCACGTGAGTGCGTGCAAATATGCGCGTTTGCGCACAAATGTGCGCTAATGACCATTATTTACAATCTGCAGAAGAAGAATGTGAGAATACGCTTGCGTGAAAAAACGCAGAATTTGCACGAAATTTACCTCATATGCTCGAAAAAAAACAACTGAAAAAGTAGATGCTCAAACAGGAGTATCGTGTGCAAGAGGCCTAAGGCTTCATGTACACACTTGCCTATATTTACTGCGGTACCAGGAAAACGCAAAACATGGCAAAATCACAACGTGATTCTTCTGCATTCAGGAGAGGGAGGTTGAAGCTCCCCTAACCGCAGCAGCTCCTAAACTCTGCTAAAAGCCTATGCATGGTAGCCAATCAGCTTCTAACTTCAGCTTGTTCAATTAAAGGGGTTGTAAACCCTTGTGTTTTCTCACCTTAATGCGTCCTATGCACCCGGCCCCCCTGTTTTACTTATCTGAGCCCTGGAACTTCATCCGGCAACGACCCGTGCTCTTCCTCTGCCTGGGGTTCTTGGCTCTTGATTGGATAGATTGATAGCAGTGCAGCCATTGGCTCCCGCTGCTGTCAATCAAATCCAATGAAGCAGGCGCTGGAGGGGCGAGTCATACATTTGGCGGCTATGGATGCCTGAATGATGGGCTCGGGACCATGCCCACAAGGTAACCCCCCGGGAGAGCGCTTCTCCTATGGGGTTATCTGATGTGAGGAGGAGCCGCGAGAGCTGCCGCGGGACCCCAGAAGACGGTGTTCAGGGCCACTCCGTGCAAAACGAGCTGCACGGTAAAGGTAAGTATGACATGTTTTTTCTTCTTATTTTTTTTTTTTTAAATAAACAAAGCTTTACAATCACTTTAAGCTTTGGCAATAAAACCTAGAAGCTGATTGGTTTCTATGCAGAGCTGCACCAGATTTTGCACACTCCAGTTTTTGTAAATGACCCGCTATGTGCACATTGACACATAGGGGGTTATTTACGAAAGGCAAATCCACTTTGCACTACAAGTGCAATTGGAAGTGCAGTCGCTGTAAATCCACCTTTATGGCGGTGGTTTCCATCCAGCTTGGGGGCTGCGATGTGCATAGGGGAGTTCTGTATCTGATCTCTTGCTGTCCTCCCCTGTCTGTTGACGGGGGTGGCCACCTGCACATCGGCGCCATGTTTTCCACGCCCATACACTGACGTCTCCCTGACGTTATTGAGGTGTGGGCTGTGTGGGTCATCCTGGACGGTTGGGTGGTTGCTGCATCCATGCACCCCCTTTGATGGTGGATGTCTTCTGGACACCCATGCGTCACCGCCCGTACATGACGCTGGGGGCGTCACCTACAGACCCTTGTGGGTATATCTAGACGTTCAGCACGGCTGGCATTTTGCTTTACAACTTGACGATTGGATAGAGCAGTTACATCTCTAAGAACAAACTGACAACCCTTGGTTTTTTTCACTCCATTGAGGTACGACCTTTCTACTTTCTTGACACCCATTGGGTTTGTTACACTGTCTTTATACACATGTAATATCCATATATTTTCTATATTGCCCCGTAGTCTTTCTGCCCATACCAGCTTTATAACTATGTTAGTCTGCATTCATGCATTTACCATATTCCATATTTCAGTCCTTCTTACCAACATATTCCAATAAGCTTAATTCATTTATTTACATCCTTTTGTATATATAAATTACATTTTAGAACCTTATACATTAAGCTCATTCTGCAATCATGATGCCCTCTGAGATATGTGCATCCTTGCAGACATTTTCCAGACATGATTCTTAGGGGCTAAGTGGAGACCTGCAGTGAGAAATACCCCTATCCAGACCGTGCTGACCCTCCGGATGTTCCCCTGTTGTGGCCTTTGTTTGTTCCGCCCCCTCAGCTCCCGAGCTGGATGCACTACACGGCTACCATTTTTGATATCCAGCGTTTGGCGATTTATCTCAGACCTTCGGTAAGTATGAGGTCTGTTCCAGACCTCTCTTGCCAATATTCCGCCTGCCCCCATTTATCAACAACATACATTGATTGATCTTACTATTTACATTGCAGATACAACAATCATGCATCCGCCCCTGAAGAGCGAGCAGGGTCTCGCGAAATGCATAGGGCTTTATTGATGCTTGTTTTATGCCAGTATATGCTGGGTATTATTGATGTCTGTATTATGTTTACATACTTCTCTGTCCACATGTATGTACATTTTATTTTCTTATTGTGTATTCACTGACCTAGCAACTTGTAAGCTTTATTGTTGCTCATGGATGTACAACATTTGTAATAAATCTTTGTATATTTACTTTCATCTGTGTTGTGTACATTGGCCACTATGCCGGGTAACTCACAATCATTGTTGTTGCCGCTCTGTTACATAACCTTTTGAAACAAATAAATTGATTTTGTCTCAGTGTTTGCTGTGGACATTGGCTAAACCTCTCTCACCTCATCTAAAGTCCCAGGGCTATTTTTCCTGTTTTTTGTGCATTATTAGGGATGGAGGTGTTAGAGGGGTCACACCAGACCTTAATCTCTCTTCTTTGCTGTAAATCCGAGGGGGACATGCAAGGAAAATAAAAAACAGCATTTTAGCTTGCACATGATTGGATGATAAAATCAGCAGATCTTCCCCTCAGATCTACAGTGGCTGCACTTCCAAGTGCACTTGCAGTGCAAAGTGGATTTGCCTTTCGTAAATAACCCCCATAGGCTTTTATGGAGTTGAGTTGAAGAGCTTTGGCAAAGAAATGCCAAAAGCTCCTAAACTCAAGTTTAGGAGCTGCTAGGGTACATGAAGCCTAACTCAGAGATGGCATTTTACTTCAAGTTCATAACTTTTTATCAGGCACCTGATTCTCTATAATTGCAATGCAACAAGAAAAGTTTGAGTCCCACTAGCCAAGCAAAAAATGACTCCAAGATATAAAATCAACACTCTAGGAGACCAAGCCTATGAACCCTAAAGTGTACAAGTCAAACTGAAATATGTAAGACTTTAATTAGCTACTTCGTTCTTTTCTGATCTACATTCACAGAGGTTAATGAAATGGCACAGCAATGCCTATTTTGATAGACTAGTGAGAATTCTAGTCAAAAAGGATTAATCCTAGGCAGATTTATGAATTGCTTCCAGTACATTCATTTTAATAAAATTTAACACCTTCTTTACCCTGCTCATACCCATAACATCAATGGTCACATTCTAAATTGCTTGTAGGTATGAAACACCGTTCTGGAAACATTCTGAAGACATGAATTGATTGATTTTCTTTCTATATCAACTGAAAGGCCCCTATTTTCTGAAGTATGGGCATAACACAATACATTAAGAGGCTTATTACTTTCAGTCACATAATAATTGAATGATGCTGTGATGATCCACCAGGTGACAACAACAATATAAAGTAAAACTTACTTTGTAAAACCACAATGTGCTGGTTTCTGCTGCCAGTTAGGCCGGCCATACACGGTTCGAATCTCGGCCGGTTCAGCAAGAACTGTTAAAGCGGGAGTTCCGCTGTTTTTTTTTTTTTTTTTTTAAAGTCAGCAGCTACAAACACTGCAGCTGCTGGCTTTTAAAGTATGGACACTTACCCGTCCAGCGCACCTGCGATGTCGGCACCCGAAAGCCGATCTGTCGATCGGCTCTCGGGTGCTGCCGCCGCCATCTTCGGTATGGGAATCAGGAAGTGAAGTGAGTCGCGCTGTGCAATAGGGACGCTCCCTGTTGTCTCTGGGATCCGTGTGTTTCCAGCAGACAGCGGGGGGATGACAGGAAGTGGTGTAAATACCTGCAGATTCTGCGGCTATCTATGCCCGGAAGTGGGTGCAGATACCTGTATTATACAGGTATCTGTACCCCCTCCCCCCTGAAAGGTGCCAATTGTGGCACCAGAGGGGGGGTTCCGATGAGCAGAAGTTCCACTTTAGGGTGGAGCTCCACTTTAAGGGGCAGGCTGAATGATCAATCAACTTGGGTACAACCAGCATGCTGGATTCTCTTGCGATTATCACTAGCGGCTGATAATCACTGTCTTCTCCCAGCTGGGATTGCTTCCCTTGCTCGCTTCAGCTGCCCCGCAGGGAGAAGACATTCGCTGATTCTCCTGTCAACAATGTCTGTGTTGATGGGGGAATCGTGCAAATTTTTTTCCTTTTATTGGTTGAACTCGATGGACATAACTTTATGTAGCTTCAAAGCCCAACTCCAGGCAACATAGATTTTGTTCCAATCCCTCTCTACCACCCCCTGTTATGTTTTCCTTACCTGATGAAGTCAGGTATACTCATCTGAGTCCCAGCACGGCATGTTAACCGTTGCTGGCCAGTCCCCTTCACTCCCTTCGGTCTGACCTGACGTCGATCATCTTGAGGATCCTGAGAGGACCTCTCCACTGGTCAGCCAATGGAAATTATCAGTAGCAAACAGGAAGTGGTATGGACACCCAAAAGATGAAGTGAACATAGAGTAGAAGGACCCAGCACTGGAGGATCATGTGACTGTGGTTTCAGGTAAGTAAAAACATGAATTTAAGGATTTTTCTTGTGATCTTGGAGTTGGCCTTTAAATGATTTAAAAAATTTACTAGTTCATTTTTATTTTGTTATTTTTATTTTTCCCATAAAATTATATTCAGGAGGAACTAGTAATTATTGCAGACAATTGGCAAGCTTAAGATACAAACAAATGTATTTGATAATTATAAAATTTAACTTAAAGCGGTTCTGCACTGTGTGTTGTTTTTTTTTTTTTTTATGTAATGCATAGGATTAGGAGTTAAATTGGGGGACTCACGTGTTCCATGTTTTTAATTGATTGCTGGCGTTTTTTATCCTTTAAAATATTCTTGCTGGGGGCCATCTTGCCTGTGGGCATGTGAAACCCCACAGGCACTTCAGATGGCCCAGCATGCACCGCCGTTACTGCGCCGAGCTCGCGCGTGTGCAGTAATGGCAAAGTGCAGCTCACTTTCTCCGAAATCTCGCGAGATTTCGGCACATCTGCCGACATCTCGCGAGATTTCGGAAGATGTGCCCAAAATCTCGCGAGATTTCGGAAGATGTGGCCGAAATCTCGCGAGATTTCGGAAGATGTCCGCACTGACTCCTGGGATCAATGACACCAGATCCCAGGAGACAGTGCGGCGTGACGACGATCGACGCAGAGACCCCGCCCACCGCCTAAGGGACAGAGGAAAGGAAGTCAGCGATTACAAGGTAAGTGGAAAAAAAAAAAACACATTTCATTTAGTACTCTTTGCCTGATTTGGAAGGCAAAGAGATTTACTAAATGAAATGTGTGCAGAACCGCTTTAAATTATATATACATCTGTCCAAATAAAAATGTTTTTCCTATAATGATCACTATGGACAAAAGGTTCATCAATACATTTTCATATATCCAGTATTGTAAACTGTCTTGAAAAAGGTTTAGCTGGCAGACAACAGCCCAGTGGGGGTTATTTACGAAAGGCAAATCCACTTTGCACTGCAAGTGCACTTGGAAGTGCAGTCGCTCTAAATCTGAGGGGTAGATCTGAAATGAGGGGAAGCTCTGCTGATTTTATCATCCAATCATGTGCAAGCTAAAATGCTGTTTTTTTATTTTCCTTGCATGTCCCCCTCGGATCTACAGCGACTTTACTTTCAAGTGCACTTTCAGTGCAAAGTGTATTTTCCTTTAGTAAATAACCCCCAATGTGAAATCACCTTCTTGACTTGCATGCTTTCTGCTGGGCAATGGATTTTCACTCATTATACCTATAGAACTGTCATCTCGCTCACAGACCTAATCTCAGCTCTGCCACAGGAATGACACCACTCTGATTTCACAGCTGCTGATAAATGGATGCCACAAGCTGTTCTCATTTTTACATAGTTCTTGTAAATCATCCTGAATGTTATTTACTTAGTACAAGTAGAAAGATCAATGACATGCTTTCCCGTCACTGTTACTCATCCACAGGATCATTAGGCTCTATTATATATATTTGCAATTGTTTTCCAATGCTTAAAGTGTAGTGTATTTTTTATTTTTTTTGAGGGGGGTATGAAGAGTAAGTAGGGGTCCCCTTTGAGGAGATTTCACTGCCTTGGGGATGCAGCAGGAAATTAAAGGAATATCCCCAAAGTGAGAGGTATTCCCATATTAGACAGTTGGATTTTCCGACAACATAATCCGATTGGACTTTTTCCATCGGTATATCTGACCTGAACTGAATATCATGCCTTCACTGTCTTTCTTGGTGACAGTGGTCACTGGACAGATAAAGGGGTAAATCTCCCCAATGGGGACACAAAAAGCAATAAAAAACGGACAAACAGTCTAACGTTGTATCCAAAGCAAAAAAAAAACCTTTAAGTATATTCTGGAGAAAAGGAAATACAAAAAAAAATGCAATTTCTTTTTTTCAGTGGTGCAGTAGTCTATGGGTGATCTTGGCTGAACTACCTAGTGAGTCACTGACCTAGAACCAGTCTGCTGGATAAGAGATTTTCTACACTTTACTTGCGGGAAGCTTGCTTCAGGTCAATGATTCACTAGGCAGTGGAGCTGGGAAAAGAAACATAATACCGGATATTGTGCCTTTAAAGAGACACTGGGGGTTATTTACTAAAGGAACATTTTGCACTACAAGTGCAAACTAAAAGTGCAAAGTGCACTTGAAATTTCACTGAAAGTGCACTTGGAAGTTCAGTTTCTGTAGATCCGAGGGGGACATGCAAGGAAAATAA
Source organism: Lithobates sylvaticus (assembly GCA_028564925.1). Lineage (NCBI taxonomy): Eukaryota > Metazoa > Chordata > Amphibia > Anura > Ranidae > Lithobates > Lithobates sylvaticus. The sequence continues at coordinate 93,661,573 of CM053027.1, read as the reverse complement.
AAAACAGCATTTTAGCTTGCACATGATTGGATAATAAAATCAGCAGAGCTTACCCTCATTTCAGATCTACCCCTCAGATCTACAGCGACTGCACTTCCAAGTGCACTTTCAGTGCAATTTCAAGTGCACTTTGCACTTGTAGTTTGCACTTGTAGTGCAAAGTGGATTTGCCTTTCGTAAATAACCCCCACTGTTACTTGACTAGTACTTATACTCAAGCCAATCTTATGCTGCCTCCTTGTTCCATTTGGGTCCACAATCTGTTGCTCCAATTTAACAGGGCATCTGGGTATGAGAGAACATGTGATTTCTGTTCGGACCTGACTGGCCAATGATTGGGCCCGCACACAATTAGACGAGGGGGGCGGGGGGGGGGGGGTTAACAATGTCATCCACTTGTGTAAGCTCCACACCACTAGAGCTTACCCAAAAGAAAAGACAAGTAGAATAGGACGAGAGTCTCATATTTTCTATAATAATTAATAATATCAATAAAAGTATGGTTGCAGCGTTGTACAGGCTTAGGAAATACCCCCTCTGGGGGAACTTTCCCATTATATAGGAAATACATACATATTTTTTTCTAAAGATGGTTCAATCGGTTTTTAACATATTCTTTTGGAAAGATCAGGGCAGTTTCCTGTGAATGTGCGTAATCCATTCCCTTATTCAAGTACAGAGAGTATTGCAGCACTTGTGCGAGAATGGGCAGCCAATTTCCTACCTGCTGTTCTTGCAAAAGTATTGATCTTTTTATGGCCATATAAAATTAAGTGGCCACTCTACCCAATGCTGAAATTTTGGTTATTGTACAATGAATTTCAGGAATGGTTCTTTGTAAACCCGCTTTTCAAATTTCCTGCCAAATTAGATTTAAGACTATCTCTTGCCCAAGCAGCCCAAATACTGAGTTTAATCAAAATCCAACCATGAGGAACAGTTTGAAAACTGCTCTAAACTTTGGTGTAAGCTAGACTAGTTCACCTTATAGGAGCACAGGAGAAGCAAAGAAGAATAAGGCTTATGTCACACTAGGAATAAGTCACCAACAACAAACCAGTGACAGATTCTTTAGGACTCAACTCACCTTCTATGGCATCATTCCCTTGTTACTCAAACCACCAAGTAAAGTCCAAAAAAAAAAAAAAAAACACTGTAGCGTTAAACCCAGGGAAAATCTTCCATCACACTTCTTTCCAGAATGCCCATCAGAATGCCCATCAAGGGTGAGCTTTGAGGAAAGGGACCCCTGACACACATCAGCTGCCCAAATTTTTTTTCTAAGAACGATACCATTGTGTTCCAGCTGGAGCATACTTGTTTAGCTTGATGTCTTTATTTCGCATTTGAGTATCCATTTGTCTATGTAGATTTAATAAAATTATTAATGGTAATATACGAGGTGGTTGAGCCGTCCTGTGTGTTTTTTGCAGTCAAACCACCAAGTAGTTTAGCCACTGAGGGAGCGATGTCCATTCGGGAAAATGCCAGTTGTGCTTTGGTGATTCTGCCCTGCCCAGGTGTTGCCAACAGAAGCAGGACCACCAATGTAACATCTTATTTATCACGTTCAGGCTGATGCACTGGATGAGGGGATCCATCATCTGTTAAGAATACATTTTATAAACTTATGCGGCGTACACACGGTCGGAATTTCCGATGGAAACAGTCCGATGGGAGCTTTTCATCGGATTTTCCGACCGTGTGTATGCCCAACGGTCTTTTTCTGTCGGAATTTCCGACGGACTTTGAATTGAGTACCTGTTCTCAATTTTTCCGACGGAAAACCTTTCTATCGGATTTTCCGATCGTGTGTATGCAATTCCGACGCGCAAAATTCCGACGCATGCTCGGAAACAATTCGACGCATGCTCGGAAGCATTAAACTTCCCTTTTATAGTGCTGTCGAACGTGTTTTATGCCGCTGTGTTATTGACCGTTGGAATTTGGTGTGATCGTGTGTAGGCAACACAGCTTGAGCGGAATTCCGTCGGGAAAAACCATCAGAGTTTTTTCCGACGAGAATTCCGATCGTGTGTACGCGGCATTAGAAATCAAAGCAGCAAATGAAAAAGAAGTTCAGTTTTGATTTTTTTGGCAAAAAATCGAACGAATATATTGGAAAGCGGGATCCCCAATCTTGTATGAAATAGTCTGTAAGGGAAAGATAACTACAGCCCATGACTGAATGTTTGTACTTCCTTTGTTTTAAATGTTAGTCCCACTACAGTGTTAAAGTTCCAGCAGGGAAGCCTCGAATCGAAGACCATTATCTTAATGATAATCTGCTTTCCCTGTCCAGCGGGACGGCATTAATTGTCAGTAACACATGCTGAACTATTGGAAAATGCAGAGAATTTGCATATATTTTCCCAGTGCTAAGCACTGTCCCCTCTCCTCCCTTTTCTACAGATTTGTGATAAATAGCATCTTGCTGACAAACTGTAAGCTGTGCATTTTTGCAACTGTATATATCTGCTTGGGTTATTATTCCCAGTATATAAAAAGGGAAAGCTGCTTAATTAACTTAAAAAAATTTCTGTCCACTTTGCATATAAAGTAATACGATTTTCTTGAACATGGATCTCCAAATAAAAGTTACACTAAATAAAAAATATATAAGTTCTTTTTTTTTTTCTCTTGCTACCTTTCTTCCTTCAGGTCTGTTTTTTCTTTACTGTTTCATTGGTTCTCTTACAGGAATCAACAGCAAAAGATTGTAAAATGAACTCGAAAAGGTACCTTGTCATGCCATTGCTTCTACCACACCATGGGGTTGATTTACTAAAGGGAAATATACTGTGCACTGCAAGTGCACTTGCTTCAGAGCTTAGTAAATGAGGTAAAGCCTCACTCAATCACATGCAAGGAAGATAAAAAAACAGAATTTTTGCTTGATTGGATGATAGAAACCATCAGAGCTTCCCCACAGATCTAGAGCAACTGCACTTGCAGTGCACAGTATATATGCTTTTAGTAAATCAACCTCCTTATATTGTGTCCCCAATCTAAGCTGCATGGTAGGTAGTAAGCTGATATTTGGGAATTACTTTCATTGGAATTATAAAAATCCTTTTTTCATTCAGGATAATATAACCTATTTCTTTTAGGAAAAAATCCAAAAATAATCCAAAGTATAATTTTATAACTATGGTGACAAGAATGAAATTAACATTAAATGTATCATTGTTGATTAACAGATTAGGAATGTATAAACCAAATGTCAGCAAGGATCTACATGTTTGTCTAGAGCAGTAGTCTTCAAACTGCAACCCTGGTGTCTGATGTGGCCCTTTGCTAGCCTTTATCCAGCCCTTGAGGCATAATTCCTGCCACTGACACCAACAAGAGGGGAATAATTCTTGCCACTGACTCCAACAATAGGGCATAATTCCTGCCACTGACACCAACAATAGGGCATAATTTCTGCCACTGACTCCAACAATAGGGCATTATTCCTGCCACTGACTCCAACAATAGGGCATAATTCCTGCCACTGACACCAACAATAGGGCATAATTCCTGCCACTGACACCAACAATAGGGCATAATTCTTGCCACTGACTCCAACAATATGGCACTCTTCCTTCTACTGACACCAATGATGGGGAATAATTCCTTCCACTGACAACAAAAATGGGGCACTATTCCTTCCACTGACAGCAACAATTTCTCCCCCTAATACAAACATTTGGGCAATGTTTCCTCCCTCTGGGTACAGTCTGGTCCCCCTAAAGTCTGAAGGACAGTAAACTGGCCCTTTCTTTAGAAATGAAAATAAATAATTTAGTGCCAAAGAAATAAGTGAAAAAAAAGTGCAACAATAATAGCAGCAGCAGTATAAATGTGAGCTCAATGGTAACACTTCAACTTTAAAAAAAATATAAAAACACAGCGCTATCTTAAACCGAATCATTAATCCAAATGATCAAAAAATAAATCAAACTAAAGTCCTACAGTGTGAAAAAGTGCTTGTGCTCAAATTCCAAATGAACAAATCGGTGCTCCACTGCTTAGTGTAAACACACCCTTGTTGACCACCTATCTCTAGTGTGGTCACTTCCACTCAGTGTGGAATGGAGTCCCCTATATGGTGTCTTTAATGGCCGGCCACACTCTCCAGGTGATTATCCACCACCACTTCCTTGAGCTATGTTGGGGTACTTCAGCTTTAAAAGCAATGTGATTTCCCGCAGACTGCTGATCGGGATTCGTGACTTGGAGGACGCTCCGTCATGTGACCGGCCCGGTCCCGCCCCCTCAGGCTGTGTCCTTTCCCGAGATTTGGAGCCAACCTTTTTAGAAAGTTTGGAGACCCCTGGTCTAGAGGTTCATTGTTGAGATTACGCAAAAAATTACAGAGAAGACCTAGAACACTTATTAGAAAACCTGGGGCCCCAATGTTTAGAAGCACCCTTAAAAAAAAATGTTCAAGTGTACACAAACACTTAAAGCGGAGTTCCACCCGTTTTTTAGTTTATTAAAAGTCAGCATCTACAAAAAGCATAGCTGCTGACTTTTAATAAACACACCTCACCTGTCCCACGGTCCAGCGATGTGGCCACCTGGAGACTCGCTCCCCCTCCTCTCCTCGGCTCCTCCATTGATACTGTGGGCACCCAGCCGTGACAGCTTACAGCTTCACGGCCGGGCGCGCACTTCGCATGCGCGAGTCACGTTGTGCTCTGTTATTGGCCAGCCAATCTTCTGGGACCTGTGTTGTGTCTCAGAAGATCGCTGGCAGGGAGGGGCTGCCGAGGGCAAGAGGAGGAGTCGCCTAGGTGGCCGAGAACAGAAAAGATGAAGTGGGACAGGAAGTCCTACTAAAAAGAGGGTACACAGTTCAAATGTGGCATGTCAGGGGGCGAGGAGTGCTTAAAGCGGAAGTTCCACTTTTGGGTGGAACTCCGCTTTAAATCTAATTTGTTGTTGTACATGTTCCTGTAGTGTCATAAATTTTAATTTTTTTTGTTCTGCTGTAGTCATTACAGTAAATATGTGATGTTCAGCTGCTGTTTGAGCAGGCACATACTATATACTATATTCACAGAAGTTATTGCAAATAGTTTACAGGATGCGCACAGTGCAGGTAGAAAAATGGAAGGAAAGTAAGGGGAACACTTTTTTTTTTTTAATAAAAATGACTACAATCCCATATTACTTGCAGTTCTCTGCAAAACTAATTTTTAGTTTAGAGTTTAGTTTTACTATAAAGGGAACTTCAGCACTGCAGAATATTTAGTGCAATACTAGTGTAATATATACTGTGTTCTTATGGATTTTTAAAATGTATTGAATGGCAGCTAAAGATACAGAGGAATTGTTTAATCTGCAGGTAGATCCTCATGGGTAGGGGTAATGATTCTGTTTTTGTTTTGCTGTCAGTTGTTCTTTCAACTCCAATTTTGTTGGGTGCTTTAAACACAAAATATATTCTGTGTTTATTGTCAGCAGGAAAATCATTTGAAGTCAATCCTGTGTATGAAAATGACATTTTAATACAACCTGTAACTTAGCTGACTGTTTTCACAGATTGCATTTAATCTAGCCAGAAACATATTTACAACTTGCCTTACATTGCATTAAATCAAGCAACACATTAATGTCGTTTCCTGTAAATCTGTAAGCTGAACGCGGACGGAATCATTTTACTTGCTGTTTAGAGCTATTTCATGTTGTGTGATTGCTCCTAAAAAGATAATATATTGAACTCAGAAGCTATGAAGAATGCATACTTGATTATTCTTCTGGTATAATAAGATTTAGATGCCGCTAGTGCTTACAGGGCTTTCTACTTTTCTAATAGGTTTATCCAGATCCTTCATAAAACTGAACTCCAAGGAGATAAAAAAGACACAATTTAATGCAGTTCTGTTTTTATTAATACATCATTAAATTTATTTTTTAATGTTAGGATCGTAAATATTTGAATATGACACCTGGTAACAGCCGTTTGCATTCCCCTGTCCAGCAGAGCTCAGACTGGGGGAGGAAGGAGCAGCACAAGGAGCCAATCAGTAAACAGAAGCAGAGAAAATCAGGTCCCCTGCTCTGACAGACAGGGCTTTGCTGTGTGGCAAAGCTATGCAAATCTCAAGACTCGATGGACATTTAAGCTTTATTGCTAGGATGCAGCCAACCCATTGGCTCTTTGCTGGAAGCTTGTTGGACCTTTGTTATACCTAGAAGCCCTTAATGTTGCCACGTCTTAAAATTGCAAAGTTCTCAGACTGGGATTTCTAAAAACCCAACGTGTTACATGTTTTCATTTCCATCACTAGGATTACAGCAGTCAGTTTCAGGGTAGCTACAATGAAACTTTAATCTTCATTACACATAATAGAAATTAGTACAATGTAAATCGTTCTATCAACATTTCGTAATCTCTTTTCTATGTATAGTTGTATGCAGTAAAACATATCTGGCCATTAAGTATGCAGGCTCCACTTCCTCCAGAATGACAATTGGATGGCCTCTGTAACCCTTTCCATTTGAGGTGCTGAGCATCTACCATTAATTTCAGGAGACCTAACAAATACTCCAATTATTAATTTACCAGCTTGTGCACGGTATGTAACGCTACCCAAAAAGCTTCTACACAATACAAACTGCATCAATAAGGTTCCCTCAGACTCACTTTCAGGTCACTTCTAACACCAAGGCTCACTGCCATTGCTTCCTTTAACCTCCCTGGCGGTATGATTCTGGCTGGAATTTTGTGCTGAAAGCGGTACAATTATTTTGCATGGAAATTTGGCGTTTTTATATTGTAGGCATGCAATTCTTATGAATAACTCACTTAAATCTGTCCGAACCAGAGTCTAGTAGACATCCCGGGTATGATAAAGTTTGAAACACAAAATCATAAATTATAATATAATAAAAATATATATAAAAAATGATTCAATAATGTAATCAAATCAAAAACACTGAAATTTGCTCAGTTGCAGAATAGTCACTGTCATTAAATTTATTGTTTGATGATAAATTGTGATTCTAATTTATTATCGGTGTTTTCTAGCTGGTCTAAAACTACTTTTGACATAAAGGGACACTTTTTGGTTGCTATGGACAATCTCCAGTTTTTTTTTTATTATATAAAATTACATGCAGGGCACTGGGCAGACCACTAGGGACAAAGGGGGTGTGTATTTTTTGTATACAGTACTGTAATCTGTATGATTACAGTACTGTATGTGTTGTGTGTTTTTTAACTTTTTTAAATTTGGCGGCCGATCTCCGCTCCCGTGCGTCGGAACGTCGCAGGGAATGGAGATCGGCGGCACTCAGCACTGTGTGAATCGAGCGAGCGGACGGCTCGCACACACAGCGGGGAGACATCGCAGGATCCAGGGGAAAAGGTAAGTAACTTCCCCCCTGTATCCTGCACGCAAGCCCGAGTCTGGCTCGGGGTTACCGCTCCTAGCAGAAAAAACTGGACCCGAGCCAGACTCGGGATTACCGCTAGGGAGGTTAATCTGGTCCTGACGAAACAGAGTATAGCTGTGAATACTAGCAGGCCAATCATATGAAAAGGCAAGCCAAGGTCACAATCAAATGGTTTTATATATTTCATAAGTGGATTTCCTCTTTAGGCCCCTTGCAGATGGGACCATACAGCTGCAGTGGGCCATCCGGCAGTTTAGTGCGCCCAGGAGGGACAGGTGCAGAATCCAGCCCTGCTGAAGGTCCAACTTTCAGGCCCATCCAGCTGCGACCAGCCATAGACTTTGACAGGCTGTTTGCTACAGGGCTGGACGCTGCACCTGTCCACCTCGGGTTCTCTAAAGCGGTGAGAGGGACACACCGCAGCTGAACAGCCCCTTGTCTAGCCGTGGCCTCACTAGGGTTGGTGTCACCCAGTGCAGAAAAAATTGGTGTCACCCCCCTCCCCCAACTATAGTCCCCCTTCAGTACAGACCCCCCTCCCTCAGTGCAGACCCCCCCTATCAGTACAGACACCCCCTCAGTGCAGACCCCCATGAGTATAAACACCCCCTCATCAGTATAGACGACCCCCTTCAGTGCAGACCCCCTCAACAGTATAGTCCCTCCTCAGTGCAGACCCCCCCATCAGTATATACCCCCCTCAGTGCAGACCCTCATCAGTATAGACACCCCCCTCAATGAATGAATGACTTGTATAGCACTACCTATGCGAACTGAATCGCCTCAGGGTGCTTTTTGCCACTGGTGTCCATTTGTGGTATAGTGCAGTCCTTGCCCTGTGGGGTCCCGACACGCTTACAAACACATACACATACAACATTAACACATATTTGGCCAATTTTTTTTATTGACAGGATCTAATTAACCTACCAGCATGTCTTCGGAGTGTGGGAGGAAACCCACACAGGCACAGGGAGAACATGCAAACTCCAGGCAGAAGGTGTCATGGTCGGGATTTGAACCAGCGACCCTATTGCTGCTAGGTGAAAGTGCTAACCTCTACACCACTGTGCTGCCCTTTAGTATAGACCCCCCTCAGTGCAGACCTCCCCCCATCAGTATAGACACCCCCCTCAGTGCACACCCCCCATCAGTATAGACCCCCCATCAATATAGACACCCCCCTTCAGTACAGACACCCCCCATCAGTATAGACACCCCCCCTTCAGTGCAGACCCCCTCCATCAGTATAGACACCCCCCTTTAGTGCAGACCCCCTTCATCAGTATAGACACCCCCCTCAGTGCAGACCCCCCTTCCATCAGTATAGACACCCCCCCTCAGTGCAGACCCCTTCCATCAGTATAGACACCCCCCTCAGTGCAGACCCCCTCCATCAGTATAGACACCCCCCTCAGTGCAGACCCCCTCCATCAGTGTAGACACCCCCCTCAGTGCAGACCCCCTTCATCAGTATAGACACCCCCTCAGTGCAGACCCCCCCTTCCATCAGTATAGACACCCCCCCTCAGTGCAGACCCCCTCCATCAGTATAGACACCCCCCTCAGTGCAGATCACCTCAATCAGTGTAGACACCCCCCTCAGTGCAGACCCCCTCCATCAGTGTAGACACCCTCAGTGCAGACCCCCTCCATCAGTATAGACACCCCCCTCAGTGCAGACCCCCTCCATCAGTATAGACATCCCCCATCCTCACTGTAATGGAGGATTTTTACTTTTCTTTGGGTTTAGCTTTTAAGTGTATGTTGCCCTAAATATTATTTTTTCTCTGTTTGCTTTCATTTTTTTCATGAACTTCCTCCAGCTGAAATACGTTTATCCTGCCAATTACCTTTTTTTCCTTGTTCTAAACTGACCACAAAAAGACAGAAGCTGATCTGTGCTTGTGAGGTCAGTTTTGATCCTTTGGCTGCCCATTCAGAGATACAGAACACTGTGCAGACATACAGCATGTCTGTATTGTATAGTTTATTCAACCACCATGCCTCCTGACCAATCGCAGACTATCTCTGGCACACACCCCCTCCTAATTACATCTCCTGCTTGATCACAGCCTGCATCCTGCCTGAACAGACTATGGAATACATGCCCCTGGTTTGTCTGCACATTGTCCTGTAACTCCACCCCTCACTATCAGGAAGAAAAGATGCATAGTCACATGACAGAACATTTTAACTTTGTAAAAGAGGTAAGAAATGGTACCTGCATAGTTATAACTGTATTCGTGTCTATAACATATATGTTCACAACTACTTTAAAGATAACTGAACCCAGGAATAAAAATGCAAAATACTACAGGTTGGATTATTCTTATTTTGGACTAAGAACATTTCCAGCAGGTATGGGAATTACCCGTTGATCTTGCTGGAAATGCCATGTCCTTGTCACTTCCTGTCAGAACTAGAACTATGATCTTCTTTCTGTGACAACCATGGCTCCCTCCATACATACAGTGGTGGATTGAATGTAGTCATCCAGGGACAAGAAGTGTTTTATTTGTAGAAACACTTGGCAAAAATAAAATAAAAAGTATAAAAGAAAACGAATGCAGGCGCCTTATCCAAAGCCTGGCAATTTTTTTTTTATTTTAGTTTTGATATTCTTAACTTGTTTTCATTTGAAATGAACAAAGGGTTCTCTTTTTAACTGTCCCATAATCCCTGCAACCTTCTGACCCTTTCCGACTGAATACTTGATCTCAATAGGAGTATTTCTTAGTATTTTCTCAAGAACTCATCCAAGAGGTTTGAGGCAATTTGGTCACCTTGGTTAACCGCTTGCCGACCGTATATCTAGTACGTGATCCTGCACTTGCAGGTCTGGGGCACACTCACGCACACTGCCGGCGGCTCGATCCTGCTGTGATTATACACAGCGGGAGCTGATCGGCGGGTATGGCAGACTAACTGTCCACCGGCACCTGCCGATGCTTCAGTACACAGGCAGAACGGCAGTCTGCCTATGTAAACAAGGCAGATTACCGTTCTGTCAGTACAGAAGGCATGGATCCTGTGTTCCTGCAAAGCAGGGACATGGATCCATGCCTTCCACTAATAAAAGCACCTCCCCTACACTGAAACACAGGCTAGGGACACAGCTAACCCTTTGATCGCCCCTGACGTTAACCCCTTTCCTGCTAGTGTCATTAGTACAGTGACAGTGCATTTTTTAGCACTGATCACTGTATCAGTGTCACTGGTTCCCAATAAGTGTCAAATGTGTCAGTTAGTGTCACAATATCGTAATCCCACTATAAGTTGCTGAGCGCCGCCATTACTAGTAAAAAATAAATAAAAATGTCCCATAGTTTGTAGACGTAATAACTTTTGTGCAAACCAATAAATATATATATATATATATATATATATATATATATATATATATATATATATATATATATATATATATATATACGCTTATTGGGATTTTCTTTACCAAAAATATGTAGCAAAATACATATTGGCCTAAATTTATGAAGAAATTAGATTTTTTCAATTTTTTTATGGGATGTATGTTATAACAGAAAGTAAAATATATATATATATTTTTTATAGAGCAAAAACTGCAGAGGTGATCAAATACCACTAAAAGAAAGATCTATTTGTGGGGAAAATAGGAAATAAATGTTATTTGAGTACAGCGTCGCATGACCGTGCAATTGCAAAAAATGGCCTGGTTCATATGAGCTCTAAATTGAGTTAGTTTTCAAATTCTTTGAAGTACTACAGGGGTGCCCAACCTTTTGAAGAGCGAGGGCCACTTAAGTGACTTGGTAACCGGTCGCGGGCCACAATGAGTGGAGCGGGTGGATGGCATGTCCTTGTCCACTCTGCATTTGCAGAGCGGACGCGGACACAGTCCACGATACTTTTTAGCAGATCGTATTGGAGGTAGAACACAAGTCGGTTTATATCTGCCACTACTTAGAGGTAAATGGACGGTCCAATTGGTTGGACTGTCGAACTGACCGTGTGAAAGGGGTCCAAGGCTGCTTTCACACTGATGTGAAAGAGAATTTTGGTTGAAAGCCAAACAGTGAGGACACTGTGTGGAGAGTGAACACATTTTGCTTTTTTGACTGCTGGTGATTGCAGGATTGCATTTTTAGGTTCTTTCTGGACCTTTTCCATTTTATCTTCTTAATACCCTTTTCTTCTTACACTTTTTAAACAGTTTTTTTTTTTTCCTTTCCTTCCTTCAGCTTACTAATTAAGGGGAGTGCCTAATTGCTCCCAGGTGTTTCAGGCCTATATAAGTTTGTGTAGAGCTCATCGTGAGCCTGCTCATCTTTGAGACTGGTTGAACTCTGTCCAAGTGGAACTTGTCTAAGTGGTGAGTTAAAACCAGGAGTTTATAACAGGAGGTTGTAACAGGGGTCATAGTACCTGTGCAGGGTAAGTACCTGAGTGTGGTCTGAGTAGTGTGTGTGGATTGTTAGTACCTGTGTATTGTCTTGTTGAGTATTAGTGTCAGGAAGCTAGTTGTTAGGTAATTTGGACTGGGTATAAACTCTAATCCTCATTAAATTTATAGGTACGATGCCCGGCGGGTGTGGAGAGGCAACTCGGTGTACATCTTGCGGCATGTATGCATTCCTTGATCATCTGATCGAGGGTGAATACTGCTGTGCAAAATGTAAGCACATTGTTTCCCTGGAAGCCCAGGTTCTGAATCTGGGGAAGCAACTGTCAGCACTGAGAAGTCCCTCCATACTAAAGGGGAGTCGGGAACGTACATGGCAGGTGCCGGCAGGGGCCAGCACAGAGATGGGTGGAGAAAAAGAGGTGAAGGCACTAGAAAATAGTAGATGGGTGACAGTCAGGAAGGGTAGAGGGGGAAGGGCCAGGGAGGCCGATCCAGGGCTGGAGCATCCCAATAAGTATGCTCCATTGAGTGACATTGGTGATACCAGTCAGGGACCAGCACTGCTGGAGCTGAGGGACTCTCCTAGCTGCCAGGGGAAGAACTCCTCCAGTGAGATTGGGGGAGGAGCAAAGGGAAAGGAAAGACAGATTCTGGTGATAGGGGACTCAATTCTTAGAAGGACAGAGAGGGCAATCTGTAACAAAGACCTGAAGCGCCGAACTGTATGTTGTCTACCGGGCGCTCGGGTTCGGCACATCACGGATCTGGTGGACAGATTACTGGGAGGGGCTGGGGAAGACCCGGCTGTCATGGTGCATGTTGGCACCAATGACAAAGTCAGAGGCAGATGGAGTGTCCTAATAAACGATTTTAGGGAATTGGGAGCTAAATTGAGGAAAAGGACCTCCAAGGTAGTATTCTCAGGAATACTACCGGTACATCGAGCCACACCAGAAAGGCAGAGGGAGATTAGGGAAGTAAACAAGTGGCTGAAGAGCTGGTGTAGAAAGGAGGGGTTTGGGTTCCTGGAGGACTGGGACGACTTCTCAGTCGATAACCGGTACTATAGAAGGGACGGACTGCACCTAAATGAGGAGGGTGCAGATCAGCTGGGAATAAGGATGGCCAAAAAGTTAGAGGGGTTTTTAAACTAGGCGATGGGGGGGAGGGGCCAGAGATAGGAATAGTCAGCGTGGAACATATTCCAGAGGGTAATATTAGGGGCATTAGTGGTAGGGTAACTAAAGCACATAAACCCAAGGTAAATATAGTAGCAAGTCCTAGTTGCAATCTCGGAACACCCAAGAGGGTAGTATGTGACTGGTCAAAATATAGTAATGCATTAAAGTGTTTGTTCACCAATGCCAGAAGTCTGCCAAGCAAAATAGGTGAGTTGGAAGCTCTGGTGCATCAGGAGAGCTATGATGTAATCGGTATTGCTGAAACTTGGCTGCAGTCCTCACATGACTGGGCTATAAATATTCCTGGCTTTGCACTCTTTCGGAAAGACAGAGTTAAAAGGAAAGGTGGAGGGGTCTGTCTGTATGTGAGAAGTGATCTCAAAGCGAGTGTGAAAGAGGACCTGGGGGATGGAGAGTGTGATGAGTCTGAAGCATTATGGGTGGAACTGCATACAGATGTGCGTAGTTCAAAGTTAATCATTGGAGTTTGTTATAGACCACCCAATGTTAATGAGGAGGTGGAGACTCAGCTCCTTGCTCAAATAGAAAGGGCTGCAAGGGCTGGGACAGTGATAATAATGGGGGATTTTAACTACCCAGAAATTGACTGGAATAATGGCACTGCTGGGACAGTTAAAGGACAAAAATTTATAAACCTATTACAGGACAATTTTATGGTCCAGTTCATTGAGGCCCCAACCAGGAATGATGCTCTGCTGGATCTGGTAATCTCAAACCATGCAGAGCATATTACTAATGTTCAGATAAAGGAGCATCTGGGTAGCAGTGACCATAACATGATTTCATTTGATGTTAGCTGTAAGCAAAAATCACATACAGGAAAGATAAAAACACTTAATTTCAAGAGGGCAAATTTTCCAAGGATGAGGGCTGCTCTCCAGAACTTAGACTGGGAGAGAATATTGGCAACAATGGGCACAGAACAGAAATGGGGATTCTTCAAAAAGACTGTTTGTGAACTCACTGCAAAGTATATTCCCATGGGCAATAAATTTAAAAGGCTAAAAATAAAACCTATGTGGCTCACGGCCAAAGTTAAAAAAGCTATAAACTATAAGAAAAGAGCTTTTAAAAAATATAAAAATGAAGGATCACTAGTGTCATTTAAATGTTACAAAGAACATAACAGAATATGTAAAAAGGAAATCAAGGATGCAAAAATTCAAAACGAAAGACAGATTGCAAAAGATAGTAGGACAAACCCCAAAAAATTCTTCAAATATATTAATAGTAAAAAGGTCAAGTCTGAGCATGTAGGCCCTTTACAAAATAATCTAGAGTGGGTGACTGGGGACAAAGAGAAGGCTAATTTATTAAATACTTTCTTCAGCTCTGTGTATACAAAGGAGCATGGGGGAGCTCATGTCCACAATGGGGGTGGTAGTGACACAGCCCTAAATCCACAATGGCTCAAAAGTGATATGGTCCAGAAATATTTAGACAGAATAAAGGTGGATAAAGCACCTGGACCTGATGGCATCCACCCACGGATCCTAAAAGAATTGAGCTTTGTAATTTCAAAGCCATTGTATCTAATTTTTAGGGAATCATTAATGACAGGAATAGTACCACTGGATTGGCGCAGGGCGAACGTGGTGCCTATATTTAAAAAGGGAACAAAGTCTTTACCAAGTAACTATAGACCTGTTAGTTTAACTTCTATAGTTGGGAAGATACTGGAGAGATTATTAAAAGACCACATAGACGAGTTCTTGCAGGAAAAAAATATTTTAAGCAACAGACAGCATGGGTTCATGAAAGACAGAAGTTGTCAGACAAACCTCATTTCTTTTTATGAGGTGGTAAGTAAAACCTTGGACAGAGGCGTGGCTGTGGACGTGGTATACTTGGATTTTGCAAAAGCGTTCGATACAGTTCCCCACACAAGGCTCATGTGTAAGGTAAGGTCTACAGGTTTGGAAATATCGGTTTGTAAATGGATAGAAAACTGGCTAAAAGACAGAATTCAGAGAGTCGTGGTTAATGATTCTTACTCTGAATGGGCTAAGGTTATCAGTGGTGTACCCCAAGGTTCAGTGCTGGGACCCTTACTTTTTAATATCTTTATAAATGATATTGGGTCTGGGATCAAAAGTAACATTTCTGTCTTTGCAGATGACACCAAGCTATGCAGTGGAATAACGTCCTTACAGGAGGTCTCCAATTTACAAGCTGACCTCAATGCTCTGTCAAATTGGGCGACTATGTGGCAGATGAGGTTTAATGTTGATAAATGTAAAGTTATGCACTTGGGGGCTAAGAATATGCATGCATCATACATGCTAGGGGGAGTACAACTGGGGGAATCCGTAGTGGAGAAGGATCTGGGGGTTTTGGTAGATCATAAACTCAATAATAGCATGCAATGCCAAGCTGCGGTTTCCAAAGCGAGCAAAGTCCTTTCTTGTATTAAGAGAGGTATGGACTCCAGAGAGAGAGATATCATTTTGCCCCTGTTCAAATCATTAGTAAGACCTCATCTGGAATATGCAGTTCAGTTTTGGGCACCAGTTCTCAAAAAGGATATTGGGGAACTGGAGAAAGTGCAGAGAAGGGCAACCAAACTGATAAGAGGCATGGAGGAGCTCAGCTATGAGGAAAGATTAGAGGAACTGAATTTATTCACCCTTGATAAGAGGAGATTAAGGGGGGATATGATCAACATGTATAAATATATAAGGGGTCCATATAGTGAACTTGGTGTTGAGTTATTCACTTTACGGTCAACAAAGAGGACAAGGGGGCACTCTTTACGTCTAGAGGAGAAGAGATTTCATCTCCAAATAAGGAAAGGTTTCTTCACAGTAAGAGCTGTGAAAATGTGGAATAGACTCCCTGCAGATGTGGTTCTAGCCAGCTCAGTAGATTGCTTTAAGAAAGGCCTGGATACCTTCCTAAATGTACATAATATAACTGGGTACTGACATTTATAGGTAAAGTTGATCCAGGGAAAATCCGATTGCCTCTCGGGGGATCAGGAAGGAATTTTTTTCCCCTGCTTTAGCAAATTGGAGAATGCTCTGCTGGGGTTTTTTTTGCCTTCCTCTGGATCAACTGTGGGTATAGAATGGGGTATATGGGATTGTATGATATATATATATATATATATATATATATATATATATATAATATATATATGTATATATATATTTTTTTTTGTTTAATTTGTGGTTGAACTGGATGGACTTGTGTCTTTTTTCAACCTAACTAACTATGTAACTATGTAACTATGTAACTATGTGCTGTGGTTTACCCCCACCACGTGTGCAACGCAGTGTACCTTTGGCTTTCCTGCAGTTTGCAATAGACTTCTATTATATTCTGCAGGTTTGGTGCACTTTCAGAAAGCTCACCAAACTCGCAGGTAATAATAGAAGTCTATGGCTCAGTGCAGGTAACCCGCAGGTAAACTGATCTGCACCTGCGGATATGCCCATATATACACTGTGATTTTAGTAATAAACTGACCTTTAATAACAGTCTTCTTTCTATTCTATCCCAGAGCAGGAGGTCTCGGGCAACATCAGAGGGCTCCGCGGGCCACATGTGGCCCCTGGGCAACTGGTTGGGCACCACTGAAGTGGATATGCATATCCCTAAAAGCAGGGCACATATCTACAGTTGAATTTTGGAAGTTTTTATTATGCCATTTAGTTTGTTTATCGCCTTGATGTTTAGGTATGTTCTTTTTTTCCCCTCTCTCTCTCTTTCTCTCTCTTGGTGGTGTATTGTATTTTGTCTATTTTGTGTATTTGTTTATGTTACTTAAACTTTTTCAATAAAAAGAACAAAAACAAAATTAAATCTGATTTAAAAAAAAAAAAAAAAAAAAAAACCTGTCCCATAATCTAAACCTGAAAGAGAAAACACTGGCATGTTCTTGGTCGTACATTCCTTTTGACCAAATGATTTTGAAATGATGCCAGATTATGACACTTAAAATAAATAATTTCTGCTATTACTGGGAATACATCTTCTGTGTCCCTGCAAGGACAGCATGCAGTTTCCCAATTTCATCCTTCATTTCCCTGGCAGATGTTCTGAGCTTCTGAAACTCTGTCATTTAGAATTGTCGGTTACCATTGTAGACAATACCTGTTCCGTGTCACACTGCAGACAAATCTGCTTTGTGCGCTAAAAGGTCAAATTATATTTTAAAGTGGAGGGCCCACAAAAAAATAAAAAATTCAAAGTCAGCAGCTACAAATACTGCAGCTGCTGACTTTTAATAATCGGACACTTACCTGTCCCGGGGTCCAGCGATGCGGGGGAACGAGACCCCCCCCCCCTCGTTCCCCGATCCGCTCGCGGCGCCGGCATTCTTAATGTGGGCAACCCGGCTGTGGCTTCACAGCCGGGCACCCACTGCGCATGCCGTGATTCGACGCTCACTCATCTGGGACACATGACAGGTCCCAGATGACTGTGCCTGGCGCCTAGGGGAAGTGATATCATTGCCCGCTGAAGGTGGCAGACTACGAGGGACCCCTAGCAACAGGCATTTAGAGGTGAGTAAATTTTAATTTTTTTCCAATTATTTTTTTTTTTTCTTTTTTTTATGATTTTTAAGACAGATTTTTTTTTTTGGTGGCAACACCACTTTAAGAGCTTTTATCAACATAGTTGGGGAATAAGGCACTATGCACAATGGGGTAGATTTACTAAAGGAAAATAGACTGTGCACTTTGCAAAGAGCAGTTGCTCCAGAACTTGGTAAATGAGCAGAAGCTCTGCTGACTTCCATCATCCAATCATGTGCAAGCAAAAATTGCGTTTTTTGAATTTTCCTTCCACGTGATTGGGTATTTTTTGCAAAGTGAATCTGTAGCTCATTTACTAAGCTCTGGAGCAAAATATACTTGCAGAGGTCAATTGCACTTTGTGAAGCGCACAGTCTATTTGCCTTTAGTAAATCAACTCCCAATGTCTTAAAATGTAACTCCACTTTGTTGGTTGACCAGTGATACATTCCGCATAAATTTGGTAAAGCTGTCAAACAAATTCTTTCCAAAAATTGCTAATTAATGATGAGTGGGGACACTATCTAACTACCACTGAACTGGTATTTCAGGACCAAGATCAGCTACGTACCTCTTGATAGTATCCATCCAATTCTTCACAAACCTTGATTTCTAGTTCCTTCTACAATTGTTACTATCATTGATTATTCCAGCGAGCCTGAAAGCTTGGCATGGCTGAAACCAATCAGTCTTACCACTGCTATCTGAGCTTCCAATGATATTACTAGCTTAAAGCTGAAAGCGGTATTTAAATCCAAAACCATACTTGAAGTGATTGTAGCCGTATTAGTGCAATTGTGACAGAGAAAGTTGAGTACTTCGTAGTCCGTGATACTTTTTTTATTTGCACTAACATATAATTTTCATGGATGAGCTTTCGGGGTGTGTCCCCTTCTTCAAGGTCTAAGCAGTACTGATTCACAAAAGTTTTAGCAGAAAGTAAAATGTTAAAAACAAAAGAAAAAAAAAAGAAAAAATCTCTGAGGGGTAGGAAAAGAAAAACAAACATATACAAATCAATAGTATGGCAATGGTAATAAAGCTATCAGCAAGTGAGATAAGACAGAGGGAAAGCTATAGACTGGGGGGGGGGGGGGGGGGGGAGAGATCACAGTCACAGAGGGGGGTCATAAAACTTTAGTATAGTGGTAGTGGGTGAGGAAACCAATATCCAAATTTAAGCCATTTTTTTTTGTGTCAAAAAGAAGTATCATTCTTAGCTCAAATGTTTTCCTTTCCTGGATAGTTCTGAAATTCCCTTTAAGAACTAAAACATTGAAGTCTTCTATAGTGTGGTCCTGTTGTGAGAAATGATGTAACCAAAAATATATTATATTGCAGCTTATCAATCATTAGATGTGGTGGATGCGTTTGTTTTGTTTTCATTTCTTTGGCTTTTCTCACTCTGTTTTCACCTGGTGAACTGGCCAGTAACACCTCCTGTATTATAAATATTATAAATAATTGTGTTGGAGAGGGAGAGGAACGTTTGTGACGATTCTCATCAGATCCTCATTGACTATTTGGGATTTGCTGGAGTTCGATTGAAAACCTGTTTTGCTTTCCTCTCTACTTTGGCAAATGGAGACCAATTGGGATATCATTTCACTTAGGATTCATAGGATGTACTGCTGCCTGATGTCGCTACAGATGGGCCAGTAGGGGGCGACTCACTACCTCTCTCTGTGGTTTTACCAAATGATCCATTTTGTTTATCCCTGTGATTTTGGAGCCATATACCTGCTGGATTTTTAGGCTAAATATTGATCGTTATGGCAAAACATGTAAAGACTCAATCAGTTGCATCTGTTTATGTATTGTATGCCTACTTTTGACATCAATATGTTGATTTTTTAAGATTTCTGTGATTTTGGAGCCATATACCTGCTGGATTTTTAGGCTAAATATTGATCGTTATGGCAAAACATGTAAAGACTCAATCAGTTGCATCTGTTTATGTATTGTATGCCTACTTTTGACATCAATATGTTGATTTTTTAAGATTTCTGTTAAATAAAGTTTTGACATTTTTTATATATACTATAAGCCGAGTTTTTCAGCACATTTTTTTGTGCTGAAAGTGCCCCCCTCGGCTTATACTTGAGTCAAGCACTTTTCTACAGCAGAGAATGACATTTTCCAACCCGACTTTGGGGCCTCGTATCTCGGAGCCAGTAAGGCTGCTTTCACACTGGGGCGGTTTGCAGGCGCTATTGCGCTAAAAATATCTCGTATCTCATATCTCGGAGCCCTGAGGGCTTTCACACTGGAGCGGTGCGCTAGCAGGACGGTAAAAAAAGTCCTGCTAGCTGCATCTTTGGAGCGGTGAAGGAGCGGTGAAATCAATGGGAGACCGCGGGGATACCGCCGGCAAAGCGCCGCTGCAGCGGCGCTTTGCGGAGGTTTTTAACCCTTTTTCGGCCGCTAGCGGGGGTTAAAACCACCCCGCTAGCGTCTGCATACCGCGGGTAAAACAATGGTAAAGCAGCGCTAAATATAGCGCTGCTTTACCGTCGCCGCACCGCCCCAGTGTGAAGCCGGCCTTAGTGCTACATAGATACAGGGCCCCAAAGTCGGTCAACTGTGGCCATCTGCAGCAATGTCATTTCGGGACCCTTTGGGTACAGAGACCCCAAATTTTGGCCGCAGCTAGGGGCCATCTAGGAACCCTTAATTACCAAGTTTGGGGGACCTATTACTGCAAATGGGCACAGTGAGGCATGCAAATGAGCACAGTGAGGCTGCAAATGGGCATTGTTGACCCTCTTTTCCACTTACAGTAGCTGTGCATTTCACACCCTAGTCTTATACTCGAGTCAATAAGTTTTCCCATTTTCTTATGGTAAAATTAGGTGTCTCAGCATATATTTGGGTCGGATTATACTCGAGTATATACAGTACATTTTTGTTTGATTGTGTTGTGGCACCTCAAAAATCCCATTTCCTTGGTTCTTGATTTTTAATGTTTAACCCCCCCCGTCGGTATTCCAGAGTCTGGCTCGGGGCGGGAACTTCAGTACCAAAAGCGGTAACCCCGAGCTTGCATTGCAGGATACAGGGGGAAGTTACTTACCTTGTCCCCTGGATCCTGCAATGTCTCCCCACTGTGTGTGCGAGTTGTCTGCTCGCTCGATTCACACAGTGCTGAGTGCTGCTGATCTCCGTTCCCTGCGACGTTATGACGCACGGGCGCGGAGATCAGTGCCAAATTCAAAAAAGTAAAAAAACACACAACACACACAGTACTGTAATCTTACAGATTACAGTGCTGTATAAAAAAAATACACATTCCCTTTGCCCCTAGTGGTCTGCCCAGTGCCCTGCATGTCATTTTATATAATAAATAAAACATTTTCTGCCTGGAAACTGGAGATTGTCCATAGCAACCAAAAAGTGTCCCTTTATGTCAAAAGTGGTTTTAGACCAGCTAGAAAACACCAATAAAAAAATTAGAATCACAATTTATCATCAAACAATAAATTTAATGACAGCGACTATTCTGCAACTGAGCAAATTTCAGTGTTTTTGATTGGATTACATTATTGAATAATTTTTATATATATTTTTATTATATTATAATTTATGATTTTTGTGTTTCAAACTTTATCATAACCGGGATGTCTACTAGACTCTGGTTCGGACAGATTTAAGTGAGTTATTCATAAGAATTGCATGCCTACAATATAAAAACGCCAAATTTCCATGCAAAATAATTGTACCGCTTTTGGTACAAAATTCCAGACAGAATCATACCGCCAGGGAGGTTAAACAAGGGAGGTGGTGCTAATGACTCTCAGATAGAGATATAGCAAATCTATTTTCTACACCTCCTGTATTAGTGAGACAGAAGAATGATCACATGAGGCACAGCAGACGGCAGCATTGTCAGTCTGGGGGGAGTGGAGTGGTAAATGTATTTGCAGATTTATGTAGATACACTAACAAATTGAAGCCAAAACTCCAGCTCACACTTTCAAATCAGTTACAGTAAAAAATTTTCCTTTTGGGATAAAGGTTTTACATGAATAAATAAAAGCTGATCATTTTAATCACCCCTGTCAGAGTTAAATGGTTTTGTCTTATCCGTTTAAACTGATGGAGAGCTTGTGCTTTTGAAAAACAACAGACTTGCTGGTTGGATCACCAGATGAAATCAGAAGAAAGAAAGCCTAAAAAAGGAAACAAATGCAGCCATCACATCTAAGAATTGGTAAGCTGCAATATAATAAATGGTTGAGTTTGGGTTTAAAGTGGAACTCAACAAGTAGAGATTTGTCATAGGGGGGTCTAGAACAGTTAACTGTACCTAAGCCTTCAGTCTTCAATATTGTCTTTTTCTTTGTGCTTCTGCAGAATAGCTTGGACAGCACATCAGCAAACACCAGTCTTCCTTAAAAATTCTGCCTATAGGAGACATTTATGATGTAGCAAGTCTACCTTGTACCTTGCTGCTGTGCTCAGTCTTGCCATTGGGTAAGATTTTTTTTTTTTTACACCAAACTGTCTTCAGTGACCTCATATTGTTAGTAGAGCATGGCTTTTCCTCACCTACTTTCATTCCTCCTACACAGCTAATTCTGTTTAATTTAATGACTGTATTTAACCTACATGTAATCATCTTGATTATTAGCACTTGTTTGGTATAATTGTGTAATGACGCATTAGACTGGACCTGCAAAATCTTTAACTGTGCGTAAGTGTATCTGGGAGAATTGATGCTGTTTTAAAGACAAAGAATGGAGACAAGTCACACAACATACAAAATGCATAAACCAAATTTGATCATTGAGAAAAATAATATTTATATATGATATACACTCACCAGCCACTTTATTACCGTATATACTCGAGTATAAGCCGACCCGAATATAAGCCGAGGCACCTAATTTTACCACAAAAAAATGGGAAAACTTATTGACTTGAGTATAAGCCTAGGGTGAGAAATGCGCAGCTACTGTAAGTGGAAAAGAGGGGCAACAATGCCCATTTGCAGCCTCACTGTGCCCATTTGCAGCCATAGGTCCCCACCGAACTTCAAACTCTGTAGTTAAGTGTTCCTAGATGCCCCCTAGCTGCAGCCAAAATTTGGGGTCTCTGGACCTAAAGGGTCCTGAAATGACATTGCTGCAGATGGACACAATTGACCGACTTTGGGGCCCCGTATCTCAGGGGCCACTTGGTGCTAGGAACCCAAAATTTGGTGTGCACACCCAGTGGAACCAGCACTACAACATATCAATTTTCTGCAGCAGAGAATTACATTTTCCGAACCGACTTTGGGGCCCTGTATCTCAGGGCCACTTGGTGCTAGGAACCCCAAATTTGGATATGTTGTGGTGCAGGTTCCACTGGGTTTGCACACCAAATCTTGGGTACCAAGTGACCTCGAGATATGAAAATTTCATTTTTTGCTACAGAAAAGTGCTTGACTCGAGTATAAGCCGAGGGGGGCACTTTCAGCACAATAAAATGTGCTGAAAAACTCGGCTTAAACTCGAGTATATACGGTAGGTACTCCTTGCTAATACCGGGTTGGACCTCCTTTTGCCTTCATACTTTTTGGCATAGATTTAACAAGGTGTTGTTAACATTCCTCAGAGATTTTGGTGGATAGTGACATGATAGCATCACACAGTTCCTGTAGATTTTTCGGCTGCACAGCCATGATGCAAATCTCCCTTCCACCACATCCCAAAGGTGCTCTATTGGATTGAGATCTGGTGACTGTGGAGGCCATTGGAGTACAATGAACTCATTGTCATGCTTCCGAAACCAGTGGTGAGATGATTTGAGTTTTGTGACATGGTGCATTATCCTGCTGGAAGGAGCCATCAGAAGATGGGTACATTGTAGTCATAAAGGATGGACATGGTCAGCAACAATACTCAGGTAGGCCGTGGTGTTTAAACGATGCTCAATTGGTACTAAGGGCCCCAAAGTGTGCCAAGAAAATATCCCCCACACCATTACACCACCAGCCTGAACCATTGATACAAGGCAGGATGGATCCGTGCGTTCATGTTGTTTACACCAAATTCTGACCCTACCATCAGAATGTCTCAGCTGAAATCGAACTCATCAGACCAGGTAAAGTTTTTTCAATCTTCTATTGTCCACTTTTGGTGAGTCTGTGTGAATTGTAGCCTCAGTTTCCTGCCCTTAGCTAATAGAAGTGGAACCTGGTGTGGTCTTCTGCTGCTGTAGGCCATCTGCATAAGGCTTTGATGTGTTGTGTGTTCAGAGATGATATTCTGCATACCTTGGTTGTAACAAGTTGAGCTACTGTTGCCTTTCTATCCTCCCGAACCAGTCTGGCCATTCTCCTTTGACCTCTGATGTCAACAAGGCATTTTCCTCCACACAACTACCGCTCACTGGATATTTTCTCTTTTATGGACCATTCTCTGTAAACCCGAGAGAAAGATGTGCGTGACAATTCCAAAAGATCAACAGTTTTTGAAATACTCAGACCAGCTTGTCTGGCACCAACAACCATGCCACGTTCAAAGTCACTTAAACCCCCTTTCTTCTCCATTCTGATGCTCGGTTTGAACTTCAGCAAGTCGTCTTCATCATGTCTAGATGCTTAAATGCATTGAGTTGCTGCCATGTGATTTTCTGTTTAGCAATTTGTGTTACCCAGCAAATTGAACAGGTGTACCTAATAAAGTGGACTGTGAATGTAGGAGACTAGAGCCACCTGCTGGCTGGACATTAAGTTGCATACTATTTTGTGTGAAATATTTTACATTTACCTGAAAAGGAACTAAAGTACAAATATAGTAAAAACATATTTTTTGGTCTTGATCAGGAAGAAAATATCTACAAAACCATTATGCATGCCTGCTAAGTGCTGCAGTAAATAAATGGCTCTCCTGGTTTACAGTACAAACAAACCACAAGTTCAATCCTTTGAAATTGCACTCACTGTCTGTGAGATGTAGCCACTTTAAAGTATTTAATTGCTGTCGGCTGTTATCTAAAGAGACTATTTTTTTCTGCTTGAGAGATGTGTTATCAGCAAGTGGCCACCCTCCAATGATGAGGATGTTATTTCACTCCATAGTAACGGCCTGACTAAATGCAATTGGTCCACTGTTCAAGCAACGTCTATGATTTTTCCCTTTAACCATTTCACATGTTCTGTGTACACTGACAAGCTGATAGAATAGTAAGGATGAAAGATCTACTAAAGTGTGAACAGCATGTCCCAATATATGTGCACCTTTGGATATACATAAAGAGAGCTGGCTCTTATGTCCACACAGGTAGAAATAATTGTTCTAAAAATGAATATATGCTGGCACAGGCATGTACAGTCAATTTTGGCAACAATTTCCTTTGTGTGAGTCAGGGAGAAACCTGCTGCCTGCTTTCAGGGGGGACCAGTCAGTCTGAATTGTTCTCCCCAAGATAGCGACCCGCATCCTCCACCAACTCTTCAATTTCCCTATCTCCTCCCCTCCATATTAGGAAAAACATACATGCCCAGTTGAATTGAGCATTGCTGGACAGAGCTGGATCACCCAAAATGCAACCTAATCAGAAGTCTAGGGCTCAGTGGATGTTCAGGGTGCACAGCTTCAACCCTAAAGAGGAATTCCAGGAATGTATTTTTTATACATTGATACATTGGTCCAGCTTGGACCAATGTAACTATGTATATACCAGGCAGATAGCTCTGGAATTGAGTGGAAGTCACTCAAGTAGACACCAGTAAAATGGCATAATTCCTCCAAGGTTTTTTTTAGCAGCTAGATATTCCAATCAAGAGAATTATATTTAATAAAATCTTTATTTAAACAAAATCAGTTTCAAAATTGTAATGGAGTTAAAATGTTCTGGATACAAGTATACACAAAACCTGTTCCATTACAGAGGACAAATTTCACACAATACAACTGTCCGTAGACAATACATAAAATGTTAAAATTTATATCCACATGAACATTCCGACGTATTTTGACTTATTCAGTCATAGTCTTCTTCAGGGGGATTTTTTGCTCAAGGATTGGAGCTATATCCTATAGCCAGAATTTGTTTAAAATAAATCTCAGTGATCCAATGGTCTCCACACGCCTTTCCCACCTCCTCAAGATGTAATCCAGCTCCAGAAGGCTTGCAAGGAGCCACACACTTGGACCTTCGTGGGATGAGGGGATGGACAGCACCTTGGCTGGTATAAGATTGTATGTGGACAACTGTTGCAGTTGTAGTGCCTTGGTCACAAAAGTGATACAAGAGTGATACTCTGATAATGGTGTACAAAAGTAAATGCCATATATTTAGGACTATGATCTTTGGTGTGCAACATCTCTCCTGGGATCGCCTCCTGAGAGAGAAGTAGACACCAGTACTCCAATGATCTCCACTTGCTTCCAGGTCCTGTGCTGAGTGGCTGGCCCGAACACAAGAGGGCGGCTACTCGGCACGGGCGCCATTCAGAGTGTGTTCTGCATTTTCAGAATGAATGCAAAGAATCCTCTGACTGGACAAGGTAGAAAGACAGGGTAGTGACATCATGCTCTCCACCTAGTCCAATTAGAGAATGCTTTGTATTAACTCAGAAAATGCAGAACATTCCCTGAATGGCACCCATGTGGAGCAGCCAACCTCTTTTGTCCAGAATGCAGCAGGCAGGACCCAGAAGCATGTGGAGATCACTGTGGGTGATTTCCAGCTTCCAGGGATATTGGCTAGGTATGTTATATACATGGTTACATTGCTCTAAGCTGGACTAATGTAAATATGTTTAAAATATCTATACATAGAACTCATCTTTAAAGTTTCTGCAGTAAAACAAGGGGACAGCGCAGTTGGTCAAATCTATTAACCTGCCTTTCCCTTCATAGAGGAGGATGCAGTTATAGTCATTTGGGGTCTGATGGGGTCATGCCAAGTACAGACAATAATGGGGGCTTTTCTGTATGTATTTTATTGCTTCTGAATGTAAATTTATGGGATAGGGATTGCCTAGAGCAGTGTTCTCAAAACTGCAGCCCAGGGGCCAGATGTGGCCCTTTTCTTGCTTTTATCGGGCCCTTGGGGCACTATTCCATCCACTGACACCAACAATTGGGTATGTGTCCTCCCATTGACACCAACCATTGGGCATATGTCCTCCCACTTACACCAAAGAAGGGGCACAATTCCTCCAAATGACACCAACAATGGGGCACAATTCTTCCTAATGACACCAAAAAACAGGGCATACTTCCTCCCATTGACACCAACAATGGGGCACAATTCTTCCTAATGCCACCAACGATGGGGCACTATTCACTTTTCCCTTTTATGTCTATTTCTTGAAGTAATGCACATCATTTATTCAATGCTGCACTTTTTCAGTTTGGATGTGGCACTATTCCTACCACTCTCACTGACACCAGGCCTTTTTCTACTCCCACTGACCTCAGTCCGTTCTCCCCCACAATCTGAAGGACAGTATACTGGCCCTTTGTTTAAAAGGTTTAGAGACCCCTAGCCTAGAGCAACACTTTACAATTTACATTACTGTATCAAATCATTTCACATCCCTTTTGTCCCTAGTGCTTGGTCCAATGCCCTGCCTGCAGTTTTATATTATATATACTGTTCTTTCTGCCTGGAAACTTGGGAATGTAAATGGCAACCAAAAAGCGTCCCTTTACGTCAAAAGTGTTTTTAGACCAGCTAAAAAACAGTGACAGTAAATTAGAATCACTTGCAGAATTGAGCGATATTGATTTGTGGGGAAATTCATCATCAAACTCTAAAAGTAACGACAGCGACAATTCTGCAACAGAGCAAATTTCAGTGTTTTTGTATTTTATTACAATATTGAATAAATGTTATTATTATTATATTATTATTTGTTATAATTATATATAGTTATTTATTAGATTATAATTTATGATTTCGTGTTTCAAACTCAGACTCTTGTTTGGACAGATTTAAGTCAGTTATTCCTAAGAATTACAGGCCTATATAAAACGCCAAATTTCCATGTGAAACAATGTACTGCTTCGAGACGCAAAAATCTGACATAATCATACCGCCAGGGAGGTTAAGCTGTCTATGTTCCGGTCTTGAGGGGCCAGTTATGGAACACGGTGAATGGCTGTCAAATAATGCCTACACGTTCAACAGCTCTCATATGTCTATGCCTGCCCTTAAGCCGGCATAGATGGTTCAAATCTTGGCCGGTTCAGCATGGACCTGCCGAGATTTAAACCATCTATAAGCAGGCTGATTGTACCCAAGTTGATCCATCAATCGACTTGGGTACAACCTGCATGTCGGATTTTTAATGCGACTATTGCCAGCGGCTACAGCCGCAAGCAATAATCGCTGCACGTTTCCCCGGCAGGGACAGCTTCACTGCACCCCCATCAGCACTGACTGTGTTTATGGGGGATCAAGCAATCTTCTTTCCTGCAACACAGCATCTATGGCCGGCTTTAGAGGTTACATGGGTAATAGATAAAAAAAAAATCAATTTTGTAAAAGGTGTACACAGTTTGCTGAGACTAAGAAACAATGATTTAGAATTGTGAAAAAGGACCACTCGGGGCATTTTCATGTATTTATTTCTTGTCTTTTAACAAAAATGTTACCGAGAAGGACAGCGCACAGGATGACAATGTGAGTCTAGCTTCGCTGTGACTGTGGTAATTAGTAAAAACATGCTGCTTGTACCCAGAAACAGTTTCATTGCTCTTTTTTCAAGGCTCAATGAACATGATGGGATGGAATAATCTTTGTGCTTTCCATAAGAATAAGCTGATCTTTCCTGTGATTTGGGAAAGTCATCTTCGAGGAATACTAAACGGTGTCTTGCGATTTCCTATTTAATGCTCTCCGGCTGGTTTCTAGCTAGATATTAGGTATAAATCATCCTGGGGGCAGAAAATCCATTTATAAACAATAAAATCATCTTCCAGCTCGCTTTTACGTCTGGTAGAGAATATAAGGATGACTATGAGCCAGCAAAATAGTGCCAAACTACTGAAATGACAAAAAGAGAATATGGCTGGAGGAATGTCAGGGAAGTTTTATTCGTGGTGATGTTAACTGAGGTTAACCACTTAAGCCCCCGACGGATTTACCCCCTTCCTGACAAGAGCGTTTTTTTGGGATTCGGCACTGCATCGCTTTAACGGACAATTGCGCGGTTGTGCCCTGTGGCTCCCAAACAAAATTGACGTCCTTTTTTTCCCACAAATAGAGCTTTCTTTTGGTGGTATTTGATCACCTCTGCGGTTTTTATTTTTTGCGCTATATAAAAAAAAAAGCGACAATTTTGAAAAAAACGCATTATTTTTTACTTTTTGCTATAATAAATATCCCCCAAAAAACATAAAAATAATATTTTTTTCCTCAGTTTAGCCCGATACGTATTCTTCTACATATTTTTGGTAAAAAAAAAAATCGCAATAAGCTTTTATTGATTGGTTTGCGCAAAAGTTATAGCGTCTACAAAATAGGGGATAGTTTTATGGCATTTTTATTAATACATTTTTTTTTTACTAGTAATGGCGGCGATCATCGATTTTTATCGTGACTGCGACATTATGGTGGACACATCGGACAACACATTTTTGGGACCATTGGCATTAATACAGCGATCGATGCTATAAAATTGCATTGATTACTGTAAAAATGTCACTGGCAGTGAAGGGGTTAACCACTAGGGGGCAGGGAGGGGTTAAGTGTTCCTAGGGGCGTGTTTCTAACTGTCTGGGGGTGTGGCTACGTGTGACACCACACTGATCGCTGCTCCCGATGACAGGGAACAGACGATCAGTGTGCTGTCATTAGGCAGACCGGGAAGATGCTGTTTACATCGGCATCTCCCCGTTCTTGAGCTCCGTGACACGATCGCGGGTATCCCCACGGCGATCGAGTCCGCGGGACCCGCGGGCACGGTCACAGAGCTCGCTGCAGGGAAATTCAAAGTAACGTACCGGTACGTTACTTTGTCCAGCTGTGCCATTCTGCCGACGTATAAGTACAGGAGCCGGTCGGGAACCGGTTAAAGAAAAATACATAACCGTGGGAAAATGGACCTTATAATTCCACAACAGCTGATTAGACATGATCATGAGGGTGCAGAGATAAAAACATTGCTACTTCAAAATGAGTGGTGGCATCATTACTAATTCTATATTCGACTACTCTGATCTTTCCTTTTCTTGGTATTTTGATGCTAAAAACTTTAAATCTTTCAAATTTTCTCAGTAAAAATGTTTTAAAGCATTATTAAACCCAAAACCAAAAATGTAATATATTGCAGCTTACCAATCCTTAGATGTGGTGACTACAATTGTTTTTATTTTAAATTTTTTCCTTTGTTCAGCTGATGAACGAGTCAATAACACACCCCCTGTGAATTCCCCCACTCTGGATACATGTAAATATCTTCATTTTTTTGCAAAAATATTACTTAGAACTCCCAAACGTTATACGAGGCCCTGGAGAATAAAATTGTTGTTGTTCCAATTTGTTATGTTGCACAATATTTGCGCAGCGTTATATCAAATGCAAAATTTGCAGGAAAAAATGCACTTAGAAGATGATGTTAAGCTGAGTAAATATATATTTAACATGTCAAACTTTAAAATTGTGTACGCCGGTGGAACAGCAACAAACTATGATACCTAAAAATCTCCATGGGAGATTCACAGGTTAGAGTTACACTGGTGCTTGAATTATTGCTCTCACTCATGCATGCAGGACTTTCGTGTGCATTCGCATTTGGGGAAATTAATAAAAGCTGACCATTGTGAGTAACCCTGTTAGCGTTAAATGGCTTGCCTCAACCCTCTAACTTCCACTTTTTTTGGACAGCTTGGTCTGTTAAAATAAGTAGAAAAATAACAGAATTACTAGCGGGATCCCGAAGTTAAAATTAAAAAAGCCTAAAAGAAGAAAACTAATGCAACCAACCACATCTAAGAATTGATAAGCTGCAAAAATATACAATTTTGGTTTGGGGTTTATTACCGCTTTAATGGGACCCTGTTGTAAAAAAGGTGTTGCCTTGACTCCTACTTTAAAATTGATGTCATTTTTGCAGGCAGTTACTGTATATTAGCTGCCTTGTTAGGCAAATAGAAACAGCAAAATATAAGTTCATTGTTTATACAGCAGTTGGACAGGAAGCCAGCTGTGTATTGGAATAAATACCCCCCAGTATGTAGTTTAAATATCTTCTTATACTCAGGTGAAAAGTGTACATATAAGTGGATGCCATTAAAGCCGATTTTTACCAAAATCATTTAATGAAACCTATGCAGTTTATGCATAGTGTCCCTTTAAATGTAATCCCTCTTATCTCAGACATACTTGATGAAGCGCTGAAGGACTCATTAGAATTTGCATGATTCGAGCAGCCGCGTACCGCCTGCTGATTTCTTGATATTTCTATAACCCCGCAGACAAATGCCTGTGTCTGGAAATGACAGACCCAGGGTGGGAAGAAAATAGTATGGCATATTGACTGATGCGTTGTCTCTGCAAAGGAAACAAATTAATTTACCCTTTTATCAGAAAATAGAAATAACACTCTATAAATTGTCTTGTCGACCTTCTGTAAAATATTACCTGATCAATATTGCATTGGGAGGAAAGGCCTAATTAATCAAAACTATTCCATTGAGCCCAGGCTTCAAACTGCTTAAGAATGGTGACATCCTGTGTTCTTTCCAATGTCATTTCAGGGATGCCGGGGGGGGGGGGGGGGGGGTTAGGATCCAGATACACCCAATAGCTATTTATAAATAAAAAATTAGCAAAAAGAGATAGAAAAAAAGCAAGTTATTGCCCTTAGTGGTCAAGTGTGATCAATTTTCCCAGAGGATAAGATGAGACCTTGATTGGTCACCATGAACAGCTACTTGGTTTTGTCCCCATTTTCTGTTCTCTGATTTTTAGTAAATAGATCCATAGTTTACAGAGTGAATGGTTTATTTTAAAGCAATCCTGTCACTA
The DNA here is from genome assembly GCA_028564925.1 of Lithobates sylvaticus. NCBI lineage: Eukaryota > Metazoa > Chordata > Amphibia > Anura > Ranidae > Lithobates > Lithobates sylvaticus. The sequence continues at coordinate 93,630,104 of CM053027.1, read as the reverse complement.
AAATAGGATAGTCCCCTGCTGTGGTTCCTCCTGTCCACCCCTACATCGTTACAGGACATAGTATGGATGTGGTGGACCCACCAGCTTTTTTTTGCCATCTATGTCCCCATTGAGGAGATTTCCATTCACTTCCTGTCCCATAGCCAACACAGGAAGTGAGAGTAAATCCCTCCAGACTGAGGGAATCCCTTGCTGTCAACAGAATTTGTGTACCCATTGGAAGGTTTCCCTGTTCTGGTGTGAACTAGAACATTTGGGAATTTATTTCACTTTCTGTGATAGTAAGACAATTTGAGAGGGTGAATCTCCCCAATCGAGTTAAAGACAGCCAAGAACGTCTGACAGGTGTTCTAATCCCTCACCATTTATCTAAAATTAAATAAAAAGTGTTACCTTTACTTTAAAGATACACTCCAGTCAGAATTAAAATGAGTACAGGAAACAGAGTCCATTTTTCAACAAGAGAAATCTGTGGTTGTAGCAGTAGTGAAGTTCTAAACCTTCCCCACTCTAGCAGAAAACAAGTTGCGGGGTGTGTTCCCTCACTTCCTGTTTTTTCTGACAATAATCAAAAAGAGGAAGTCAGGAGATTTTTCCTTACTTCTTGTTGTTTCTAAGTGAGAAGAGATCCCCCCAATAAAAAGTGGTAAAGGTTCTAACCTTTCTCCAACTCTAGTCAAAACTGAAAATAATCTGTTTGCCTGGAGTTAGCTTTAATTGCAGGGGTTAGAATAGGAATTAAGGTTGAGGCTAAATATGACTCCACTCCCTTCCCTCCCTCCAACATTTTACTGTGTTTACCTGGAGAAGCAATATATTTATGGGAGCACTGCTAATCCACCCAAGACCATCGGTCCCATGCCGTTGCCTTCAGATGATGTCAATGATCTTCAGGGTCCTGACAGAATCCCTCTGGTAGACAAGCAATAGGAAGTGCCCATATCAGACAGGTAGTGACGTTGACACCAAAGAAGGACCCCAATTAAATAAAAAAAAGGAAAAATGAGGATTGGGCTGGCGGGTGACCACAGGTTCAAGTAAGTAAAATGGGCATTTTTTCATCATACCAATGATTAGTTGGAGGGAGGTGTGAAGGGAATGGAGTGCCAAAATTCAAGTGAGGGGCTTTAAGTTCTGAAGGGTAAGTTTAATAGTTAAGCCAAATTTGAGGTTTAGGTCATGGAAAGCTTTTATTATGTTGCAGGATAGATGGCAAAAAGCTAACATACGCAGTTGTGGTAAAAATGTAAGTTTAGTATTAGGTGTTGGAACCCATGGAGTAGCATGATAGCCAGGTAATTACCCTGTCCTTCAGTTCAGCTTTCCTTCAAAGCCCAATTCCAGCTGGGCAATAACCAGCATCATTCAACCCACTTCCTATGAGCCCAGGGAGTCAAAGCTCTGCCTCCTGCCCTGGGCTGACAGAAGAATGATACTGAGAGCAGTGCCACATTACCACATGGTTCTTCCCCCTGTATTATTTATGATCTGTCCACCGCTGGAGGAAAGAGGGTGACGAGGACCTGTGATAGCACTGAACCGAACAAAAGACACCTAAAAAATGGAGAAGGTGCTGGTGAGCACGAAGTTGAGCTTTAAGGATTAAGATCATTTAAAGTTCAAGGTTATGGGTGTACACAATTCACACTAAAAGCCAAGAACAACTTATCTGGTTCCAAAAAACAAGGAAGCATTGATTCATGGGCCCATGTTTCCTAACAATTTTTTTAAAGAGAACTTAGATGGGTCAAGCTCTTCTAACTGGTAATAATGGTGATTGGTGAAATTGACCTTATTTGGCCAATGTATTGCCATGGTTAACAATGAATGACATGGATCTATGTATTTTAGTTGATATCCTCAAACATGAAGAAGTGGTTAATAATAAATACACTGTTATGCTGCGTACACACGAGTGGATTTTCAGTCGTAAAAATCTTGGCTTCCATACACACGGTCACACAAAAGTTTGCTGAAATTTCGACCGTCAAGAACGCGGTGACATACAACACTACGACACGCCGAGAAAATTAAGTTCAATGCTTCCGAGCATGCGTCAAATTGGTACAGACAATCGGAATTTCCGATCGAAACTTTTTCCGACTGAAAAAATTGAGAACCTGCGCTCAATCTGTTGCTGGCGGGATTTCGGCCAGCAAAAGTCTGTTGGAGCAAACACACGGTCGCATTTTCCAAAAGCTTTCATCGGTCTTTTGCTGGCCGAATTTCCGATCGTGTGTACGTGGCATAAGAGCTAGGATCAAAAAGATTAATGGTAACTGCTGAAGTACACCTGGTTCCTGGTAACTCCAGCTAGTATTACCTCTGACCACTGTAAGGGAAGGTAATGATACTGTGACAAATCCAAGCACCTGTAAATGGTTCTGTTAACTTTCCGCTAGCTCACTATCAATCATGCCTTTCTGGCCTCCTGTGCATCTGAATGAGAAACAGACAGAAGCCTTATCTTTTCTCTCAAGATTAACGACATCGCCAAAATTATGTTTATTTGCTACACTATGGAGCAAAGCAAACCCACCGATCAGACCTTCACTGCTTACCTAGCACAATGGGAATGAACACACACATTTTATTTATAATTCTATATATACAAGTCACAGATGGTTTAGAAACCATCATCTGTAGAATCAGTTCTTTACTTTGCATTTGTAATTCACAGTGTACTGCGTTTTTTTAGTTATTTATTTTATTCTCTGTTTTCATTTCTAGTGTTTTTACTGTATTTTTGCTACAGTCGGTGTCCCATGTTTGGATTCATTTATTAGAAAGAGAAATGGAGGCAGATAATGTGTGTCTAACCAAGCCAAATTTTAGTTTACTGTAGCCAATACCAGTGTAAGATGAATTTTAATTGGTTACTGTAATTTGCATACTGTATATACCATAGTGTGAATTACCTAGATTGAAAGCTTTCAGAACAGGAGCTTATCAAGCATTTTAAATATTCATTGTCTCCTTGCCAACTGTATATTTTTATTACTGCTACTTTACACCAATTTAATATGACACAATTTTTTTAGCTGGCAGTTATTTCTCTCTGCTGCAACCAGTGGCGGAATTATAGGTGTCGCTGCGATCGCCATGGCGACCGGGCCCCTTGCTGCAGGGGGGCCCTCGGGCCCCCCCTGTACTATTCACTACGAGCGGCGTCTGAGAGGAGCTCCCCGATCGCCGATTCCAAACTGTAATCGGCGGCGGCGCTGTGCAGGGAGCTCCTCACATTAGGCTAAAGTGAAAGCACAGTGTGTGCTGTGCTCTTTGTCTCCCCCTACAGTGCAGTACCCGGCAGGAAGAGACAGGGTAACAGGACTGCCGTTTTTTTTTTATTTTATATAAGACTATCTATCTACTGTATGTGTGTGCATGCATGTGTGTGTGTGCAATGCATGATGCATGTATGTCTGTGTGCGCATGATGCATGTATGTGTGTGTGTGTGCATGATGCGTGTGTGTGTGCATGATGCATGTGTGTGTGCATGATGCATGTGTGTGTGTGTGTGTGTGTGTGTGTGTGTGCATGATGCATGCATGTGTGTGTGTGCGTGCATGAGTGTGTGTGTGTGTGTGTGTGCGCATGATGCATGTGTGTGTGTGTGCGTGCATGATGCATGTGTGTGTGTGTGCATGATGCATGTGTGTGTGCATGATGCATGTGTGTGTGCATGATGCGTGTGTGTGTGTGTGTGCGCATGCACGTATGTATGTGTGTGTGCATGTATGTGAGAGTGCATGTATGTATGTATGTGAATGTGCATGTGTTTATCAGTGGCGGTGCGTCCAAAAGGACGCACAGGTGCCACCCCCTCTCTCCAGCCACTCCCTCTATGACAAATGGATAGATTCATGCATAGCATGATTCTATCCATGGCCCCTGCTGCCACCCCCATATTTAGGTGTCCGGTCCCTTTTGGGGCGCTGGGTGCCTGAATTACAGTGGCAGGGGGTGTTTTTGAAGCACCTGATTAGAACCATAGGCTCTAATAGGCTTCATAATAGGTGAACTGCGAGCGCTCACAGTCCACCCAGGTGTGTTAGAAAAGCAAAATAATAACACTGAACCGCATCTCCACCAATCAGGTGTGCGGGTCTGTTACCCGTCACCTGATTGGCTGAAACGATAGGTGCAGCTATTGGACACCTATCAGGAGGCGAGGACAGGAGATGAGGATGGCAGGAGACGCAAGGAGGACCCCACTCGTGGATGTCACCCGCTGCCCCACCAAGACAGGGTAAGTGCCGGGCAGACAGCGAGCAGGCGGGGGGATTCACAGTGGCAGCATTTGATGGCACACTGCCAGCATTTTTTTGGCACAGTGGCAGCATTTTTTTGGCACAGTGGTGGTATTTGATGGCACAATGGCAGAGCTTGATGGGCACAGTGCCAGCATTTGATGGGCACAGTGGCGGCATTTGATGGGCACAGCGGCGGCATTTGGGCACAGTGGCGGCATTTGGTGGCACAGTGGCAGAGCTTGATGGGCACAGTGGCGGCATTTGATATGCACTTTATATGCAGCCACCCACTTGTGACAGTGCCCTGGTGTTCTGCCATCGGGCTCGGAGAAAAGAGCTTTGTCCGGAGGTCGGGGGGGGCCCTCCATGGTTTCTTGCATCGGGGCCCTGAGCATTCTAGTTACGCCACTGGCTGCAACACTCTCTCCTAAAACATGTGGGCTTCATGTGTCACTATCCACATACCCAACTAGGGTTGCCACCTTTTCTTCAAGGCCCACCCGCCAGGAGGCCGCATACTTGCGTACTGTTGACATCTAGGGGTTAAATTACATTACGTTTTACTTACTAACTCTGCAAAATGGTTTTGCACAGAGCAGCCCTGATCCTCCTCCTCACGATTCTCCTACCAGTGCTCTCTGCTCCTTTAATTATCGGCGGACTGACCATAGGAAGCCGCTTCCTATGGGGCCCCAACGTGCAAGCTTGTTCCTGACACAGACAGTATAGCTTGGCCCCACCCCCCGCTCTTTGCTCACAACATTTTTTTGACAGGAGCAGGAGCCAATGGCTCCCAGTGCTGCCTTTGTGAGCAGAGAGAAAAGAGAGAGCCCCTACAGATGGGCACAGTGCTGGATCGAGAAAGGACTCAGGTAAGTATACAGGGGGTGAGGGGGTGATACAGGGACATTCCCTGTGTTAAGCTAAAAATGTTCAGCCTTTTCAACCATTTTAAGGGTGGACTGACTAGTCAAGATGCTTGATCAAAAGGTGCTGACATTTTACATTTTCTTACCTAAAAAGAGTGCATTTTTTAAAGTCTTAATTCCGACTTAGAGTTCTGTGTGCGTGGGGAGCCCTTGGATACCACACCTACACTAGTCATAGGATGTTAAAGTGCTGTTCCAGCCGAACACTGAAGCTGCTGACTTTTAATAAGGGTACTTACTTGTCCAGCGAGCCTGCGATTTCGGCCCCCCGAGGCCGATCCGTCCATCGGATCGGGTGCTGGCGCCGCCATTGCAACTAAGGGAAACGGGCAGTGGAGCCTTGCGGCTTCACTGCTCGTTTCCTACTGCGCATGGTCGCGCGGTGCTTTGTGAATTGCCCCGTCGTCTTCTGGGACACACACATGTCCCAGAAGACAACGGCGGAGCTCGCCGAAGAGGAGGAAGTGACGAATAGGAAGAGGCAGATTAGGAAGACTGCCTAGCAACAGGGGTTTCTGGTAAGTAAAAAAAAAGTTTTCATTTATTTCAAAGAAGATTTTAATGTATAAATGTTTTTAGGACACTAGAGGACACTAGTTTCAATATAACAGATGTATATGCAGTCACTACTAGTCTAGTGCGGTCTTCCTGAAATCCTGACAGCTTCACATTAAATGTACCTGGAGATTTACTTTTCCTTCTATGTGCCTTGCACAACAAGATTTAAGCTCTTCCCCTGCAATCCCACAGAATTACTAAACATACTCACTAATTACTGAAAAACAGATTTACTTATTACAGCAAAATATAGCCTGTTGTGACAGGCAGGGCTACAATGACAGATTTCTTGTTTACATGTCATTTCACACATTAATAAAGGTAAAATGTAGAAATATGACAATGACATTTCCGATATTAAATACTTTTCAATAAAGTGTGCCACAAATGGGATGAGATCTCAGTATGATATGTTTCAAACACAGTAATAAAATACATGTCAGAGATTCATATAACTTCCAAAAGCTTCCCAGTCCATAAAATTTTGATCGCTCGCTGAGATGATCCACTTATTGTCCACATAAATACCGTAAATAAAATATTACATGTAATTCACTTTTGAAAATCAGTCACAAGTTACTGTTTCATTTTACTCATGTAAACTAATACTCACATTAGAGTGTTCTAATTCCTCACTTCTAAAACATGAAGAGGCAGCAGAGATTTGGATATGACTGAGTTATTTAAAAGTCTCCGTCTTTCAGAAATCCTAGAATGAAGAGCCTCCGGAAAAGTGTCTGTTTATCAGAAATGCCTAACTCTACGGTGAAATCCCATTTTCTGCATGTTAGATTCAGTTTTACTCATCTGTTAATTCTCACTGGGCTTACAATTTCAAAGTTAATATGCAAAACAAAGTACTTAATATTTCAAGTCAGATTAAATGGGTCAGCCATTTTAGACTTGTAAGAGTAAAAGTTGTGGCTAATGGTTGCCATACACATAGCAATACACATAGCTATATTAAAGCGGTAGTAAACTCTGTTTTGTGACTTTTACCTACAGATAAGATTATAATAAAACTTACCTGTAGATAAAATGAATATCTCCTAAATGCACACCGAAATATAGTTTGGCAGCCGGTGACGTCACTGGCGCATGCGCCCAGAAGGAACGGCATACTCATGCTTTCCTTTAGAGCTGTGTGGTCATCATGGTTCAGCCATTCAAACGGCCGGAGCCCACAAACCCGAAAGGAAGACCAGGTGAAGATGAAAGCCCTGTCAGTGGTGACAGGGCTTTCATAATGTATGAATGTATTAATGTAGAAAAATTGGTGTATATCGCACTGACATATATCAAATAGCAGCCAGCACAACACTAATGCCCTGTACACACGATGGGATTTTCCGACAACAAATGTTGGATGTGAGCTTGTTGTCGGAATTTCCGCCAACAAATCAGAATCAGAATCAAGCAGAAGAGCCACACTGGCTATTGAACTTCATTTTTCTCGGCTCGTCATACGTGTTGTACGTCACCGCATTCTTGAAGTTCGGAATTTCTGACAACATTTGTGTGACCATGTGTATGCAAGACAAGTTTGAGCCAACATCCTTCGGAAAAAAATCCACGGTTTTGTTGTCGGAAAATCCTATTGTGTGTACAGGGCATTAGACAAGTGTAAATTAAGGGATATGTGAAAGGTAAAACTTTGTGCAGCGCTCAAAAAATTAAAAATTCATGTATATACAAGCTAATATACACTGTGCAATGACCACAAAAATTTATAATAATCAAAAAGAGATGAGGAATTTACACCCAAACTAAAGTCCATGTGCCATCATATAAAGGTTTTTTAAAACATAACCATAACAGTCCTTGAGTAGACGGTAAAAACAAATTGTGTAACTAGAAATGGGATTCCACGTAACATCAATGTTGAGGTGAAGACACAGACAAAAGAACCACCACCGGTTAGTGAGGAGGCTTACCGGAGTGAGGGGACTCAAATGGGCATATGCTCACTGAGTCAACAAGGCTTATGATGCCACCACCAAAATATTGGACCTCCACGTCTGGGCTCCAGATCAAGTTGTAAGACAATCCAATTGGTCAAATGTCTCCGAGAAGCAGTCCTCAGAAGCAGCCAACTTGTCAGACCAAACCCTCTCAAGTGTTCAAAATAGCGTGACTGTCTTCCTATCCAACGTCTCCTCGGCATAACATATGAATGTACTAGCACATAATGATATTACCTTGTAGGCATACCAGATTTTTTAAAATAGCTTTACTACCGCAATTACGGCAATTTTAATCACCTCTTGGCTTTGGTTTTTCTCTTTACTCATGTTTAAATGTTATACATTTCAGCTGTAACACATATGGCTTAAAGTGGATGTAAACCCACCCTCATCATTTCTAACTTACTTCCATAGTGCTGATCTATAAGTATAAACATGCCTCCTGCATGTATCCTTGCCTGTCAAATATCTCCCCTTTAGCTGTTTGGAGCCCTGCAATACTCCGGATTTTGTGGGCAGGTCTGTTGTGCAGGGCTCGGTGGGTGGAGTTGTGATGTCAGTAGACTCCCCGCCCACCTCTACACTCCCCTTGACCAGGCATCGATATTTCTTACACTGAACTTCTGCTGGTCTCGTGGATTATGCCCCATGATCACTAACATCCAGTCAAAACCCAGGAAAGTCACCACATGACTTCAGCATGCTGAGGTGTGGAACAGCCAATCCTGGGAGAGCTGGATAAGAAAGGAGGGGGGATGTGAAGTACACAGAATGCCTCTCTCACACTAGTGCATGAGATAAGGAAATCACCTATCACTCACAGCAAGGGGGAAGAAACAGACACTTATTTTTCTGTGTGTCTGTTTTTATCTTACTGAAGAAAGATAATAGGATTGCTCAGAGCTGGATTAACTCTTTGTGGCAAGACTGGGCACAGATGAAATTACATCAATTGCTGTAACAGATATGCGTCTTAATTAAAAACATTTTTTGGGGGTTTACATCCACTTTATTTATATAAAACTTGTGGTCCTCACACAGAAGCAAATATTCAGTGGAAATTGTTTTTAAAGCTTTTACATGTTAAAGGGTAACTTCACTTTCATGGGGAAATAAAATAGTATATACAATTGCAACACAAGTCATATTGTAATTGAATGGTATTAAAAATTACCTTTCCTTTTCAATCTGCAGCTGTCATTTTCTGAAAATGCAATGCAATATGGCTACCTGGAGGTGTTCTGTACACAGAATTTGTATAGAATGCCCCCAGAAACATAATTTCCTGCTTGTATAATTGACTCACTCACCAATTTTCAGATTTTATTTTCAGATTTCAAATTTGCAGGCATCCCCTGCAACAAACATTTCATGAGATACTTCCAATAGGAAATCACATCTAAATGCAGGCCCAGCAGCTTTCCTCATTAGAGCCCTGCAGGTGCCACAGCTGACTGATAATTATGAAACCACTCCCATTAAACTCACTTTCTCACATGGATACAGACATATACACAGAAATTTCTTCAGAATAACAAAAGGCACTTTCACACTGAGGTGTCGTTTTAGTGGTGCTTTTCGGACCGCTAGCGGGGGTTAAAGGCACCAGCAAAGTGCTGCTGCAGCGGAGCTTAGCCGACGATTTGGCGCCGCTGCCCATTGATTTCAATGGGCAGGGACATTTTTGGAGCAGTGTATACACCACTCCTAAAGCGCCTCAAAGATGCTGCTTACAGGACTTTTTTTGGCGTCCTGCCAGCGCACCGCTCCAGTGTGAAAGCCCTGGGGCTTTCACACAGGAGTGACAGGAGAGGCTCTTTACAGGTGCTTTGCAGGCACTATTTTTAGCGCTATAGCGCCTGTAAAGCGCCTCAGTGTGAAAGTAGCCAAGAGGTAGGTATCTGCAACAAATTTTGTTAAAATCCTTATACTGTACATAGATCACCTAGAGAGTAATGTTTTAAAACACACATATTATATATATAAATATATATATATATATATAAATATATACTGTATATTTATTTTTAGACTATTAAAAGAGAACTATGGGTTTCCCAAATACAATTTATACTCCCCTACCACCTCTGTACTGAGATCTGAGTGATCAAACACCGCTGATCATTCAGTTCTCCCCCCGCACTGAGTAGAAAGCTGTGATTGTTCACTGGACTGCTGGGCTGTGCAGGGGGTGGGAGCTTCTGGCTAAGGCTTTCAGCAGTGTGCAGAGAGGCTGAGCCAGCTGCCAGTCCAGGCTTCTGGGTAGAACCCGACTGTAAAGTCTGGATCGATTCAGCACCTGGACCGGCTGAGTGATGTCATCCAACAGCAGGCTTTAGCCTACTGTTGGCTGAAAATGGGTCACAGAAATGCAGAACGAACTGCACTCCTGTGACTCATAGGAGAAGTAGGGCCAAAAAAGCTTTGGCCCTACTTTTATTTTAATAGTATAGTTCCCATAATAATTATTTTCCACCACTAGATGCCGCCAGTCTTCCAGACTGGATGACAACCAGCAACATTCAGCATCATTCAGCCACTTCTTCTGAGCCAAGTCAGTCACGTGTCATACCAGCCTAGTCTCAGGGTACTACTGCACTGAATGGCACTCATATGTCATTTCAGTTAAAGGATCACTTTAAGTTCTGGCAGTTGTTCCCCTTTAAAAACCCATGTTTAGTTTTTTATATATATATATATATATATATATATATATATATATATATATATATATATATAAATATATATTGCGCCCAGAATAAATAGAAAGATTACTTGCATTAGACCACCTGCTTATTTTCCAATATGTTTTGTTCTGACATATTTCCGCTTAATACGTCTCTTTCTGACCTTTGCTTTGACAGCTATGTGTATAGTTTGCTAATGTTTACAATCATTTCTTTGGACGTTTTGTTGCAGAGAACACAAGACTGAGAGACTGTATAAAAAGAACACTTCATAATGAAGCTAATCATTACTGAAAATAGTTGCATTCCTGGACTGCTTATTTCCAAAATAGAAACCTGCTGTCCACAGCAATTAATCACACCAATTGAATATATTTTTTGTATTTTATTCTTTTCCCTTAATATTCCGTTTTTTTTATTTACAAATATACATGTTATATCAAGATGCAACAATGTATTTAAAGAAAAACTTCAGTTTCAACCATATTTTCCATAACGAACACACAAAATAATTTAGTGGTAACATTTTTTAAAGGACAATCAGAGAGAAGAATGAAAACATGATTAAATTAATGACAAAACTGTGTATCTATTAGAGCTGCATGATTAATCGTCAAGAATCGATATCGCGATTTTTTTCCTTGTTGCGATCTTGACAAAAGTGTTTCACAATTCTGTCTATGCAAAGAATTCTCTCTGCTCTTCTGAAGCCACAGCAGTCAAAAGAAAGGAAAAAAAAAAAAAAAACGGCAGTCTGCCAAGAATCAGAACATTCTTTAGCAGTGGAACTTAAAGTGGATGTAAACCCCAAATTTTTTTTTTTTTTTTTTTTTTTTGATGTCATAATGTAGAGAATAAGATTTCCTTTCATTTGAGCCCAATCTTGCCACACAGATTTACTCGAGGCCTGAGCAATCCTCTTTTATTGTTCAGTTAGAGAAATCTTGACAAAGTCTTGAAAACTTTGTCAAAAACGCCCCCTTGCTGTGAGTGACAGGTGATTTACATATTTCATGCACTAGCCTGAGACAGGCACATCCTGTGTAAAAAGTTCACAGTTCACATCCCCCTCCCCTCCAGCTCTCCCAGGATTGGCTGCCTTTACTGTGTTTTGACTGGATGTTTCTCATCATGGGATGCAGTGAACAATCAGCAGACTATAGACAGACAAGTGATTTAGGGGACATGTATGTAGTCAGAGCTGGGCAGAGTAGAACATCCAGTGATCTGATGATAACCTGTCTCAGGCTAGTGCATGAGATATGTAAATCACCTGTCACTCACAGCAAGGGGGCGTTTTTTGACAAAGTTTTCAACTCAGGCCTCAAGTAAATCTGTGTGGCAAGACTGGGCTCAAATGAAAGTAAATCGTATTCTCTACATCAGGGGTCTCCAAACCCCGGCCCGCGGGCCAGATCCGGCCCGCGGGTATGTTTTATCTGGCCCCCAGCTTGCCCAGACTCTGCCAACACAGCACTGCCGATCTGCTGGCTTTTAAAAGCAGCTGCTGTTATCGGCAGTCTATGTCTGACAGGTCCAGGACAAAAAGCCGCTTCCCGCACACCCTCCCATGCTTCCAGAGGATTGGCTGCTGTGCTGAGCTGAGGATTGGCTGCTAGGCGGTGACGTCATCAGCGTAGCGCCTCCCGACTTCCTGCCCGTTGTTTGCATTAGGAATCCTTACAGCCTGCATGTGTAGCAGTGGGCGGGAGTGCAGGAGGTCTAAAGTCGGCTCCTACAGTGAAGAAGTCGGCTTGTACAGGCAAGCGTCAAATGGGCATAAGTCTGCACACATACATCTGCTGGGGACACTGATAATGGGGACATCTAAGCTGGGGACACTGATAATAGGGACATATATGCTGGGGACAGTGATAATGGGGAAATCTATGCTGGGGACACTGATAATAGGGACATATATGCTGGGGACACTGATAATGGGGACATCTATGCTGGGGACAGTGATAATGGGGACATCTATGCTGGGGACACTAATAACGGGGACACTAATAATGGGGACATCTATGCTGGGGACACTGATAATGGGGACATCTATGCTGGGGACACTAATAACGGGGACACTGATAATGGGGACATCTATGCTGGGGACACTAATAACGGGGACACTGATAATGGGGACATCTATGCTGGGGACACTAATAACGGGGACACTGATAATGGGGACATCTATGCTGGGGACAGTGATAATGGGGACATCTATGCATGGACACTAATAACGGGGACACTGATAATGGGGACATCTATGCTGGGGACACTGATAATGGGGACATGTATGCTGGGGACACTGATAATGGGGACATGTATGCTGGGGACACTGATAATGGGGACATGTATGCTGGGGACACTGATAATGGGGACATCTATGCTGGGGACAGTGATAATGGGGACATCTATGCTGGGGACACTAATAACGGGGACACTGATAATGGGGACATCTATGCTGGGGACACTGATAATGGGGACATCTATGCTGGGGACACTGATAATGGGGACATGTATGCTGGGGACACTGATAATGGGGACATGTATGCTGGGGACACTGATAATGGGGACATCTATGCTGGGGACAGTGATAATGGGGACATCTATGCTGGGGACACTGATAATGGGGAAACCTATGCTGGGGACACTGATAATGGGGACATCTATGCTGGGGACACTGATAATGGTGACACTGATAATGGGGACACTGATAATACTGACAACTATGCTGGGGACAGTGATAATGGGGAAATCTATGCTGGGGACACTGATAATGGGGACATCTATGCTGGGGACAGTGATAATGGGGACACTAATAACGGGGACACTGATAATGAGCACATCTATGCTGGGTACACTGATAATTGGAGACCCCTGCTCTACATTATGACATAAAAAAAAAATTGTGGTTTACATCCACTTTAAGTATAAACTTTGTAACAATTTGTCAATGGAATAGACTTCATGTGTAAATGAAGAAAGTTTAACCACTTAAACACTAAACTTTTTTCTGACATTTGTTGGTTTCAAGTTAAAATCTTTTTTTTTTTTGCTATAAAATGACTTAGAACCCTCAAACATTATATATATATATATATATATATATATATATATATATATATATATATATATATATATATATATATTTATGGTTGAAGCCCTATGGCCGACACGTATCTGAAGGGAAATAACTTAACCAATAAGATCTATAACATGAAAAGGGAGACCTGAAGTGTGCCTTGGTCTATGGCCGGTACGCCAGAAATAAGGGGGCATACCCTGATTAGAAATGAGTATTTGATGGGGGTGATGTTGTGAGAAATGCCCTTAAAAGGGGGAATGGGAGGGTGGGTATCGCGCACCGGAACCGACGAAGACCACAGGTGAGTGGGCCGGTTAAATACCCTCCCGGGCTCCTCCCATAAATTCAGGCCACCATGTTGGCCTTCCACTTATGGTTGAAGCCCTATGGCCGACACGTATCTGAAGGGAAATAACTTAACCAATAAGATCTATAACATGAAAAGGGAGACCTGAAGTGTGCCTTGGTCTATGGCCGGTACGCCAGAAATAAGGGGGCAAAAACTGAGGTAGGGTTTGAAGATATTTATTGCCTTTTAGTATTGACTACTGCGTGAGCTGGGCGAAGGCCCGTGATATTTCCGCCTGTGGGTCATGTATATACCGGGTGAAGCAGGCTGACTTCCATCTGCCGAGTCTCTGAATGATGTGGCCTGGGACCCCCTGCTGTGAGGCGGCTGAGGCGGCCCCGATCCGAAAAGAGTGACCGGAGTACTCGCTGGGGTTGAGGCGTAGGTTGCGGAGGAGAATTCTTACGTGTGTCATGAACTGACAGGTGCTCAAGGGTTTGACTGGAAAAGGCAGAAGGGGATCGGTGTCCCTTTGTTCTGGCAGGAGTGAGAGCAGGCGGTTGAGAACCGTTACTGGGCACCAGGCATTGCCGGTTCTGTATAGATGGATGTCCACCCCGTGGCCAGCTTGCTGAGTCTTGGAGACGTTGAGGTGGAGCACGAAGTGGTCTTGATGGCGAACTAGGTGGCGTCTGCACAGGGTTTGGCTGGTCGAGCTGTTACGGGTGAATTCGCTGGGACGTAAGAACCCATAGTAGGCCAGGTAGATGGCGGCTTGTATGACCTGGCTGAGGAGGACACCAAAGGGGGAACCAGCGAGTATGGCGGACATCTCGCGGAAGATGGCGCCAGTGATGGGGCGACGTCTGGTTCTGTTTGCTGGTTGCTGCTTCTGGACGCCGCGTAGGACGGCTCGGGCGACGTGGGACGAGAAGACAGGCGGTCTAGTAGGATCTTGAAGGGCCAAAAAGTGCTGTATGCCGGCCAGGTATAATTGAAAGTATCTGCGGGGGCCAAGGGCCAGCGAACCAATGGAGGCCAAATATGGCCGCGAAGCCCGTGGAGGCCGCGGCATCTGTCACCACCTGTGGTGAGAAGGGTGAGACGGCCGGGATAAACATGGATATCCCGTTCCACGAGGAAAGGAACTCTTCCCACATCGCTAGGTCTGCTATGGCCGCGGCGTCCAGTTTGAGGATCTGATCGGGGTCTTGTGCCTGTGACAGGTGGACTAAGAGTCGTGAAATGAAGGAACGACCTTGAGGGACGATCCGCATGGCAAAATTGAGCATGCCAAGTAGTGACTGGAGCTGTCGTCTTGTGCACCCTCTCGTGCGGGTGAAGTCCTGAAGAACTGCCCTGATGCGGGTCAGCTTGTCGAGGGGTAGGCTGGCCTGCATGGAGCATGTGTCCAAGACAACTCCGAGGAAGGTGATGGAGTGTGCGGGTCCGTCGACCTTGTGCTCGGCTATGGGGACATTGATATTCTGGAAGACGACTCTTAATTTGTCGAGGTCTACTGGTGAAACGTTAGGCTGCTCTATCAGTAGGAAGTCATCTAGGTAGTGGATGACTTCTGTGCATTGGGCCTTGTGTAGGAGAATCCAGGTGAGGGATTGAGCGAACGTGTCGAAGAGCCAGGGGCTACTTTTGGAGCCGAACGTGAGCTTGGTGGCGAAGTAGTACCTGTCTCTCCACTTGATACCGTGCCAACACCAAAGAGACGGGTGAATCGGCAGAAGTTTGAAGGCGTCCGATATGTCGGCTTTGGACAGCCAGGCCCCTGTGCCTGCTTTGAGGATGGCCTGGATCGCCAAGTCGACGGAGGCGTATTTTAAGGAGAACTCCTCGGAGGGAATTAGGGAGTTGAGGCTGGGGACGTGGCAAGAATGAGGCGCAGACAGGTCGTACACCAAGCGAACTTTATTTGAGAATTTGCCCTTGACAAGCCCAAGAGGGCTGACTCTCCAGGTGTTGAAGGGGGGTTGTGTGAAGGGACTAATGACGAAACCTCGCTCCAGCTCGGCTAGGAGTAGTTGGTCTATGGCCTGCTCGTCGGTGGCCGCTGATCTGAGATTCCTACACTCGTAAGTAGTGTGGGGCAGGGAGACAAGGCCGGTATGGAAGCCCGCCGTGAATCCTTGTATGAGGAACGTGGCTAGTGAGGGGATGGGGTGTGAGTCCAGATAGACTCCTAACCATGGATGTTTATGCGGCTCAGTCACAGATTTTTCGGTTTGAGCTCGCATAGATTTTTCGGGTGCGCCCTGTGGCATACGACGCACACGTGGAGCAACCTGCATTGGCTGAAGTTACACGAGCCGTAGTTGTAATTATTGCAGATGGCCGCTCCTCCCATGGTCCGGACGGGGCGTCCGAGTTTGTCGAGCTGGGGTTTCTGTGTCGGTGCTGGCGGGTTTTGTGCTGGAGCCGAGGTCGAGGGAAACTCGACCGAGTGGCGGAGTGTTGCACTGGAGCACCAGGCGGCGGTGTGCGTGGAGGATTGGCAGACTGCGCACAACGGTGAGCGCAGACCGGCGAAATGGCGACAGAATAATTCTGTGTCCATTAGGCTCCAATCTGTGGGTGACTGGAATTGCGCCATCCTGGCGGCTGCTTTTGCGGAAAAGGAGCGGTGGTAGTCATAAAATGAGAACCCGCCGTATTTGTAGCCCAAATCTACCACGGTGTGGAGATATAAATCCAGCTCTTCCCTTCTGCCGGGGGAAGCTGAGCATATGATGTCTCTAAGCATCCCAAATGACAACGCAAATTCTGGGACGGACAATTTGCGGTTGAGTCTGGGGTCTTTAGCTTTGAGGACCACCGAGACATCTCCCCAGGTATAGGCCTTGTTTTCGGCTAGGTCGTGGACTGAAATGAGAAGGGAGGCGAGGTTGACGTCCTTGCCATCCAGTATGTCCTTCTTAATGCTGGCTGGAACCAGGTGTGCTGGGCAGACCAGGGGACATGTCCCTGCGGTACCTGTGGCGACTGTTGTAGGTGGCTGTATCGCGGCGGGGCCGGGGACGGCCGGGGCCGGGTGAGATTCGAGGAGAGTCACTCTGGCTTGGACGTCCGTGACTGTGTTCGCCAAGGACGACACCATGGTGTGGAGTTGTGTTATGGCCGCAGATATAGACTGGAGGGAGGCTTGCTGAGTGCTGGGCCCTGCCATGGCAGGAGGAGGAAACAAGAGCCTGAAGAGCTCCGCCTTCCTGGCCGTGGCGGGGAACGGCACGCCCCTGCGTCTAAGTTCTGCCGTCAGTCTGGGGATGGTCCATCCCCTGAGGGACTGGATGCTGTCACTCATGGACACTGGGGAACGTGACAAGGGGGCGGTGAGATCCTCGCTGCCCGCTTGCGACATGGTCCTCGGATGGGCTGTGCCCTGAGGCGATGTCTTGAGGCGTCTGAGGTCGTAAGAAGGTCGACCGGAGCTGTTCAAGGGGATGAGATAAGCCAAGACTGTTTCTTTCCTTGTGTAAACATACGTACCCAACTGCTGTGCTCTGGGAAGGACAAGTGTGCGTACGTACGTGGACGTGCGTACACGGTAAGTTTTTATATTTTACCTGGAGAAACACCGTCCAACCTGTGCAGGGTGGACCTACTGAACTTGGACTGACCTAGGGAAGGAAAAATAAAGAGAACTGGTGAAGTGTGCCTCGTGGGGTGTGTCCCCCGTCTGTGCATATACACTACTTATATTTATATTTTTTTTTTTTTTTTTTTTTTTTATTTTTTTTTTTTTTTTTTTTTTTATTTTTTTTTTTTTTTTTTTTTTTTTTTTTTTTTTTTGAGTGAAATGAGAAACGTTTGTGCCACGTCGTGGGCGCAAGGTGTCGTTTTATGAGTGTGACTGCTGATTGCCGAGATTTTTGGAATGAAATGAGGCCAACTCGACTGGGGTACGTTGAGGCGAACTGATGCATGGTAGATGCCATCGGATTCGGATCAGGACGTTTTTGTGTGACAGCGAACTGATCGGCATGACAGAAGTATGAAACGGTCGAGCCGCGATGGCGGCTGTAGACGAACCAGACTTCTGGAGCATGTACTGAAATGAGGCCAACGGATGTTCAGGGCGCATCGGTCCGAACCGGTGCGCAGCGCGACTGGGTTCGAAGCGAGGTGCGGCCTGGCGGTGAGAGAAATGAGGGGAACCATTCCCTGAGGTGCTGAACGGTCGGTCGGGTCTCACGACCGACGACGAGCAGACTCAGGGGTGGTTACTGAAATGGGGCCGACAAACCTGGGGTACGTTGGAGGCGAAGACCGATCCGCAAAGGTGCGACCGGTTTCGAATCAAAACGTGACTCGTGAGGTGAAATGTTTTCCTCGTGACAGAGGCGCCGAGCGGTGAGCCTAAAAACTTTTCGACTGACAGCGACCGTACTTCTGGAGCACGGAATGAAATGGGGCCTGGGAGCACCTTGGGGCGTGCCGGTACGAATCGAGGCACCGGGGTGCGCCTAGACTTGAATCGGAACGTAATACGTGACAGTGAAATGATGCCATGACAGAGGTGTTTTTTCGACCGGTGAGTCGAGAAATTGCGGCTAACGGCCGCTCCCTGGGTCATGTATTGAAATGGGGTTCCACTGCTGGGACATGCCGGGACGAATCGGATGTGGCTAGATTCGAACGGCGTGTCGGTGCAGGACCGTGAAATGGTGAAATGACTGAAATGTTTTTTGAAATGGCTGAAATGTGACCGTATGGCATGATACTGCGACTGATTCCGAATCAGGTGATGCGTAAGCGACCGGCTACTGTATGCAGATAGCGGTACGGATGCAACGTACGGGTACTAATGGAATGACTTGTGCGTATGTGAACAGCGAGATTCGTGACAAGGTAAGTAACGTTCATAAGTGAAATGGTGGTCAAACGAGACCCCTACCTGCGGCAGCCGAGCCAGATACAGTGTACAAAACCTTCGAACGAGAGCAATCCACGAGACGTCTGGCACTCACGAACGCTAGCGAAATCGAGTAGTCGGCTTAGTGACGTAGTATATCGCGCACCGGAACCGACGAAGACCACAGGTGAGTGGGCCGGTTAAATACCCTCCCGGGCTCCTCCCATAAATTCAGGCCACCATGTTGGCCTTCCACATATATATTTTTTTTTTTAGTAGAGACCCTAGAGAATAAAATGGTGGTTGTTGCAATATTTTAGGTCACACTGTATTTGTGCAGCGGTCTTTCAAATGCAATTTTTTGGGAAAAATAAATAAAAACAACCAGAAAAAGTTAGCCCAAATTATTTTGTATAACGTGAAAGGTTTTACGTTGCGAGTATAGTGAGAGAATCGTGATCTTTTTATTCTAAGTAAAAAAATTGTGATTTTCATTTTGGCCAGAATGGTGCAGCTCTAGTATCTATCTAATCTATATAAACAAATTTATACAAATGTGGATTTGGACTATCAGGTGATCCTTAAACGTATAAACTCCAGTAAAAATGAAACCTAAATCTTTATATGAGCACAGGGAGTATAGCTTGTGGAATAGTTCAGTTTTTCACCCAGACACTGCTGTACTGCACCAGTCCACATTTGTGTTTGTAATCTTCTAATGTGCCTGCTGGAAATTCTAGAACACCCCAAACAAGGTCTGTGGTCCCATTAGAGATCGGAGCCCCGGGCAATTGCTCAGCCCCCTTTGCCCTAGTGTTGGGGCTGAGTTACAGCCAACAGTCATTATCTGAGAATATTACAATTTACTGGTTATATTCATCTTGACTGTAGTTCTATAGTATGCTGTGTGTCCTTAGCATCATTTATTAACATTTACAAGACCATTAGATCTCTTCTGGAAAACACAAAAATATCCTCAGAATCAAAGTACAGTACCTGAAACAAACAGCAAAAGTCTTCAAATATGGATTTAAAGCGGACCTTCAGTCATTTTTTCAACGTTGCATCTATTAAATCTTCTGCCCTTGTTGTTTTAACTTTGGATAGTAAAACACTTTTTTTCTGCCAGTAAATACCTTATACAGCCCACTTCCTGTCTCTTGTCTGGTAAAAAGCCTAGGCTTATGCACTATTGCACTATTCATGCACTATTCAGCACAAAATCACACCAAAACCTTTCCCAGATACCCGGATCGCACAAGGAGCCTGTGGGACACAGTAGAACTGCCAGGACTACATACTTATGACGAGCATGACTCCCACTTATATCTTGACCGGGTGAGAACATCTGCCTATCCACTACCTACTTTTGGATCGATCCCCAGTTGGGTTCCAGTTCCATCTAGCCTTGTGCAGCATTGGAGTTCCAGGCTTCGGCTGATACAACCTCGATTGACTCACTACCGTGTGAGTCCACTCCGTCCGGTAAGAGTATACATCTACATTTTCTTGGTGGAAGATTTACAATTTTTGGCATCTCAACTACCAGTCACAATCTATATCACTATTCCAAGTGTCTTTTCAAAGAGTGGATCCCAAATGAGCTCACTCCATTGGTGATTTCTTGTTTCATGGGTTTAGCCACTGGACTTTATCATTATTAATCTCTTTGCATACATTGTTATTGTTTCTGCATACATTAGCATTTTATGTTTACACATTTTTAAAGGACTTTATAGTATGTTGTTTTTTTAATGTTTTTTAGTGCTACACTGTGTTTTCGTTTATGACATCATGCACAGCTCTCTCTCTCTCTCTCTCACTCTCGTGAGAGTTTGCCAGGAAGGGAGGAGGGCTGAGTCATAAAAGGTTGTGATTATATATAAAGTGCGGCGCTCAAAATGTTTAATAATGAATACCAAACATTTAGTGTAAGATGATATATATTATAACCAATGATAGAAGTGTAGGTTCTATATATGGTATCTTATAAAGTAACAATAATGTATAATAAATCACACAAGTGAAAATTGTAGAAACCAACTTTGAGCAAACAACCGTGATCCAATATGAGTATCACAAATGAACCAATGATAAATCACATAAAAATTCTAAATAAATCAGCAATAATACACCAAAATAGTGACATAGGTGAATATTATATAAGCATAAAGTGACATGTGCTGCTTGTCTGATGTGCTCCGTCACCAACTGGAAGAAGGCTTACCAACTCTCGTGGACTCAGGTAGGCTTACGCCGTATGAGTCAAAGGCGCTGGATGGTGTTTAGATTACACCGATGCAAGCAGCTACTCCCGGTTAAGATGTATAATAGCCACGGACAAGGCTATGCACTGTATGATCGATGGGAACTCAAGGTGAAGGTAGTAGGCAGGTATACCATATGGTTCATCCCCATTGGTGTTACCGACAATAAAATAATGAAACCATATAGTGTAATACCGTCAGGCAATTTAAAAATGTATTAAAATCAAATGGATGGGTACTCACATGTACAAAGAAACATTTAGGCATGTATAGGATATTGGCAGCAGTGGCATCAGCAAATCATCTACTGTCCATTGATTTTATATAATAAATTTGCCATACAGTATTATGCTATGGATGTGTATCTTTTTCCTGCATAAACGAGTTTTGGTGGAAGTAAGGAAGGATCCAGGAGGAACCCACAAGTTTACCCTAAGTTTGCTAATTGGAAAGTCTGGGATAGAGACCCTGGCAGGGTAATATAGCCACAGGCCTTTCTGATCTCCTTGAAAAAGAGATGAGACCAGCTGGTAAGCTGCAGATACATTTATTTTACTGGTGGAGGATCTTCTGTCTTTGCCTTATCTGGTGTATTCCATCACAGTTTTCTGATGGGTGTTGAGTGCGGATATCATCACTGAAGCACAACAACAGCGTTTACCATTCACAAGTGGACTTTTTGTATACCATCATATTAATTAATTTTTTAATGATTTATGATTGTTCACGCTATTACTTATACTGAACTCAGGTTTCAGTTATTTTAATTTACACAACAGTGTACACATGAACTGTGTTTTTTTCCACTTTTATTGTTTAAGGGGGATATATTTCAATGGTCACTGTTTAAACTTATGTCATCAGAGTTATTTCATTTTAATCTGGTTCAACACGTGGTTTAATTTTCAGCGCAGCAATTTTTCTAAATGTACTATATAGTAAGTAGATAATGCTGCAGGCCTGAAAACATTTTTTATAAAGGAAATTCAAGCATCAAGTCCACTCAAACAGTGAACAGAATTTGATTCAAATTAGGAAGCACTACAGCTGCAACCATAAACTCGGATTATCGTTCATTTGAGTTTGAGCAATCCTTTGCAGCTGGATTGGTTTTTACCATGTTTCTGGGTGAGCGGCAAACAATTGCCATATGATTTTTTTCTGTACAACCTCCCTCTCATGCTGCCATGTGTGGGTGTGGTTGCACTGAGATAAAATAAAAAGTGTTTCTTAGAACCTAAAGCCCTGAACACAAGGGGCCAATTGTCGGTCGGCATCAGCCGGTTCAATAGAAACTGGCCTGACATTCGATCTGTGTGTACTGCTGCCGATCTGACAGAAGCTGGCTGAATGGGGCATGACCAGAAAAGGTCTGCCAACCAGCTCCTGGGCAGCGTTCTCAGCCAATGTTTGAGCAGAGAATACCTGCAAATTGTTACTATGTACTGAAATGTGCGATGTCAAATATTATTTGTCAGGGTTGTTCACCCTTAATGTCTGCCGGCAACCTGCGATCACCTAGTACAGAGGCAGAATGGGGATCTGCCATTGTAAACAAGGCGGATCCCCATTCTGCCAAGGGACATCTCAGAGAGCTACTGTTCCCAGTGATTGGGAACAGTTATCTCTGTCATGTTCTCTGTCAGGGAATACAGTTAACCCCTTAATAGCCCCCTAGTGTTTACCCCTCCCCTGCCAGTGTAATTTTTACATTGATCAGTGCATTTTTATAGCACTGATCAATGTAATAATGTCACTGGTCCCCAAAAAGTGTAATTTGGGGTCAGATTTGTCCGCCACAGTGTCATAGTCCCGCTTAAAAACGCAAATCGTGTTAAAGTAAAAACAATAAAAAAAAAAGTCCCTAAATCTATCCCATAGTTTGTAGACGCCACCGGCGGACAAAAAAAGGCCTGGATTCATTCCTAAATGTACACACTATAACTGGATATTAAACTACTTCCCACCCGGACACTGTATATATACGTCCGGGTGGGAGCCGTCTACTTCTGATCAGACGTTCCTGAACGTCCTTCAGAAGTAGCGGCGCGATCCCGATGCGCTCGTGTCACCCGGACACGGCGCATCTCGGATCGGCAGGAGGGCTCTGTGATTGGCCCTCCTGATCACATGACGACCGTGTCCAATCACAGCCGTCATGTCATGTAAGCAAACAGCCGGTTGCTAGGCAATCGGCTCTCCTCTCCTCACACGGAAGTCGTCGATGAGGAGAGGAGAGCGGATCGCTGCAGCAGGCTGGTGATCAGTGAGTATTAGCTGTTTTTTTACAGCTTTTTACTTACTGATCACCAGTCTAGTGTAAACACACATGTCCCCACACATGTCCCCAAAACATACATGTCCCTAAATAATAAAAAACACATGTCCCCAAATAAAAACACATGTCCCTAAATAATAAAAACACATGTCCCCCACATATGTCCCAGTAAAATAACATGTGCCAATGATTATCTGCACACATATGTCCGTGATCACCTGCACACATCTGTACATGATCATTTGCATACATATGTCCGTGATCACGCGAACCAATTATTATACACTTAACAGAATTTTTTTTACTAAAAACATGTAGCAGAATACATTTTGGCTTAAAATTATGACAAAATTAGATTTTATTGGATTTCTTTTAAAAAGAAAGGAGAAAATATATATATTTTTTTTAAATTTCCGCAATTTTTTCGCTTATATCGCAAAAAATAAAAATCGGAGTCGTGAATAAATACCACTAAACTAAAGCTCTATATGTGCAAACAAAATGATAAAAATGTCATTTGGGTACAGCATTGCATGACTGCGCAATTGTCATTGAAAGTGCGAGAGCGCTGAAAGCTGAGAATTGGTCTGGGAAGTAAGGGGGGCGAAAGTGCTCTGTATTGTAGTGGTTAATATTTATAGGTAAAGTTGATCCAGGAAATATCCGATTGCCTCTCGTAGGATAAGGAAGGAATTTGTTCCACAGCTGGGGCAAATAGGATCATGCTTTGCTGTTGTTTTTTGCCTTACTCTGGATCAACTGTGGGTATAGGATTGTGTATATGGGATTGGGGTTGTATATATATAGATCGATATATATATTTTTCCCCCCTTTTATTGGTTGAGCTAGATGGACTTGTGTCTTTTTTTCAACCTGACTAACTATGTAACTATGTAAACATTTATGTATGGACTTTTTCTTGGAAAGGACAGACTTTTCTATTAGTTGTTTTGCAATTTATTGTAATTCATGTTTTTTGTTATAAGCACTTTGTGTGAAGAATTAGCTGCAGAGAAAGGCAAACAGAGTATTGACACTGTATGAGTATATGTATTGTATACTGCAGAGTATTGGCACTGTATGAGTATATGCATTGTATACTGCAGAGTATTGGCACTGTATGAGTATATGCATTGTATACTGCAGAGTATTGGCACTGTATGAGTTTTTACTGGAAGTGTCACAGGTGTAAGTTATGAGCTGTATTGTGGATGATGCTTCCATTCCGCTGTCACACAAATCGTTTTTTGCTGCTCATCTTTGAAATTCAATTTCCCCCAGCTCGCAAGTGAAGACAATTTCCAGAATTTCAGCCATGACAAAATTACAGCTTTTAGTCGCCATTTTCTCTGACATTCAATGGTAAAATAACATTTTACTATTTCTGCCAAATTCATACCTGTGCACTTGGAATATATGAATTACCATAAATCTCTTTTTTTATCTGGAAAATCAGTGATATAAAAGATGACTTTCTATATCAATTTCTATATACATGCAGGTGGAAGCTCTTCAAATAAGTAAGGAGCTTTTTTTACTCTAGATTTGAAAATGATAAATGATGCGGTAAAGCGATGACCCTTCCGCCTCCCACTAATACCAGTGGTTTGGGAGCCATATACTCATGGCATTCTCTATAGTCAGTTTATTGCTGACAAGGAAATACATTTGATTCATAAGCTTTCAATGACTGCACTACCTAAATGTGAGATATAGCATCCTACCTGAAAGTCTTGATTGGCAACTACTGCGATGACAAGATGATGCGTCGGGTTGAAATTCTATTTTAAACTTAAATTATATGTAAAGCCAATCACCAAAATAAGTCTTAACATGTTAAAGTGGAGTTCCGGCGTAAATTTTTTTACATTTTTTTTTGGATCCTAGCATTATTGCTAATGAAATTCAAAAAACAGTTTACAATTATCATGATCGATTGTTCAAAAATATACATTTCTTACTGTAATAATGTATTCCTCCATTTGTGGCCGTTTCCATCATGAATGTGGGCATGTGAAGCCCAATCGAGATCGCTTCCTGGCATAGCTTTTGAGAGGTGCATGCTGGGTAACCAGCATGCACCTCTGGATCTCACGAATGCACGATTCAAAGGCGGCCGCAGCGCGATTGTTTCTAACGTTGCTGTAACAACGGGTGGCGATGGAGGAAGGTCCTGCCACGTTTTTATGGCAACAAAGGGCTTTCTTCCCTTTTTAAAAATGGCGCTGTGATCCGCCTTAAATCATGTAATTTCCTGTCAGGAAATAACACGATTTTTGAGCACAGTACGGCCCACAGACTACTGGGAAATGATGTGTCAGAGCATAGGCAAGGGAGGAAGTCACGAGGCGTTCCACAGACCAGGAAGTGGCAGATTACGAGGACTACATAGCAACAAGGCCTTTCTGATAAGTATAAAAAAAAAATTTCCTCCAAATGTTTTTTTCTGGGTTAAAAGGAGTTTTTTAATGCAAAACATTTTTTTAGGGTTGAACTCCGCTTTAATGTAATTTTAAAAGTAATTTTATTTTATTTTTTAAACCTAAACCTTTTAATAAAATAATACCTGGTGACCCTGCCATTTAGGTGTTCGCGTTCTTCCTGTTATAGAGTGACACCACTATGCCCCTGTCTCTCAATTGTGCTGCTGCACCGCCACCCTGTGACATAAGCATGGTTCACTGTTTCAGGATCAGAAAGCCCACCCTCAGATATGCCATGTAGTCATTACTGGAATGCATGCATGTACAGTAGACTGATAGTACATGCAAAGATGGAGCAAAACAAAATAAAAAAGGTATAAACATGTATTTTTTTTTTAAAGGCAATTGTTTATGATATAGAGGTACTATAGACAACTAAATTAAATTTATTTAGGGTTTCCATCTAGTTTAACCACTTCCCGACCATAGGATTCCATGGATGTCCTTGGGTTGGGGTTGGATTTACCAGGATGATGCCTGCAGCTATCATCCTGATATCAAAATTTGCAGCCATCTTATTGCCTTCTAAGCAGAAGTGATTTGAGTGGCTGAACAGCCACTCGATCACGTCTGCGGAGGGGGGTTTGTCCTCCTGCCGCCATCTTTCCTGGGCTCTTCTGTCTGATCGCGGAGCCCAGGAGCGCTGTGGCCAGCGGTGATGGCTGCACTACACAGAAAAAGAGGATCTGTCATGGCCCATGCTGTCACAAGGATTGTGGTCCCAAATCCATATGGAAATGATGATCGCACCACTCTTGTGAGGTATTGTTGCAAACATCAGAGCGACAGAAATAATTCTAGTGCCAGACCTCCTTTGTAAATCTAAACTGGTAACCCGAAAAGGTATTTAAAGTGTCGGATATGGAGAATTTTAAGTACCGTAGTTTGGTACCATTCCACAGGCGTACGCAATTTTAAAGCGTGAAATGTTAGGTTTCTACTTACTCGGCCTAACATCATCTTTTACATTTTACCAAAAAAATTGGGTATTATATTGTGTTCCTTTTACATTTAAATTCATTCAAATTTATTTTTTCCAAAAAAAAGTGCATTTGACTGCAAACTGCTACGCAAATACCGTGTGACACACAAAATTGCAACACCCGTCATTTCATTCAATGGGCCTCTGCTTAAAAAAATAAATATAATGTTTGGGGGTTCTAAGTAATTTTCTAGCAAATTTTTTTGGGATTTTTATACATATGTGAGAAGTGACAGAATTGGCCCAGTAGGGAAGAAGGCAAGAATCTACAGAATGTTGAAGAGGTTTTGGTAAAGGAGGCAGACAATACACTTGTAGTGTGCTCCCCAGCAGCCAGCAATCAACTCTTTTTCCCGATGTTTTGGTTTGGTGTCCATATGTACAATGCAGGGCTACTGGCTCTGCATTGTACATGATGACAACAGAGTGCCTGTAACCACTGGTGCACCTTAGAGAAGAGAGCCTGCAGGAGTGATGGATAAGATAATTAAAAGCCATTTTCCTTGTACCCTAGGCATATATGAGCATTTAACCCTTACAGTGTAGGGGAACTCCACTGCAAGGGATTGTTTTGTTTTGTTTTCCCCAGGTATGCAAGCAAAGATTCTATTTCCACTGGCTTACCTGCATTTATTGCTGATCTTTGGATGATCTGAGCAGTCTTCTAGTTTACAGGGTGTGGAGCTAACTCTGTTTCTCATAGGAGGTCCCAGGTGGGGCTTCCATGTTTATGTCTCCAGAACAATAAAGTTGTATGAAACACGGTGTGAGCAGTTTTTCATTTTTGGACTTATTTAGATATATTTAGTTGTTGTTTTTAAAGAAATTGTGAGACAACTGGCAAAATGTAGCAATCTTGGCTCGGCATGAATCCTACCAATCCAGTTTCATTGCTGCAGGTCCACTCTGTTATCACAGCAATACAACAGATTTTCTTTGTTTTATTCCTAGTTTAGGTATTTATATGTTTTCCTATGCTCTAAACCAAAGTTAAAAAGAATAATTTTTTATAAATTTTTTATGAGGTTTGGGAGTTTTGCAAAACATTATCTTGGATCATTCTTTGTTTACCGGCAGGCCTAAAGTGAGACAGTAAGTGCATCAGTCTGGGAAGTGATATCAGTGTTTTTTTAAGTGTTAAGGATAATTCATCAGCAAACTATATAACGACCTCTGCCTCATTTCTGTGGGAATGGATACTGAGTGAAGCCAAGCAGCTTTAGATACACTATATTACCAAAAGTATTGGGACACCTGCCATTGCATGCACATAAACTTTAATGGCATCCCAGTCTTAGTCCGTAGGGTTCAATATTGAGTTGGCCCACCCTTTGCAGCTATAACAGCTTCAACTCTTCTGGGAAGGCTATCCACAAGGTTTAGGAGTGTGTCTATGGGAAAGTTTGACCATTCTTCCAGAAGCGCATTTGTGAGGTCAGGCACTGATGTGGACAAAAAGACCTAACTCGCAGTCTCTGCTCTAATTCACCCCAAAGCTGTTCTATCGGCTTGCTTTGTGCACTGGTCCAAATCATTTGATGGAGGGGGATTACGGTGTGGGGTTGTTTTTCAGGGTTTGGGCTTGGCCCCTTAGTGCCAGTGAAGGGAACTCTAAAGACGTCAGCATACCAAGACATTTTGGACAAATTCATGCTCCCAACTTTGTGGGAGCTGTTTGGGGATGGTCCCTTTCTGTTCCAACATCACTGCGCACCAGTGCACAAAGAAGGTCCATAAAGACATGGCTGAGCAAGTTTGAGGTGGAGGAACTCAACCCGATAGAACACCTTTGGGATGAATTAGAGCGGAGACTGCGAGCCAGGCCTTCTCGTCCACATCAGTGCCTGACCTCACAAATGCGCTTCTTGAAGAATGGTCAAACATTCCCATAGATACACTCCTAAACCTTGTGGACAGCCTTCCCAGAAGAGTTGAAGCTGTTATAGCTGCAAAGGGTGGGCCAACTTAATATTGAACACTACAGACTAAGACTGGGATGCCATTAAAGTTCATGTGTGTGTAAAGGCAGGCATCTCAGTACTTTTGGTAATATAGTGTATATTGTTTGTAAACAGCATATAATGCAAATAGAGTCCACAAACGTATCTGGAAATCCAACTTTGGCAAGAAATGTGAATGCTGTCACACGCTTATATCGGCAACCCTGCCAAAAGGCCATTGGTTGTGTGATTGCCTAGTGAGTTTCTGAGTTCTCATAGAGTATGGTATTTTGGATTTGTGGAATGTATTCTGGTAGTTTCAAGGAAGTACAACCCACCTGTCTTTATGCAATAGTCCAGGGGTGCCCAACCTTTTGAAGAGCGAGGGCCACTTAAGCGACTTGGTAACCGGTCACGGGCCACAATGAGTGGAGCGGGTGGATGGCATGTCCGTGTCCACTCTGCATTTGCAGAGTGGATACGGACGCAGCCCACGATATTTTTTAGCGGATCGTATTGGAGGTAGAACACAAGTCAGTTTATGTCTGCCACTACTTAGAGGTGAATGGAGGGTCCAATTGGTCGGACTGTCGGACTGACTGTGTGAAAGGGGTCCAAGGCTGCTTTCACACTGATGCGCTGCGGTTTACCCGCACCACGTGTGCAACGCAGTGTACCTTTGGCTTTCCTGCAGTTTGCAATAGACTTCTATTATATTCTGCAGGTTTGGTGCACTTTCAGAAAGCTCACCAAACTCGCAGGTAATAATAGAAGTCTATGGCTCAGTGCAGGTAACCCGCAGGTAAACTGATCTGCACCTGCGGATCAGTTTGAAAGCAGCCCAGTAATCACCGCAGAAAAGATATGCCCATATATACACTGTGATTTTAGTAATAAACTGACCTTTAATAACAGTATTCTTTCTATTGTATCCCAGAGCAGGAGGTCGCGGGCCACATCAGAGGGCTCCGCGGGCCACATGTGGCCCCCGGGCCACTGGTTGGGCACCCCTGCAATAGTCTATCAACATATTTTTTAACGTTGAGATCAAAAGCAAGGCTGTTTTTTCTTCTTTAGGTATCTTTGCTTTGATTGTATATTACTGTAATGTAACCTGTGTTAAGATCTGTCAAAAGAAAATTAGCTTATATTCAGGATGGGAATTTATTTGGAAATGTTTAATAATAAGCAGAGGAGAGACCATAAGCCTTTACCCATTTTAATTTCTTGACTATTAAATTCAGCATTATAAATCACACAGAGCGGTTGTCTTATCAGACAGTCCATGAACATATATTAATAATCCAGTGCATATTGGATGAAATTGAACTAGGTCTTTTCATTTTGATTGTTGTGCTCAATTTAGAGATTTTTCATCAGAGATCTGTCAAGAGTTGTGTGCCCTATCACACTATATTCCTTACTCCAGATGTATTAAGTATTTAGTGTCCATTTTTTAGCTGGCTGTGGAAATCTGAGGATGTTACAAGTACAATCCAAACCATCTGCATATGTCCCTTGGCCTACTTCTATCCATAAATTGGAACGCAAAAGTAAAATAAGTGCCCATGTTGAGGAAATGCAAGAAGGAAGATGGAGGCAAAACTCACATTGTGCAGGCAGTCCCGTCATTGGGGTATCTAAGGGGAAACAATAACCACAGGGCATGTTCACCTGTATGATTTACTTCTTCCCTGATATTTGTCACAGAGACTGCTTGTTTGTCTCATTAGCCCACCCTACATAGATTATTATCTTGACCTGTCACCATAGGGTCACTTGTGAAAAAAAAGCCAAGCTTGTAAAAGAAGAGGCTATATTGTATGTTGAAATGCCTCTACTTTGCTGCTCTCTGACTGCGGCATTCATTCAACACTTCCAGGTGTGTTGAATACTTGCTTCCCAACTACCAAACAGGGAGGTTCCTCCCACCAGCTTGTCTGTCCAGCAACGTACAAGCCACCAGGAGGAACCACTGCATGTGGCAGGGGTAGTAGGTATTTGACACACTCAGAAATATTGAATACCTGAAGTGAACAGTGATCATCAACACACAGGACATTGACAAGGTGACGTGTCCTTTATTTCAGAAAAGTATTTACCATTTACCCTAAGATCATACAATGGCATGATGTCTGTTCACCTGCAACATTTTACAAATGCAATAACCATGGAATATTCTTTGGAGGTTCAAAGAAAATTCATTGGTACTTTCCAAATACTATTATATCCGTGGTTAACCTTAAAACTCCAACAAAATGTCTTTGTAGTGGAAATAATATTCAGGGGAGGCACTCCTGTGCTCCTGCTTCCACAATGTTAAAGTAGAAATTAACTCAAAACATGACTTACTGTATATTATAAGGAACTTTAATCATGCCTAAACAGTACCCTGAAAATGTACCTTTAATCTAGAATTTCTCCTTAAACATAGAAGTGCACTTCTTGATATGAGAGTGTGCCTAGTTATTCCTGTTCTGTAATCTCATAGCTGTACATCTGCAATGTAAAATCTAATGCCGCGTACACACGAGCGGATTTTCCGTCTGAAAAATCTTGGATGTTTTTTCCGACGGAATTCCGCTCAAGCTTGGCTTGCATACACATGGTCAGTTCTCTGAACTTTCGACTGCCAAGAACGCAGTGACATACAACACTACGACGAGCTGAGAAAATTAAGTTCAATGCTTCCGAGCATGCATAGGAATTTTGCGTGTCGGAATTGCTACAGACGATCAGAATTTCCGATCGGAACTTTTTCCGACCGAAAAATAGAGAACCTGCTCTCAATCTTTTGCTGGCGGGAATTTGACCAGCAAAAGTCCGATGGAGCATACACCCGGTCGCATTTTCCGACCAAAAGCTCTCATTGGTCTTTTGCTGGCCGAATTTCCGATCGTGTGAACGGGGCATAAGGCTCTGCTTCCTCTGAGTCATAGTGTCTGGAGATTTAGCGTGAGATTTGATTATATCATTACAGTGCTGCTCTGTGTTCTCCTTGCTGAAGGCTCTGACATGAGGAAGCAAAGCCCTTCCTCCACCAAGATGGCTGCTTCAACACAGACATATGCAGAAGAAATCATGGTTAGTCAGTAAATACCTGACTTTTTTAGGCAGAGCTTCCAGAGTTTCTAATTTTAAGCACCTTTGTCCAGTCCTGGTGTGTCACTTCACAAATGCCTTGTGTCAGACAATCCTTTATAAACTTTGGAAATCTTCTATTTGTGGGCTTGGATATCAATATATGCCTGCTTAGACCTCTTACTGCATTGTTCTTATAGCCTCAGATCCTAGTAAGTGTGTACCTGTGTAAAATATAGGATATAAAGAGATCTCCATGTAATTACAAAAAATGAAGACGAGATGTAAAAATTTAAACCTTCTTTGAAGGACTAAAAAGGCAGCGAATTTTGCCAGGGACTTCTAAGGGAGCTTCGTATATACAAATTGCATGCACAATGTAAGTATTGTATACTATGTAAAATCCAGTATTCTGGTAGAAGAATGCATCTCAGACCATCTTATTCTATGTTTATTAAACAAATAGCCTTGTTGATACTCCTGAGGAATTGGAATTCAGTTCCAGGAAACGCGTTGTGTCAAATCTCCACTCCTTCCCCTGCTCTGATGAATTATAATACTTAATAATGACATCATTACCATTCGTCTAATAAATAATTTTTTCAATACTTACAGCTATGGCATGCTTTCAAAGTCAAGCAAAGACGTTCCTATTAAAATATAATCCTTGACCAATTTTAACCTTGGCAGTAACTGTAAAATGCTCTAAACAGGGACTTATAGGGAAAATATATTCTTCTTTACAAATGTCAGTTGGAAACAACCCACAAGAGGCTAGTTTTGGGCAATGGCGTAGAGACTTAAAGTGGAGTTCCACCCACTTTTACAACTCTTCAGCATTCCTCACCAAAGTGTGCACTGTAAACGAATTGGATATTTATTTATTTTTTCTCAGCACCTACTGTATATCTGCTGTATTCATTTTTCACTTCCTCCTCCCTGGCCGCGGCCCAGCGCATCATGTCCTGTTTGCAATGCCTCCTGGGAAGGGGCGGCAACTTCCTCTGACACTGCCGTTGCTATGGAAACCTGACCTGAAACCTATTACACTGCTTGTGCTGCACTGAGCATGTGAAAGATCTGCAAGGATGAGATCCAGGAAGAAATACAGTCTGGCTTCAGATGCCCACACTTAAGATGGCCATGGCCTGCTGTAAGTTTATAAAATAACAAACTACTGCTATAAACTAACAAAACGGACCTTAGTTTACAGACTAACTTTACTAGAATACATTAGGCTTGTGTATTATAGGGGTATTTTTTATTTAAAAAGTATAATTTCGGCCGGAACACCGCTTTAAGGACACTTAGTGATGAGGAGTGGGAACAAGCTTTGAAGAATTTATTTGAGTTATCCTTATCCTCCTCACAATGTTTGACTTCATCATTCACAGAGCCCATTACACTTCTTTAAAATTACACTCCTGGGGTAAAGCAGATACACCAAACTGCCCAAGGTGTACTACTAATACAGGTACACTTATGCATATGCTGTGGCGATGTCTTAAATTTCATTGCTACTGGGAGTGCGTATTTGATACCTCAAATACCTTAAGCGCCACACAGATTCATATTGACCTATAAATAGCATTGTTAGGGATTGTACCAGAAGATACCCTCCCTGCTGAAATGCATGTGATATGGTTGAGAACTATGTATATGGCTCGTAAACTTATACTACAAAAATGGATTGAAAAATACCCACCAACGATAGATCAATGGATTAAAGTGATTAATATTAATTTAAGAAGAGAGAAATTAACTTATAAACATAGGAGGAGCCCCAAAAAAAAATAGAAAATCTGCCATTGGTGGTTAATCTCAAATTTATCGGAGCGAGCAGCTGAGAATACCAATGAAACTGAGGAAAATTTATAGTGAGATAGAAATTATTATTTTTTATTTGGGGGGAAATTATATATATACAGAAGTATTACTAAGGCGGAATATTGTGAATGAGGGTTTTGATTAAAGCTTGAAATGTGAGCGCAAATGTGGAACAGCTGTGTGTTTTTTTTTTTTTTTTTGGGGGGGGGGGGGGGGGGGGGGGGTTGTGTGTTGAAATAGTTTTAGGGTGGGAGAAATCATGGGAAATGTATTGTTTGTTTGTGAGTTTTTCTTTTTTGTTGTACAATGCAAAATTAATAAAAAATATATGATTGGAAAAAAAATATTATAATTGTAAATAGATAAATAAAATGTACGTGTCATTAAACCCGCATCATAAAAAACTATGAATACAAGGGGGGTTATTTACAAAAAGGAAAATCCACTTTGCACTACAAGTGCAAACTACAAGTGCAAAGTGCACTTGAAATTGCACTGAAAGTGCACTTGGAAGTGCAGTCACTTTAGATCTGAGGGGGACATGCAAGGAAAATAAAAAAACAGCATTTTAGCTTGCACATGATTGGATGCTAAAATCAGCAGAGCTTCTCTTCATTTCAGATCTACCCCTCAGATTTACAGCGACTGCACTTCCAAGTGCCCTTTCAGTGCAATTTCAAGTGCACTTTGCACTTGTAGTTTGCACTTGTGGTGCAAAGTGGATTTGCCTTTCGTAAATAACCCCCATTGTGTATTAAATGCTGTTCATACTCACTCAATCACTATAGAATATATTTTCTGTATTCTGCAAAAAACCTGGTTGATCCTGCTATTCTCTATCTCCACCTTCTGTCCATGTCCCAAATTCAGCTAGAGATCTTGCAGAGCAGTGTTGGCAGTTCTGCACATGCTCAGTTTTCAGTAAATTTCTATGCTGAGAATTTCCTCCCTATCACATCTGAACAGCCCATGTGAATATAGAGTCATACATGTGGACATATACACAGTGGTAAATGACAGCCTATTCACTCCCTCCTCCATGCCCACTAACCAGCTAAACACAATGGGGGTAGATTGATGGAGGCTTCACCTCCCTCTTACTGGCAGAAATCCGCCCACTCTATGTTTTTGCCACAAAATAATAAAGATTTGATTTCAAATATGTATTTGTATGGCAATTTAAAGCAGTTTATTGATATTATTTATTTATATTTACTCTGTATTCCAACCAAAGGTTGTTTTTTTATTTTGATATGACCAGCAGCAGAAGACTAGAAGCTCATCCTGCTTAGGTTTCCCTGCAAACAGACTGGGGTAGCTGTATATAAATTAGGAAAAAGGTACTAAGATGTTTTTTTTTTGTTTAATTAAAATAATTACAGTGACATCATCCCTATACAGAAAGAAAAGGGACAATGTAAATTAACAGTATGGGGAGATTTACTAAAATTGAAGAGTGCAAAATCTGCTGCAGCGCTGCATAGTAACCAATTAGCTTCCAGGTTTGAGCCTAGATTCACACTGAGGGTGAAATTGTGTGAGTTCAGCTGTACTCACGTGATTTCAAACCGGCATTGCATTCAGTCTGATTTCCCGGGGCGATTTGACAGACATCTATGTGGGTTTAAGTCACCAAGAGTAGTGCAGAAACTACTTTTGGGAATCGGTGCAGAGCCACAAAGTTGGCGTCGCACCGATTTGGACAGTGCCGTTGCCGGCAATAGGCTTCGATTTGGCATGCGATTTGACATGTCAAATCACATGTCAAATCGGCCCAATGTGAATGTGGGCTCATTGTCAAAGCTTAATTGAACAAGCTGAAGTTAGAAGCTGATTGGCTACCATGCTGCACCAAATTTTGCACTCTCCAGTTTTAGTAAACCAACCCCTTTAAGTTTACATAGTGTTTTTTTTTTTTTACTATAATATAAGGTTTACTGCAATTGTATCAAATGTTGAGAGCACAACAGAATTTTAGTTGTGCAGCATTTCATTAAAAAAATTGCCTGGGTAGATTATCACTTGCCTGAAATTTTTAGAAGCAAGCCTTCTTTTATGTGATCACGTTATGTAGCTGGAATGAAACTGAATACGATTAAAATGTTACTTTAAATCCATACACGTCTGTTTTACATAGTAATGAATTACAACGGCTCCCACTCTTTTTACTTAGCCTGACTGCAGGGTTTGTGTCTTATACCAGAGCAGAAAATTCTCTATTTCCAGCATGGGGGGAAGACTGATAGATATTAAAGGGCAGACTTCACACGCTTTTCTAGATAGATGTAAAAATGAGGGACGGCAAATCACATACTGTCATATCAGGATTTGCTCTTTTGAATGAGGTGGAATCCAAAGAACATTTTTTTAAGTAACACTCAAACGTATCTGCAAAGCCGTACCCGCTCTGTTTTTTATTGTGCCTGCAAACAGAGTGCCTGGGCGTTCTTGCAAAGCTGTTCTTTGCACTGGCATCCAAGAGTAATTCAAACCATTAAACGCTTGAGCAGAGTTAGCCATCTGCTGCGGGTCTGTGCGGAATACCGCTCCCCGTAAGTCAGTGCAGAATAGAGAGCCATAAATACACATAAAGGCTGGTTGGTAAGTCATTGTCACAGTCATTACATTTTATGTGCCACAGGGCTCTGGGCTCTGTTTGTATTATTTTCCTCTTAACCAGAGCAATGAACTGCAGCAGCTGTGTACGGAG
The DNA here is from genome assembly GCA_028564925.1 of Lithobates sylvaticus. Classification (NCBI taxonomy): domain Eukaryota; kingdom Metazoa; phylum Chordata; class Amphibia; order Anura; family Ranidae; genus Lithobates; species Lithobates sylvaticus. The sequence goes on along the minus strand of CM053027.1, from coordinate 93,593,906 downwards.
GAGAAGAAGCCAGTTCTAATGGATAATCAAAATGTTCTTTACCACTCACTGAAACACACATAGATATGCAACAAATTCTACGCGCAGGAGTGGAGGAAAGGAACAGATGTTCATAGCCAGGGTCATGTCTAATGTGAGGCAAGGTGAAAATGTTAGAGGTGGCACAAGGTTGGGTTATGGTATGGACGAGTACAGAGCATGAAATCAGAACCGGCACCCTTGTGCTGTGTTATTCCATACCTTTATTATTAAAAAAAATAATAGCATCTGTGCTTGAAGCTTATCAGCAGTGGTGGGCCTTTTCAGTAGGTCACTCTTATGTAAGTACCCTTAGATAGGTAAATGCTAAGGGGAAAAAACTATTGATTTTGACCTTCCGATCAACTGAAGTTAGACCTTTCTGTTTTCATGTGTTTTTTCAGCTTTTGCACTCATATAACGTTTTGCACATTGATAGGTGTTTTCAATGCGTTTTAATACATCATGGGTTTTTCATGTTGCCCAATGAAAAACGACTGTATTTTAGGCTTGTTGAGAAAAGAAAGATTTAGCCACACACCACCATAAATCTAATGCTGATTTATTGCATAACTTGTACGAAGACTGCCACCAAGACACAGTCAGGACGTGACGCGGTTCACACTTAACTCGTGCTTCATAACTCCTGAAGAAGCATGAGTTAAGTGTGAAACACGTCACCTTCTGGCTGTGTCCTTTGTCCTGGTGGCAGTCTTTGTACAAGTTATGCAATAAATCAGCATTGGATTTATGGTGGTGTGTGGCTACATCTTTTTTTTCTCTGCATCCACAGTGGCGAGCCAGAGCTAGCACCCAGCCTAATTATTCCAACTTTATTCCTATCACCTGGAGCAGCGTTACTCTTCTTGGATAATTTTAGGCTTGTTACCAGGGGCTGAAAATGCATAATCAAAACATAATACGTGTGTTTTCATGCCTTACTGTTGACATCTATGGATCTTAAAATTAATGAAAGCAGACAAAAAAGAGACCTGGGGTATTTTTCAAAAAAGTGCTGCAGCGCACAGGTGTGATCAAGCTCTATCATTGACATTGCCTTTGATGACATATATGTTTTAGCATATTGCAATGCAGTAAAACACAAATGTGTGAACTTGCCCTAGGAATTGGTGCAAGCACATTGCACGCTGAAGAAGACAAATGCATCATTCTATGAAAACCATATTATCTGTGTTTAGCTAAAACAAGACTAGACTATATAAGACTATAGTTCCCCTTTTGCAAAAAAATTGTAAATGCATCAACATTAATATAACTTAAAAAGGTGAATATACTAAATGTTTGCACTGAGACCTTCAGAGCATTGCAACAGTGATTAGTGAATCATGGGTTATTTTCAGAAGCTTATGCACTGTTTATCCCTAGCTGTAGGTCAGTATATAGGTAAAAAGCTGTTATGGGTCTTGAAGGGGTTGTAAAGCCTCAAGGTTTTTCACCTTAATGCATTCTATGCATTAAAGCGGAGTTCCACCCAATTTTGAGAGGTGGTCTTAAATGAAAGACCACCTCTCCATCCCTCGTTTTTGGATACTTCAAAAAAAATGTTTTACTTTCTAACTTGCCTTTTTTGGAAGTACTAAAAGTACTTCCGATCCACCCGGCCGCGCCCGAGGAAGTCACATCCTCTTCTGTGGCGAGCCCCCCCCCCGTTGTCTTCTGGGACATGTGTGTGTCCCAGAAGATAAGCTGGCCATTCACAGAGCGCTATGGGACTCCTGCATGCGCAGTTGGAAACCGGCAGTGAAGCCGCAAGGCTCCACTGCCGGTTTCCCTTAGTTGGAATGGCGGCACCTGCACCTGATCCAATGGACGGATCGGCCTCAGGAGCTGACATCACGGGCTCCCTGGACAGGTAAGTGTCCTTATTAAAAGTCAGCAGCTACAGTGTTTTCAGCTGCTGACTTAATAAAAATTTGGCTGGAACACAGCTTTAAGGTGAAAAACCTCCTTTAGTGTAGCAGTCCCCCAGAGCCCCAGTTTTACTTACCTGAACCCTGTCTTTCCTGCATCGGGAACGAACACACCAGCCCCAGCAGGTGTCTCGTCTCCTGATTTGATAGATTAATAGCATCGCAGCCGCTGGCTCCTGCTGCTGTCAATCAAATCCAATGACGCGGGTTCCGAGTCCTGCTGTCTGTGTCAATACACGCAGCAGCAGGACACGGCAGCGCGCCCGCACAGGTGCCCTGAGGGAGATCGCTTCTCCGATGGGGCACTCGAGAAGAGGAGGAGCCAGGCACACCGCTGAGGGACCCCAGAAGAGGAGGATCAGGGCAACTCTGTGCAAAACCAAGTGCACAGAGGAGGTTAGTATGACATGTTTGTTTAAAAAAATAAAATAAAAATGTACCTTTAGATATTCTTTGAGGAAATGCTTTGATGTGACGCCACACCCCTTCTGCCAGCGCCCTCTATTGCAGTGACAGAAGGGACATGTAGTATGTCAGTTGAGCAATCCTAGTCCCCAACCTTTTTTTTTAATCACGCCGTACCGAAACCTGTGTTTGTTAATGCATGAGGATACCAGTAAGAATTACGTCTGCTAAAAAGCGTTTGTATGCGTTTTGGGATGCCACGCGATTTTTCACGCCTTCCCTGGCACTCAGTAATGTGAACCAAGGCTTAACTGGGGTGCCTTGAGACTGAAGGAGATGGGGAGATGTAGACTAGAATGCTGCAATCACTGAGCAGCAACTGATATCACCTGTGATGTATTTCAGTTATCTTGCAAACCTGGCCTGTTAGTGGGCCCTGAGGACAGGGTTGATGACCACTGGTCTAAAGAGTCAAGTTAGCCTTGACACCTGAAATGCATATTTCAAACATGAGTTATAAACACACACTTGTACACACTACCAAAAACAGAAAATAAGTCTTTAAACAAATTGCTACGAAGTTATATTCAGATTACACTGGCCAGCGCCTTTAATCCAAAACACTGTACCAAGGACAAAAATCAGGCATATGAAGAGAAGCAGTCATTATACTCCATTCATCCACCACAGCTAACAATATCTCAGTGAGTTCGTAAGTACAGTCTAAATCTTCAGCCTGAGGCAACAGAATCTGCATCATGTCAAATGTCAATTTTCTGAAGTATAAACAACCACAGCCCTCTGTAATCTTCGTGATGGCTACTGTATGGTTTGGCTTAGCTCAAGATGTCCTCAGAAAGTCAGGAAATATTCAAAGGCTAAAGAGTCGGAGTGGAAAATGGTCCCTAACTTCTGATCTCTCTAAAAAATTAACATGAACGGACCCCCTACAACTAAAATGTCTCATTAGTTTCATATGTGCTTGGACAGCTCAAACTAGCCACACATAGCAGATGGATAATGGAACACAATATGGCCACATATGGTACAGCTTTTTAAAGAGGAAGTAAACCCTCTCTAATAAAACAAAAAAACACCCTGCAGGACAAAGGCATAATGAGCTAGAATGCATAGCATACTAGCTCATTATGAATTACTTAAATGAGATCGAAGCCCCCGAAGCGACTCTCGTTCACCTCCTCCGTCACCGCCATGATACCCTGAGTGACTTCCGAGTATCGCTGCTCCAGCGCTGTGACTGGCCGGAGCAGCGATGACGTCACTCCAGCGCATGCGCGCGGGAGCGTCAGTGATGGCATGAACGGCACGCTCAGTGCGCCTGCTCCGTTGTCTACAGCCCCCATGCCCCGTTTTTAGGAAAATATCTCCTTAACCGTGTAGGTTGAGGAGATATTTCTTGCACCTACAGGTAAGCCTCAATCTAGGCTTTAAATTTAAAGTGGTCTGTAAGGGTTTACAACCACTTTAAATAAGCATAAGCAATTCACCTAAAAGAGATGAACTGCCACATAAATAGCCATTTCCCCTTAAGCCGGGCCATACATGGATTGAAATTCAGTTCAACAGGGACCATCTGAATTTTGATCCATGAATGGGCTAGCTGATTGTACACAAGTCGATCTAAAGATCAACTTGTGTAAAACCAGCCGGTCAGGTTTTTCATGAGCGATCAGTGCTGCCGGAAGGCTCATTTTGCCTAAGGGCGAGGAGAAACACCTTTACTTACCTGATCCTCCTCTCCTCCAGCAGATGGCGCTCCCCCATGCTCTAGCTGTGGACTGTCAGGACCTCAAACTAGTGTAGAATAAAGGGAAAGATGCTGTGGGGACCAGTCTGGACCACAGTGGCGAGGAGCAGAGAATAGGGAAAGGCAGCCTTTACAGTATTTTTTTTGCTCAACCAGCAGGTTGAACAAAAATAAATAAATGATTAGATTCACCATCCACATCAAATCCTCCCATTGTGCTATTGTGTTCTGATGGCAGGGAGCCTTCCCGGCCATCAGAATACAATGATCATGCTGCTGGCTATAGCCAGCATCGATCAGGAAAAACCCAACAGTCTGGTTGTAAAGAAGTCAATCAGTAGATCGACATCTGTACAATCAGGGTCCTCATATGTGGATCAAATGTGATCTGCTAGACGGACTGAATTTTGATCCATGTATAGCCAGCTTAAGTAAATTTGCTTTACTGTGTCCGATATGACCTGAACAAGCAATTAAGCCTTGCAGTGCAGGCACTGAAAAGGATAATTTTTAAGTTTCCCGGAGTGGGGCTTTAAAGTTTATGTAAACTTTTTTTGGTAGTGTTTTAAAAAGAATAGAGATTGGTTAAGACCTTGTTATTTTGTTTTTATTTTATTTTTTGGTGTATCTGTCCCATCAGTGAGATTTCCCATCACTTCCAATCTTAGAGACACAACAGTAAATGGGAGGAAATTCCTCCAATGCAAGTGTGAATCCTATTGGAAGATGTATTCTCACCTACTGTCCCTGAGACAACTCCAAAATTTGGGATTTTCGTCATTTTTATACCAAAGACTTTGGTGACAAGAACAAATAGAGAGAGTGAAACTCCTCAGTGGGGGGTACAGCAGTGGTGAGGGGTAAGAACCACCATCCGGTTTTAATTTTTTTCCATGCCCTCTTAAGGAAGCTTCAGTCTTTCTAACTGTCCTGATCACCAATGGCACTGGGATTGAAAGCAATGTTAAATTCAAAGGTTCAACCACAACAAAATAGAGGGGAAATCTTCCAATGGGCACACTTGTTCTCGTGACAACTGTCTAATAAGGGTTTCACCTCACATTGGAAATCTGTTGAGACTACAGGAAAGAAAGTGAAGAAAATCCTCCTAATTAGACACAGATGGTAACAAAAAAATTAACAGCAGTTAGTGCAAAAAAATAAAAAGGTTTGGCTTTAAATATACTTTACAGTTCAGCTTTAACAATTTTTGCATGTTAACATTTCTATCTTCTGGATTCAACACAAACCCTTCAAATAGTGTACAGGACAACAGGCATGGGTCCTGGAAACCAGCTATTTATCGCCACTGTTGTGATCCCTTTAAGAAGGATAACAAGAGACAGTCTGGGACTACTAAGGAATTCTCAACCATGTAGGGTGCGGGGTTCCAGGGTGATCTGGCAAAAGGGGAAAACTGACTTACAATTCACCCAGGATTGTTAAGTCCTGGTAAGAGACCCAGCTTGGTGAGATTTTGGGTGGAAAATAGCCTCCAGCCCTGATCACGGGTATTTTGGTCCAGTGAGGGTTAACCAGCATGTAAGAGGGGAATGAAAAGGCCAGGATGTAAGCCATAATTTTACTTTTCAACCACAAATTCATGACCTTCTTGTTTTGTTTATGCTGAAGGAAGCAATCTTGATTTGCCTGCTTGTAAGTAATAAAGACTATTTGTCTTTAACACACAGCTGACTGGTGATCCCAGGCTTCCCAAATATTACAATGGATACCTCACCATTTCTTTATATAAGCTCATGAAAATGAAAAACTAAGGTGTATCCCATATTACATCTATACGACACAAATCATAAACTACCCCAGAAATGTGGTACTGGTAGGACGAAGGTTGAACTTTGCAAAAATATTTCACTGAGTAAAGTAGTTAACGGAAAGGGACATATAAACACCTAACCACATATAAAAACGAAGTAAATATAAGCAGGAACTTGTTCTTCTTCTTGCACACAGTACAAACCAACAGTGTATAAACTACGCAATATGATGTAATATATACATTAAATGATTTTTAAGTAAACAGAAGTCTAATTTTTATCCTTGACTTTATCCTTCTTCCTTCTCACCCACATCCAGTTTAGGTAGTCTGTTCACTTACATTTACCGTACTTGTTAAGAAACTCATCACTTAACCTGCATGCAGGTGACGACTTACATGGCTAACTATTGGCCCCAATGGCCACTGCACCATACTCATACTCTTTGACCATTCTGCCACTTTTGATACAGTTGATACACCGAACTCCTTCTTTAGATTCATCGGACCCCTGTGTTAGTGTTTTTCCCTCTGGCCCCCCTTTTTAGGGAATTCTCGGAAGAAATAAGACACCCTTTACTGCCTTGGATTGTGCACCATTGAGTCTAGATGCACTACTGGGTAAATGTGCCCTGCTACCTATATACACCTGTAAGTCCAGCTACATGTGAACATACTCATAATATGGTTTTGTCTATGTATGATGTGTACATTTTAATTTCATTATAACTATTTGTATTTGAATACATTTTCCACTTATTCCCAATGAATCAGGTCTGTTCCTGAGATAAGCTTGAAGAAAAAGTATCCCCAATGCTTCCAACATTGATGACCCAATGTTTTTGTGTCAATGGATTATTTCTTACATGTCCTAATATACACTGTACTTTGGGGTATACAGTACTTATATAGGGCAGGATGTTTAAGGATCTGTTATTATTATAACTTTATAGGTACACTGGATATGGGTCTTTTGGACTATTCATTGTGATTTTATTTAATCAATAAATATATGTCTAATGATTACAGTTAACTTTTATTGATTTCAAGTAGCACCCGAAGAGTCCCAATTACTTCAACTTTTACCTCCTTAAAAACTCGAGACTATGCTCTCTCCTGATTCTCCCCCTACCTATTGCAGCCCACCTTCAGTTTCACCAACAATGCTATCACTTCCTCTCTTCCTCCACTATCAGTAGGGGTCTTAGGCCTTGTCAGGATTTTGTAACCCAATTCCTGGAGTCTGTTGGCAATATAAGAGTGGTTAGAGAAATACGGTATGTAATTTCCTTGTTCCCATTTCAAGAGGTGGTGGCGGTGCGCTTAAAAAAAATGATATGCAAGAGAGCCTGAATGTCACAATTTACCACTGTTAGAGCAGATCTGTTCATGAGGTGTGAGGGGAGCTGGTGAGTAACCCACTGGGGAGTACAGAGGACAGAAAATGAGACAGTTGAGTAAGTCTACAGACATCTAGAGAAGGACCTTGCATTGTTCTGATGGCTGATACACATTTGACACTTGCATTCGACAAAAAGTCTTTGAGGTAAAATTTGTTAGCTACATAAAAGACAGAGAAACATTTGTCAGTCAAACTTGGGTCAAAAGCAGGGTTATCACAACTGGGGTCATGAGTGCTGGCTTGAACCCAGATGAAATACATGCTGTGGAGGAAGCCATCTTCAAAGTGGGGCCAATGATAGGGTGTGGGAGTAGTGAGTCAATACCCTTCAGTCCTAGCCATGAAAGACATGACAAAGGGACATTTGAATTTACCTGTACTAATGCTATCCATTGTTTGTGGGTTGAGTTCCTGCACCATTCCGAGATCCTGGCTAAATGTGTTACTTGGTAATATTTTACTGGATCAGGAAAGGTCATACCCCCATGTACTTTAGGAAGCTGGAGCAATTACAAGGTTATGCTTAGATGGGAATTGAACCAGAGAAAGTGTAGAAATTCCTACGCGGACACCCATAGTTTGTGAATAGGCCATGTGTTTATACAGCTTGAGGCCCAAGGTGTTGCGCACAGGCAGCCCATGTAACTGTATGGGGATACAGGGACTGCACGATCATAGCCTAATTTGATAGGTGTGTGGGTGTTGGTGAGTTCTGGTTTAAAAGCATTTTCAGCATCGAAAGCAGACACATGGGGATTGTATGATTTTATTATTTTATCTTTTAATAGGTTATCATTTAATCTTGTTATTTTTGCCTAGAGTTATGCACTATCAACAAAGCTCTAAATATAAAACTGGAACCAACATCTAAGACTTGTCTTTTGGGCTTGATAGAGGGGGGTAACATTCCGGGAAACATGATGATTGATCTAATCTTGAGGTCCCTATTCCAAGCTCGAAAATTGATTGCCCAACGTTGGCAGTCGCAACTGCCCCCCTACAGTAGAAAACTGGTTAACGAGTATTGATAAAACAATAGGAAACGAGAAAGTATTTTTTGTTAAGCAGGGTAATTACATTGAAGGTATGAAGTGGCGACACAAGACAGCAATTGGGGGGAAAGGGGGTAGGGGGAGGGTAAGGGGGGGCACCAGTCGATATAAAGTTATGTTATTCTTATAAGTACGACTACGAACCCAATATTATGATATGTACGTAACCTGTCGATGAGTCTTCTAATTTTTTTATACATATGCAGTTTTGTGGAGATCTTTAAGCTCCTATTGTATGTAATTGTGATTTATTTATAAATAAAAGAAAAATGATTGTTAAAAAAAAAAGAGTTATGCTTTAATTCCCAAGAGTGATTCTAACCTTTCCACACCCTATTCATCAATAAGGGCGTACAGTGCCAGAATCCAGGGAAGTCCACAGGTTTTGTCATGCTGTACGCAGCACCAGTGAAAATACGCTGGGTTCTGGTGCTGTATGCCTAAATGCATCTGTGTGCATGAGCCCTAAATCAAAAGCTTTTGTATTCCTAATGCATGCTATTACATTCTTCCTGTATGCAGAGTTCAACAAGTTATACCAGAAAACCAACTGAAAAAGCACATGGTTGTGCCGAATAGAAGTCTCTTTACTGAGTCCCTGGGAAGTCATAAAGTGTGGGTGATTTCAGACACCCCCAATCAATCTGAAAAAGATATGTGTTTAATTGTCTTGTTGTAAAGGATCCATAAGGAAAGTTTTCAGTTCTGTTTGATTTCCCTTTAGGTATGATTTTGCCAACATAAGCATGCCTGCAGATAGTTAAAATGGTCTCTGTCTGTCTGTACTGGTGCACAGTGTGCAGCATTTTCTGCAGATGGATGAGTCAATAACCAGGACACAATTGTTTCAGGAGGCATGAAATTCAGTTATAAGCCATGCTCCATTTAGCATCTCAGGATAATCAGGTACCTGACGTGCTCACAGGAGGCCAAGCCAGAGCAATTGGAAGGGGTCATTTTCCTTTCACAGATCAAGAGAACATTGTATGGTATTAATGCAGGAAAGGCCCCTGTAGTGACAGAGCATGTACAAGAATTGCTACTATCACCATCAAGTGATTATGCCTCTTGAGATGCCAGGCAGGATAGGCAATGCTTCAAATGAAGATTCTGCCTCAGTTTTTATATCCTGAATGGAGCTCAGTGCTAGTCTCAGAAGCTCTAAAAGGGTTAAGCAGACAAGCAAACTATCATTTTCCCTCACAAGTCTCCTCACATCGCAGTGTCCTTCCAATATAAATTGCTCCCGCAAGTCACCATGAACGGATACATCTATTTACATTACGGAACTGAATGTCTTGCCTTAGAAGCTGGGTTAAGTACAACTGAAGGCTAATACGCATTTAACCTATGACAGGCAGCCTGCTCACTAGGAGGCTTGCCAGGTCTACTTCTTCCTACAGTGGCTACATTTAATGAGCTACCTGATGCTCATTGTATGTTATACAAATAAAGCTGTGCTATTTGACTGCTGCCAGCTTCAGCCTCTTGTATCAGCATTGTGTACTAATATTTCCTTAGGAATATTTGCTAGAAAATAATTTTTGCCTAAATTTGTTAGAACATGCACACTGATTGTTATTTTAAGGGGCAACTTTAGACAACTAGTATAATAAAGAGCTAGTAAAGCTAGCCATATACTATTAGATTTATTTGTTCAGTTTTTGGGCTAAATGGAAAAAAAATGAACAGATCCCGTCATACATGCTATACAGCTGAAAGGAGCAGCTGTTATAATACCCATACAGCAGCTGTATCTGATTGGATGCAGGCGCTGTTTGGCCATCAATTTTCCACCTGGCTCCTTTGAATTTTCAGTCAAAAGATTTCAGCTAGCAGTGGGCTGACATGGCCATCCACTAAGCAAGTTCAAGTCCTTGTCAAGAGTAATGCTAAATGCAGTCATTGGAAGGATGCTTAGAGTTTGGGTGGCCTACACAAGGGTTGTGTAAGATACCTTTCAAAGTTGAATCCTAGTTTGGCAACAACTTAGATGCCACAACCACAAAAGCTAGCGGTGGAAAATACGGGTTTATTACCTAGTATAGAAGGCTCCTGAGGCAAAAGAGCTCTTGTTTCAAGGGGTTATCACACGGCAGAGGCAAGAATGTATACGCAGGCAGGTATTTATTTTGTAGATCCTGGAAGGGAACATCTGCATTTTAGAAGTCCAAGAAATACACTTCTTTGCCTTGTTAGGACGCTCATAAATCTTTTTCAGGATTTGCCCGCCCAAACTTCCCAAAACTGGAGCCAGCCTGTCCAGGTTTAAGCAAATTTTTGACATAAGGCATCAATTGTTTTTAAAAACACCATTATAAAAGGTCACTCATGGAAATTTCACAGGCTACCACAGCTCGTTTTTTGATCCAACAAAGATTCTTGTCTGTAGTCACAAAAAGAAGATTCTACCCTCTTATGTCAATAAATTACTGTACCAAGGTGCGATAGTTGCAGCACCACATCAGGAGCATTTTTTAGGATGCAAACTACCCTCTTTTTTGCTGCAGAAGAAAGGGAGGGAATAAGGGCTGGTGATAGAATAAACATTTCTAAGAAGATTCCTAAAGAAAGAGCACTTCAAGATGGAGTCTTTTCAAACAATCCTAAAGGTTGATTCTATCAATTCGAAAGCTCTGATTGCTCCTGATGCCTTTAAAAGAAAAGGATAAGCATACACCACTATATCGACAACATCTTACCACTGAGACAAAACCCAGATACGTTGCTAGTTCATCAAGTATTTACTGTCTCAAGGCTAGAAAACTTTGAAAACCCAGTGATCAAGGTAGACACGAGTCATTTCACACCCTTTCAAGATCTTGTTTACCTGGGGTCAAGAATAGATACTCATCAAGATACAGCTCCTCTCCCAGCAGTAAAAAATCCAGTCATCTGCGGAAGGAATGCTTTGGCTCTAGCGGCCAAACCTCACTGCCTCACAATGCCTACAGGTTGTGGGGCCATGGTCGCTACTGTACCAATGGTCAAATGGGGGCCATTGAAGAACCTGCACTTGAATGGGCAGGACCTCCACTGGGGCAGTGGTGGTCCTGCCCATTCCAGTGCAGGTTCCTCAATCAATAGAAGTCAGAAGACCTAGATCAAATGATTCTAATTAGCCCTTCTATGAAGCAGAGTCTCCATTGGTGGTCAGAGAAGGAGAACCTCCTATGTTGCCACTCTCTCCTGCCATTATCCTTCACGATCATTATACTGGATGCCAGCAAGACTGGTTGGGAAGTCATCTGCCGAGGGAAATCGGCACAAGGTACAAAAAGTGATCTCCAATGTCTTTTTGCTGAGAGCAGTCTTTCAAGCTCTACTAGCCTTCCAACATCTGATTCGTGGAAGCTTAAAGATAGACAACACCAGGGACTTATGAAAAAAAAAACGGGGAGGGACCTTCCACAAGTCTTTCAAAAGTTGAAAACTTTTTTCTTCAGAGGTCGGACCCTTTTTGTAGCCCCAGTCAGCACAGAACTACCAATGTTTTACTCAAGATTTTCTTGTCAAAACTGGCCTGGCAGCATATGTCTTCTTCACAGTTCCCCTAATTTTCAGCATTCTGAGGACACTTTGATGGAGATGGTCATGGTCTTAGCTATGATTCCGAACTGACCCAGATGGCTGTGCTATCCTCGGCTATATCACCTGATTTTAACGCTGTTGCAAGATAAAAGCCTTCTGAAATGGGATCTACCACTAATTTTAGATTTTAGATCTTTGAGTAAGATATGTCTCTGGAACCTCACCTTAAAAAGAGCCTTTTTGGTTGCAGTCACATCTGCCAGAAGTGTCTCTGAAATTGCCATGCTTGATTTTTAAGAGCCCTTCACGACCTTCCTTGCGGACTGAGTGGTACAAATCCCTATGATGGGTTTCACTTCTAAGGTTGCCTCTAAGTTTTATATGAAGCAGGAAATAGTTGTACCTACATTGTGTTTGGAATACAGTGAGCAAATTAGCTGTCTGGATGTTGTCAGGACTTTGAGGACCTACATTGATACAAGGTCTAACATCAGAGCATCAGATTATCTCCTCATCATTTTATCAAAAGCAAACAAAAGCTCCAAAACAATTAAACCAGGAGTCAGGGGTGGATTTATTAAAACTGGAGTGTGCAACATCTGGTGCAGCTGTGCATGGTAGCCAATCAACTTCCAACTTCTTCAATTAAGCTTTGACAAAAAACCTGGAGGCTGATTGGTTTCTATGCAGAGCTGCATACTCAGTTTTAGTAAATCAACCCCCATAGTTTCATGGATGGTTAAAAAATTAAAGGGATTGGTAGTACCAGAGGCAGTAACTGTACACTCTACCCATTAATTACTGTTAATTTTGTGAGAAGAGCTAGTATATACCTTCTGTCTCTTCTTGCGATTAAGACTTCCCAGCAATCTCTCCCTGTTGTTTGCAAGTTATTTTCTTGTGTGCTAACATGGAGCCATTAGAAAACCTGAATTTTTTTTTCACATTTACTGAAAATTTTATTTTCTGACAATATCCACGGTGGCACAATTTTCCCACCCAGTCACATTGAGGTAGTTTTCAGGCCAGGCTTAGTGTGTGCTCAAATTTATGAGCTAGTAGCCTATCAGTGTAGAGGGTGGATGATTGTACTGCCATGCCGGAAAAGGAACATTTTGGTAAGTATGAAAAAAGCGATTTCTCAGTTTTTGTTTCCCCGGAGTTGGGCTTTAAATGACTTGAAAAAGAACAAATTCATTGCCTGAATTTTCCTAACATACAGAATGGAAGGATTTCAGCCTTAGTAATCTGGCAACACTCGGGGATTTAGCTACTCAAATCTGCCATCAGATAGTGATATCTTTGTCAGGTTGGCAAGACTTGCATCACCCACGTGCCAAGCAGCCTTATTACGCCAGCCATAATACAATGATATCTTAATTCGCAGACAGATGTGGGATTGACCTGCATCCAAACACAGCTGATTAAAAGAGTTTTACAAACCCACTGAAAGCCTGGGTGACACCCTCCAGACAGGAAGGAGAAGAGGGTTTTATGTGCAGGCAGATGATTATTATGATCTAACACTTCAGTAAAGGACGGGTTAAGAAAATAGCTTAAAGCATCTTTCAGGCCACGTGGACCTCACCCATCACTTAGAACACAAGAACTTTGTTTTCAGGAAATCCTGTGTCTTCCTTCAGGCTGGTTGGCATCTATTTCTGGACTGTCACACAAACATCAAGGGTTTCCTGGATGCTAAACAAGGTAAATGCATTCTGCCTTTAGTTACAAAGTCCATGCTGGCAAATCTTATATTTTAGGAACAAAAATGCTATTATAACGACGCAATGATATAAACCTAAAACACTCCATGAAAAACACAACAGACATACATTGAAAGAGAAAAGACAATATTGAACCCGTTGGTACAAATAATTTACAGGAACACTACGGGGTCTTTTATAAAAAAAATGTATAATTGTGTAAATGTTCTAGCATTCACACAAAAGCCCTTGTGGACATTTTTAATATGAGCGAAAAGTTGTCTTTTATAAAGTAACATTCACTAATACCTAGAGTTACCAACCATCAGTAAATTTACTGACAGTTTGTAAAAATCTGTGATTTTTACAACTATCTGTAAATATCAGGGACTGATCATTTGCCATGCTGTGTTGACTTTTTAAGTGTAAACCAGGAAAATTACTTGCTATAGGTATTTTCAGTGTTTCCTATATGGTGTTTATACTGTTTAAATATCGATTGTCTTATTTTTTCTGTCATTTTTCAGGTTGTCAGTAAAAAAAAAGTGCTCCGTCAGTAAATTTTGCATGTTTTGTCAGTGAAAAATGCAGTGGAAGGTTGGCTACACTGCTAATACCCGCCAGAACATTAATTCCTAAGAGAATAACCAACAATCATTTGACCAGAAGAGAAAATAGCCTAAAAACAATAGAAATACATGAGTTTGTTCACACCAGATGCCTTGGGACAATGCTGGCAACTATGACTAAATGTTTAGACAAGGCAAAATTTCTCATTTCCGATTACATCAGTTCATACCAAAGTATTGTTGTGGTGTGCATTGATAAAAAAGTACTGTATGCAGTACTTGTTTTCAGCACAGGGGGATGCAACACATATAGGGTTGCCACCTTTTCTTCAAGTCAAACCCGAACACTTTTGCGGCGTGCAGCAATTTATTTTTATAGTATAAACTATACATATATTTTGCTACTAAATAACATTTCTAATCATATGAAGTTTATAACAAGAGTCCTCCTTTATATCAGAGTCCACAGTTCCCCTTTTACATCTGAACTTCCCTTTCACTGTAAGAGGGGACTCTGCAGACTCTGCTGTAAGGGAGAACTCTAGGGCCTCTAACATATGGGATGCTCTGGGAACCATGATTTAAGGGGGAACACTGGGAACTCTGATGTACGGAGAAGACTCTGATGGAAGGGGAAACACTGTGGCCTCTGGTGTAAAGGGGAAATCTGATGTAAGGGGTGCTCTGAGAACCCTGATTTTCCTTAGTGTACTTACTCAGAGGCAAGAGAGAGAAGGGGGAGACTTCAGTCAAAGACAGATGGATGGATGGATAGTGAGCTCACTCACTCCTTGGCAGTCAGCACCTCTCATCCAGATGTATCTGAAACTACTGGACTTCAAATTTCCGGCCCCCGCTTTCCTTTTCTGAGACACAGTTCCGGGGATTGGAGTGTGGGCAGACAAAGAGGGGTAGGGGTGGGGGAAGAGGTGCAGATCGAGCCCTCTCTCCTCTCCTGTCTGTATGTGTTTGGGGGGAGATTGTTAGTGCTGGCTTTGGGCAGTGTGAAAGAGTGTAACAGACACTCTCAGCTGAGACAACTGCAGCCAGCAACCCTGCTGGGAAGCCATAGTCCAATCTAAATAATGTGTCCGAGTTTCAGACAGTCTGAAACCCGGACACATGATTCCAAACCCAAACTGTCCGGGTGAATCTTGGACAAGTAGCAACCCTAAACGCATACCACCAAATCAGCACATCGGCACAGTGTCTCCCAGCACACACAGTGAATCTTGGACAAGTAGCAACCCTAAACGCATACCACCAAATCAGCACATCGGCACAGTGTCTCCCAGCACACACAGTCATGCATTCAGCATGGCTCACTGATGTGAACAAACCCTTAAACAATAGCTTGAGAACATTTGACCTGAAGGAAAAATACTGTACCTGTAGAAGACAAAATTTTGCCCCATTTGCTCAACAGCTACAGCTTTATACATTGTGCAAAAAATCCCTAAAACAAATGCTGGTTAATTCGCACAGAATTTATTTACATGCAGTTTCACTGGATAAAAGCCTAAGCACAGTTTTTATAAATAGACCCCCAAGCTGAGGGAATGTTTTTAAGTCCATCCCGAAGAATAATGTATTAAAATACTTTATAGCACTAATCTAAGCCTTGTCTGCCATTATATAATTGACATCAGTTTTACCACACAGGTTAAAATTTCCATTGCTAAAAACATTACAGTGTTAGTTGTGGTTCGCTGATAGTTTTAACCACTTCCTGCTGGGAGGGTGTACATGGACATCCTCCCGTTTCAGTGGTTATACTGGGATGATGCCTGCATCTACAGGCATCATCCCGGTATCGATCTTTTCAGGCAGCGATTCTCTTTCTTACAGAAGTGATGTGAGTGGTTAATTAGGCTCTCTGATCTCCTGGGCTCTTGGGTCCAATCGCAGAGGCCAGGAGCGATGCGGCCGGTGGCGATGGCTGCCCTGTACAGAGAGAGAGAGGTGCTGACGTTGTTCCCCTCTCTCTGTAACCCTGGAAACCGGCCCTTTGTTTACCTGGCCAGCAACAGCCAGGTAAGTAGCCGATCAGACCGATCTGTGTATGATCACCTACAATGGAGGCCAGAGGAGAGATTTGGGGTCTAATAGACCCCAAATCTCTCCATAAAGAGGACATGTCATGGCCCATGCTATCCCGAAGGGATGATGTTCATCCCTTGTGATAGCAATAAAGTAAGTACAAAAAAAAGTATAAAAAAATAAAAGAATTTGTAAACAATAAATAAATAATTTAAATTTATTTAAAGCACCCCCATCCCACCATGCTTACGTTAAACAAACAGGATATTTGGGGGGCACACCCTAAAAGATGCATTAAAGATGGTGCAGCCATAAGACCATACAACAGAACAAAATATTACAGCGTTCTGTTCTGTTGTATGGTCTTATGGCTTCACCATCTTTAATGCATCTTTTAGGAGCACCCCACTCCCTCATTAAGTACCTCTCATTAGTGTCCACCTGTTTCATGGGTGGAGACCTCAAGTTCTCTCATATAGAGGAGTATAGCTCCCATGGTTCAGAGAAGCAGGATCTCCCAGTGTTTGGATAGTGTAGGACCCACTAATCATGGGGTACTTTGTCGCAGTAAGTGGGCTTAATCCCCATATTTTTTGATAATGTTTTTGATAAATGTCTAGGTGTTTTAAATAAGCCTTGCTGGAGGTAAATGTCTTTTTTGCATGTGTGCGCTGTAATATTTTGTTCTATGAAGAATTTTAAGCACCGTAGTTTGCCTCCACCACACGGGCATGTTAGGTATCTATTTACTCGGCATAACATAATCTTTCACAATATGTAAAAAAATTGGCCTAACTTTACTGTTTTGTTTTTATTTAATTCATGAAAGTGTTTTTTTATATGTAGGAGCGAAGTGTCAGAAATGGCTTGGATGGCAAGTGGTTAAGCAATCGCACAGGTTGATTTACTAAAACTGGAGAGTGCAAAATCTGGTGCAGCTCTTCCTAGAAACCAGTCAGCTTCCAGTTTTTTGGTCAAAGCTTGAGGCTGGGTTCACACATGAGCACGGAGCGCCTCACAGCAGGGGTCCGGTGCGTCCCCATTCACTGTTTTAGGTCCGATTTAAGTCAGAATTTTTGGCTGAATTCGGACCTGAAACAGACAAGAAGATGCACAGGAAGCTGATTGGCTACCATGCACAGCTGCACCAGATTTTGCCCTCTCCAGTTTTATTAAATCTACTCAATAGTGTTCAAAAGCTTGCAGCATCTCACATTTAAGTAGTCAACTTGTAAATCTAATTAATTTCATTCTGCTTGTCTGAGACACTGTTAGTGAGAAGAGGGAACTTCAAAGCATTTCTAACCCCCAAAACAAAAATTTAATATATTGAAATTTACCATTTGTTAGATGTGGTGGCTGCATTCTTTTTTTTTTTTTGGTTTATTTCTCACTTTGTTTTCACCTGGTGATTCTGCCTGTTCTTGGTAGGATCCACAGGGTTTTTTTTACGTATTGAACAGATATATCAAAACACTTTTTATATATTTATTATTTTATTATGTAACAATATTTTATATTAATTATTTAAAAAACAAACGGGTGCAAATAACAGAAGTTCATTGTTAGGGTTTGCCAACAAAAGATTTGTGTTTTTTTATTTTTATTTAATTTGGATAAATCAAGGGAATAGAGTCTATTTATTCAAATTGCTTTTTTTCTGATGGTTTATGTCTATTTTTAAACTTTAATGGAAACATCTGTGCACATAAAAATGAGAGCTGCCATTGCTGACTTCTTTATAAAGTAGCTCCAGAGTCTTACACTCATTCTGGCTTTACTAGCTGCTGCGTCACTGACCTTAAACAAGTAATAAGTATACAGGCAGGAGTTCAAGCTTTTTTAGATTTCACTGGATATACAGTCATGGCCAAAAATATTGGCACCCCTGCATTTCTGTTAGATAATGCAACACTTCGCCCAGAAAATTGTTGCAATTACAAATGTGTAGGCATTATCATGTTTATTTATTTTGTTTGTATTGGTATGACACAAAAAAGCGGAAAAACAAAAAGTCAAATCTGACACATTTCACGCAAAACTCTAGAAATTAACTGAACAAAATTGTCATCTTCTCAAATGTGTAATTCAACTCACCTGTGCCAATTAACAGGTGCTGACAATATAGAAATCACACCAGCAACCAGTTAAAATAGTGAAAAATGTACTCAACTTTTCTGTTGTGTGAAGAGAGAAGAGAAAGAGCAGCAAAACATTGTCTGAGGATTTGAGAACAAAAATTGGTTAAAAATCTATCTCCAGAGATCTTAATGTTCCTGTGTCCATTGTACTCAACATTGTCAAGAAGTTTACAGCCTATGGCATTGTAGCTAATCTCCCTTGACGAAATAGAAAAATTGACCAAAACAACGAATGGTGGATAAAAAACCTCAATCAACTTCCAGAAAAATTCAAGCTGACCTTCAGGCACAGGATACAACTGTGTCAGCTCGCACTATACGTTACCATCTGAATGAAAAGGGAAGCTATGTTAGTAGACCCAGGAGGACCTCACTGCTGACACAAACATGAAAAACGAGATTGGAGTTTGACATAACTTACCTGAGGAAGCCTAAATCCTTTTGGGAGAATGTGCTGTGGACGGATGAAACAAAATTACAGCTTTTTGGTAAAGCCCATCATTCTACTGTTTTCAAAATTATAAATGAGGCCTTTAAAGAAAAGAATACACTCCCTACAGTCAAACATGGTGGAGGTTCACTGATGTTTTTAGGGTTGCTTTGATGACTGAACTGGATGTCTTGACCGTGTGTATGGCATTATGAAATCTAAAGACTACCAAAGAATTCTGGGATGCAATGTAGAGCCCATTGTCAGAAAATTGGGTCTCCATCAGAGGTCATGGGTCTTACAACAGGACAATGACCCAAAGCTCACATTAAAAAGCACCCAGAAATGGTTTAAGACAAAGCGCTGGAGACTACTGAACTGGCCAGCAATGAGCCCAGATCTAAATCCCATAGAGCACCTATGGAGAGATCTCAAAACAGCAGTTGGGAAAAGGAACCCTTCCAATCTTAGAGACCTGAAGCAGTTGGTGAAAGAAGAGTGGTCCAAAATTCAAGTAGAGAGGTGTAAGAAACTCATTAATGGTTACAGGAAGCGATTGATTTCAGTTATACTTTCCAAGGGGTGTGCTACCAAATATTAAATTGAGTGTGCCAATAACTTTGTCCAGTCCATTTTTGGAGTTTTGCGTGGAATGTGTCAGATTTGGCTTTTTGTTTCTACAATTTTTTGTTTGTGTCATACCAAGAAATAAACATGAGAATGCCTAAACATTTGTAATTGCAACAATTTTCTGAGCAAAGTGGTGCATTATCTGACAGAAATGCAGGGGTGACAATATTTTTGGTCATGACTGTTGGTTAGTTCTAGGTCAGGGAACATCTTTATAGTGAAGGCAAGGATAAGAATAACAGCCCTGGAGACTGCACCCTAAAAATGACCATCTATTGAAACTGTGCCCAAAATAAGCAAGCAGGAGGCAAAGGAATAGGCATCTGTTTTGCTTGAAGGGTCCCTGCAGCTGACTTTTTCCCAGTTCCTGACTAATTATACCTTGTTCCACACTGTCTCTGTGTAGAGGTGGGGCTTAGCTTCCTCATGTCAGAGTGGAACATCTGATGATTGATGATCTGGTAACTGGTAGGGTAAAATTTGAGAAGCAGCAGGACAGGTAGAATAAGCACAGGTCCATACAATTAATGAAGCAGAAGCAGGGAGATGCATGCACTGCAGGTCTTCGAGAACAAATTCCTCTCCAGCAAGAACAGTGAACAGTAATCGGAAATTAGCAAAAGTCCGATGAGAGTTTTGGTCGGAAAATGCGACCGTGTGTATGCTCCATCAGACTTTTGCTGGCGGAATTCCAGCCAGCAAAAGATTGAGAGCAGGTTCTCAATTTTTCAGTCGGAAAAAGTTTTGATTGGAAATTCTGATCTGTACAAATTCCTACGCATGCTCAGAAACAATTGGACGCATGGTTCAGAAGCATTGAACTTAATTTTCTTGGCTCGTCGTAGTGTTGTACGTCACCGCGTTCTTGGCGGTCGAAAGTTCCGTGAACTTTTGTGTGACCGTGTGTATGCAAACCAAGCTTGAGCCGAATTCTGTCGGAAAAAACATCCAAGATTTTTCCGACGGAAAATCCCCTCGTGTGTAGGGCGGCATTAGAGGCACAAACACTAGGTATACAGCTATGAGCCTGTAACCAAAGGAAGGCCTAGGTTCATTCGCAAGCCATGAAATGCACTGATTTGTCTTGAGAGAAATTTAAGACAAAAGGTAAATCTTTCAGGCAACTGAATTCTGGATGTTCATTATAGCATAGCAAATCCTCACTTTTTGAGTTCAGGTTCACTTTAAGGAAGATGTAGCTTTATAACAAGAACAACTGTGGTAAATAACCCTGATCTAAGAACATTACAGAAAAATTGATTGGCCACAACCAACACTGAAAAAACAGCTGGTTCTGTCTGTGATATTTATGGACAGATTTAAATCGGTTTATTGTTTTCCCATTTATACGGCCTTCTTTACAAGCTAACACAGTAAAATACAATTACATTTATAGTATATATAAAAAAAGGGTAATGCGGTACGTTGACTTAGAATTGGATGTAGATACATTGGTTTCTTTATACGGTAAATCCACAGCCTCCCTGTACCACATACTAGTGATGCTTGTGTTATTGTCCTTAGAAGAATGATAGCCTATAATGGTAAGTCTGACATTCTCAGAAGCTGCAGTATCTAAGAATGCTGCCGGTCTCCTATGGGGTTGCACAGAGGTGAAGCTTAGTACAGTCTGCCGCAGCCTTTACTAATGAGCAGCCCAAGGCACCAGCATCTAATGTAGTCCTGGTTCATCTACTTCATGAATTTACTACAGCAGTTTAACTGTTTTTGTACCTAAACATAAATCTGCTCAGTTATAACTGCTACATACTGTTCAGGTGCAGAACTAAATCACTGGGTGATTCTTTTCTTACAAGACAGTAAGGTATCTGGGTTTATTGTGACCTTATAACCAATATGATGAAGCAATTGTTACCTTTAGGCTCCTTTCAAAGGGACACCCCTCTGCACCATCCCAGCAGGGGATCCCTGACCGATCACCTGCTGAATCGGATCAGAACAGAAACAGATGTCACATATGTAGCTCCTGTGTCTGTTCCATTTTGCCATCCTTTCTGTGATGGAGGAAAAATGAACCCATGTAATCACTATCAGAGGTCGGAAGTAAACAGTTGTGTGTCCAACTACTATTTTTATCTACATCTGGTCGAGTTTGCAGAAGTAGACCTGGACCCAAACATATTACATTCAGTGCAACAAACCTGAACGGACCCGGATGTAAGCAGATATAAACAGACACACATCCTGTTACACCCGGCAGCCCATAGGAAACCATTGCAATTTGTCTACTCATAGGGCAAAAATGGACTGACGGGACACTCATATGAAATAAGCCCTATTTAAAATGTGCTTTCAGATATTGTTTATTTTAAAATACAGAAGGGAAGAGGAGCAGAAGGACGGGCTAAGCTAAACTTTTAAAAGAAAGATGAAGATTTGCATACAGCTCCAACTTCTGATATCTTTGGAACTAATTATCCCTTGGCCATAGTGTTTTCACTGAAGGCCATCTTTACCTATGTATTTTTCCCTGGTTTGCCCAGTATGATTTGCCCATGCTTGTCTAAACTCTTATGCCCCATACACACGATCAGATTTTCCGACAACAAATGTTGGATGTAAGCTTGTTGGCAAAAAGTCCGACCGTGTGTATGCTCCATTGAACATTTGTTGTCGGACTTTCCGCCAACAAATGCTTGTTGTCGGACTTTCCGATTGTGTGTACACAAGTCCGTCAAAGAAAATTCCACGCATGCTCAGAATCAAGTACGAGCCGGAGATATAACTAGCGTTCCTAATGGAGATATTACGTACGTCTTATACATCACTAGGTTCGTAATTGTTGGCCAACATTTGTGTGACCGTGTGTATGCAAGACAAGTTGGTGCCAACATCCTTCGAAACAAAAACCCACGGTTTTGTTGTCGGAAAGTCCGATTGTGTGTACGGACATAGCTGTATGTTATTTAGTTTCCTAAAGCAACATGTATCATAGAACACTGTTTGACCTTGTTTCATGCTTTTTGTATTTCAATGCTGCCAATGTTCTCCATCTTCTTTCAGTCATATTATATCTACATGCACTTGTTCGAAGCATTGGCTGAACGCCATTCCTCTACATCAGCTTTCTGATAGTGACAGTGGATTATACCTGCATAAAATGTGTCTGCCTGTAGTCTCCACCAGAGCAGCATTTGATGGGTTAACAACACAGAAGCACAATTGGGAGACAGTTGTCACCACATAACAGAGAGTCCCAAAACAAGGACCCTCAAGGCAGGATCACCATATATTCTTTTGATTTAAGATTTAAAAACAGCTTTTGAAATGACATAACAATGTTAAAGCTTATATGAGATTTTAAAGTGGTGTTTCCACCAAAAAAAAAAAAAAGGCTTAAAATTCCCCAAAAAATACAATAAAAAATTGGAAAAAAAAATGTTTTCACTCACCTCTAAATGCCTGTTGCTAGGGGGTCCCTCCTAGTCTGCCTCCTTTAGTGCCCGGGCACTGACATCACTTCCCCTTGGCGCAGTCAGTCATCTGGGACACGTGACAGGTTCCAGATGACTGCGCGGCGTATAACGGTGCGCCGCACCGCTCGCGCATGCACAGTGGGTGCCCGGCTGTGAAGCCACAGTCGGGTGCCCACAGTAAGGATGCTGGCGCCGCGAGCGGAGTGGGGAACAAGGGGGGCCTTCGTTCCCCCACATCGCTGGACCCTGGAACAGGTAAGTGTCCGATTATTAAAAGTCAGCAGCTGCGTTTTTGTAGCTGCTGACTTTTAAAAATTTATTTTTAAAGTGCACCCCACTTTAAAGTATAACAAAAGGCAAAACCTTTGTTCTTTTTTTGGATAGAGTGGAGAGGGATTAGAACACCTGTCGGGATGTTATTGCTGTCTGTGTCTCTGTTAGGGACAATCTTCCTCTTCTTTTTTGCTGTTATCACCAAGAGTGAAAGTGAGAGAAAATCCCAAATTTTGGGTTGTCACCAGAACTGCAATAGAGGGGAAATATTGTCAAAGTGGACACTAGTTCTGGTGACCCTGGTGACAAGAAGGGATTCCCTCACTTGTAGGGGTTTCCCCTCATTTCCTGTAACAGGAAGTAAAGGGAAATCTCTCAATGGGACACACAGGACAAAAAATAATCATCCTTTACTTTATTCAAAATGAAAAAAGTTGTAGTCTAAATTAGGAGCAGGGTGACAACACGGCTCATCAATGTAAATGAACAGTAACATAGTAAGGTTGAAAAAAAAGACACAAGTCCATCTAGTGCAACCAATAAAATACTGAGCATTGTCATCCTAGAACAAGAAACGTGTTACAGCCAGAAAATAAAGGGAAAGCCATTAAGGAGTGCTAAGCTGGCATATATTCCATTTTTGTTCTTAGGTTTAGATACACTTTAATTTACAGGTCATTCGGATATTTTACCTAAAGTATAAATCTGGACAGCACCACCTAGCAAGTCAGCGTTTTGTAATATATTTTCTTGGGCTGCCTGTGA
This sequence comes from Lithobates sylvaticus, assembly GCA_028564925.1. Taxonomy (NCBI): domain Eukaryota; kingdom Metazoa; phylum Chordata; class Amphibia; order Anura; family Ranidae; genus Lithobates; species Lithobates sylvaticus. The sequence goes on along the minus strand of CM053027.1, from coordinate 93,570,034 downwards.
CATTTCCTTCTAACAGTTTCCTTTCAGTGTGATATTTTTTCCTTTGCAGACTGGTCATTTTACGATTGCTGCTGTCAGCATGTCAAGGCGTTCCATCAAAAGCGATGTGGCAGGCTCCATGCACTGCTGACATCAATGGGAGCAGCCTTCCCTTCAGGGCTTGCTCAGACCTTCACAGATAAGGCTGCAGAGTAACATTTCCTAGCGATTCCAGCTATAGTAAACGCTGCTCACATTTCTCGCTTGAAACACAGAATATTTACACATGTGTTGCTAATTTTTTTGTCTGGCTTTTACCGAACAAGAATTCTGGAGAGGCCTAATAGGAACGTCACCCAGTGACTGCTGTGTCTCCCATTTGCGCTCGGACCTTAATTCATCCATAATATTCTTTCTCATTAACCAAATTGAAATGGTAATTTGCAGAGATACTTAGTGTCAGAGCTTTTAAGGTCATGTGGCCTGTAGCATTCTGGGAGAGTTCGGTGGAGTCTGACCCATTAGCCTGATCAAAAAGGCCCAGTAAATTTTTCCCTTGTCGATATTCGAGTCCTTCAACCTGTTATTTATAATGTGTTGTTTCTTGGTTAGAAAAAAAAAAGCCGAAGGGCTGCATTCTGTTATAATCCAACATCTTTTTTCTTGCTCACTCATCTACAATGAAGGGGAAGTCTGCCAAAGTCAGCAAGACTACAGACTGCTGCAGCTTTGGCAGGGTGTTCAGTGCTTATTATCCAGGAAACACCTGTGGCTGGTGAGAAGATGGTGGGAAGACACGGCGGTGGGCGGTGGTAAGAGGGCAATAGGGAGTTTGGCGATATACGGAAGGATGTCTGGCCATTACCGTTCCCACACACATATATTACTTGCAGATTTCATAAGAATTTGAATTTCAGTGAGTTTATTTGTAAAACACACACACACAGATTGGCATTTATAGTAATAGGTAAAACTTCTTTTTGCGTTATGGATAGATTGGAGAGGGATTAGAACCCCTCTCAGGTCCCTATTGATGTGTCTGTGAACAGTTTAGTTACTGTATTTATTGGCGTATAACACGCACTTTTTCACCCTGAAAATCGGGTGCAAATAGCGTGTGCGCGTTATACGCTGATACTCAATTTTAGCTGCCTCGGAGGGGAGGGGGCAGTATGAGCGCCGTCAGATTACATACAGTGCGAATCTCCTGTTTACTTGGCGGCCTCTGTAATAGGAAGTCCCATCTCCTGGGCCGCCATTCGACCACTGTCCTGTCTATCATAGGAGATTCTCACTGTATGTAATCTGTCGGCGCTCGTCCCGCCCCCCTCCCTGTCCCCTCTAGGCTTCAGATGGGCATCAATCAGACTGCACTGATGGCAATGTTGAGGCTGCTGCATTGAAGGTAATGGTGAGGCTGCTGAATTGATGGCACTTGTGAGACTGCATTGATGTGGACTGATGAGGCTGCATTGATGGCACTTGTGAGGCTGCAGATGGGCATTGATCAGGCTGCATTGAAGGCAATGGTGAGGCTTCAGATGGGCATTGATCAGGCTGCAGATGGGCACTGACCCTTATTTTGCTTCAAAGTTCCTTATTTAAAATGTAAGTTTTTTTCCTGAAACTTCCCTCTTAGACCCATTTCACACTGCAGGCGTTTTTCAGGCGCTACAGCGCTAAAAATAGCGCCTGCATAGAGCCTGAAAAAATCGGTTTCATTCACTCCAGTGTGAAAGCCTTTCACACTGGAGCGGTGCGCTGGCAGGGCGTCAGAAAAAGTCCTGCCAGCAGCTTCTTTGGAGCGGTGAAATCAATGGGGCAGCGCTTAGCGGGCGGAATTAACCCCTTTTCGGCCAAATAGCGCCGCTAAAATGACGGTAAAGCGACACTAAAAATATCGCCGCTTTACCGCTGACGCCCTAGGCGGCTCGGTGTGAAAGGGGTCTTAAAATGAATGTGGGTGTTATACGCCTGTGCGTGTTATATGCCGATAAATACGGTGCTTCATTGCAGTGATGTTTTAGCAAGTCACAGCCCACCTTTGCTAACAGGTAGACCTACCTTGATAAAAAAAAGGGGGATATAACGCGCCAATACTTTGCTGCGATAAAGCGACTAAACTCCTATGAAAGTCCTTTGAGTGCCTACTATATCTGCAGGTATTGATGTAACTCAGCTGCCCTGGGCTGACTAAATTTAGTATATTGCTTTGCTGTAACCAGCTGAGCTGCAATTTACATTTTAGGTCTGATCAGGTATATCCATAACCTGATGGCTGATTGCTTCTGCCTGACTCAGAAAGAATGTACTAGAAAGAGTGTGGGAGGATCAGTCACTGGATAATGAATAGTTATCTGACCTTAGCCAATCCATCAGAGGCTAGCCCAAAAGCTGTGGCTGGGGAGAAGATAAATGTGTGTGAGGATCTGATCAGCTTTCTCTTCCCTTGGGTCTTATCTCCTGGGAGCATGTGTGTGTTTCAGACAAACCCTGCTACTAGGCCTCAGGATGTTGGACTTAAGAATATATACAGTATATATATATATATATATATATATATATATATATATATATATATATATATATATATTATAGCTGTATGATTCTAGCTAAAATGAGAATCACAATTTTTTCGCTTAGAATAAAGATCACGATTCTCACGGGGTAACATCATCTTTCACATTATACAAAAAAATTGGGTTAACTTTACTGTTTAGTTTTTTTGAATACATTGAAGTGTATTTTTTGCAAATGCAGTGTGACATAAAATATTGCACAAATCGCCATTTTATTCCTTAAGGTCTCTGCTAAAAAAAAATATATGGGCACTGATAGGCGGCATGGATGGGCACTGATAGGCGGCACGGATGGGCACTGATAGGCAGCATTGTAGTTTAATGTATTGTACTGATGGATGCCAATCGTGTAGACAAGACACACTTGTCTTTGTACTCCTCACCTGGTTGCTGCCACACATGATTGACACCATCTGAACCAAATACGTTTATCTTGGTCTCATCAGACCACAGGACATGTTTCCAGTAATCCATGTCCTTAGTCTGCTTGTCTTCAGCTTACACTTTGCTACAAAGTAGTGAGTGTACAGCTTGTATAAAAGTGTAAATTTGGTGTCCCCTCAAAATAACTCAACACACAGCCATTAATGTCTAAACTGCTAGCAACAAAAGTGAGTACACCCCTAAGTGAAAATGCCCAAATTGGGCCCAAAGTGTCAATATTTTGTGTGGCCACCATTATTTTCCAGCACCGCCTTAACCCTCTTGGACATGGAGTTCACCAGAGCTTCACAGGTTGCCTCTGGAGTCCTCTTCCACTCCTCCATGATGACATGGAGGATGCCCCACAGATGCTCGATAGGGTTTAGGTCTGGAGACATGCTTGGAAAGCCCATCACCTTTACCCTCAGCTTCTTTAGCAAGGCAGTGGTCAGGAAGGTGTGTTTGGGGTCGCTATCATGTTGGAATACTGCCCTGTGGCCCAGTCTCCAAAGGGAGGGGTCATGCTCTGCTTGAGTATGTCACAGTACATGTTGGTATTAATAGTTCCCTTAATGAACTGTAGCTTCCCAGTGCCGGCAGCACTCATGCAGCCCCAGACCATCGTGTAGGCAAGACACACTTGTCTTTGTACTCCTCACCTGGTTGCTGCCACACATGATTGACACCATCTGAACCAAATACGTTTATCTTGGTCTCATCAGACCACAGGAGATGGTTCCAGTAATCCATGTCCTTAGTCTGCTTGTCTTCAGCAAACTGTTTGTGGGCTTTCTTGTGCATCATCTTTGGAAGAGGCTTCCTTCTGGGATGACAGCCATGCAGACCAATTTGATGCAGTGTAAGCATTGGTGCCCATCAGTGCCGCCTTATCAGTGCCCGTCAGTGCAGCCCCATCAGTGCCCATCAGTGAAGGAGAAAACTTACTTATTTACAAAGTTTTGAAACTGAAAAAAAAAACATATTTTTTTTCAAAATGTTCGGGCTTTTTTTATTTGTTTAGCAGAAAATAAATATTGCAAAGGTAATCAAATACCACCAAAAGAGAGCTCTATTTGTGGGGAAAAAAATGATACGTTTGGGTACAGTGTAGTATGACCGCGCAATTCTCATTCAAAGTGCAACAGCACTGAAAGCTGAAAATCGGTCTGGGCAGGAAGGTGTTTAAGTGCCCTGTATTGAAGTGGTTAAAAGAGAAGTATGTTTTTTTTTTCGTTTTTTTTTAGATTCATACTTACCTAGGTGGATGCAGCATCAGACCAATGCTGCTGCTGTCCCCCGCATCTCTGCACTGAGAACCAAGCCACCGGGCATCGCCAATGGCTCGGTTCTCACAGCTCCTGACAGGAGAGCTGCTGACTGTCAGTTAGCAGCTCTCCTCTCTGCTCATCCACGCTTACTGGAGTGCTGAGCAGTGGAGGGGCGGAGGGCGGCCATCTTAGCATCTCATCGGCTTGCTGAGACTGCCATCAGTCAAGGCAGCTGGCGGATCCAGACTTCGGAAGTCGGGATGAGGCGTTGCCTCGACTGATTGCAGTGACGTCAGCGGAGAGAGCGGACTTCAGACCACTCTCTGCTGAAAACGGGTCAAAGGAGTGCAAAATGAATTGCACTCCTGTGACCCAGAGGAGAAGCCCAGCCTAAAAAAAACTTCCCTCATTTATAGACCAAAGTTAATTCCTTTGATTTAAGAACAAAAAGTTACAATGTTTATAGTTATCTACCAGCGAGGACAATGTTGTGATAAACTTGGCAGGCTGCCCACTTTTTTTTCTTTTGACAGCTGCGTGAGCAGAGAACTCTCCACACTTATTACATGAATGAATCGGAAATTTGGCATGGAGATCGGGGGGGGGGGGGGGAGGGCGGTTGAATCGAGATCACAATTTTTTAACAATTAATTGTGCAGCTCTAATTATATATATATATATATATAATAATTATTATATTATATATACTCAAACGTGCTTACACCCCTCACTTTTCTGTAAATATTTCATTATTTTTTCATGTGACAACACTGAAGAAATTACACTTTGCTACAAAGTAAATTAGTGAGTGTACAGCTTGTATAAAAGTGTAAATTTGGTGTCCCCTCAAAATAACTCAACACACAGCCATTAATGTCTAAACCGCTAGCAACAAAAGTGAGTACACCCCTAAGTGAAAATGCCCAAATTGGGCCCAAAGTGTCAATATTTTGTGTGGCCACCATTATTTTCCAGCACCGCCTTAACCCTCTTGGACATGGAGTTCACCAGAGCTTCACAGGTTGCCTCTGGGGTCCTCTTCCACTCCTCCATGACGACATTATGGAGCTGGTGGAGGTTAGAGACCTTGCGGTCCTCCACCTTCCGTTTGAGGATGCCCCACAGATGCTCGATAGGGTTTAGGTCTGGAGACATGCTTGGAAAGCCCATCACCTTTACCCTCATCTTCTTTAGCAAGGCAGTGGTCATCTTGAAGGTGTGTTTGGGGTCGCTATCATGTTGGAATACTGCCCTGTGGCCCAGTCTCCAAAGGGAGGGGTCATGCTCTGCTTGAGTATGTCACAGTACATGTTGGTATTAATAGTTCTCTTAATGAACTGTAGCTTCCCAGTGCCGGCAGCACTCATGCAGCCCCAGACCATCGTGTAGGCAAGACACACTTGTCTTTGTACTCCTCACCTGGTTGCTGCCACACATGATTGACACCATCTGAACCAAATACGTTTATCTTGGTCTCATCAGACCACAGGAGATGGTTCCAGTAATCCATGTCCTTAGTCTGCTTGTCTTCAGCAAACTGTGGGCTTTCTTGTGCATCATCTTTGGAAGAGGCTTCCTTCTGGGATGACAGTCATGCAGACCAATTTGATGCAGTGTAAGCACTGACAGGCTGACCCCACACCCCTTCAACCTCTGCAGCAATGCTGGCAGCACTCATATGTCTATTTCCCAAAGACAACCTCTGGATATGACGCTGAGCACGTGCACTCAACTTCTGTGGACGACCATGGCGAGGTCTGTTCTGAGTAGAACCTGTCCTGTTAAACCACTGTATGGTCTTGGCCACCATGCTGCAGCTCAGTTTCAGGGTCTTGGCAATCTTCTTATAGCCTAGGCCATCTTTATGTAGAGCAACAATTATTTTTTTCAGATCCTCAGAGAGTTCTTTGCCATGAGGTGCCATGTTGAACTTCCAGTGACCAGTATGAGAGGGTGAGAGCAATAACACCAAATTTAATACACCTGCTCCCCATTCATACCTGAGACCTTGTAACACTAACGAGTCACATGACATTGGGGAGGAAAATGGCTAATTGGGCCCAATATATATATATATATATATATATATATATATATATATATATATATATATACATAGTATACACATATATATATATATTGGAATAGGTATGGCCATCTGTATAATGTCCACTGTTACCAGTCTTATTTCCAGCACTTGTGGCTTATATGAAGCATTTAATGGGCACAACTATTGGCTTAGACATGCACTTAAAACAGCGTCCTATGGAGCGGGGGTTGGCAACCCGTCGATTGCAGTCCACCTGTCAACCGCCTATAGGTGACAGGCGGACCGCAAACAGATTTCCATACCGCCGACCACCACCTTCTAAGTGCCGATCCTTGCCTTTCCTCCCAGTCGGCTCCACCGCGCCGTCCCATCCTGGTCTCTCTCTCCCTCCTGCCTCCTCCACGGCTAAGCCTTACTTTCTATGTCCTGGTCCCTCTCTCCCTCCCCCTCCAGCCTCCTCTGCTGCTGTGATCAGTGAACAGCGGAGACTGGGAGGAAGCAAAGCTCAGGACTGAGGGCGGGTGGAGGAGTCGGCCAAATGAACTTTTTAAGTTAAACTGCTGGTGATTGGTAGGAAAGGGAGCCAGAGGTTACTGCTATAGGGGAAAGAGGGGGGGCAGAGGACACCACTGTGTGTGTGGGGGGGGGGGGTGGTGTGGAGGGGGCAGAGGACACTGTTATGGGCATAGTCACCCCCATAGCAGTGTCCTCTATCACCCTTCACATCACCCCCCCACCCCCCCCTGATCCCTGCATTCTGAGCGTAAAACGCACTCCTGAACCCTGCTTTCTGAGCGTAAAACGCACTCCTGATCCCTGCATTTTTTACTACATTAGTGTTGTTCAAGTTGATCTCCATCTCTTGAAGGTTGCCTGCTGTACAGGGTGTAATGAAATCTTTGAAATCTTTGACCTGCTCTCGTCTCACAGACAGTCGTGCACAGGGGTAAATAAAGTTGGCTTTATCTTGGTTTGCCCCCTGCCAACAGGATCCACTAAGAGCTGTAAAGGAAACAATGGTTATAGGACTCTTTTCCCTGATGCAAAGGCCTGAGTAAGTCCCTCTGCAAGAAGGACTATGACTCAAACAAACCTTCCTAACATTAAATTAACCCCATTTTCAAATCAAGCCTCCACAATGAAATATAGCATAGTTACAGTTCATATGTCTGCTGCTAATCCACACAATCCTTCTAGGCGCAGACTTAGACCCACCAGTATACGTATTCAGTACTGTAATCAACCAATGCTTACAACCATAACAACCTAGCATTTCCAGTATATGAAAAGGAAATGGATTCTTCTAGTTTTAGAGCATATTTTTATAATGTGGGTGGAGAGCTTCATGGTATTTTTATATTTGTTCTGAAGCTGATTTAATCGTAAATGAGTGGTTGACATGTGACAGATAAACAATGCTAAGAGCTATAAAATACAGGGAGAGTAGAAGGAAGGAAGGAAGGAAGTTGGACACAAGAATTTTGCATTATTTGGGATGTGTAACAATCTTGCAACATAAACCTGAATACTGTATTTTTCTTCCTGCTTGCATTTTAGATTTAACTTTACAAGTCTGTAGGAAGTGTTGAGTTTTAATTGATCCAATTTATAACATGTCTAAAATAAGTAGGCTATAATAACAACATGTAGAATTCCTAACAAACAAACCCAATTGATTAGAAAGCTTGCATCTTTAATAGCTAACACACATGTCATACTTACCTGCTTTGTGCAGTGGTTTTGCACTGAGCAGCCACAATAATCCTCTTCTATGGTCTCCCGCTGGCACTCCTAGCCCCTCCCTCCTGTCGAGTGCCCCCAGAACAAGCAGCTTGCAATGGAGGTACCCAAACTGGTGCACTCCCAAGCCACTGCTCTGCGTGTCCATTCAGACACAGAGTTGTGGCTCGACCCTGCCCCCTCTCTCTCCTTATTGGCTCAATGGGTCCCACTTCAGTCTCAGCCAATGAGGGGTGAGAGTCCCCAGAGAGCCGATGCTGTCACAGTAGTGCCGGGGGATGATTACATGATTGTGTCATCTTTGAACTAGCATTTCAGTCCAGGATGTAGAAGCTAATCATGGGTAATGCCTGAGCAAAGATGGTACCAGAAAAAGAAGATGTAAGTAATAAATACTTATCTATTACTTAGCATGCAAATCTAAAGCTAGGGCTCCTCAAAGTTAGCTAATAAATGTTAGCACTTACAACTCCAACTTTATCTTATTTATTGACCTGCTACAGGTCTGCATTACCAAATTACTGGCATGTCTCAAAATATATATAGTTTCTCAAGAAAACAATGCTTTTTTATCATTGCCCAATAGTTCTGTCATCAATCTGGTATAGACATGAGACAAGTTCCTTCAGTCAATCGCTCCATTCAGTGTATATTTGTGCCGTTTTACAAGGGAAGAGGAAGCAGGTTGGCTAATATTTATTTCACTTCTATCCAGTTAGACTTGCAGGGCACCATGCCATTCCACTTCTGTCCAGATAGGTCTGCAGGGCACTTTGGCATGTCACATCTATCCTGTTAGACCTGCAGGGCACTATGTCATCCCACTTCTCTCCTGTTATTCCTGCAGGGTACTATTCTAAGTCAATTCTTTCCAGTTAGAGCTGCAGGGCATTATGCCATCCCACTTTTATTCAGTTAGACCCCCAAGACTCTATGCCATCCCACTTCTAATCAGTTAGACCTGCAGGGAACCATGGCATCTCACTTCCATCCATTTAGGTCTGTAGGGCACTATGTGATCCCACCTCTATCAATTTAAACCTGCAGTGCACTATTTCAAGCCACTTCTCCCCCCTTAGACCTGCAGGGTATTATGTCATCCCATTTTTATCCAGGTAGACCCACAGGGTACAATGCCATCCCGCTTCTTCCCACTTTGACCTGCAGGGCACAATGCCATCCCACATCTTAAAGCTTTCCTGTTGATGTCTGAGAACACCAATTCTGAGCCTATAAATGTGAAAATCAGGTATTTTTACCCAATGTAGGCCCCTACACAGAAGAAGAGAGGCACTGTAAGGTGCAGATTTATGTGACAAAAGGCTACATGCCCACCCAGGGGAACATGAGGGAGTCACTAGAAATGGATTGTATAAACCTCAGAGCAGCACACTGAGTAGGACATCTGAATTTGACACAGCTGGAACGATTCCGTCATAGCATTAACAGTTCATAACATTGGTTTCAAATCTATAGTTACTCTATAGGTCCAACAACAGAGATGCAGCAATGGTTACTAAAAGGACTGCAGAAAAATAAGGGCCCAATGACACCAGCGCAAAAAAGCGCAATTACACATGGTTCCATGAGATCACTCTGTTTTAGTGACACATTACCATCCATACAGAATGAAACAACATTATTCATCTTTCAAATCCATTTTATAGGTACATTAAATGCTATTTTAAGCTGGCTATAGATTTAGGGGAATGTAAGGGATAAGTAAAAATCAAGCCTTCATGCTGTACCTATACGATGCAGCTGCCCCATGCCAGCTCTAAGACAGAGAACTAAGTGATCACAAGACCACCGATTGCTCAGTTTTTGGTCTGTTCTGGGCTGAGAGCAGCAGTCAGTCAACGCTCTCTGTTCTGTTCTATTAACACTCACTAAAACATTGGGCAAGGGATGTGGTGGGCATTGATAGCTCTGGCTCTCAGCCACGCATTTAAAGGTGGCAGCCAGGTGGATCTTCCTGACAATATTATCGAGATCCTTTCTCTGCCACATAGCCTGCTATCACTTAACTCCTGGTCACAGGCGAATGAAAATAAGTGTACTTTGGTGACAAAAAAGCTTTGTCCATACTCCTCTGTTTAGAAGCTGGTCAGATTTTGCCTCTTTGTACTAATGTACTCTTAAGTACTTTTTAGGTGTGATTCTGTGAAGAGGGAAGGAGACAAAGTAGGAGGTGGGATTAACACCAATTTATCAGAAGAAAAAAACAGTAGCAATAGAGGCATCTTACTGATTGCTCCTTCCCATCTTCATAGTCACAGACAATAATTTGAATCTTATGAAAAATATCTGGACTTGGAAACTATTACTTCATATCTGTGCACAAAGATTTTAAAAGTAAAATTTGGGGACACCCTACTGACCATGCCTATTTTTAACCACACCAACAAAACCATACCCCCATTTGTAGTCACACCCATAAAAGCATGCCCCCCCCCCACCATTTGTTACCACGCCCACAAAATCATGCACCCCCATCATATTTAAAGTAGTTGTAAACCTCAGTCATGGAAACTGAGCAAAGCACATATATCTAGTGTTTACAGATCTCACATACTGTAACTGCAGCATCTCAGCCCCATCCTCTGTGCTCCTGACAGATGAAGGAAGATTTTAACACTTTTCTGCCCTTGAGATGAGAAGACTGCAGATAAACAAGTAGGAGTATTTGTTTCATCTCTGTGTATTATCTGAGGCTGTTCACTTCACTGGGTATAGGTGAGGGTTTACAACCACTTTAATCTGCCCCCAAACAATTCATAGACTTTTGGAGCAAGAGGTAGAAATTTGAGGTATAAAGACAAAATAAACAGATTTTAAATAGGTGGCACTAACATATGCATGTATAGTTAGGAAGGATGGCTATGAAGGTATCTATGTATCAGGTGTCATGGTGTCAGTCGTCAAGAAGAAAAATATGCTCGCAAAGTGTGCCTTCTACTACACAATGTAGTACACATATCGCTCCACCCGCTGAGCACCTAGATGCTTTAATATAATGGCAGAACATCACTAATAATCTGACTAATTTTTCATAATCACATTGAAAAGAAAAGGGAGTGTTTCAAAAAGCAGCAAACACCCTACTCTCAGCCTGATTGGCTGAGACATTGACTGTAAAGAGGAGTCCAAGTAAATGAATCAGTAAACTGGTAATGGTACCCAGTGAACATACAGAAATTCAAACACAAACTATAATTTACTTAGGGATTTATCAGCAGGAGATCACTGGATGGACGAGGGTCCTATGAGCATCCTCCTGTCATTCTGTACTCTTACTCTTAGACCTTTCTGCTGCCTTTGATACAGTTGACCACCCCCTCCTCCTCAAAAAACTAAATTTGCTTGGTCTCCATAGCTGTGCTCTCCATTGGTTCGAATCTTACCTATCTCATCGCACCTTCAGTGTCACTTACAACTCCACTTCCTCCTCTCCAACTCCTCTTACTGTTGGGGTCCCCCAAGGTTCTGTCCTTGGACCTCTACTATTCTAAATCTACACCTCCTCCCTGGGTCCGCTGATAGCCTCACATGGCTTCCACTACCATTTATATGCTGATGACACCCAAATCTATCTCTCTGCCCCTCAACTCACCCCATCAATCTCCTCACGCATCACTGATTTACTAACAGACATATCAGTCTGGATGTCAAACCACTTCCTTAAACTTAATCTGTCTAAAACTGAGCTCTTAATATTTCCTCCCCCACGTGCCCCTTCCCCCGACTTCTCAGTCAAGATCAATGGCACATCTATCAGTCCGTCCCCACATGCCAGGGTGCTAGGGGTAATCCTAGACCCTGAACTGTCTTTTCAGACCCACATACAATCCCTGTCCAAATCATGCCGCCTTAGCCTCCGCAACATTTCCAGAATACGCCCCTTTTTAACGAATGACACCACCAAGCTTCTAACTCACTCCCTGGTTATTTCTCGCCTCGACTACTGCAACTCCCTCCTCATTGGACTACCTTTACATAGACTATCCCCCCTTCAGTCCATAATGAATGCCGCTGCAAGACTCATCCACCTTACCAACCATTCAGTGTCCTCCACCCCTCTCTGCAAATCCCTCCACTGGCTTCCACTCACCCAACGAATAAAATTCAAAGTACTAACAATAGTTTACAAAGCCATCCATAACTCTGCCCCCAGCTACATCACTGACCTAGTACCAAAATACCAACCAAGCCGCTCTCTTCGGTCCTCCCAAGGCCTCCTGCTCTCTAGCTCCCTTGTCACCTCCTCCCATGCTCGCCTCCAGGATTTCTGCAGAGCTTCTCCCATCCTTTGGAACTCTCTACCCCAATCTGTCCGACTGTCCCCTAATCTATCCATCTTTAGACGATCCCTGAAAACCTTTCTCTTTAAAGAAGCCTATCCTGCTTCTAACTAACACTGTTTTACTTCCTCCATCAACTCATCCCCCACAGCTATTACCTCTTGTATCAATTGACCCTTTCTTTTTAGATTGTAAGCTCTAACGAGCAGGGCCCTCTGATTCCTCTTGTACCAAATTGTAATGTAATTGTAATGTCTGCCTTTATTTTGTTAAGCGCTGCGCAAACTGTTGGCGCTATATAAATCCTGTATAATAATAATAATAATAATACATGGCCAAATGGCAGTACACCCCTTCTTCCCGTACACTCAGTAAAGAATGACATCTAGATGTCACTTCCACCCCTTGTTTCCGTAACACTCAGTAAAGAGCGACATCAAGATGTCACTTCCACCCCTTGTTTCCGTAACACTCAGTAAAGAGCGACATCTAGATGTCACTTCCACCCCTTGTTTCCGTAACACTCAGTAAAGAGCGACATCTAGATGTCACTTCCATCCCTTGTTTCCATAACACTCAGTAAAGAGCGACATCTAGATGTCACTTCCATCCCTTGTTTCCGTAACACTCAGTAAAGAATGACATCTAGATGTCACTTCCACCCCTTGTTTCCGTAACACTCAGTAAAGAGCGACATCTAGATATCACTTCCAGCACCATAGTGTGAATGTACCCATAATTTGGTAGAGTCTGTCGGGCCATTGGGGACATTGCCAGGACATTTGCTTGCAGGGGCAGACCCCCTTAAAACCGGAACTGTCCCCAGCAAACAGGGACAGATAAGAACTTTAGTCTGCGGGTAACTTAAAGCAAACCTGTTCTTTTCCCTTTCAGGGCAAAGCAGCCATTTTGTGTTAATTTCCCCCATCCACAGCAACATTAAATTCCTTTTCATTGCCCACTACTCCTGCTGGGAGCCAAATGGGATAATCTGTACTTCAGTTACAACGGAACATGTGACAGTGTTGGGCCAATCAGTGCTGTCACAAGGAGAGCCATGTGTAAACTATGACTGAGGCAACTTTCCCTTTCTGGCTAAAGAAAATATAAATGGGATTAAAAAAAATATGTGTCTGCGGAGGTCTGCATTAAAGTGCTCCTTTTGATGTTTCCTGTATAGACAAAGCACATATTTACTTTAACCCACAAAGAAGCCTTTTTTATGTGCTGAAAGTGAACAAAACATTTTTTTTGTTGTATATTAGCTGCCTTAGGGTTTTGTGGGGCTGACAAAAGTTTATTTTTAAGAAATATAGGGTGGAGAACTGTGTTTGGATTTACCAAATTGTCTGTTAGTTACAGTTCTGGTGGGGACATTTTTATGAAGCCTTGATTGCACTTCAAACTGCAATGCAGACCAAGAGGGTTGCAGAGCTAAGTCAGGAGGGCCACGTGTTGGGCATCACTGCCAAAGCCCTAAATACAAATACATGAATAATTCTCTACAGCTACGGCACCTCAGTGCCTGTTATTCCTTGTACTTCCATATCCTTCACATAGCCAGAAGCTGCCTGCTCTGCTTCGTGCATAAAGAGTTACACTGAACAATTTTTTTTTCTTTAAACCTTAAATAGAAGGTTACCTGCTGCTGTCTGCATGTATCCTGCGAGCGTACACAGCCGTCTTTCACACAATCCACTGGGAAGAAACAAGGTCACGATGGCTAGCAGACAGCTCATAACCAGAAGAGCACAACCTCCAGAACACAGCACGGCACTTGTCTGGAATCACATAAAAAAAATGGCTCTGTTAGTTAATTATACACAAAGGTTTAAACACAACAGGGAGAATATGTCAAGATATACTTATAAGGTAACCTATCATCAAAGAATTGTACCTATAATATGTAGTGTGATATAAGACCTAAACCATTCATGGACAACATGCAGCTATCCAGCTGTCAAGGAACTGTAATTCCCACCATGCCTTGCCAATCACCTGACTTGAATCCAATAGAAAATCTATGGAAAGAACTAAAGATCAAAGTTCATAGAAGAGGCCCACAGAACCTTCAACATTTGAATACTGTGTGAAAGAATGGGCCAAAATCACACCTGAGCAATGCATGCGACTAGTATCTCCATAGAGGAGGCGTCTTAAAGCTGTCAATTACCAACAAAGGATTTTGTACCAAGTATTAAATACAATTCGGTTAGTTCAATACTTTTTCCCTGTGTCATTCCATTTTATTACACATAACTTAATTTTTTAACGTATTTACTTTGGTTTCTTTGTATGTATGGATTGAATGGGTTGTTACCGACATGTGAAAATTTTATGTCAATAGCACCTTTTACCTAGAAAAACTGTGACGTGTTCAATACTTATTTTACCCACTGTATTTGAAAAAAAGATGACAGTGAATGGCCTGTAGTAACATATACTGTAAACCATTTATTACACCAATATTGTCAATTTGTGGATAGAAACAGCATTTTTAAACAATGTGATGAGACTCTGGACCAACAAGTGGACAAGGTCCATTATCAGCAGAAGTGTCAATGGTTTACCCTCCATGTTATAGGGCTCTGTCACCAGTGCTCTGATTTAAAATGTCTCTAAAGAAAAAGCTTACACTGGTTTCCTGCCTCCTGAGGTTTGAAATGCACTCAGAAGAAAATAACCAGTATACCTCCTGATCACACTTGGCGGTATATCAGGTATCTCAAAAATTAAATCAGCATAAATACTAATATTCCCAGCTGGAGTTAATTCCTGGCAACTCCACTACTCAGCCATTGAGCTATACATACCATCTTGTTTTCTCCTTCTGAGATATCTATCCAGGTGGGTATTACCACAGTCCTTAAAATCAGGGCAGAGCTCGGATAAAGGGGGATTTTTTGGCCAATGAAATGCATTGATTACTTTCTTTCCATTATCCAATTCATTCCTAAAAGGCTAGTACGTACACACCAGTGTCCTGCGTTTTTAAAAAGTAGGACAACATACAGAATTTTCGTCATTTTTGTTCATTAAGCAGGCCCATTCAACCTAAAAAAAATGGTGCAATGCTGAATTATGACCATCTGGCCATAATTGCCATAATGACCATCTTATTGGCAAGGACACATTTCTAGATAACTGGTAAATGTCAGACAACCAAAATGCAGAAAGGCAAGGCCACCAAATTGAGTGCGTAATCATCTCTTGCTTCTGTTTTCCTATGGTTTTTTGCTTCGCCTCACCCTTTTGCTTCTTCTGCTCTCAGTCATGAGGTAGGCCTACCATGTTCTAAAGTAGAACCACTTCAGGTGATAAGCTCTGATTCCTCTTGTACCAAATTGTAATGTAAACTGTAATGTCTGCCTTCATTCTGTTAAGAGCTGTGCAAACTGTTGGCACTATATAAATCTCCACACTTCTCTCCTGTACATACTTCCCCAGCTCATACCCACTGCACTCCTTTTCTGAACATACTACCCCCTCTGATGTCTCTGCAAAGCCTTTTTTCACATACTGCCCCCTCTCATACCCTCTGCCAGGGCCGCTGTTAGAAATTATGGGGCCCCCTTTGACCGCACCCTCAACCCCACCCCTGGCCCCTCCCCAGACTCCGCCTTGAAACAAAGTGCAGGTTATGATCATCATCAGCATTTATAACACACAGGCAGCAAACAGCAGATGCTCTATCATGGCTCTGTCACAGTTTTCTCATGGCTGTTGGGTGCTGACCTTGTTACCTTATGACCCATAAGGTCAGCACCGAACAGCCATGTGACAAACTGATAGAGAGCCATGCACCTGCTGATTACTGGTATGTGAAGAGAGTTGCGCCAGTCAAAGAAATTTCCTTTCCTTAAACACTGTGCTAAAGTTGTTAAAGAACTTTTTTTATATGTTAAAGAACTTTTTATATGCCCCTGCTGTCTACTATGGAACCCTTTGAGGGCTACACCAATCCTGTGGTGGGTGGAATGGAATAAAATAAAATAAATATAAAGTGAAAATATATAGTGAAAATATATATCCAAACCCCCTTTTTTCAGTATAAGTTCCTATTACTGTGCCCCTAATGTGCCCCGAATTTCAATACAATACTAAACACTCCTGTGAAGAAAGTGAATATTTATATGCGATCCTGTAAGAAAATTTCTGCATCAAAAGTCCTACAACAGGATCACAATTCTGTGAAAACAAACCCCCCAATCCTACAAACCCAATCCTGCAAAGGAAAATTCAGAAAAAATGTATGTATATATAATCCTGTAAGAGAAATTTCTATACAACAGGACCACAATTCTGTGAAGGAAAACAGGACCCCAATTCTGTAAAGAAAAGACCCCCCCCCAATCCTGAAAACCAAATCCTGCAAAGGAAATTCAGAACAAATATATATATAGAAGTTTTCTCAAAATCTGTGTGAAAGATATATAAAAATAAAAATAAAAATAAAATAAAAATAAATATAAATATAAATAAAAATAATTAAAAATAAATAAAAATAGAAATAAAAAAATAGAAATAAAAATTAAAATAAAAATAAAAATAAAATGAAAATAAAAATAAATAAATTAAGCTACCAATAACCAAAAATATGTGAAAAATTGTGAAAAACTTTAGCACAGTGTTTAAGGAAAGGAAATTTATTTGACTGGCGCAACTCTCTTCACATACCATAACTATAACCAAAGTAACTGGACATACAGTTCTCTTACTATTTAGAGTGCAGCCTTTCATAAGCGTAAACCAATATAAGACACAGAGTTGGCGCCGGTACCCTTTTTGCATTTTACCTGCTGATTACTGCCTGTGTGTTATCATAATAGGACAGGTACAATATTCTATCCAGAATTAGATATTCACCCACCCCTGTGCACCCACACAGTCCAACTCCCTCTGCTCCCTGTCAGCCACCACTGGCCTCTTCTCACATCAGTCTCTCGGCACCCGAGGACTGGAGCTGAACAAAGCATCACAAGATCACTCTGCCAGGGAAGGCAATGGGCATCAGCTGCTTGCCGGAACTAATTGAGCAGCCAGAAGCACAGCAACATGTGGAGGAGGGGCGGACGCACAATTGGATGTACATGCGCCCTCCTCTGCTCTTAACATTAGGTCAACAGAGGGGCCCAGGAAAATGTAAATATACAACCTCCTAACCAAGTAGTAGCAGGGGTGTAATTTAGAAAGCCTTATTTTCTTATTTTGCACAAAAACTGTCAAGCTGCCTGGCCCCCCCCATTGAGCTGATGGGGTCGGGCCCGGTACAACATGACCGGTTGTACTGCCTTATCAGTGGCCCTGCCCTTTGCACTCCTCTCTTACACATACTAACTACTAACCATTGTGATACCCTCTGTACTCCTCTCCTGTCCCCTCTCATACCTCCTGAACTCCTCCCCCCACACTTTCTACCATTATGATACCCTCCGCACTCCTCTGCTGCACATACTACCCCCTTGCATACCTCCTGCACTCCTCTACTGCACCCCCCCATATCCTTCGCACTCCTCTCCTGCACATGTTTCCCCCTCTAATACCCCCTACACTCCTCTCCTGCACCCCCCATAACCTTCGCACTACTCTCCTGTACATACTGCCCCCTCTCATACCCCTTAACTCATCTCTTGCACATAATGCCCATTATGCTACCCTCTGCACTCCTCTCCTGCACATAATACCCCCTCCCATACCTCCCGGACTCCTCCCCTACTCTTATTACTCATTATAATCCTGCAAAGGAAATTCAGAACAAATATATATATAGAAGTTTTCTCAAAATCTGTGTGCCACAAAAAATATATATAAAGTCCATGTGTTGACACCGCTGTCATTCAAATCGATCCATAACGGATTAATTTCACTGAAAATGCACCACTAGTGATTAACTCTTTCAAAACTTATGTAAGCCACTCTGTGAATCCACCACCATTAAGAAATGGCCACTCACCAGATTTAGGTGAGTTGTAGGCGTTTGGTTTATTAGCCGGATAACCACTCCTTTGCTCTGGCCTCTCTTCACTCGGGGATCCAGATAGCGTTAATATTAAAGGGGATATCCTCCATTCTCAAGGGAAATAATAAAAAATGCTCCCATGGTGTAATATATCCAAGAAATATTTATTTAACAAACAAATAAAAACAAGAGAACTTTTGCACTCACATTTGCCTGTGCCCTCAGGCCGGCACTGAGCCTCTCCAGCCGTGTATAGGGGGACCTTAAGTCACAAAAAGTCAATGCGCTGTGTTGCCTGTCCCCTCGTATAGCTGCCAGCTGAATCAGGACTAGTCTTGCGTTGTGCGTTTACCCAGCAGCCTCTACGCGTTTCGCAAGTGAATATGCGTCATCAGGAAGCTGCTGGATATAGCCCCCCTTGGGTATTTATACCCCTTTTCCTATTAGTCTATTTTATGCACCTGTTTGCACTTACTTGTGTATTTGACCGCTGCACCGGAAGTGTGCCGTCCGCCATCTTGGTTTCCCCTATGTTGTTCCGCCGGAAGTTCCTAGGTCGCCATATTGGTGTGCCTTGCGTCGTCCTGTCGGAAGTACGTCAGGCAATCACCATGTATATCTCCCGCCGTCCACCATATTGGTATACCCATAATATGTTAAACGTTCTTTAATCCACGGAAACCCCAGTGATGCCCTTTCCAGCTTCCTTTTAATTTGTATTGCCATCCCGCACCATACCTTCCACCCTGTTTTTACAAATATTACCATATTAGTTATATACCTTTTGTCCCCACTGACTGATTCATCTTCAGTGCAGACCCTATATCTAGTTACTATTCCAAACCAGGACGTTAATTGGTTCATTGTTTTGAGGGTGTGTTATTACTGCATTGGAGTCTGTGTTTCCTATTGGTCCTTTTTGGTTAATTAAAGGTATCCATCTACACAGCTGGGTCACTCTTACAGTTAAGATATAAAAAAATTAAAAATTGAAATGAAAAAATTGCAAATTACAGAGAATTTCCCCAATCCATATACATATCATCACATGGGAAATCACTTCCCCATATATTTCGAAGAAATTGTTTTTGTTTTTTGCAAGGTAATAAAAATTATAATTTAAAATAAAATAGAAATAGTTATTCTAAGCTGGTACTTCAGAATATTAATTAATTACTTCATTATACATCTAACCTACTATGGATTGTAATTGATTACTTCGTTTATGCATCTATTCAAAAATTAACCTATGCATCTCTGTTTTCACCATTTTGCCGCCCAACGAGTGTTGTATATAAAGTAATGTAAAATTGTGTGAAAAGATATATAAATGTGTTTTTGTGTTCGTGTAAAAATAAAAATACATTTTTTGAAAGATATATAAAAATAAAAATAAAAATAAAATAAAAATAAATATAAATATAAATAAAAATAATTAAAAATAAATAAAAATAGAAATAAAAATAGAAATAAAAATAAAAATAAAAATAAAATGAAAATAAAAATAAATAAATTAAGCTACCAATAACCAAAAATATGTGAAAAATTGTGAAAAACTTTAGCACAGTGTTTAAGGAAAGGAAATTTATTTGACTGGCGCAACTCTCTTCACATACCATAACTATAACCAAAGTAACTGGACTTACAGTTCTCTTACTATTTAGAGTGCAGCCTTTCATAAGCGTAAACCAATATAAGACACAGAGTTGGCGCCGGTACCCTTTTTGCATTTTACCTGCTGATTACTGCCTGTGTGTTATCATAATAGGACAGGTACAATATTCTATCCAGAATTAGATATTCACCCACCCCTGTGCACCCACACAGTCCAACTCCCTCTGCTCCCTGTCAGCCACCACTGGCCTCTTCTCACATCAGTCTCTCGGCACCCGAGGACTGGAGCTGAACAAAGCATCACAAGATCACTCTGCCAGGGAAGGCAATGGGCATCAGCTGCTTGCCGGAACTAATTGAGCAGCCAGAAGCACAGCAACATGTGGAGGAGGGGCGGACGCACAATTGGATGTACATGCGCCCTCCTCTGCTCTTAACATTAGGTCAACAGAGGGGCCCAGGAAAATGTAAATATACAACCTCCTAACCAAGTAGTAGCAGGGGTGTAATTTAGAAAGCCTTATTTTCTTATTTTGCACAAAAACTGTCAAGCTGCCTGGCCCCCCCCCATTGAGCTGATGGGGTCGGGCCCGGTACAACATGACCGGTTGTACTGCCTTATCAGTGGCCCTGCCCTTTGCACTCCTCTCTTACACATACTAACTACTAACCATTGTGATACCCTCTGTACTCCTCTCCTGTCCCCTCTCATACCTCCTGAACTCCTCCCCCCACACTTTCTACCATTATGATACCCTCCGCACTCCTCTGCTGCACATACTACCCCCTTGCATACCTCCTGCACTCCTCTACTGCACCCCCCCATACCCTTCGCACTCCTCTCCTGCACATGTTTCCCCCTCTAATACCCCCTACACTCCTCTCCTGCACCCCCCATAACCTTCGCACTACTCTCCTGTACATACTGCCCCCTCTCATACCCCTTAACTCATCTCTTGCACATAATGCCCATTATGCTACCCTCTGCACTCCTCTCCTGCACATAATACCCCCTCCCATACCTCCCGGACTCCTCCCCTACTCTTATTACTCATTATAATACGTACCATACTCCTTGCCTGCACATACTACCCCTCTCATAACCTCCATGTTCCTCTCCTGCACATACTGGCTCCTCTCATACCCCCTGCATTTCTATCCTGCAGATCCTACCCACTATGATACCCTTTGCACTCCTCTCCTGAACATACTGCCCCCTTTCGTACCCCCTGTACTCCTCTCCTGCACATACTACCCATTATGTTACCTTCCGCACCCTTCTCCTTAACATACTGCCCTCTCTCTAATACCATCCACACAACTCTCCTGAACAACACTTTTTCAGCATTGTCTGTCACATCCCCAACACTTTTGCTAGTATTTAAAAAAAAAAAAAAAGAATTCTAAAAAAAAGCAGCCTGTTGAACCAATATGGGAATTAGTGTGAGTGTGGAAATTAAAGTGGGGCAACAGAGGGCAAAATTCATTTTAAATAATATAGTAAAGGTTTATGATTTTCCACCGCTGTAGGTGTCAAAGAACACTTCAATATGTTAAGTGCAGTTTTATATGTGTATGAGAACTCTCAAATAAATATTTGTGAATGCTAACACAGTTTCTTATTTTGGATCTATTTTCGCTGTAATAATGCTTTAAACCTCATGCTTAGTCTGCATGTGGCAATGGTGGATTAGAAACACAATGCACAGTGAAAAAACAAATTATAGAGAATCATCTCTGCTCCCATGAGAATAACAGCTGGCTATTCCTTCCCATTTGAACTAAAATCCAGAGAACAGAAAATGTGATGATATCGGAATGACACCAAATTGGTTTTCTTATACAACTGAGCCAGCAGGAAGCCTTGAAAATGTCTTAACAACTTGACCCACACTGTGCCGTGGCAGGTAATACAAACTGAGGGAATTGCACCGAAAGGGGCAGATGTTTCTATAGTAACACATGAATGATTCAATAATAAAAGGAATAATAATTATAATACAATGTGCAGCATTCCAATATTATATAAATCAATTAAAAACAAGCAAATATAAAACAGAAAAAAATATATTTGTTGGAAAGTAATACAAACACTTAGGCCCTTGAATTGTTTAAAGTGGGTATAAACCCAAAACCTTGTTTAAGTTGTGTGTAGAGCATGGAGAGGGGGTGTTAAAACCCCTGCAGGCAATTTATTTATTTTTTTGTCATGTAGATTTCTCTTTACTTTCTGCCCTGGAAATGCAAAAGGAAGTGTAACTAAATCTCTCTAAAGTAAGCAGAAGTCTCTTCTTGTATAGTTGCCACTAGAACGGGTGCTTCTATTGGATGAACTTGACAGAGGGTCTAACCCAACATTTGTACTAGCCTAGAAAAACCCTTTAAATAATTTTTCGGATGTTGGGGAACCCCTTCCAAAACAAGTTTGGCCATGGCAATGAAAAAAATGCCCCCTTTAGAGTGGTGGTCAGAATGTCTTCCTTACAAACAGCCAAACAGTTCAACAGTGTCATACTAAATGCTCTGCCAGGTGGCATTGGCCCCCAAACTATGCAGGCACTATCAAATGTGAGGTCAATCAGTCACAGCTCAAGGATTCCCTAGCAACCTCTAGAGGAACCCTAGTTGAGAATGGCTGGTCTAACTCTTCACAATTCTATCTATATGTAAAGACCAAAGTGGTAATGTAAGCCACCTAACAGTGGTGCTCGAAATTTTTTGGGGGGGGCGACAAACCAATGCCAACACGGGACGGGAATACGGCAATCCCCCACCCCCCCCACTGCAGGAGATGGATGATAACGCAGCGCCCCCCCAACACCAGGAGGCAGATCAGGCGGACATGGATCCAGGCTGCAGCACATCGCTCCAGGACCATTGCTTCTCCTCCAGGCCGAACAGGAAGTGGGTCCTGGCTGAGACCCGATTGGCTGGGAGTCCAAATGATCTGACTGATGATGTTGCCCGAGAGAGGTATTTAGAGAATGTGTGTATTTAGGCAGAAGCCTGTGCAGCCCCAAGCTGGGCAGTTTGTTGGCCACAAGGCCAAATAAGATAATGTGGTAGGTCTGTACGCAGACAGACTTAGGGACTATGTTGTCTGGATATCCAGAAGGCTGGAACATTTCTCTGTCATTGTGATCCCAAAAAAACCCTGGCAAGGGTAACTAAGGGTTTCTGAACTTTACTTTTGAATAAAATTTGGCCAAAAGCCCTGATTTGTACTTCACTGTCTGAACTGAAGTTCATGAAAGGCACTACACTTGAGTCCCCACAATATACAAGTGTATACAATACAAGTGCACAGAACCTACATTACAGGATAATTGAAGAATAGTCCCTAAAAACCCAAATATATCCATAAATGCTCATATTCCATAGAGGCTTAAAAATAAAATAAAAACATAATTTTCAGATGCCCACATCAACCATCCAGAATCCTTGTTTCATACTCATGACTGTTGGACAGAAAAGATAGTAGAAAGCTGATTGGATAACATGTGCAGCAAGGAATTTTCTTTTAGCTTACTTTTTACATAGGAGGTGTGCTCCCTGATCCCTCGCCCTCTGCCTGCATTGTTCATTTACAATGGGTTTTAAACTGATCAGCAGAAATAAGGGTTACAATACCCAGTTTAAATTTGCAATTGTGTAGGAGGTCCTCTATTATAGAGGTGGAAATGACCAGAGGATGCAACCTTGCAATCGAGGCAGAAACAAGTTAATGAAAACATTTGAGCTGTCTATATTTGTATATGCTCTCCGTTAGAAAGTGCATACAGGAAACTACACGTTATTGATGCAAAGCAGACCTTTAAGGTCATTTCTACTAAATGCTATGACCGACAAGTTCACTAAAAACACACACAGTTACCCTCACTGCACGTCCCTGTGGAATATTGTTTTAAGCCTTATAAAGCCTTCTAAATAGGGTAGTAATTGGGTAGTAGTATAATAATGCTATGGTAGTAATAATACAAATATAATGTAATGCAATAAAATAGCAACATGACAGTATAACCTGCTTTCACACAATGTCATGTATACAGTATATCTATACAGTGTATTAATGAACACACTTCTATGATGTGTTCACTAAATACAGTTCATAGACATGGAAGATCTGACCTTCACTGTTATCGGTCTGAAAAACAATAAAGAACAATTTTGTATATGGAGTATAATACAATGACCAGGAAGCCCTGGCGGCAAATGTGATTTAGTGCACAGCTGGTATTCATAGTAGTGCGCTCTGTAGGACTTCTGCGGTGATTCACTTGGCTGTTCTACTTAATAAAATGACCACTGGCGTGCTTCTCCACTTTCGACAAGAGGGATAGTTTTATAGCTTCAAAATGTTTAGGCAAAAGACGCAATCTTGCAAACCTCATTTTCCATGTATCTATCACTTAAAAAAAACACTGCAGATACTTGTGCAAAAAAATGTTTTTGTGCATTTACAGATACAATCAAAGGAACAAAAAAACGCTTATTGAAATGATCAAAACACATTAGTCTTTTTTTCAATACAGTGTTACCACCCACCAAATGTTATCCTGTTTCTGCAGTCATTTGGGAAATCCAAACTTATTACCATCGGTTATGGAAAATAAAATAAGTGTCTAATTAAGAAATATTTTCATTTACAGAGTCTTATATAAATTCAGAGTACTTCTGCCCCCAGGCAGCAGCAGCAGGTACTAGTACAGTACATGTCACCGACACCATGATCTTGATCATCATGTGCATGCAGCATGTGTACAGTGTACCAGTAACCAGTGCCAAGTGCAAAGCAATTAAATATAGTGCTTAAACTATTTGGATTAAATAAATATGCTTAGCCATTGATATCATAAAGTGTAATAAAGTGATTTGTGCAAGTAGTACCTGCTGTTGCACGAATCACTTTTTTTTACACTTTATTTATGATATCAATGGCTATGCATATTTATTTAATCCATATCGAGCACTATATTTGATTGGCTACTTGCTTTTGCTTGGGCCTGACACACACACAATTGCACATCATGATGACTTGGACCCCTTTCACTCTGAGCCGCCCCGGGTGTCAGCGGTAAAGCGGCGCTATTTTTAGTGCCGATTTACCGTCGTTTTAGCGGCGCTATTCGTCCACTAGCAGGGCGATTTTAGTCCCCCGCTAGAGGCCAAAAAGGGGTTAAATCCACCTGCAAAACGCTGCTGCAGCGGCGGTTTGCCGGCGGTATGGCAGCGCTGCACTATTGATTTCAATGGGCAGGAGCTGTGGAGG
Organism: Lithobates sylvaticus; assembly: GCA_028564925.1. Lineage (NCBI taxonomy): Eukaryota > Metazoa > Chordata > Amphibia > Anura > Ranidae > Lithobates > Lithobates sylvaticus. The sequence goes on along the minus strand of CM053027.1, from coordinate 93,544,852 downwards.
AGCGGTGTATTCACCGCTCCTACAGCGATGCAAAGAAGCTGCTGGCAGGACTTTTTGTGACTCCCTGCCAGTGCAGCACCCCAGTGTGAAAGCACTCAGGCTTTCACACTGGGTTTGCAGCTGATGCCTTTTTCAAGCGCTATGCAGGCGCTATTTTTAGAGCTATAGCGCCTGAAAAACGCCTCCAGTGTGAAAGGGGTCTTAAAGTCATCATGTGCGATTCTGCGTGTGTGCCAAGCAGACAGGTCCGGTGCTACCACTAGGCAGCCTAGGGCACCCGGCCACTGGTGATCCTACTCCCTCTCTAACTCTGTACAGTGTCAGAGGAAATTTTGGGTGCTGATGTTACTGTATTTATGGGTGCTGGTGAGGCCGCATTTATGGGTGCTGATGTGACTGCATATATGGGTGCCGGTAAGGCCGCATTTATGGGTGCTGATGTGACTGCATTTATGGGTGCTGATGTGACTGCATTTATGGGTGCTGATGTTCTGTATTTATGGGTGCTGGTGAGGCCGCATTTATGGGTGCTGATGTGACTGCATTTATGGGTGCTGGTGAGGCCACTTTTATGGGTGCTGATGTTACTGCATTTATGGGTGCTGATGTTACTGATTTTTTGGGTGCTGGTAAGGCCGCATTTATGGGTGCTGATGTTACTGTATTTTTCGGGTGCTGATGTTACTGTATTTATGGGTGCTGGTAAGGCCGCATTTACGGGTGCTGATGTGACTGCATTTATGGGTGCTGGTGAGGCCACATTTATGGGTGCTGGTGAGGCCGCATTTATGGGTGCTGATGTGACTGCATTTATGGGTGCTGATGTTACTGTATTTTTCGGGTGCTGATGTTACTGTATTTATGGGTGCTGATGTTACTGCATTTATGGGTGCTGGTAAGGCCGCATTTATGGGTGCTGATGTGACTGCATTTATGGGTGCTGGTGAGGCCACATTTATGGGTGCTGGTGAGGCCGCATTTATGGGTGCTAATGTGACTGCATTTATGGGTGCTGGTGAGGCCGCATTTTTGGGTGCTGATGTTATTGCATTTATGGGTGCTGGTGAGGCCGCATTTATGGGTGCTGATGTTATTGCATTTATGGGTGCTGGTGAGGCCGCTTTTATGGGTGCTGATGTTACTGTATTTATGGGTGCTGATGTTACTGATTTTTTGGGTGCTGGCAAGGCCACATTTATGGGTGCTGATGTTACTGCATTTGAAATTTGTTAATTGGAAGATTAAAGAGTTTGACTTGTAGTTTTGTTAGCTGTTTTTTTTTTGTTAAGGTTATCTAAAAGATGGGTTTCAAATGTTTTGACAGGGGCGCAGTTTGAGTTCTTGCCATAGGCACCATTTTCACTAGATACACCTCTGCCAATAGCCATTTAAGGGCTGCTGCACAGTATGCATTCCTCATCCTCCCCGGTAGTTCTGCCACTGGCTCACCTCTTCCACTGCACAGGTGAGGCTGCATTGTGCACGGGTCACGCTGCATTGGGCACAGGTGAGGCTGCATTGGGCACGGGTGAGGCTGCATTGGGCACGGGTGAGGCTGCATTGGGCACGGGTGAGGCTGCATTGGTCACGCTGCATTGGGCACAGGTGAGGCTGCATTGGGCACAGGTGAGGCTACATTGGGCATGGGCAGGCCACGCTGCATTGGGCACAGGTGAGGCTGCATTGGGCAAAGGTGAGGCTGCATTAGGCACAGGTGAGGCTGCATTGGGCACTGGACACACTGCATTGGGCACTGGCCACACTGCATTGGGCACTGTCCACGCTGCATTGGGCACAAGTGGGCACAGGTGAGGCAGTATTGGGCACGGGCAGACCATGCGGCATTGGGCACAGGTGAGGATTATTGAAGCGCTAACACCAGGTGTTTGGAGTATCTTTATCTGTTGATTAAACCTTCTGGAATACATATATTGCTATTGTGGTGTAGGATCTGGGCTCTTTCTTTTTTTTTTTGTGGTGGGGGGGGGGGGGGGCCCATACAACATTTTGCTATGGGGCCCTGTGATTTCTAGTTACGCCCCTGACAGGATCGTCTCCTGTACTGCATTTGCTCGCTCTGATTTCACTGCACACTTTGACACTTTGGGCCTCTCACAGTGTGCATTAGAAGCTACAGCAAGTCAGATAGAGCTCACTTCATTTCCTAGCTGGAGGATGTCCAGCATCATTTAGCACTTTCCTACCCAGCCTTACGATCTATCCTTTCATTAATTGGATTTCAATTCTTTCAATCATGCCCATCAAGGCATTTTAATATTTACATAACTCCTCCCAAGAGCTGTGGCCCACTGCTTGTATCAGGACTGACAGCTCTAAGACCCCTTTCACACTGCCAGCGTTTTTCACACTGCCATCGCTGAAAATAGCACCTGTATAGCGCCTGAAAAAATTGGCTCCATTCACTCCAGTGTGAAAGCCAAGGGCTTTCACACTGGAGCAGTGCGTTGGCAGGGCGTCACAAAAAGTCCTGCCAGCAGCTTCTTTGGAGCGGTGAAGGAGCAGTGAACTCACCGTTCCTTCACCGCTGCTCCCCATTGAAATCAATGGGCAGCGCTGCAATATCGCCAGGAAAATGCCGCTCCGGCGGCATTTTGAGGACGGATTTAACCCCTTTTCTGCCGCTAGCGGGGGGTTAAAACCTCCCCGCTAGTTGCCGATTAGCGCCGCTAAAACGAAAGTAGAGCGGCGCTAAAAATAGCGCTGCTTTACCGCCGACGCCCCCCGCAGCTCGGTGTGAAAGCCGTCTTAAAGTGGTTGCAAAGGCTGAAGGTTTTTTACCTTCATGCATACTATGTGTAGCACAACCCCTGCAGGGGCTGCTAGTGACTGTCTCTCCTACTTCTACACAGCCAGGCAACACACATTCTCCACTTCCATCCAGTCAGTCCCTTGGCTTTGCACAAAACAGACTGAAGAACCGATGCAGGAGTAGACTGGCAATTCAGAATTTTTCCTGTAGTGGGGCTCTTCTTAGAAGTATTTTTGGACATTTGAGGGCCTAAGGGGTTGATTAGTATCAATGAACAGTGCATTAATACCATAAGGGATATTATAGTACAGTGTAACTATGGGCAAAAAATACTGGCATATATAATGCAGTCTGTCATTATATGTAACTCAGCAGTTTTTACCTTTTGATCACACCAGTAGATTCATTTTTTTCCCACTTCCGTGTAACAATGTGACAACACGGGTCATTCATCAGTCATATTGGACAGCAGTGTGGTCATCCTGTTGACAGGGAAGTCTTTAATGGACATGTAGCTTCAAATGGATTTTAAGTAAGGGCCAACCAAATTAAAGCTTGAGTCCAGCTAATACTTTTTAAGCAGTCGCAGCTCTCACTGTTGCAGAACGCTGGACATTCTCACAGGACACGCATATGTAATGCATAGGGATGTTTTTGGGAAAAGTAAGTAGGTGAATTAAGACTTTAAGACTTGTAACAGCCTGCAACACATATATTATCTAGAGATGGTCCCAATGTTCGAATCGAACATAAGTTCAACTCAAACATCGGGTGTTCGTTTGTTCACAAACAAACCAAACATATGGGCTGTTTGCGACAAATTCAAGTGCAGCGGAGCGCCGAATAATGCATTGTGAGATCGCAGTGCATTCACGGCTGCTGATTGGCCAAAGCATGAACCTGACCAGCATGCTTTGGCCAATCACAGTGCGATCTGCTGTGAGAGCCATGATTGGCCAAAGGAAGGATGCCTTTGGCCACTAATGGCTCAGGGGGCTAAGTCCACACCCATACTATATAAGGCTGCTTACATGGCAGCCGTATGTAGTGTGATAGTAGATTGATCGGTTGAGAACTTGAGCTAGATTAGGCAGGTTAGTTACTGGTGGGCAGCAGTGGCGGGTGGTGCTCAAAATTTTTGGGGGGCTCAAACAAACTAAAAAATTCTGAAAATCAAACCCATCAAATGCAGCCACTGTGCCATCAAATGCAGCCACTGTGCCATCAAACGCTGCCACTGTGCCCATCAAATGCTCCCACTGTGCCATCAAATTCTCCCACTGTGCCCATCAAATGCAGCCACTGTGCCCATCAAATGCTCCCACTGTGCCATCAAATTCTGCCACTGTGCCCATCAAAAACTGCCACTGTGCCATCAAATGCTGCCACTGTGCCCATCAAATGCTCCCACTGTGCCATCAAATGCTGCCACTGTGCCCATCAAATGCTCCCACTGTGCCATCAAATGCAGCCACTGTGCCCATCAAATGCAGCCACTGTGCCCATCAAATGCTCCCACTGTGCCATCAAATTCTGCCACTGCGCCCATCAAACGCTGCCGCTGTGCCATCAAATGCTCCCACTGTGCCATCAAATGCTCCCACTGTACCATCAAATGCTCCCACTGTGGGGCAGCGGGTGAAGGCGGCGGGCTGTCTCCTTCATGTCCTCGATGTCTTCTCCCATCCTCTCCTATGATAGGCGTCCAATCACAGCGCCTGTCGTTTCAGCCAATCAGGTGATGGGTAACAGACCTGAGCACCTGATTGGCGAAGAGGCGGTTAAGTGTTAGGAAAGCGAATATTCATCGCTTTTCTAACACAGCTGGGTGAACTGTGAGTGCCAAGCATGGCGCTCGCTGTTTACCTTTTTTTGAGCCTATGGCTCTAATCAGGTGCTTCAAACCCCTCCCCCCCAGCTGTAATTCAGGCACCCGGGCGCCAAAAAAAAAGGGGCCGGGCACCTGAATAGGGGGTGGCAGCGGTGGCCATATCTATTGGTGATAGAAGGGGTGGCTGGAGAGAGGGGGTTGCGGCCGTGCGCCCTTATGGACACACCGCCACTGGTGTGCAGGCAGTTTAGTATATATATATATACACACATACATACATACATACATACACATTGCAGTCAGTGTAGAATATATATAGAGGGCAGGCAGTCTAATCTATATATATATATATATATATAGTCAGTGCAGAGTATATAATACAGTGCATTGAACTTGTTAAGGGAACCCTATTACAGATTAAAAAAAACAGCATGGGGTCCCCCCAAAATTCATACTAGGCCCTTTTGGTCTGGTATAGATTTTAAGGGGAACTCCAAGCCAAAAAATAAATTGGCATGGCCCCCCCCCCCAAAATCCATACCAGACCCTTAACCGAGCAAGCAGGCCAGGAGGGGGCGGGGATGAGCGGGCGCCCCCCTCCTGAACCATACCGGGCTGCTTGCCCTCAACATGGGGAGGGTGCTTTGGGTGCTTTGTTTCAGTTTAGGCATTATTAAAATCACTGCTCCTGAAAAAACGGTTGTTTTAAAAACTTTTTTGCATTGATACATGTCCCCTGGGGCAGTACCCGGGTCCTCGTGCAATTTTTATGGCAATAACTTGCATATAAGCCTTTAAAATTAGCACTTTTGATTTGTAACATGTTCGTGTCCCATAGACTTTAATAGGGTTTGCATGTTTGCTAGAACATTTTGCCTGTTCGAGGTGTTCTGGTGCAAACCGAACTGGGGAAATTTGGGCCCATCCCTATTAATATGTTAAATTTTCACCTGTGACATATTAAATGATTATTGATAACACCATATACATTTTACAAAGAAGCTTGCAATAAGTTTGGTTCAAATGTGGGCTAAACACCAAAGCCAGGGCTGATATATATTATCAAAGGGGGAAAATAAAACAACATTTAGCAAAAAAAAATAATTTTTTCCATGACATCTGCCTGACACCCCAAAAGGATATGTGGAATTTCCATAGGTATAGCGTGAATACCATACAGGGACCATAAAGGATGACTCGTTGGACTGAAATACGACTTTAATATGAAGAGCCATGAAATTTGTAAAGCAGTGCTTCAGAGATTATTGATTTTATCTTTTTTAAATTATTGTTTTCTGAAGGTGTATGGGAAGGTCACTGCTTAGTTAATATGTAAATCTCACAAAACCAATATATACTGAATCTTAAGCATTCCCTGAGAGAGCGCTTAACACAAAAACAACGTTATTTATATTGTAAATTCCCTGGTGGCCATGTAGAATTCAACTTGAATATAATATAGAGAAATAGAAAAAAGTCATTCAGCTTGTTTGGCAACTGACCTATTTTATAGCTTGCTTTCCTAAAATCTGAACTCAGGCATGGGTGGGTACCTGATGAATACTGGGTATACCGAGTCACAGGGGGGGGGGGGGATTTACTAAAACTGGTGCACATAGAATCGGGTGTGGCTGTGCATAGCAACCAATCAGCTTCTAATGCCGTGTACACATGGCCAAATTTTTTGACAGCAAAGGTCCGACGGAACGAATCCGTCGGACAATTTGACTGTGTGTGGGCTTCATCGGACCTTTGCTGTCGAAAAATCAGACGGACTTTAGATTTAGAACATGTTTCAAATCTTTACGACGGACTCGAAATCCGTTCGTCTGTATGCTAGTCCAATGGACGAAAACCGACGCTAGGGCAGCTATTGTCTACTGGCTAAAATTCCTAATTCTAGTCCGGTCGTACGTCATCACGGTCGAATCCATCAGACTTTGGTGTGATTGTGTGTAGGCAAGTCCGATTCGACGGAAGTCTGTCGAAAGTCCATTGAAAAGTCAGAGGGAATTCAGTCCGTCGAAAAGTCCGGTCGTGTGTACGCGGCATAACTTCAGTTTGTTCAATTAGGCATTGACAATAACACCTAGAAGCTGATTGGTTACTATGGACAGCTGTACCCGATTTTGTGTCCACCGGTTTTAGTAAATCTCCCCCAAGGTGCACATGTTGTGCTTGTGTGTTGCACAATACGTAGCACTTCCATGGAGAGCCTACTTGGGCATCTATGGAGAGGAACACTATCATAGCCATGTCCATTGATCTACTCTTTAAACAGGGCTTCATGCTACATCAATTTGGTACATTTCACAGAAGAATCAAATCTGAAAGAGTATGGCCAGCTATAATTATCTTGAAATGGTGACTAAAGGAAGTAGAGCCAGTAAAAGTTAAAGGTAATGCGGTGATCTCTAAATTCAGGTCCCAATTGAAGTAAATGTCTTGATGGCTTAAAGTGGTTCTAAAGCCTTAATTTTAATTTTTTTTAACCTTAATGCATTCTCTGCATTAAGGTAAAATACCTCCTGTGTCCAGGACACCAGCCCCCCTTATAATTATCTAAGCTCAATCTGTATCCAGCATTGTGCCCATGAGCAGCGGCTCTCTCTGCTCTCTCCCTCCTCACAGGGCAGACTGATAGCAGAGAGAGCCATTGGTTCCTGCTGCTGTCAATCAAATCCTATGACGAGGCAGCGGGGTGCTGGGCAAAGCCCCTCTGTCTGTGTCTATGAACGCAGGCAGTGAGCCAGCACGAGTAACCCTCTTAGAAATCAGCTGGCTGGGGGGGTACTCAGCAGGGGCAAGGAGCCAAGTGCACCAGAGTAGGACCCCAGAGGAGGAGGATCGATGCTCTTCTGTGTAAAACCATTGCACAGAGCAGGTAGGTATAGCATGTTTGTTATTTTTTTTGCAAAAATAGAGGTTTAAATCATTAAACCCAAAAACAAACATTTATTCGGCTTACAAATTAGTAGAAATGATGGCTGCATTAGTTTTCTTTCTCTTATTTTCACCTGGTAATCCGACCAAGAACAAGCTCTTTTGCAGATGTAGCAGCTGCAGGGTTGAGACAAGCCATCTACCACTGACATAGGTACTTACAATGATCAACTTTTATTTATGTAAAACCTTTTTTTTAATCCCAAAAGAAGAAAAAACTGTCGCTGTAACTGCTTATAAAATGTGAGCTGGAGTTTGGCTTCAATTTGTTAGTATATCTAAATATGCTAGTATATCTAACACTCCCCCCCCACCCCCAGATTAACAATGCTGCTGTGCCCTGTGCTCCCTTATCCTAAGCGGAGGCACTCTAATACAGATGGTGTGTTACTGGACAAATCACCAGGTGAAAACAGAGGGGGGAAAGCCTAAAAATAGAAAACGAATGCAGCCAACACATCTAATGATCAGTAAAATGCAATACATTACATTTTTGGTTTTGGGATTATTACTGCTTTATTAAAGGTACCAGGAGCTGAAACACTGCCGTATGTTGTATAAGTAATCACATTTTATTTTAGAAGTTCTCCCATCTCTTTTTTACCTGGATTATGTCACATAAAACTAATATACACAGCAAATGTAATCTATACCTCGGCATGTAAAATATCAAAATCCACCAGTGTACAGTTATTAATCCTAACACATGTATCAATTTTATTCGTTTTTATGACACAATAAACATCCAGATATAATGTGTGCCCCAAAATCTAAAATGTGATTTGGGTAGTGCCCGTGTCTTGTTGTTCAGGCTTCCCTCTCTGGGGCATGCTTTATCTCAATGTGAATGTCCCATGATTGTGCACAGATGGCTTACAAAGACTTGCAAACATGGTATATAATTACCACCTGCCCAGTAAAATCTGATTTCTACAGGGATGTTAAGCCTGGTTAAAAATCGGACTCTTCCAGGTTCTTTCTGGTTTTTATGTCCCAATCTTGTGTCCCCAAGGTAACCATGGAAACCAACCTGATGGAAACCTCTACACCCTTCTTATCATTGATTAGGTAATAAATCAGCCGTTATACCTAGAATACAAAATAAGTATTTATATCAGATATTGATCTCTTTCCCTTTTTCACTCTATATCCATGGTTATATGTTACTCCAGTTTTTATACTGGAAATCTCTTTTGCATTTGCCTCTTACCTTCTCCAATCTGCTGAGCCAGTGCAAATCACAGCTTTATACAGCCTGAAGAGCCAATGCTATCGATCGTTAACCAATCCCCAAGTGCCTAATCGTGAAAGCAATTACATACGCTGTACTTCATATTTTATCACTATGCCTTATTTTTTTCCTTATAACGGCTACATCATTTATAGAGGGCTTGTGTAACAACACAACAGGAGCGATTATCAGTCATTTAATAGACATCAGACTTGCTTCTGAGTACTACAATCTTGTTAGTAAAAGACGGTCCCTTATAGGGTAAAGAAAGCTTCCCACAAAGTTTCCTTATCTTTTTGCCCCCACCCTCCCCTAAGTAAGTGTGGTCCACCCTCCCCATCCCCCAAACTGCTATACTTACCTAGATCTCTTTCTGAGGTCTGTAGCCCTAATAACATCCCTGCTTCTCAATCAGCCATCCTCGCCTACCCTGTTTGGCCTAAAGAACATCTATGGGGCTGCTACACAGTCACCTACCAGCCCTCTTAGAAGCCTATGGGACTGAACCGTGCAGGTGGCCATGTCATGTCACAGGTGCTCCTGTCCTTCTTCCTCAGGTGTTAAGGAGATCCTCAATGCTGTAAATACAGGCTCTGAGCAGGTGTAGTCCACCCTCCCCATTCCCCTAATCTCTATAGGGAGTATAGAGACTTAGATCTTTTTCTGAGGCCTGTGGCATTGTCAACATCTCTCTGCCTGCTTCTCGATCAGTGATCCTCGCCCACACTGTTGGGCCCCCATGGACTTATAAGGAACGGAAACACAGCGATCTACCTGCTCCATTAAGTCCTATGGGGCTGAACCAGGCAGGAGGCCCAATCACGCCACAGGTGCTCTTCAGCATCTTCTTCCTCAGGTGGTGGGTAGATCCTAAGGCTACTTTCACACTGGGGCACTGGGGCGCTCAGCGCGCTGGTGGTTAAGCTGCGCTATATTTAGCAGCGCTTTACCATCGTTTTAGCGGCGCTGGTCGCCTGCTAGCGGGGCAGTTTTAACCCCCGCTAGCAGGCAAAAAAAGGTTAAAACCACCCGCAAAGCACCGCTGCAGCTGCACTTTGCAGGCGGGTTTGAAGCGCTGCCCCATTGTTTCCAATGGGAAGGGGCACTTTAGGAGCAGTAAATACAAAGATGCGGCTTGCAAGACTTTTTTGACTATCCTGCAAGAGGTGCCTCAGGCCTCAGGGCTTTCATATTGGAGTGCACTGAGGGGCTCTTTCAGGGCGCTTTGCAGGCGCTATTTTTAGCACTTTAGTGCCTGCAGAGGACCTCAGTGTGAAAGGGGCCTTAATGCTGTTGAGAGCAGAGCAACATCATTACTGCCCAACATCGCAACATCGGTATTACTTTCTACAGCACTCTCTTTTGAGTTCAGCGAAGAGGTGAGCTCTTGACGCTCTAGGTTCACAAGAAGTGAGTTGAAGGACACTGGTATGCTTCAACTCAGAAGAGGACTGCCACAGGAATAGTGAGAAGGTGAGTCTGTAGGGGACAGCCTGGAAAAGGGGTGAGTATAGCAGTTTCCATTTTAACTACAGCAGGGCAATTTATTTATTATTGGTATTTATATAGCACCAACAATTTACACAGCACTTTACACATATATATTGTACATTCACATCAGTCCCTGCCCTCAAGGAACTTACAATCTGAGGTCCCTATGTCACATTCATATATACACATACTAGGGCCATTTTACACAGGAGCCCATTAACCTACCAGCATGTCTTTGGAATGTGGGAGAAAACCCAAACAAGAAGAGGGAGAACATACAAACTTCAGGCAGGTATTGTCATGGTTGGGGTTCAAACCAATGAGGCCAGTACTGCCAGGCAGATGGGTTAGCTATTACACCACTGGGCTATACTTTTTCTAAGGTAAATTTGGGTTTTAAGGTAAGACAGTAAAATAGTAAGCATTATAATCTAAAACTAACTAAAACAATGTAATTGTATACATCTCTTACTTATATGCAGAATGTTCATGTATGAGGTGTGGTCAATATGAAACGTTCAGATTGTACTCAATGCCATGATGACAGTAGACTAAAGGTATCCATAATTGTCTATGAGACATTATATGTGCCTATAGTTCCCTTATAATGACAAGCTAAAAGGTAACATTCCTCAGTCATTTAAATACTTTAAAATGGTGGTAAACCTTCACATATACTAAGTGAAGTGAACAACCTCAGATGATATACAGAAATTAAATAAATCGTTCTAAATAGGTTTACTTGTTTATCTGCAGTCTTCTCCTCTCTATATCCCTTCAAATGGGCTGAAATGTTGAAATCTTTCCTCATCTGTCAGGAGCACAGAGGAGGGGGCGGAGAGGCTGCAGTTAGAGTGTGTGAGAGCTGATTGGAGGAAAGGAACACACCCCACTCACATAGCAGAAGAACTGTGTTCTGAATAGGCAAGCCCTCCCTCCCAACACAAATGTATCTCATGTGTCGGAAAATATCTCAGAAGTGACTCATGCTGATAACAGAGGAATGAAGCACTAGAGAGAAACGACACTCAGAGCTCTGGAGACGTGATACGTGATACTGAAGTCTAATTTTTTTTCTTTAAAAATAACATGTTATACTAACCTGCTCTGTGAAATGGTTTTGCACAGATCAGCCCAGATCTTCCACTTATTGGGTCCCTCTTCTGTGCTCTTGGCCCCTCCCTCCTGTTGAGTTCCGCCACAGCTCCTTGTACCCATTCAGACATGGAGCTACGGCCCGGCTCCATCCCCTTTCTCTCCTCATTGGCTCACTAACTTTGATTGACAGCAGCAGGAGCCAATGGCGTGGCGTGGCGCTGCTGTCTCAGCCAATGAGGAGAGAGAGAGAGTCCCAGACAGCCGGGTCTCTCGTGTAACATCGCTGGATGTAGATGGGCCTCAGGTAAGTATTAGGGAGTTGAGGGGGGCTGCTGCACACACAAGACTTTTTATCTTCATGCATAAAAATCATGAAGATAAAAAACCTTCTGACTTTACAACCACTTTAAAGCCTGTATATGCATAGTGGAACAAAACTTAAAATAAGTAACATTTTTAAAAATAATAATTTTTCTGCTATGTCCTATTTGTAATTTTTTAAACAAGCCTAAACATGTTCATCAAAATTAAAATATTATTTAGGAAACTTAAAAAATTCTGTTTCAAGTTTTCCTACTGGTTATGTATTAGAAATACATAATAAAAAAAACACAAGGACATCCAGAGGTCTTTAACCAGCGCTCCGGCACTGATGTACAGCGCATTCAGGCCTGTGCCAAGAGTAGACTGTAAATCTGAAATTTATGGTGAAAAGCTAAATTACTGCAGTGCAAGCTGGACCCAGGGGAGAGGAGTATTAGATGTATACACAATGACAGCTTGAAGGATCCCTAAATGTAATAAACGTATTACAAGTATTCAAAGGAGCAACTAATAGCAGACTCAGATATAAATGGAAAAAGTTTCTAAAGCTTGCTGAAGCTGAAGATATGTCAGATAAAACTGTACTCCTGAGGACATGTTTTAAAACCTTATGACAGCATAGTGCGCCTGTAGTAGGCTGTGTATGGCTGATAACAAATATGAACAGCTTGTCATATCCTTCATCAAGTATGTTGAAAAACTTATATTAGAACATTTACATATACAATATATCCTGTATATTACCGTAATAAATGGAACAAGAAGGTGAAAAATTCCTAATGTGTCAGCCAGTGCTGACTGGTACGGGTCTTAAGGGAGGAGGCTTAACAGTCAGCATTACCCAACTGCATTGTGTCTATGGGGGGTAACAAAGTGGTTGTAAAGGCAGAAGCTCTTTTACCTTAGGCTGGGTTCACACTGCTGCGGTGCGGGAACGCTGCGAATCTACTGCGGGTTCCCGCACCGCATGTCTCCCGCCGGCAGTTCACACTGCCCTATGCGAGCTGCTGGGAGTGTCAATGAAATGTTAATGACACCCCCATAGCAGCTTGCATATCGCTGTGCGATCTGCAAACTCGGACAGGAATCGGATCGCATGGTGAGAACACCATGCAATCCGATTCTGCAACGGACCGAAAAAAAGGGTCCTGTGCGAGTTTGGGCAGAATGCGATGCAAATTCAGCCATACTATCTGTATCGCACAGAGATCGCATATGATATTAACTGCAGTGCGGTGCAAATCATATGCGATCTCCCGCACCGCAGCAGTCTGAACCGGGCCTTAAAGTATACATAAAGACAAAACTTTTTTAAAAGTTTTGGCTAAAGTGGAGAGGGATTACAACCTCTGTCAGTTTTTATTTCTGTCTGTGCCCCCATTAGGGAGATTCACCCTCCTCTATTTGTCCGGTTTACCATTATCATTGAAAGTGAAAGTAAAGCAAAATCTCAAATTTTGGGTTGCCCCCAAAAAAGTAATAGAGGGGAAATCTTAAAATGATGATGCTAGTTCTGGTGACCTGGGGGTCCCCAAGGAATTCCCTTAATTTGCAGGGATTTTCTCTCATCTCCTATGTGGCTATGGGACAGGAAGTGAAGAGAAATCTCTAAAATGGGGCACAAAAAAATGTCATCCCTTGCTCTATCCAAAATGAAAAAATAAATGTTTTACTATAGTTCTACTTTTCACATTTACATTCTATGCATTAAGATAAAAAGCCTTCTGTGTGCAGCAGCCCCCCTCAGCCCCCCTAATAGCCCCCCCCCAAATACTTTCCTGAGGCCCAACTAGATTCAGCTATGTTGCACGAGAGACTCGACTGTCCGGGACTCCCTTCCTCATTGGCTGTGTCAGCAGTCGGCGCCATTGGCTCCCCCTGCTGTCAATCAAAGTCAGTGAACCAATGAGGAGAGAAAGAGTGTGGGGCAGGGCTGCGGCTCCTTGTCTGAATGGACACACAGAGCTGCAGCTCGGCTCGGGTGCCCCCATAGCAAGCTGCTTGCTGTGGGGGCACTCAACAGGACGGAGGCTGACTGATTGACAGCAGCTGGAGCCAATGGAGGAGGGAGATTCCACGGAGAGCCAAGGCTCTTGTGCACAATGCTGGATCGCAATAGGGCTCAGGTACGTATTGGGGGGGGGGGGGGGGCTGCACACAGAAGGTTTTTTACCTTCATGCATAGCATACATGAAGGTAAAAAACCTTGAACCTTTAGAACCATTTTAAAGCGGAGTTCCACCCAAAAGTGGAACTCTCACTTATATGCTACCCCCCCTCCGGTGCCACATTTGGCAACATTCAGGGGGAAGGGGGGAAGGGGGGAACAGGGGACGCAGTAGGGAACCAGGAGTGAAGCCGAAAGTCTTCACTGCCTGGTTCCCTTACCAGGAATGTCGGCGGCAGCACCCGGGAGTCGATCTGAAGATCGGCTGGGGTGCCGACATTGCAGGCTCCCTGAACAGGTAAGTGTACTAATATTAAAAGTCAGCAGCTACAGTATTTGTAGCTGCTGACTTTAAATTTTTTTTCACCCAGGCTGAACCTCCTCTTTAAGTACATAGTGAGATTCTGCCCTAAACTTTCCAGGAACCACCCCAGGTTTAAGAGATATGATACACCTGTTTTGTCTGGAAATTATTGATTTTAAACCCCAGTTCATTTTACATGGTCTTTTTTCATCTACATTGATGATTTATTCATACTTTGTTCCACATGAAGTCATATTTTTTTAAATATTCAGGCATAAGTAGCAGATGTTTTAGTTTTTTTTTCCTTTTTTTAGTTCCCTGTATGTGATTTGTGATTGAGTATTCATCTCCCTTCCCTGCACAAATACATAGTCACCTATTTACATTCTTATCATATCTCCTGGTTTTTATAAGCTAATTAGGGAGGAGAAGGATTAAGGCTTGCATTTGCCTATACAGTGTAAACACACTTGATATCTTTGGTGCCCAGAATGTCCTGATGCTGTGTACAGCTGCTCATAAACATGCATGGGTGTTGGCAGCTCGGGTGCCCCATAGCAAGCTGCTTGCTGTGGGGGGCACTCAACAGGAGGGAGGGGCCAGGAGCACCAAAGAGGGACCCGAAAAGAGAAGGATCTGAGCAGGTAAGTATAACGTGTTTGTTATTTTTATAAAAAAAAAAAAAAACAAGACTTTAATATCACTTTAAGTTTCCAATTTTTCATTAAAGAATGCCAGGCATTTCTTGTTAAAAAAAAGAATGCCAGGCAAATTACAATAATTGGATTTTTTTTTTTAAAGCTGGCGTCCTCTCTCCAGGAATTACCCTAATAAAAGCCACCTTGTGGCCAGGGGGGGATTATGGTCACTGAAGGCATTTTATTGCTATCTACAGCAATGGAATAGTTGTGTCACTATGACAAATATCTATTGCATTTCCTGCTGAAACATTTCCTGATGAGGATGAAGGTAGATAGGCAAGCCCTAGAATAAAATGATCATGTAGGAGGAGCTGAGATTAGGGTACTGGAAGCGTAAGGAATGTTTAAAGGCATTTTTGGTCAAATCTTGTGTACAATATTTTCATATTTGATATTGTAGCTCTATCACCCAAGGAGACATGTCATGCCCAGATCCCTCCTTTCCACTTGATTTATTTAAAATGTTGCCGCGAGGTGCATCATCGTGGGAAGGAAAATATACATAGGGAAAAGGGTACACGTCACAATGTGTTTTCATCACAGTGTTCCTCTTGTCTTTCCTATTTGCTCCAGCTTAGGAAGACTCCATGTTGAAATAATTAAAGTTTTGTTTTATCCATCTCTTTTCCATTTAAGGTAATAATTTATCAAGGTCAGTGATATCTTTCACAGGCGTTAGACAGTAAAGTGGATTACCCTCATTAGCACTAATGTACAGGCAGATCTGAAGTCTACTTTCTCTGCATATTGTTGAAAGGAGTCCCAGCAGCACCTACTCTATAAACGCTCTAAGGTCCAGTCCATTAAATATTCATTGAGATAAATATTTCAGCAAAAGAAACCACCTATATTGCTGCCCCACTCAATATGAGTTAATTGTTTTATCTCCATTATGGTCAGAGCAATTAGCAGTGGAATCTCTGCTCCTGTGATGGCATCCACTAATGATATCATCCCATATCCTGCCACAATCGTATATGGTGGCAACACTTACATTATCACTACCAAGAAACAAACAAATAGTAGTATCTAATTGTTTTTTTATTAAAATTTGTATCTAATTTCTATGTTTATCATTTAACTTGATTTAATAGTATTTGTGGCAGAACAGCCAATCCACCTGACCTCTTCACTAATTTCTTTGCAAAACCAAACGTACATATTTTTCCTATTTTTCATTACTCTGAAATGTGATCTTTTGTGCCCCCAGGGACCCTTTAGTACCAATGTGGTGTAACTGAGCTGTGGCTGGGGGCACCCGCCCTGCACATGGTGGTACGTTTTGCTGTGCACGTGCTCACCACTGCCTGGAACCAGGCGGGAACTACTGCCATGTGAAAGTCTAACATTAAGGCTACACTATATCACTAAAAATAGAGCCTGCAAAGCCCCTCTCCTCTCACTCGCTTTCACACTGGAGCGGTGCGCTAGGACGCTCAAAAAAGTCCTGCAAGCAGAAAGTTAGCGGGCCAAAAAGCACCGCAAAAACTATGGTAAAAAAATAGAGGCGCCTTACCGCTGACACCCTCCCGCTCCAGTGTGTAAGTGCCCTAAGGCAGTGCCCCGACTTAGCCCCTATTCACACCAGTGAGACTTGTCATATGGTTTGACAGGTTCAAATCCCATGTCAAGTCACACCCTATTAGGTTTAATGTAGAAAAATTTAAAATAATGCATTTGGGTTGCAAAATCATAAATGCAATATACTCATTAAGGGGGAGAACCTCTGGGGGAACCTATGATGGAAATGGACCTGGGGGTCCTAGTAGATGATAGGTTCAGCCATGGCATGCAATGCCAAGCTGCTGCAAGCAAAGCCAATAGAATATTGGCATGCATTAAAAAGGGAATTAACTCCAGAGATAAAACGATAATTCTCCCGCTCTACAAGACTCTGGTTCGGCCGCACCTAGAGTATGCTGTCCAGTTCTGGGCTCCAGTCCTCAGGAAGGATGTGCTGGAACTGGAGAGAGTCCAGAGAAGGGCAACAAAACTAATAAAGGGACTGGAGGATATTTGTTATGAGGAAATATTACAAGCGCTGAACTTATTCTTTCTGGAGAAGAGACGCTTGAGAGGGGATATGATTTCAATGTACAAATACCTTACTGGTGACCCCACAATAGGGATAAAACGTTTCCACGAAAGGGAATTTAAAAAGACACGCGGCCATTCACTAAAATTAGAAGAAAAGCAGTTTAACCTTAAAATGCGTAGAAGGTTCTTTACTGTAAGAGCGGTAAGGATGTGACTTTTTTTTTGTTTTCTTTTATTATTATCATATGTTAACATTCATTGCAGTGACAGGCTGTAATGTTTAATTTATAGGTGGAAAGTCCACTTTAACCACTCAAACTGTTTATGCTGCACTATCCACTTTATCCAGCTCTCAAACTACATGGTTGCCAAATGTCTCAGATATTTGTTCTAGGTTGCATCACCCTAATTTGAGTTACTAAGCATGTGTAGTAATGCAAAAAAAAAAAAATTAGTCGAGGGGATCGCAAAAGTAAGTGGCAGTTCCTATATTATTAGGGGTGGCGCTGCCCACAAAATGGGCCAGATATGGGTGGGCGTGCCAACAAAGTGATCAGTGCTAAAAGGTCCAGTTACAACTTTATTCCGATAAAGGCCATGTGTACAATCCAAAAAGTAGCCAATGCTTTTCGAGGGTCCAAAGCCCCATACACACGCGCGGATTATCCGAGGACCAGGTCCGTCGGACCATGTCCGTCACACTTTGTCTGATGTTGGTTTTGCGTACACACGGTCGGACAAAGTTGTCGGAAAATCCGATCATTCTGAACGTGGTGACGTTTGTTGCCTACGACGGGACTACGTAGAGGCTAGTAGCCAATAGCTTTGGTCTTGTAATGTGATCTGAGCATTCTAAGATCTCCATATACCTCTGATATTAATACAATATCCCCTCCACAGTCCTGGCATTCCTATTCAAGGGGGAATACTGAATTCATATCAGATGGATATGGAGATCTTTTTATGTTCTTTATAGCCCTTATGCAGTGGGCACTCTTGGACCCCCAAAATGCATTGGATATTTTCTGGATTGTACCCTTGACTTTTATTGGAATAACATATTATATTTGGACCTCTTAGAAGAGAAGTGGTGTGGTGCTTCAATTTTTGCTTCATTAGACTACAAGCCAAGGAAACTGTGGAGATCCTCTGGGGTGTAGAAGCTGTCTGCCCAGGAGCCAGATAATTTACATCATCAATACTTTAATATAATGATACCAGGGAGATAAATATATTATTATTTATTTTCTTTTTACTTACCTCAACTCTAAGAGAGTGATGAGGAAAGCGTGACTATAAAGTGTGGGCCGTAGATGGGGTTGACATTGGCCCGATAACTGGAACAAACATTTTAGAAAGTATAAAATTGTGTCGGTTATCTGCAAAGAAGAAACATGCAGTGGAAAAATGCACTGGTGGGTTGAGTTGATGCTTTATTTGTATTCATTCTTCAAGATCCATGTGATTGAGAAAGTGGCATGGGTGTGTCCTTTGTCGAATTATTTGGTATTAAACGTGTTTCCTATTTACCTTGATTTGGGAAATCTGTGCACATGCACTACATTACCGTACTAGTGTACAGCCACCTTCACCCATGCATGTCTATGAGCGACTGACTGTACACAGCACCAGGACATTCTGGGCACCAAAGATATGAAGTGTGTTTACACTGTATAGGTAAAAAACTTCTCCTCACTAAAAATATTAGTTTATAAAAACCGGGAGATATGATAATATCGTAAAAAGGTGACTAATTGTGCCGGGAAGTGAGATAAAAGGAGGTTTTATTTGAATACTCAATCACAAATCACATGCAGGAAACTAAAAAAAATTAAATAAAAAAAAAATGAAACATCTGCTACATACTGTATGCCTGACTATTTAAAAAAAAAATATATGACTTCATGTGAAACAATGTATGAAACAATCATTAATGTAAATGAAAAAGACCATGTAAAATGAACTGGGGTTTAAAATCAATAATTTCCAGACAAAACAGATGTATCATATCTCTTTAACCTGGGATGGTTCCTAGAAAGTTTAAGGGAGTAGCTCACTATGTACTTAAAGTGGTTTTAAAGCAGGGGTCTCAAACTGGTGGCCCTCCAGCTGTTGCAAAACTACAAGTCCCATGAGGCTTTGCAAGGCTGACAGTTACAAGCATGACTCCCACAGGCAGAGACATGATGGGACTTGTAGTTTCGCAACAGCTGGAGGGCCGCCAGTTTGAGACCCCTGTTTTAAAGGCTCAAGGTTTTTTACTTGCATGCATCCTTGGGAGCAAGCCTGCTCAGGTGCCCCCATAGCAAGCTGTGTTCTCTGGGGGCACTTGGCAGGAGGGAGGGGCCAGAAGCGCTGGCGGGGGACCTGAGAAGAGGAGGATCTGGGCTACTCTGTGCAAAACCACTGCACAGAGCCGGTAAGTATAAAATGTTTATTATTTTATTTTTTTTAATTTGCATTTAATATCACTTTAATGGATGTACTTTACAAAATATTTTTTTTTACAATGTCACCCTCACCGTCAGGCCCACCTATGCTAAGTGGTTCTTCATAGGTACATTGAAAAGCATCCTCAGAAGAAACAAAAAGAGGGGGTTTACCATGTGCAGCAGAGGTAAAGAGGTGGTTATTCTGTGAATTTACTACCTCCAATAGTGGGATTTTTAAGGCAATGTAATAAAAAATTCATGTATATAAAACATTTTTTTTATTAAAAGACAGACAATTTGTACAAATTTCATATATAGTCCATATAGAAAATATACCATAAAACATGAACATGTCATGAATCATACAAGAGCGGCAATTTCAATAATGAGACAAAAAAATTATTATGACTCTAGACGGTGGTTATTCTCTGCATAATTATCAGACACACATTTTTCCATCATTATTATGATTATTTATGGTTGCAATGTACCTTGCACTAGTATTTTGATTATTATAGTTATTTTTTACTTTATATTATCATACAGAAATTTGAAGGCTGGCTTCTCATCTCTGTGCTGTGGGAATGAGCACATTAGCTATCCTGTTATCGCAATGCTTGAAAGCACACGTGTTGTGGTGTGTCAGTGCCATTTATTCTTAATGACACCTCAATGCACCTTTGGCAATGCATGTGTGTTTCAACACACCTCAACATACTGTAATGCACTACCATGTGTTGTTGTGCACTGACTTTCAAAAAAAATACCTACTACCTTTGGGTATTGTAGTGCACTAGGAGACCATTCAGATGAATGAGCTGATCTAACACAATGCATGTAAATATGCAAAAATTCATCAACGCACTTTGTGTTAACGCATTGCAATAGTGTGAACCTCAGCCTATAAAAAGAAGAAAATGTTCTGTGTAAAAGTAATGATCCTAGCAGACAGGAGCTCCAATGTACTCCAAATGTTGGGTGTCAACAGGCTCTAGAGATGGAAATCTGGCCCTGGTTCTTGGAGTCAAATCTACGCACATGCTATTGTGGGCTGTCCCTGTGATAGCAAATGTTTATCCCATGCTCCAAACCTGCAGGCCCACATGTGGCACACATGTTTGTGTGAATAGAAAGTATAAAGCCATACATTTATACAATGATACACTGAGGTTCAAAGTGCACAGTCCTAGTTGGTCACGCATGTTGAATATGCAAGTAGTTTACTCCTCCGACAATAGGTGCAAGCTTCCAGTGGTCAATGGCCACTCCATGAATTTCACTTCCAAGCACAATATAAAAGAAGCCACTCTCCATTAAAAACCTTGTGTACCGTATATTTAGTTTGTAAACAAATAGTATCAAGTCCACAAGTACATACAAGTACCTGTAAATACAAAAGCAGCGCATCTGTCAGTTCATAATATGACCGGCTTTCATATGATTACTACACATATGTTGGTCCTGGTGATAATTGGTAAATGTGCACCTTATCCAAGATCCTCAAACTGTGCATCACACTCCCCTAAGGCCCCATTCACACCTGAGCGTTTTGTAGCTTGAAGCCTGAAGCTACAAAACGCTGGAGGGGAAAAAAATCGATTATTCTCAATGAAGATGGTTCACATCTCCACTCCATGTCGCTGAAGCCGAATGCCTGAAGCTCAAACAAGTTCTGGACCATTTTGTCGCTCAAATCGGGGCGGGTTTGGGCGTTTTTCTTCTTTTTACATAGGTGACCTTTTGCCCTGCACAAAATCGGCGTAAAAAAACGCTGCAAAATCGCGGTAAAAAACGCTGCAAATTTTCTGCCTGAAAACCCTACGCTCAGGTGTGAATGGGGCCTAAGGGGTTCTCACTCACCAGATATAAGTACATTTCAAGCCTTGAAATGCTTACATAGCTGTCATCCACATCAAAAGCTGGGTCAGAGCTGAATATCTCCTCCACAGGTACTCGGGTATATAGGAAGAAAAACTCCACATAGCGTGATTCCGTTTACCTTTTAGTGCAGTTCCCAACTTCTTAAAAACACTTTCCAACAATATGGAATTGATGAACGAATATACATATGCGAGCATTACCAACAGTCCATTGAGAGCAGGAGACGATAAAACTTAAGAGCAGCCTCCGCTAGCCACTTCCGGTTCTCTCTCTCTAGCCGTGGAACGCAAACGTCACTTCCGGTCGCAGTAAGGCCACACCCTATTTTATCCAGCCATTGTTCTCATCCGATCCTGTCTGCCAAAAACATACGGATGGGGGATCCATTCCCCATTCATCCGGTGGATCGGATGACCACCCTATAGAGATATATGTCTGCTCTGCCTAGTGGAGCAGACACTGACCTGTCATCCGCCTGCTCAGTGGGGATTAGCGGAGAGATCCCCTGCTGAGCAGAGATGCGCATTACGGAGTCTGCCCCGTGTGAAAGGGGCCTTAAGTGCAAAATCTCTGCACTTTTTGGTTTCCACACAGTTCAATAGGAATTGGAGGTAGCCAGTTATTAGAAGTAAATTCCTTGTGCGTAAAATAATTCTCTCTATTCTGGTCTGTCAGGCGTGGGAAGGGTCAGGGAAATCTTTTCCTGTGTCTGATTTAGCTCTGTGTGTCTTCCTTGCTTTGTCGCTGCATTTCCTGGCTGTAGCCTCAATTTCATCACCCATCCTCAGTAATGACACAGTGCATTATGACTTGTCTGGGCACAAGGGAACCATATTTCTAGTACACAGACAGCATTAGGATGCATCTGTTCTTTTCTTTTTTTCTTTACAAAAGTGAACTCAATGTGCTTCGAACCATAATGGGTTTGATTTACTAAAGGCAAATAGGCTGGTAACTTTGCAAGAGAATTTCCCCTTAGCTTAGTGAATGTGATGAAACTCTGCTTCCATCATCCAATAATATGCATGTAAAGATTTTTTTTTTTATTTTTTTTTTTATTTCCTTGCACATGATTGGATAGTTGTTGAAAATTAGAAAATTAGAAAATTAAACGTCTATCTCATTTAGAAACAGTTTATTTGCCCTTAGGGTTTGTTTACACTTGTTACATGGTTAGTCAGGTTGAAAAAAAAGACACAAGTCCATCTAGTAAAAAGATAAAAAAAACAAATAGAAAACCTCCATACCTGCATAACCACAGTTGATCCAGAGAAAGGCAAATCAACAAAGCACAGTCCAAATTGCTCCAGCAGGGGAAAAAATTCCTTCCTGATCCCCCATGAGGCAATCAAATATTCCCTAGATCAACTAACCCTTGCCTTCCACAGTAGATCTGTTTTAACCCCTAAAATCCTTCACCACCACATCCAAATTCAGTTGAATGGGCCAGTACCACCCCCCCCAAACACATCAGGGGGTAGGTATTTTTGTCATACCATGATGCAAAGCATCTCGGCCACTGCACATGTACACCCCTATCTGCTGCAGCTTAAGGGGGAATGGTTGGGGGGTGGTAAAAACATGGTATAACTGTGTGTATTTAACACCACCCTACCTCCCTACAGCAACTGTAATCGAGGCCTTAGTAAATCAACCCCAATGTACTTGCAATTATTCATTACGCTTGCCGTTTTACAAAGAAAATAAGTCAGAATTTCCAATACCAAGACTGAAAAGGTCACAAGAAATGTTTGAGGCTACGTCTGCTGACGTTTTAGTTCAACAGCAATATGCTGCACAGCAAGCAAAAGAAATGTCTAGCAGATGCATATGAAAGCAAAACTCCAGCATCTCTTGTGAACATGTGTTAGAAATTGGATGTACATCTCATGATCTAAGCTACTGTACAAAGTGCTGGCAGGAAAAGTGCTTTTCCTCCACATCATATGACCCACGGACGTCTCCTTGATGCTGCTATTTTTCCTTCTGAACCTTAGATTTGTCAGCTCAGTGTGACGTAGACCACAGGAGGCTTCCAAACTTCTGACTATAAGCCATCCTTACATGCACACCACTAGGATCTGTTAAAGATTACCTGCACTGTGGATGATGTGCACATAAAGGCAAGTGGATGGCAAAATAATTATCAATAGTATTTTCTGTGGTCTCCCTGTCTCCCTGCAGCTGATTTCTTTCACCATTACTGACTTGCCCTGTTTTGCACTATGGGGGCAACCATCTTGGTATAGGAGTAGAGCCAAGCTTTCTTTTCCTTGTCAGAACTCCCCCCTGATGACTGGTGGGGAATAACCAAGGAGCAGCAGGAGAGGTGGCGGAAGTAAAGTTCCACAGAATAGATCAAACAGAAGCAGAAAGATTCTTGTACTAGAGGTTCAAGTACCCAGTTATAACTTCCTCTCCGGTAAGTAGCACAGCGAGCAGCACAGTAGTGACATCATCAAATCTCACCTCGAATTTCATGAGACTAGTAGTCAGAGATAGCAATTCCCTAGGCTAGATGATCTCATGCTGCAGATATACAGCTATGAGTATCAGGAAATGCATTGCTATTTTACAAGAGAAACTTAAAGCAGAAGTCGAGTCTGATCCTAAATCCAGCCTAAACTTAAATCTGCTCCCGCCCTATTCTAAGCCCTATACTAACTAACCTGTAGATGAAAGATGTCTATACTTACCTATTCCCTAGGTGCTCTGGTCCAGTCACATGATCGGCTCCCGGTGGCGGTTTCAGGGGAGAAGAGGCACAGCTCACAACGGATGGCCCCATAATAAACCTATGGGTGACGTCACCACATAGGCATTGCACCCTTTGTCGGCAGTCTCTCCTCTTCACTGAAGCCGGCCATTGGGGAGATCACACAGCCAAACTGGAGCGCCCAGGAAATAGGTAAGTATACACATTTTTCCTCTACAGGCTAGTTAGTATGGGGCTTAGAATGGGGGTGGGAGTAAGTTTATGATTAGATGGGATTAGAGTGGGTTTCTGCTTAGTCCTGGTTCACACCTTTGTGGGTGGTTCCCCGCTGCACATCGCACACGCTCCCGCTGCCGCAACTACCCGCACAGAAAACATAGGGGATGCGTGTGAGTGACATTAATACTTGCAGTTTCCGTGCGGTCTGCGATTTAAAAAATGATGCAGGGACCTTTTTCATGCATTTCAGGAGCACGGCTGCCCAATCAAATTAATGAGCTGTCGTGCGCAAAATGCTTTCAGCCCCTTCCTGTCCACATACAGTAGCTCCACGGTTGGCTGCTCATAATTGCTTATTACTGGCTTCCTGATAGTGATAATTCAGGGCTTTTTTTCTGGGGGAACATGCTAGAACAGCATTCTGGCACCTCCGCCAAAGACTGTGAGGGAGAAAATATGTTTCCATATGGCTTAGCAGGGTGGCTGCAGAGTGAGCTGGCCCCATAAGCCAATACAACTAAGGTAGTTCTGGCTGAGAGCGGAAGTCGGAGTGACATCATCTGCACTCTGCCTCCCCCTGCAGATCGGATGCTACATTTAGAGGCAGCCGCAGTTGTGTGGAAGATCTGCACTGCGGGTAGCCTGCCCTGGCTGCTCAGTGCTCACTGTGCTGTGGAGGAGATAGTGGAGTAGAGATAAGTTGTTATAGATTGCTTTTTTGGTAAATTGACCATGTTACTAGATAGGGCTCAGTCTGTTAAAGTGGTTGTTTTTCCATTTTTTACATTTTTACCTACAGGTAAGCCTATAATAAGGCTTACCTGTAGGTAAAATGAATATATCCTAAACCTGTACGGTTTAGGAGGTATTCACTTTGCATGCACCTGCTGACTTCAGCGGCAGATGCGCTGTGAATGCCCGGCTGAAGGTCCGTCAGACGGCCGGACCATCGCGGCTCCGGCCACTCACACCGCTGGACCCGCGAACCCGGAAGACATGCTGAGGGCAAAATGTCAGCTCCCTCGGCATGGATCAGCCTGTGATACAGGGAACTCGTTCCAAGGTAAGTATTTCATAATGAGCTAGTATTATGCCTTTGCCTTACAGGGTGTTTTTTATTTATTTTTTACATTTTTTTTCTGAGGGTAAACCACTTTAATGCTGCTTGGGTGTGGGCCTATGGCTGTCTCTTTGCTGGATGGGGCAGTCTCTTTGCTGGATGGGCGAGTCTCTTTGCTGGATTGGGCTTTCTCTTTGCTGGATTGGGCTGTCTCTTTGCTGGATTGGGCAGTCTCTTTGCTGGATTGGGCAGTCTCTTTGCTGGATGGGGATGTCTTTTTGCTGAACGGAACTGTCTCTTTGCTTTATTGGGATGTCTCTTTGCTGGATGGGGCAGTCTCTTTGCTGGATTGGGCTTTTTCTTTTCTGGATTGGGCTGTCTCTTTGCTGGATTGGGCTGTCTCTTTGCTGGATTGGGCAATCTCTTTGCTGGATGGGGATGTCTTTTTGCTGAATGGAACTGTCTCTTTGCTTTATTGGGATGTCTCTTTTCTGGATTGAGATTCCTCTTTGCAGGATGGGGCTGTCTCTTTGCTGGATATAGGAGATGTTTCTGATGTGAGAAGCAAGGAGAGAAGCAGAGAATGTTGAAATCATCTGGAAGTGCCTCTAAACTTATTTTGGTAAGCGCTGGGGAGTTTTAATGTTTTGTAAATTTTACTGCATTGCTTTTTATTAAAAAATTCCATACAAATATTTTACTTGGTTCCCTGTTCTCTAGGAGGTGTGTAGGGGTGGAGACAAGGGGCAATTCTAGGGTCAGTTTGGGGCCAGGGACAAGCGTGACCTAGGAGAGTTGGGTGCGTTCCTGCACCTTTTCTCTGAGAAAAAAAAAGCCCTGGTGATAATGGTAGACCATGCGTACACTGTTTGCGTTGGCATGGCTGCTTTAGTTGGCATGTCTAGTCTTCACCAAGGGTGGAAATTACAAGGTGACAATGCAGTTGTTACCCCAGAAAAGGACCTCTAATCTTGCACTATATTTCAGCTTCCACTCATGACGGGGTACTACGGAATATAAATTTTCAATTTGCATACTGAACTTTTCAATATGCCTTTTTATGAGCTATATATACTGTACATACATATATGCTGTACTGTATATACACATGTATGTGCTGTCTTGCAACTCTTGCCAGCAGCAGACACATTTATACATTTTTATTGATCAAGTTCTAACTATGACATCCCCAAATTATATCAACATGGTCGGAAAGACTTGACAGCTCCACTTAGCAAAACAGACACATCCAGCGCTCAGCTTCAAGCGTCCAGGGAGATGACGGAAACAGTTGTGTTTGGTAGATTCAGAGACCGAAGTGACAGCCATTAAATTTAATTACCATCATTGCTGGGTGAGTGTTATCAGCCAGAGGTATAGAGCAGTGAAGACATGACAGAGGGGCTACTTTTAATGCTTTTTTCAAACATAATATCTGATTGTTCCCTTGCCTTAATTACAGCATACTTAAGTGCCACCGATTGTGGGAGGGCAACTCTGCAAATAATAAAGACAGTTTCCGCTACCATTAAAATGTTCCCTGTGCACGGCGCAAGTTAACCTGGTGTTCTGGGAAGACGCTCGGCTTCAATTAATATGCAGGTCGCAGTCTGACACCAGGGCACCGGAGTACTAAATTCAGTTAGCAATTATACAGATTTCCATTTGTATTGTCATTGATATTCAAATTTTTGGTAACCTTTAATAACACTTTCACATTACTTGGGTAAAGAAAATGTATTTTAAAAGTAGAACTCTAGTAGAGTAGTAGAATGCTGCCAGCATTGGGAAATTCTGAAAAGCCATAACATTAAATTAGCCAAGATTAATTAATTTCCAGGAACCTGCTTGATTTCCAGTAAAAAAAAAGTGCATCAAGAGGAAAATTCTAATTAGGTTTTATATAATTTAACTATATAGAGATCAAGAGTAATATTTTGAAATCAACTTTAAAAATGTATTATCAACTTCCTGGCTTGACATTGTAAGGCAGAGAAGTAAAATCATCAACTTTGTAAGTTGTATTCCTGATTTATGCATGCACAAGTCAAGTGACACAAAGCTATTTTCTTATTCTCCAAAAACAATCAATCCATACACATCCACGATTTAATGGCCCTGTTATCTATTATTCATGAAATTGTTTCTTTCTGTGTTTTCTGCCTCCATGAGCTCCCAAACCTCTCCATTTCGCCCATCACTACCGTATGTTTGGAATGAGCGATGCACGTCAGTTGTGGTCATCTACACTGCTCTATACATAGTACACATCCCATAGTCAATAGTCCATCTCAGGAGCAAGCAAAAGAGTGCGGTAGACATGTGCAGTTCATTTTGTTCCGAATTGAACTTCGGATTAATTTTTTAGTTATTCAGAAATTCGGATGTATGCGAATCTTCAAATGACTTTAGTAACAAATTTACTAAATTTACAAATTCAGAATCCAAAATAACGAAACAAAATTTTGAACGAAATTCAAATTCAAATAGTTTTCTAATCAAATTTGAATCATTTTCTAATCAAATTTCCAAATAAAATAAAATAAAATAGATACTAAAGTAATAGAATAGAAAATAATAGAATAGAGTAAAACAGATCAGAATACAAAATAAAAGAATAAAAAAAAAACTGAATAGAAAAAAAAGGCATAGAATAGAAAATCCAAAAATAGAGTACAACAGAACAACATAGAATAGAAAATAAAAGAACAGAATAAAATGAAATATAAAATAAAGGAATACAATAGACTGGAAAATAGAATAGAATATAATAGAAAGAAATAACCATCTTCTAAAATTCAAATTTCAAATAGAATACATTTGAATAGAAAAGAATAGAAAGAAAATAAAAGAATATAACCATTTCCAAAAATTCTAATAAAATAAATTTAAATAGAATAGAAAAGAATAGATTAGAATAGAATATAAAATAAAAGAATAGAATTGACTAGAATAGAAAAGAAAAAAAAATAGAATAGAATAGAATAGACAATAGAATAGAAAGAATATAACCATCTTCCAAAATTCGAATTTTGAATAGATTAAATTTCTAATTAGAATAGAATAGAATAGAAAATAAAATAGTAGGATAGAAAAGAATAGAATAGAATAAACACAAGAAAAGAATAGAATGGAATAGAAATAATATAACCATCTTCCAAAATTTGAATTATGTAAATTTATGTAAATAACGAATCAAAACTAAACTAAACTTTTTTCGTTCTGCACATGTCTAGAGTGTGGTTACATTTCCACATACAATGGGACCATGGAGAACAAATGTTGCCACTCTCCAACAGAAAGTCGAATCAAAGGAGACAAAAAAGGAATTTGGAAATTTGGTTGAGGCTGAGACCAATTTACGGTACTTTTAAATTTAGAATTCATACTTGAGTAGAATTTTCTTTTTTAAAACCAGAATTTAGTGTCATTTTACAGTAGATTTAAACCATATCCTTTTATTTCATATATACCACATGATAGGTAATCATGCTAAGTTAAACTCACAATGTAAAAAAATCCAGAAATCCTTTTTTGTCTCTTTATTAAGCAGTCAAGTAACTGATATTCAGCTGTTATAATCCACAGGGCCGAAGCAGTGGGCGGGACTAAGCCACAAAGTGTCATGTGTGCACCACTGTTGGCTTAATATCAGTGGTGGCTGGTGCTTCATTTATGGGGGGGGACAAACCCCCCCATCAGACCCGCACTTACCCCATCCAAGTCATGGCTTCCCAGGCTTCTCCTCCCGGCTAATCCGGTCTTAATATGAGCCTCCTGTCCTGATTGGCGAGCAGAAGCCGAAAGACAATAGCCAATATTGATTCGCTAATGTCCCAAGTGGGTGGGTTTGGGGTGCAGTGCTCTGCGCCCCGAGCCCAACCTTTTTGAAGCCAGTTAAAGCCTCAGGCTCTAATCATGTGGTTAAAAAAAAAAAAACTCCGGCACCCCGCATGGAGATTAGGGGGGAGGCACCCCTTATGGACGGGCTGAGCTCTCCTCCTTCCCCCGCCGCCTGGCCATTCACAAAGCGCAGCGAGCTTCAAGCATACGCAGAAAGGAACCGACTGTAAAGCTGCAAGGCTTTACTGTCGGTTTTCCTTAGTCGAGAAATGGCGGCGGCAGCACCCGAGAGCCAATTGAAAAATCAGCTCGGGTGAGGACACAGCTGGATTCGTGGACAAGTAGGTGTCCTAATAATAGAAGTCAGCAACTACAGTATTTGTAGCTGCTGACTTTACATTTTTTTCTGAAGGAGCCCAGAGCTCCACTTTAACCACTTACCAACCAGGCCATAGATAAATGAAGGCTACAGCGCGGTCGGATAACTCGAGGAGGGTGTACAATGACATCCACCCAGAATTGCGCGTCTCGGATCGGGGTAAGGGCCAATGACGGAGAGATCACTTGACAACAAACCAAAGCATGTCCGATTTAGCTCCTCCCTCTCCTTGCACCGATCGGTACAGCGTGCAAGGAGAGGAGGGAGGTGCTGCAGCAGCGCTGTGGGCTCGATCTGAAGCTCCCACAGTGCTGATCTGTGCCCATCCATGGCTCATCCATCCATCCTCATTCATGCTCATCCATCCATGGCTCATACATCCCCATCCATGGCTTATCCATCCATCCTCATTCATGCTCATCCATCCATGGCTAATCCATGGCTCATCCATCCCCATCCATGGCTCATCCGTGCCACATCAGTGATCATCCATGCCACGTGAGTGCTCATCTGTGCCACATTCATGCCACATGGGTGCTCATCCTTGCCACATCCATGCCACATGAGTGCTCATCCGTGCCACATCAATTCTCATTCATGCCACATCCATGCCACATCAGTACTTATCCATGCCACATCAGTTCTCATCCATGCCACATCAGTGCTCATCTGTGTCACATCAGTGCTCATCCATGCTCCATCCATGCCACATCAGTTCTCATTCATGCCCCATCCATGCCACATCAGTGCCACATCCATGCCACATCAGTGATCATCTGTGCCACATCCATGCCACATCAGTGCTAATCCATGCTACATCCATGCCACATCAGTGACCATCCGTGCCACATTAGTGATCATCCATGCCACATCCATGCCACATGAGTGCTCATCCATGCCACATCCATGCCACATGAGTGCTCATCTGTGCCACATCCATGCCACATAAATGCTCAACCGTGCCACATCCATGCCACATGAGTGCTCATCCATGCCACATCAATTCTCATCAGTGCCTCATCTGTACCACATAAGTGCTCATCCGTGCCACATCAGTGCTCATCCATGCCACATCAGTTCTCATCCATGCCACATCAGTTTTGATCCATGCCACATCAGTGCTCATCTGTGTCACATCTATGCCACATCAGTGCTCATTTGTGCCACATAAGTGTTTATCCACACCACATCCATGCCACATAAGTGCCCATCAGTGCCTCAAAAAAGTGCAATAGGTAGTCAAATTAGATTTGAAATTTATGCCCCTTGAACACCTGACGATACTACCTGCATGTTGGACCTCTGTATGTGGCCAGGTTGTGTAAAAGTCTCACACATGTGGTATTGCCATACTCAGGGGTAGCAGAATGTGTTTTGGGGTGTAATTTTTGCTATGTACATGATATGTGTTAGAAATATCTTATGAATTGACAACTTTGTAATCTGTGTAAAACAAAAATGTGTTTTCATTTTCTTTCCACATTTTCCAAAAACCTGTGGAAAAAAAATAACGTGTTCAAAATACTTATTATGCCTCATAGATTATATGTTGTGGTGTTTACTTTCCAAAATGTGGGTGTTTCCATTGTCCTGGTGCTCCAGAACCTTCAAAAGTGTAAGAGGTATGCCGCGTACACACGAAGGGACTTTTCCCGGCGGACCTAAGTCCAGCGGACAATCCGCTGGACTTTCCAGCTGGGTCCGCTGGACTAAAAAGCGAACGGACTTGACCACACACGATCACGCAAAAAGTCCGACGGTTCACGCGATGACGTACAGCACGTACGACGGGACTAGAAAACGAAAAATACTAGAAAAATACTTGCTACTGAGCATGCGTCCTTTTTGGTCCGCCGGACCATACTACACACGGCCGGATTGTCCGCTGGACTGCTAAGTCCAGCGGATAATTTTAAAAAAAAACTTAAAACTTTAGTCCGCCGTACTTTGGCCAAAAAAAGTCCGCCGGCGCCCACACACGAGGGGATTATCCGCTCGACTTCGGTCCAGCGGATAATCCCGCGGGATAGTCCCTTCGTGTGTACGCGGCAGTAGTCAAAAAATGTAATGTATAATTTATGTCTGTAGAAGACCTGATGGGGCTCCCTGCATGTTGGGCCTCTGTATGTGGCCAGGCTGTGTAAAAGTCTCACACATGTGGTATTGGAGGAGAAGTAGAGGAAAAGTAGTAGAATGTATTTTGGAGTGTATTTGCAAGTGTGCATATTCTGTGCATGAGAAATAATCGGTTATTTTGACAATTTGGTAAAGAATTGTAGGAAAAAATTCCAAATTCAAAAAACTCACCATGCGACTTACTAAATACCTTGGAATGTCTACTTTTCAAAAAAGGGTCATTTGTACTTTCCTGGCATTTCAGGGCCCCAAGAAATGAGATAGGCCGTCAGTACATCAGGTGTGATCAATTTTCAATGATTGGCACCATAGCTTGTAGACTCCATAACTTTCACAAAGACCAAATAATATACACTGTTTTGGGTTATTTTTTACAAAAGATATGTAGCAGTATACCTTTTGGCCAAAATGTATGAAGAAGAATTACTAATTTGCAAACTTTTATAACAGAAACTAAGAAAAATGCATTTCTTTTTACAAACTTTTTTCATTTATAGCAGACAAAATAAAAAACTCAGTGGTGATTTAATACCACCAAAATAAAGCTCTATTTGTATGAAAAAAAATATAAAAATTTTGTTTTGTACAGTGTTGTTTGACTGAGTAATTGTCATTCAAAATGTGAGAGCACTGAAAGCTGAACATCGGTCTGGTTAGGAAGGGGGTTTAAGTGCCTAGTGGGCAAGTGGTTAAGATTAAAAAAAAAGTTATGCAATTAAAACATTAAAAAGACAAAAAGACAAAAGTGACATGCTCAATATCTTTTCTTGGTCCCCCAATTTTACCCCCGGGGTGAAATGCTAGCCCGCCACTGTCCCCTGGAAGTGCTATTCTGCCTTTGGGGTGTCAGAGGGGTGCTACGCCTATTTAATATGATTGGAACTTGAATTGGAGTCAATATGGATGGTGAATTTTAAAGCCCAACCCCAGGCACAATGAACTTAAGCCTTGTAAACACGATCTGATTTTCCGCCGGGAATTCTGTGATGACAGACTGTTGGCCTAAAATCTGACCGTGTGTATGCTCCATCGGACAATTGTCGGATTTTCCGCAGGCAAATGTTGGATGGCAGGCTTATAAATTTTTTGCGGACAAATGTCTGTTGTCGGATTTTTCGATCGTGTGTACACAAGTCCGTCAGACAAAAGTACAAACACGCATGCTCAGAAGCAAGGATGGGCCAGAAGCGGTCGGTCTTTTAAACTAGCGCTCGTAATGACAATTGACATTCGTGACGCGGCAAATTATGGAATCTCGAAATGAAGCGCACAATTCTCTTCTTCTTTAATGGGATAACAATGAAGCTGCTTTGCTGGTGATACTGATGGAGTTATTGCAAACAAATTTTCAAAGGCTTTTTTTTTTTCTAGTGATATCAAGAATAATATTATTATGCTTGTTATTTAATTTTGGTGCAAGTTACCACAACACCATGATTCCATTGTTTTTAAGATCAAAGATTTTATGTTGGTGTCCCTTGTTAATTTTACATTGTATTTTTTTTTAAATGTAACTACCTACTCCCAAAACTGTCATTTGAAGTAAAACACATAGCCAAGTATTATGCTCCACAATTTTTTTTATTGTGCATTAAAAAAAGAAAACAAATAAAATTAGACAAGCTATCTGCCAATAGAACTTAACCAAAAAGTGCATTCTATGCATCCAAAAATATAGAAAATATACCAAATTATATCATTATTCAACCAAAAAATAAAATAAAAGCCTCATGCATGTGTCCTGCTTCTTAATATAGGGGGTCAACAATGCCAAGAGTTGGTGAAAGCAGGGGTCCGCCATCGGGAGATAATTCCGATAATCATCCTGATTATTCTCCTGGAGCTCCCGCAGCAAAGGCATATGACATAATTGGTCATGATTAATAAAGCAACCAATTTTTGGTCCAAGAAATCCTCCCCCTCCTGTTCCTGGACTGGACTTGGGTCAAAGCAATTACTCCAAGGCCAATAATAAATAACACGTTATCTCCTCTGATTCGGCAACATAGCTGGCTGACGAACGGCCGTTCAGAAACTAACTGAAAAGCGCTAAATGAAAAGTGCGAAATGAAAAGTGCGAAATGAAAAGCGTGAAATGAAAATTGCCAAATGAAAAGCGCGAATCAACACTAACCAAACTTCTACTAACACGAAATTAGCAGAAGGGGCACAAAGGGTAGCGCCTGACAATTGAACTTCCTCTTTATCGGCTCGTAGTACGTCTAGTACATCACTACGTTTGTGTTTGTTGGCCAACAATTGTGTACCGTTTGTATGCAAGACAAAATCCAGGCACCGCTTTGTCTGCGGGAAATCGGATCGTGAGTACAAGGCTTTACTTGTCTTAAAGCAGTTGCTGACTCTGCTTACTCAAGAACCACATGATGAGTGCTATCTTTTAAATCTTGTGGTTGGAAGTTCAGCTTCCCCTGTACCTCCATGCCAGTTGCAATTTTAGTGCTGCAGGTCTGATAGGCCTCAGTGCTACTGTCACATCTCTGCCTTCCTCTCCTCCAAGCCAATCACAAAATAGAGCCTGGGGCTGTGTTTTTTGTTATTGCAAGGAGGCACATTTATGATTGTAGTATTGAGATCTATAAGATCGCTAAGTTAACACCCAAGTGGGCACCGAAGTACAGCAGAAGGACTGGCTTTGCGATCTGCTGCAGGTGCCAATACATTAACGACACCCCATACGAAGATTAAATAAATAGGCTGAAAAACACTGCAGGGGAATGCACAGGAATCGCACTGAAACACTCCCCACATTCCTGTGTGATTATGGTGTGATCTGACCCTTAAGGCGGTTCTTAAGGGTGCAATGGGCTATAAATGATTCTTTTAGCTGTCCTGGATCTATTCTTGTGTCCCTCGGTCCCAGGGGAGGGCTGGCAGCCTTAGGCCAGGGGGGGCAAGTCCAGTCAAGTGGCCCATTGAACCACCGAATCAGCTCACCATCCATGCCCAGCTGGTTTTTCAATGCAGCCTCACCAGCGCTCCTTAATGCAGCCTCATCAGTGCCCATGAATGCAGCCTCATCAGTGCCCCTCAATGCAGCCTCACCAGCGCTCCTTAATGCAGCCTCACCAGTGCCCATCAATGCAGCCTCATCAGTGCCCCTCTGCAGCCTCATCAGTGCCCATCAATACAGCCTCATCAGTGCCCATCAGTGCCGCATCATTAGTGCCCATCAATGCCGCCTCATCAGTGCAGCCCATAAATGCAGCCTCAACAGTGTCCATAAATGCAGTCTCACCAGTGTCCATAAATGCAGCCTCACCAGTGCCCACCCATGCAGCCTCACCAGTGCCCATCCAATGCAGCCTGATGGGGCAGGGTGAATGGGGTGTATGGGGGGAATGGGATGTGGGGGTCAGCTGGGGGTGTCAGGGTCGCTCACCTGGCAGCTCAGCTTGCACGCCACGTCCAGCGCCAGCCAGTGCCCAGCTCCACAACCAGAGACAGTCACGCGCACCCTGCCTACAAGACTCTGGTCTCTGGGGGTTGCAGTTTCCTCGGCACTGCTTGGTAGCTTAAGTGCGGACTACAACTCCTGTAATACAACACCGGCCACCAAGGTTGTGCCCCCGGCCCAACCTTCTACAGAAGTTTGTTTTCAATGTACGTTAGGGCGGCCTGGGGGGCAATTGCCACTCTGCCCCCAGCCCAGCCCTCCCCCTGCTCGGTCCCTCATTAGCCTATTTAAGTTTCTTTACAGTAAAAAAAAAAATAGACAGCGATAAAAAAATCTAATAAATAATCAAATCAAATTACAATCAAATACACACAAAAATTTAACAAAACTCTAACTTTAGGCATTTCCTGTTATAGGGTGACAACTGCCTCCCAATTGTCCTCCTATGTGGTCACCCTCTCACATGCAGAGTAAAAGCCATACATGTCCACACATATTGTTTTATCACTGACACTTTCTGTAAGCTGGTCTACAGCATACTGTATATGCATTTAATGTAGGAGTGAGTGGATTTAGATAGGAAGCAACAGAAAGAGGCCACAGGAGATCAGCAGCACTGAAATGCAATTCGGATGAACTAATGGTGAAAACTGTTTTTGCATTATTTATTATTTAGGTTTTCAAAACGATAAGAATGAAAACAGAAATCTTCATATATTGCCCCCCTGTAAACCAAGACAAATACCCAAGACCTAATATAATTATGTAACTGTTCACAATGACGGATATCTCTGTTATTTTACAGGTGGCAGAAGGTTGCTAGCTCTGATTTATGATGCCATTTTTAAAGACATCCAAAGGGTAGGAGGTCAGAGAAATTCATGAATAATCTCTGTCTCCTGATATCCTCACTAGTTATTGGTGCTAAGGAAGTGCAGGAGGCTGCAATCTAAAAGATGACTAGTTATAGTGATTTAGCCTTCAGTATCAGGCAAATGAAATGGAAGCACTGTACAGGAAATAACCATTTACCTTGATCAGACTTCAAAGTCATAAAATATTATAAACTCCTTTCACTTTAAAGGCTAAATGTTATTTTATTAATTTAGTTTACAAATAATTGACCTTTATAAAATGATATGCTGGTTTTTAAAATATTTCTATAAGTAAGATTTAGAAATTAAAAATTAACACGGGTGCTACAATGACACTGCATTCAGAAAAAAAGTGTTCTAAAGAAAGGGCACAGTCAGTGGTGTACCTAGGGCAGCCGTTCTCAACCAAGGTTTGGTGGAACCCTTGGGTTCCTCTAGAGGTCTCCAAACTGCGACCCACGGGCAGGATGTGGCCCTTTGCTTGTTTTTTATCCGGCCCAAAAGGCACTATTCCTCCCATTGATACAGAGCACTCTTCCTCCCACTGTCACCAACAATGGGGCACTATTCCTTCCACTGACACCATAGATGGGGCACTATTCCTTCCACTGACACCAAAGATGGGACATATTCTGCCCACTAATACCAATGATGGGACACTATTTCTCCCACTAATACCAATTATACGAATGATGGGGCACTGCTCCTCTCAGTAATACCAATGATTGGGCACTGTTCCTCCCACTAATACCAATGATGGGGCACTAATCCTCCCAATAATATTAATAGGGCACTGTTCCTCCCACTAATACCAATGATGGGGCACTGTTCCTCCCACTGATACCAATGATGGGGCACTAATCCTCCCAATAATACTAATGATGTGGCGTTATTCCTCAAACTAATAGCAACAATGGGGCACTATTCCTCCCAAAAATACTAATGAAGGGGCATTATTCCTCCCACTGATACCAACAATGGGCCACTATTCCTCCTATTGACACCAACAATGGAGATTTCCACTCATACCAATAAATTTGGCCACAGGTGTTATGTAATTTATTCTCCCCCTACTGACCACCACGTCTGAGGTGTTTTCTACTACCACTGGCCTCAATCTGGCCCTCCTAAAGTCTAAAAGACAGTAAACTGGCCCTTTGCTTAGAAAGTTTGGAGACCCCTGATGTAGAGGTTGCTAGCGATTCCTTGGGCTGTGGCTGATTGACTTCTGATGGTCCCTGGATAGTTCTATGCCCAATGTCACTTTAGTGAGAAGGTTGAGAAAGGCTGATCTAGGTTGTGGAAGGTAGGGCTTATACCCTGGGTGCAGTGCCACTCAGGGACAATGGCAGTGTTTGCCAATTGTTTTCTACACAGATGTTTTATAAACTTTATTGCATTTCATATTCCATGTTGTAGATTCCCTATTCCACAGCGCCTTATTCTGAACACCTTGTACACGGTATATTCCACTCTGCCTTATTCTGTACACTGCTATACGTTCCTTATATTGCACCAACCTGAAATAGATTGAACTCAATTCTCAAAACACATATTGGCTGCCATCATCCCCATAACTGGTATAGGAAAAAACCTCTAAAGGTGGGACTATACCGGCAACTCGATAAACCATATAGGCTACATGAAATAATTTTATGAATTTATTTTACAAAGTTGAAAAGCATACAGACATTTTAAGAAAAAGTTCTTTAAAAACAATATGACAAATAGTACAAAATGATATGCATATCTGAAGAGGGTGAAGGTGAAGAATTCCGACGCGTTTCCAAATGGCTGAAAGTATGCCTATCTTCCTCAGGGAATTATAGTCACCATCTACAGAATATCAAGACATGTCAATTATATAAAGAAAGAAAAACTTCCATACCCCATTTTTACATAGAGTAGAGAGGCATATATTGCATAAGAGTATACAGAAATACTCAATATGTATAAATATTATACTATTAATAATACACTTACATAGTCATATATAGCATCACATGTATAGTATTGCCTCCCATTCACTTTCCGAGAAGAAATGGTGTCCAAATGCTGGCAAGGGACAAAGGTCGCATTCCCAAACTCTCTACAAGATGGTACGAATGAAAAGAAATTTCTTTTCCATATATCTAATGGCATAGAGACCTAAAACCACCAATGGAGAGAAAAAAAACCACCAATGGAGAGAAAAAAGGGGAGTGTATGAAACACCTGGATAGGATTAATTAAAATTAAAGAGAGCGTGGCAATCTTGGGAAGAAAAACCCCCAAGATATCACACATTTGTCCCATAAAGATAACTCACCATGAAGTCTATGAAGAAAGGGTCCAAGGTGGAGAAGTTCCAGGAGAAAACTCCCGAGATGTCCCAGAGGTGGAGAGCAGTTCACACAGCACAATGCTGTGGAGCGGAATGACGCCATATACCATCTCAAGCGTCCTTTTATAGATGGAAAAACCCCTGTCCCGCCCCAGTGGGTGTACCCAGATGACGTCAGACGCAGAGGCGTCTGGCGTCATCATGTATGGACCCGCCTCTTAGGCTGCGTCCTATCCCTGATAGGAAGGGAAAATCCAGGTGAGATGGACAATGTGGATGGGTGCGCGCGCGCGCGCGCCGCCAACTGCATCCCAGGGAGCGCCGCGCATAAGGCGTCAGAAGACGTCCCTGCCTCTACCAGCAACATCGCGCATAGTGATGTGCGCATGCGCGATGTAAGAAACCCAGCCAGAAATGGTCTGTCTGTAGCGCAGGCGCCTGATGTAGAAGTGCACCTGCGCAGGGTGATCTGCATGGGAAAGGGTCGTGAGCTGCCCGGAGCGTAGGCAACCGCACAAGTCACCCAAGCCACAACCATCCCCCCTTGCCCAGATCTGGACAGTGAGGGGGGGACATGGAGAGGGAGACAACTGGGAAATAGGTCCCCCAAATCCCCAAGTGAAACGGAAATTATTCCGCGCCAGATTGAATTAGTGTGGGGATGGAGGATCTAAGCTGGGAGGGAGTTGATATTTGCGTGGGGGTAAGAAAGGGGGGTAACCCACCATCCAAGGCGCCATCGCCTAATAGGGGCCCAGGCGCACTGGTAGGTGAAGACCCCACATCCCCCAAAGCAAAGCAACATGGAGGACTAAAACTACTGGCAAGACAAAAGCGGGGAATAAATATCTGGGGACCAGAAAATTAATTCCTGAACCCCAGAATAACCCCTACCCCAAAAGATCCAAGATGACCTCCAAACCATCTAAGATGGAAAATGAAGGGGCT
The DNA here is from genome assembly GCA_028564925.1 of Lithobates sylvaticus. Classification (NCBI taxonomy): domain Eukaryota; kingdom Metazoa; phylum Chordata; class Amphibia; order Anura; family Ranidae; genus Lithobates; species Lithobates sylvaticus. Next base: position 93,505,728 of record CM053027.1, on the reverse strand, counting down.
GCCCCCCTAAAAATAAAAAATCCCGCGATACCCGTAATCACGGGATAGGGAGACTATGGGTCTGTTTGGGGTTGAGCTGCCAGGTAGGGAGTAAGGGGAGGACACTCGGAAACCCCTGCCAAGAAAAAAATTGAAACATCAATATTTCTATTACTCGGTGAGTGAAACTCCCCAGAGGCAAAACCATTTACATTTGTGGAATCAAAACATACATTTACAGATATTGTCCAACATGGACAGGTATAGAAAAACCCCATAACTGAACCCTTCACCCAGCCCAGTAAGTTCTCAAAGATAGAGACAGAAAGTATAAAAGGGAAACACCCCTAAATTGATGGACCTATAGATAAAGGAAGATAGAGAAAGAATCATATAAATAATGATTGTTGTTCTAGATTGGCTGAATAAAAGGGGCCCAAAGCCCTCTCCAACAGACATTTCAATCAGTTTTTCCCGAGCTGTAGCCATCCAAAAATGGTCTAAAGCTTTCCACTTCGTTTAAACCTGGTGGCGTGGTTGCCTTCAAGGTTCTAATCCAACGCATTTCCCGTTGAAGAAGAAGAACCTTGTTCCAATCTCCTCCTCTAATTGGAATGTGCAATCTGTCAAGGACAGTGAAATTCACTTTCGGCAATCTATAGTTGTGTTTCTTGGCTATACGGCGCCCCAGAGGCAAATATAGATTGCAGATCTTCATATCATGCATATGTTTTTCAACTCGCTTACAGAGTTTTTGTCTGGTCTTGCCTACATAAAAGGAACCACACTGACACTGCATGAGGTACACCACCCCCTGAGTCTGACAAGAAGCATAGTGTCTCAGGGAGAAGTCTACCCCATTTGGCAGCGTCAGTGTGGTCCTTTGCCCAATGACTGAGAATTGGGCACAGTTTCCACATGGAAAAGTTCCAAAGTTCCTACATGGATCCTTTCAAGAGGTTCCCTTATATTCACTTTGTGTGACTAAGTTGCCAATTGAAACCGTCTTTCTATAAGAAATCAGAGGACGGGGTGAGACCAAAGTGCCTACAACTGGATCATCTGTGAGGATTGACCAATTCTTGTTAATGATTTTGCGAATCCTCTCATGCTCATTTGAGAACCGCAATACAATACGAGTGTTATCATCAACATTCTTTTTCTTCTTTTTAAATAGAAGGTCTTTCCTGGTAAGAGCCTTCACCCTATTAAATGCTTTTTTAAGGCATGTTTTGGTGTAGCCTCTATCTAATAGTCTTAGGGTTAGTCCATCACTTTCTCTCTGGAAATCCTCTTCCTCCGTACAATTCCTTCTAATCCGGAGGAATTGACTAAAGGGGATGGATCTTTTAAGTGGAAGTGGGTGCAAGCTGTCTGCGTGAAGCAGGGTGTTACCGGCAGTTTCCTTCCGGAACAACCTACTAGTTAGATTTCCATTAGGGGCTTTTTTGATGCAAATATCCAAGAAGTGCGTCTCACTGTGGTCAAAACTCATAGTGAAAAACAGGTTGTAGGTATTGTCATTCATAAGCTCCAGACATTCTAATAGTTGTTTCTCGGAGCCGTCCCAAATAATAAAAACATCGTCGATGTACCTCTGCCACATTAAAATGTGGCAGGTGTACATCGACGCATGTTCACTGGCCAAAAAGTCTTTTTCCCACTCCCCCAGGTACAGATTCGCATATGAGGGCGCACAACACGTCCCCATAGCTACTCCCTGTACCTGGAGGTAGTGGGAATTCTTGAAGACAAAAACATTGTGTCGGAGAATAAAGTCCAACATCTGGACAATAAAGGAATTGAATTTCCAATCTGTCGTTGTTCTTTGTTTTAAAACCCTATCTACTGCCATGATTCCTAGATCATGTGGAATGCTATTATAAAGTGATTCCACGTCAATGGTCACTAGGATCGCTGTCTCTGGGATAGTTAGCTCTTCAATGATCTGTAAGAGATGGATGGTATCCTTAGTATAGGACGGTAGATCCATAACGTGGGGTCTCAGGTGGTCATCAATGACCTGACTGATTCCCTCAGTGATGGATCCGTTCCCCGACACAATAGGCCTTCCCGGTTGATTTTGAAGGCTCTTATGCACTTTGGGGAGAGCATATAGAGTAGGTAACCTAGGGTATCTGGTTCTAATGAAATCCCAGATTTCACGAGTAATTGTCCCCACGTTGAAGGATTCATCAACCAGTACATAGAAGTCTTGGTTGTATTTGTCCACCAACGAGGGGGCGATTGGTTTATAACAATTCAGATCGTTGAGTATTTTGAGGACCATATTCTCATAGTCAGAATTATTCATGACTACGATATTTCCTCCCTTATCGGAACTCTTGATTGTGATATCAAAATTGTTTTTAAGAGATTGAAGTGCTTTCCTTTGACCCACATTTAGATTTTGTTGTCCTGCATCTTCTCTTAATCTTTCCAAATCTTTGGCAGTTTGTTTAACAAATAATGCCAAAGCTGGATTCTGGTTGAGTTGTGGAAAAACATGTGATCTGCGTTTAAACTTTTTTGGTTCATATGTAACACCCTCCTCCTCCTCCTCCTCACTCCCCTCACTGTCAAGAGGATCATCCTCTTGTTCATCCCAAGCCCCACTTTCCAACAGAAGGAGGTTGAGGTCCCTCAAGGCTTTAAAATCTGCTGCTTTCAAATTAGGTGGTAAATCGCCTTCTTTTTTAGTTTGTTTTTTATAGAGACTTTTATAAAACAAATTTCGAGCAAAGAGATGGATGTCTTTGATCACCTCAAAGACGTCTGAGCTCTTGTTGGGACAAAAAGATAACCCTAAGGATAGTACTTCCTGCTCATCTTTCGAAAGTATATAGGAGGACAAATTTATAATGTTTAGACCTCCTTCACTAGACCCTTGACCATGATGGGCTCCGTCTCTATCTGAGTTACCACTGACTGGAGAATTCCTGTTTGTGTCGGTGGGGTGGGTAACGGAGGGATCTGTAAGATCCGGTTCCGGTCTAAAAAATCATCTAGTTGTGTACGTTGGGTTTTAGGGATCGCTCCCTGGTCCTTTTTGTAGTTTTCTCTCCATTGGTGGTTTTAGGTCTCTATGCCATTAGATATATGGAAAAGAAATTTCTTTTCATTCGTACCGTCTTGTAGAGAGTTTGGGAATGCGACCTTTGTCCCTTGCCAGCATTTGGACACCATTTCTTCTCGGAAAGTGAATGGGAGGCAATACTATACATGTGATGCTATATATGACTATGTAAGTGTATTATTCATAGTATAATATTTATACATATTGAGTATTTCTGTATACTCTTATGCAATATATGCCTCTCTACTCTATGTAAAAATGGGGTATGGAAGTTTTTCTTTCTTTATATAATTGACATGTCTTGATATTCTGTAGATGATGACTATAATTCCCTGAGGAAGATAGGCATACTTTCAGCCATTTGGAAACGCGTCGGAATTCTTCACCTTCACCCTCTTCAGATATGCATATCATTTTGTACTATTTGTCATATTGTTTTTAAAGAACTTTTTCTTAAAATGTCTGTATGCTTTTCAACTTTGTAAAATAAATTCATAAAATTATTTCATGTAGCCTATATGGTTTATCGAGTTGCCGGTATAGTCCCACCTTTAGAGGTTTTTTCCTATATTGCACCAACCTTACAGGCCCAGCAGCTGTTGTGTCTTTGTGTGTGTCTGGATGTGCCAAAACTGGGGTGACATATGTTTGGACAGGGGTGCAATTTCAGTGCTTGCCATAGGCGCTAATTACCATAAATACGTTCCAGGGCACAGTCGTTTTTAAACTCTTGGCCTGATAGACTGTGTATATGGCATTTCATTGCTTACGCTTGGACAACCAAATTGTAACCTCAAATATTTATTAACTGCCCATGTTGCACAAAAGATACATGGGAAAACTTCCCAGCGTACATAAGGTGAAGTCATTAAAATACAAATTTGCTATGGAATGTACTGTATACTCCAGTGCCCAAATATTCACCAACTAAGTAGCAGTGTACCTATAAAAAATAGTTTTGGGTCTAACTGCTGTTAGAGATTTTACATACACATGCGATTAGAACAAAAGAAGGCTGGACGGCCGCACTCCTGTGCAATTTCTTTATTCAAATATCGGATACAAAGGTGAACTACAGATACAAGCTAACATGTTTCACACCAAAGTCAGGTGCTTATTAATAGCTACAATAGCTATGAATAAGCTCATAGCTATGAATAAGCACCCGACTTTGGTGTGAAACATGTTAGCTTGTATCTGTAGTTCACCTTTGTATCCGGTATTTGAATAAAGAAATTGCACAGGAGCGCGGCCGTCCAGCCTTCTTTTGTTCTAAGCACCTGTTTGCATACAGGGCTCGCACCATCCACGTGGGATAGAGGCTTTTGGAGCAGCAGGGTAGGAGGAACAGTCTTAGAGCGATGTACATGTACATATACATACACATGTGATGTGGGACCAACACTACATCAAAGCTGAAATTTAGGCATGGAAGTTTTTACATAGTTACAATGGTCCACCTTAAACCAATGTAAAGCCCCTTTCACACGCGATATGTGATCAGGTCCATCTGTCCGTTTTTCAGGTGGACCTAATGGGACCCTCCATTCTCCTCCTATGGGCCGTCGGATGTAACAGACTTGTGTTTGTTTATACCGGGCTACCTTCGATCTGATAAAAACAAACTGAAGGGGATCATTTCCCTCCGCTGGATCTGATCGAAGGGCAGTCGGGTGTAAATGGACAGCCGGTCTGTGTACATCCAACTGCCCATAGAGCAGAGCAGGCTGTGTCTGTGTACGCTCTGCATAAGTGGAGCAGACACTGACCTGTCATCTGGTCGCTTCGCTCAGCTCAGCAGGAGATCAGCGGACGGATCCCCTGCTGAAAAAAAACAGATCTGGCCCATGTGAAAGGGGATTAAGTAATGTATGTGCCATACACTTGGATGTTGGATATCACTGGAGTAAAATGGACAGTGATCCTGAACATGAAATACATCTAAAAGCAATTTGCCTGGAGTTCTGCTTTAATATTTGTCTTGCCACCTGTGCCACCTATCTTTACACAGCTGTTGTAGAGATAAGCTCACTGAAAAATCTTTTGGCTTTAATACCTCTGAACACTTCTGAGTATGTCAGATGCCTGGTACCCTGCTACGCGTTGTGGTTTCTCCCGCTGGCCCCTAAGTCATTATGGTGTCCTTAAAGAGGAACTGCAGTCTGCTCACATAATTTGTAATAAAAACATCTTTGCTATTCTGAAGCTTCCCTCCAACCACTTTGCATATTATTTTATATATACTGTGATTCTGCCAAATATGCTGCAGAAATCTCCCTAAAATAGTTGCAGTCTGACTGCAACCATTGTAACTGTGGGCAGCTGAAGGTGCTGCCTGTTCACTTCCTGGATTTACACAGACACACAGAGACACACCTCCATTTCTGCAGCCCTGCAGATCTCATTGGCCCTCTTATGACTCATTCCCCTTCCTGGTAAACTCTCACGAGAGTGACAGAGAGCTGTGAATGATGTCATAAGCCTAGGCTAATGACCAGACAAGAAACAGGAAATGGGCTGTATAAGGTATTTACTGGCAAAAAAAAAAATTTTTTACTATCCAAAGTTAAAACAACAACAAGGACAGAAGATTTAATAGATGGAAAGGTGAAAAAATGACTGAGGTTCTGCTTTAAGTGACATTAGTGTACAGAGTATGGAACATTTCACATTGGGGATGACAGAGCATCCGACACACCCAGAAGTGCTGGATGCAGAAACCTCTCCAACTTCTGTAGCTCTGTAACAGAGGAATGATTGGGCTGTAAAAAAATATTAACTGTTTTCTATACAGGATGTACTTAAAACATTTTTATCTAGCGACAAGTTTGCTTTAAAACTGAAAATGAATCTTTTTATATTGGTTCACCCTTCTCCCTTATTTTCTGGTACAAATATTTTGTACCAATACCAAAAGGGGCTTGGAGTGGAAGCGTAACTCAGGGGAAGCCTTCACATACAGACAACCAAATAAAAGAAAACAGTGGCAGTGGTTATGTGCCAAACCTAGAAAGTTGAAGTAAAGTCCAGGAGCCCTGGTGCTCAAAATTTTTGGGGGGCGCAAACAAACTCTAAATTCTAAAAAAAACAAAACATAAATTGCAACCTCACTGTGCCCATCAAACGCAGCCATTGTGCCCATCAAACGCAGCCACTGTGCCATTAAACGCAGCCACTGTGCCATCAAACGCAGCCATTGTGCCCATTAAATGCTGCCATTGTGCCCATCAAACGCTGCCACTGTGCTATCAAATACTCCCACTGTGCCATCAAATGCTCCCACTGTGCCCCCATCAAATGCTGCCACTGTGCCATCAAATGCTCCCACTGTGCCCATCGAATGCTGCCTTCTCGGCAGAAGCAGTGGGAGAGAAGCCAGGTGGACAGAGCCAGGCCGCGGCACTCTCCTGACAGAAACCACAATGTTTCTTCTCCCAGCTTCAACTCTGCCTCTGCACGTCACCCCCGCTGTTTTGGCAGAACACTGGCGACTGCACACTCATTGCTCCCCCCGCCTCCTCCTCCGCTCCTTTACTCCTACTCTCCACTGCCACACACATCACACAAGTGGGTGGACTCGATGCGCCCCGAGTCCACCCTTTTATGAAGCCAATTAGAGCCTCAGGCTCTAATCATGTGCTTCAAAAAAAAAAAAAACCTCCATTGAAATCCATGTGTCCTGCGCCCTGCAGGAAAATTAGGGGCCAGGCGCATGGATCGGGGGGGGGGGGCGCCCCTGTGCCCCTAATGAGCCACCGCTGCTCTGGAGCAACTGAACTTGCAGAGTGCAAATGAACTTTGCAAAGTGCACAGTCTATTTGCCTTTAGTTAATCAACCCCATGGTCTCTTGTGGCCAGATTGAATAGTACATTCTTGGATGTAACTGAATGTTCGTTGTTCTTTTCTGTGCTGCCTGTCATTCAGGAAACTGCACAGGAGCATTTCAGGGGTGCAAATAAATGATTTGTGAATGATCTGCACCATTGCACACATAGTTACAATAGACGTGCATATTAAGATATATGCTGCTCTGTGCCTTCAGTGTGATTCTTATGCCTGTGCATCATACTCCTTGGCTTGAATTATGGCAGCCTTGGGAACATTGAATAGGAGAATGGCAGCAGATGGTGCTGAGTCGTTGATCTGGAACATGTATGAAGCCAGCAAAGTCAGAGGGAAGTCAACTCCTGATCTGCATACTCGCTCAGGGTCAGGAAGTACGAAAGATAAAAGAGCAGTCTGTTGGCAGCCAACTTGCATTTTCAGGCCAGCAATGGCAGCCTACATATTTCTATTATGACAGTTTTCCTTTAAGTTAAAAATAGTTGAAAGGGCAACATTAATTAAAAGCTGGCTTCCGTAAAAGATATTTTAATTGTATTCACGAATGAAGGTATTAAATGTTTCAGCAGATTATCAGAACAGAAGCTATATCGCAGAACTGATTCTCCATCTCCAGTAATCCCTTCAAAACCACCGACATTTTGGTGCCTTCGATGGCCACAAAAGGCAGTTACCATATAATAATAGGCTTTGGAGAATAGTTACACAAAAGTCAAATATTATAAGAGCACTTTTCTATTGCTTGATGTGAAAGGTTTCTTAATAAATCTTCCCCCATATCATTTTCATTTTACATTTAACGGTCCTTTAAGCTACTTTGGTTTGCAGAAGCCCAGCTCCCCTATACAGTCTTTATATCTCCAGTATGAAAGGCTCTTACCATTGTTGTATTAATACTGGAGATGTTCCTCCAGACCTCCATTTCATTCAATCATATTGTTCTTCTTCGAGCTCATTATCATTCTGGGTGTTTTGTTCAGCCTCTTGTCTGACAGCTGTGTGATTTAGTCTGTGTCTAGTCCTACGCCTGTTATTTCCTCCCTGAGCTCCTCATCTACATTAAAATTCAACATCCTCAACTTTCTTAGAAGAATAAAAAAAAAAACGTCACGGAGCTGGAGCAGCCCATCGATAATCCAGACGTTGAGTGGAGGCCTGGCCATCAAAGTGGAACCACTGGGAGTTCTTAGCTCTTTTAAAAACAAATTATTGGCAAATCCCCATTGAGATGAACAGCACGGTACACTGTATTTCCAGCACTGATTTAGGCAAGATGCTCTCAGTGGATTTCAGGTTTTGTAGCCACTGAAGCCTTTATAGAGAACTCAAGCTGATGCAGTATGAACCTGAAGAGGGACCTACATCAAAATTCTACATTTCAATTCCTGAGCAAAAACTTTTATTTTGATGCCAAATTGAGCAGGTGTACACCTGGCATTCATATCCAAAACTCACAAGACATCAGCCTGGCACATTGGAAGACTACAAGCTGTCTTGTGTCTGGAATTAATAAGTAATTATCTATATACCTATTGGTATAAGCATACAGAGCATCTTTAAATACAGTGCCTTGCAAAAGTATTCACCGCCTTGGCTTTTTACTTATTTTGTTACATTACAGCCTTTAGTTCAATGTTTTTTTAATCTGAATTATATGTGATGGATCAGAACACAATAGTCTAATGCCGCGTACACACGATTGGAATTCTCGTCGGCAAAAGCTCTGATGGTTTTCCCATCGGAATTCCGACGGAATTTCGCTCAAACTGTCTTGCCTACACATGGTCACACCAAATTCCGACGGTCAATAACACCGCGACATACAACACGTTCGACGGCACTATAAAAGAGAAGTTTAATGCTTCCGAGCATGCGTTGAATTGTTTCCGAGCATCTGTCGGAATTTTGCGTGTCGGAATTGCATACACACGATCGAAAAATCCGATAGAAAGGTTTTCCGTCTGAAAAATTAAGAACAGGCTCTCAATATAAAGTCCGTTGGAAATGCAGACAGAAAAAGACCGATGGGCATATACACGGTCGGAAACTCCGATGGAAAGCTCCCATTGGACTGTTTCCATCGGAAATTCAGGCCGGGTGTACGCGGCATTAGTTGGTGAAGTAAAATTAGAAAAATATATACATAAAACTATTTTTCAGAAATAGAAAATTGGCATGTGCGTATGTATTCACCCCCTTTGTTATGAAGCCCATAAAAAGCTCTGGTGCAACCAATTACCTTAAGAAGTCACATAATTAGTGAAATTATGTCCACCTGTGTGCAATCTAAGTGTCACATGATCTGTCATTACATATACACACCTTTTTGAAAGGCCCCAGAGGCTGTAACACTTAAGCAAGAGGCACCACTAACTAAACACTGCCATGAAGACCAAGGAACTCTCCAAAGAAGAAAGGGACAATGTTGTTGAGAAGTACAAGTCTGGGTTAGATTATAAAAAAATATCCAAATCTTTGATGATCCCTAGGAGCACCATCAAATCTATCATAACCAAATGGAAAGAACATGGCACAACAGCAAACCTGTCAAGAGACGGCCGCACACCAAAACCGGGCAAGGAGGGCATTAATTAGAGAAGCAGCACAGAGACCTAAGGTAAATCTAGAGTTCCACAGCAGAGACTGGAGTATCTGTACATAGGACGACAATAAGCCGTACGCTCCATAGAGTTGGACTTTATGGCAGAGTGGCCAACTACAAGAAACGTCTGACCTCTGTGATTCCCAACAAGGGTTTTGCCACCAAATACTAAGTCATGTTTTGCGAAAGGGTCAAATAATTATTTCACTCATTAAAATGCAAATCAATTTAGAACTTTTTTAAATGCTTTTTTTCTGGATATTTTTGTTGTCATTTTGTTTCTCACTGTTAAAATAAACCTACCATTAAAATTATAGACTGATCAGTTCTTTGTCAGTGGACAAATGTACAAAATCAGCAGGGGGTCAAATACTTTTTTCCCTCACAAAAACATAGAAGTCAGTAAAGGAAAGAAAGAAAGAAAAAAAAAAACTGTCATGAATGCTGTACACTCTATATTCACTCACAACAAAATATTTATCATAGATAGCACATGGACAGCCGTATTCTCGCCTGAAGTGACGCTGCTCACAAGGATTCACATTTATACTACTTGTTCCTTAGACCTTCTTTTGAAGTCATTGTGCACACAATACGGGCTTTGTGGTTCTTATGAAAGGAATATGCGTGCATGATTGATTGTACGCTGTCTCTTCCCTGCATGGCAAATGAAGAGCCGTGTGGCGGAATGATAGAAAGGTTAGGCTGGCAACAATAAGGCCTGCATGCCACCTTCTGCATGACCCTGTTTGTGTCATTTGGGCATTTCGGTAAAACATGAACTGAAGCACACACGCACTTGGTAAATAGAGCATGAAAATGCAATGCTTCCCTCTCCACAGCATAATTTAGTAATCTCACCACGTCAGGAATACAACATTAGCTCCTCGGGCCGGTGAGACACCATGTGCCTGCTGGCTGGCTTCTCATTAGAATTATTCCTCAACACACATTGACAGCAGACAAGAAGATCTACAGAAGAAAGACTCACTGCAGATTCAAGGAGGCAACAACATTTTCAGTGCGGGACATGGACTATTCAAATGGGATTTCTGCTTTAACTGTACATTTATCCAATCCAATCATCCATCCCCCATATTTAAACAAATAGTACCCTTGAAATAAGTCGAACTATCTGTCTGACCCAGTTACATACTGGGAGCTTTTAAGCATTTGTCAGGTCAGGCACTGATGTTGGACGAGAAAAGCTGGTTTGCAGTCTCCGCTCTAATTCATCCCAAAGGTGTTCTATCAGGTTGAAGTCAGTTCCTCCACCCCCATTCATCTATGTCTTTATGGACCTTGCTTTGTGCACTGGTGCACAGTCATGTTGGAACAGGAAGGGGCCATCCCCAAACAGTTCTCACAAAGTTGGGAGCATGAAATTGTCCAAAATGTCTTGGTATGAGACAAGAGTTCCCTTCACTGAAACTAAGGGACCAAGTCCAACCCCTGAAAAACAACCCCACACCATAATCCTCCCTTCACCAAAAGATTTGGACCAGTGCACAAAGCAAGGTTCATAAAGACATGGATGAGTGAGTTTATGGTGGAGGAACATGACTGGCCTGACCTTAACCCGATAGAACACATTTGGGATAAATTGAGTGGACAGTGAAAGGAAAAGCAGTAGATGAATGTAGATGAATGAGCTCATCTCACTGTCACCTTGCTCTCTACCCCTACCCCTATTAGTTCTGTACGTCCCTTGTTAGCCATGAGCACTGCAGCACAATTAATTGAGACTGAATAAAGACTGAGCTCTGCTGTACAATAGTTGGTAGGAGGCTAATACCAAGTCAAATTCAAATACTTACCTTGTTTACATTAAAAGAAAAAAATATATATATAATAGCAAATATAGAGCAATGTGTGTATGCTTCCTCATAGGCCCAGGGACAGCAAAAGGAGCCATAGCCAGTGAGGAGGGAGCAGAGGCAGCGCCAAGCCATGCTCTATCGATACACAGAGCCGGCTCGAGAACAAGCCTGCAAAAGTGCCCCCATAGCAAGCAGCTTACTATGTTGGGCACTCGTGGGGGGGGGGGGGGGGCAAGGAGTGCTGGCAGGGGAGGATTGGGGTTGCTCTTTTCAAAACCCTTACACAGAGCATGTAACAATAACATGTTTGTTATTAAAAAGGATTTACAATCACTTTAACTTCCTAAACGGGTTTCTATATTTGCCAGAAGTTTATCTTTATGACATGAATTTAGTCATAAATTTACAACATCAAATCACAGCAGTAATTAAGCAAGGATAAATACAATGTAATAACTAACTAAGAGAGCACAAAATAAGCTATATGTAATCCCACGTTTAGATATGATTTAGTATTCTGAGCATTTTGCCCACGAAAAGGCTTACTCCTTTTAAATCACACGTGACTAAAACTGTTCTGCAGTCTCTTCCGAAGATTTTCTCTGGTCTTAAAAGCTTATGTAAAACAACATCTACTAAGAGAAGGAATATATACCCAAGACGGCACATGAATCTGTTCAGTGTAGCTGAATTCCAGTTAGTATAATAATTCTGAAAGTATATCACACAAGCCATTAACATCTGTCCATGTACATAGGGTTTTTGTTCACCTCACCACAACATACACATTTTAGGTGCTTCTTATATTTTTGGAAAATATTTAAAGCCCAACTACACCATTGAAATATATACTATATTACCAAAAGTATTGGGATGCCTGCCTTTACACGCACATGAACTTTAATGGCACCCCAGTCTTAGTCCGTTGGGTTCAATATTGAGTTGGCCCACCCTATAACAGCTTCAACTCTTCTGGGAAGGTTGTCCACAAGGTTTAGGATTGTGTCTGTGGGATTGTTTGACCATTCTTACAAAAGCAAGGTCCATCAAGAGATGGATGAGCGAGTTTGGGGTGAAGAAACTTGACTGGCCTGCACAGAGTAGATAGAACACCTTTGGGATGAATTAAAGTGGAGACTGCGAGCCAGGCCTTCTAGTCCACATCAGTGCCTGACATCACAAATGCACTTCTGGAAAAATAGTCAAACATTCCCATCACTCCTAAACCTTGTGGACAGCCTTCCCAGAAGTGTTGAAGCTGCTATAGCTGCAAACGGTGGCCCAACTCAATATTGAACCCTACAGACTAATGCCCTGTACAGATCCGACGGAAAATGTCCGATGGGAACTTTTTGTCGGAAATTCCGACCGTGTGTAGGCTCCATCGGACATTTTCCATTGGATCCGACACATAAAATTTGAGATCTGGATCTCAAATTTTCGGACAACAAAATCCGTTCTCGTAAATTCCGATAGTGTGTACACAATTTCGACGCACAAAGTTCCACGGATGCTCAGAATCAAGTCTATCTGTCTATCATTTACCAATTTTATGCCACATAAACAGCAATTTGTCATTTTGAATGAACATTATTTGAGGGTTTTTTCTATGCTTTACACAGAATAATTGTAATTTTAATAAAAAATATTCAATCTGTATACCTTACAAATGTTATTGAATAATATAATTTATGAATGCACATTTATAGCTTTACATGTAGATATGGATGGATTTTCTTTTTTGCACTTATAGCACTTTATTTTCATCAGTGCATGAGCACTACATGATTTTTATTATTTGAATACATGTTTGTTTGAGTATATTCACAGCGCAACACATTTTTTTAATTAAAAAATAATGCTGAATTCAGAGGGCACATTCTGAGACCCTATCAGAGCAGTCATAGTCCTTTGCAGCAACTTCTGGTATCTCACCCTTAAGTACTTCCACACTTGGGGCTTCAAGCGAAAGACCCCCATCTCTCCAACTGAGCTTCCAAGGTAAGTTTCCTTCAGGCATGTCTTCTTTAGGTCCTCAGCCCATAAAACACGCTGAGGCCTAGTAGCAGTAACTCTGTGGAACACACAAATTCCCCCTCCCAGGGGGGAAGCCCCAGGCGAAGATAGAACCGATTAGATCCTCCCAAACATTTATCTTCTCCCCAGCCACACCTTCTGGGTCAACCTCCCAGTGATTGGCTAGGATCAAATAACTATTTATAACCCTAGGATCGATCCTCCTGCACTATTACTGGAACATTCTTCCTCCAGCAGGCAGGAGCAATCAACAACCAGGCTTAGAGACCGAGACCTGAAAAATGAATTAGTGGCTATAGCAGAGCTATATACTAAATTTAGCCAGCCCAGGGCAAGGGCGTTACATACATGTGAACTGTTGTGCCTGCCAAAGGATTTGTAATCCTGCTCAGCCGGAATGGTCTTGTGATCCAAAGAGCCCTGTCAGAAGGAACAGCCAGGTCCAAAACTTAGAGAAACAAGAATTCACCACCATGTTTGAGATTTGTGAAAACAGCTTCACATAGATTGGAAAAGTCAGTGTTTTTAGGGTCCATTGTGGTCATTACAAGCACCCCCTTGCTATCTCTGCTGAGCCTTGCAAGGAGGCCTACAGGTATCAGGTCCTATACCTCCATGCAGCCTACACAACTACTGAGTAATAGAGCATGACCCATCTCAGCCTGGGACTGGACATCAAAGTAACAGCAGCACTGATGAGATCAATACTCTGCTCTCCCCAGCCTGGCTCTCAAGTTCTAACTGTCAAATGAACATCACTGTTAAATATGTCAAAATCTGCCTGGATGGCAGCAATTATCTTCCCTTTCCAGGTCTGATTGCTACTATACAGGGGATTAGAAGAGGCCAACATCCAGACAGATTCAGGTATTTATGTTGGTCTCCTACAAAAATATGTTCAATGATTATTTTTTATTAATTCTTAGCTGGACTAAATGCTGGCTTTTATATCTGCTTGGAAGAACAATTTATTTTAAGCTGCCCCTGTTGCCTACAAAAATGTAAACAACACATTCCTGGTATAAAAGGGCAATTACTGAACTCTAATGCCACGTACACACGATCGGAATTCTCGTCGGAAAAAGCTCTGAAAAACTGTCTACACACGGTCACACCAAATTCCGACCGTCAAGAACGCAGTGACGTACAATACTATGACGAGACGAGAAAAAATTAAGTTTAATGCTTCCGAGCATGCATCAAATTGTTTCCGAGCATGCATAGGAATTTTGCGCGTCGGAATTGCTACAGACTATTAGAATTTCCAATAGAACATGCTCTCAAATTTTTGCTGCCCGAATTCGGCCAGCAAAATTCCGATGGAGCCTACACGCAGTCACATTTTCCGATGAAAAGCACTCATCGGTTTGTTGCTGGCCAAAATTCCGAACGTTTGTACACGACATTACCTGTCTGGTGTCCCACATGTCTGCCTTTTTTCCATTCAAGTGCTGTAGCCTCCATAAGGTTCTTTAGCATGCAACAACTGTGACAATCACTATGCCCGTTGGTTGTATCCTTCAACCCCTACGTAACTACAGGATAAAGCAGTGGTGAAGGGACAAAAAATGTAACTATAGCATGTGGTGGTGGACTTCTGACATTCCTGAAATGTTAATTGCTGAAGAGTCCGATGAAGGCTGTAGCACTTGAAAGGTAGAAGATAGGAGACATGGGCCACCAGGAAGGCAAGTATAACACATCTTCTATTGAGGAGAACTGATATATATATTTTGTTTAGGCTACTGACAGGTCTGATTATCACTATTTTCTTATTTGTCCTTTCATCCTGATGATTCCTGTTGTAGGTGTATGTAGCTGTATGAAAAGATACATTATTTCCTACAATTATTAAAACCCATATGAAGGTATGATGGGATGGTGAGGGAAGGCACAAAACTGCCACTCATAGACCTCCTAGTCTTAAGGTGTACTCACGCTAGGGTGTATTTACTGCCCCCGAAAACAATTCACCCGAAAGTCCAGTTCACTTAAGTACTGTGATGGCTCCATACTGTGTTCAGTTCAGTGTACAGTGCTCTGGCCTGCTTGACATTACTATAATGGATCACTGTGGACTCATGGAGAAGGAACTCAGGAACAACATACTCAAAGAAGTGAGCACTGGGAACTTTTAGACGCACTCTACTCTAGTCAGATAAAGTAAAACCTCAAAGAAGCTCAACCTCAACCAAGGAAAACCTCAAAATAGCTCTTGTGAGACTGTTCCCACACAGCAAAGATTCCCTTGATAGGCACCCAACAGTATCTCAAACTATAGAAAAACAGAAGAGAGAGCCAGATCAAAAAGAGTGATAAAAACATTATTACAGAAACACCCAACGCTTTTCGAAGGCACAAGAATGAGCAAAAAACACAGGATGTTAGATATACTACATACCTCCTAACTTTTGAATTTGTGATGGAGAGACACTTGAATGAGGCAGAGAGCTGCAGTGTGCATAGCGCGCCATTGCAGAATAATTTGTAGTCAAAATGTACTGTGTGAGGAGCTTAAGGGGCATGATTAAACAGAACCCAGGCTTCAGATATGTGCTGGGGGGCACTTTGAGAGGATTTGTGCTAGAAGGTGGGGTGGAGGGGCAGTCAGATTTCTGCTGGGGGAGTACACTGAGAGGGGAAAGGACTTGTACTAGAACAGGGCTTGACAAATTTGCTTCGAATCTAGGAGCCAGCTAAAAAAGTTAGGAGCCAGGTTTTCTTCTTTTTTTTTTTTTACGACATGGAGAAGAGCGAGGGGAAGATGGCCCCAGCCTGTCTCCAAGTCATTGCAGGGCAGAAGCGACTTCAAATCGTCACTTCTGCCCATAGCTCTTAAAAAGGGACATTTTTTTTTTTTCAAATGGCATTTTTTTTTTTTTTTGCATTTTAGTGTAAATATGAGATCCGAGGTCTTTTTGACCCCCAGATCTCATATTTAAGAGGTCCTGTCATGCTTTTTTCTATTACAAGGGATGTTTACATTCCTTGTAATAGGAATAAAAGTGACACAATTTTTTTTTCAAAAGAACAGTGAAAGCTAAAATAAAGAAAAAAAAAATCATTTTAAACGCGCCCATCCTGCCGAGCTTGTTTGCAGAAGAGTAGGGCCCGCACATGAAAACGGTGTTCAAACCACACATGTGAGGTATTGCCGTGATCGGTAGAGCAAGAGCAATAATTCTAGCCCTAGAGCTCCTATGTAACTCAAAACATGCAACCTGTAGAATTTTTTTAAACCTCACCTATGGAGATTTTAAAGGGTAAAAGTTTGTCGCCATTCCACGAGCGGGCAAAATTTTGAAGCGAGACATGTTTGGTATCAATTTACTCTACGTAACATTATCTTTCACATTATTAAAAAATATTGGGCAAACTTTACTGTTTTTTATTTTTTAATTAAAAAAAGTATTTTTTTCCCAAAAAAGTGCGCTTGTAGGTCTGCTGCACAAATACGGTGTGACAGAAAGTATTGCAACGACAACCATTTTATTCTCTAGGGTTTTAGAAAAAAAAAATATATATATAATGTTTGGGGGTTCTAAGTGAAGGAGTTAGGCAGGCAGTGAAAACAAAATTGCTCCATTAACATTGCTGGGTGTCATACCAACGGCCACCACAAGAGAGCGCCAGATTCTAGAAGGTACCATAGGACTGCACAAGGCCGCAAAGCCGGGGCCTAAATTACCGGCCGGCGCGGCCCATCGCGATCGCGCGCGCGGGGGGGGGGCGCACTATGGAGACAGGATACCCCCAGCTGTGCTGCCCCAGGCGCCAGGTCGCTAATACTAGTCGCCAATGCGACCTGGCGCCCGGTATTCGTCGAGCACTGTACTAGAAGGTGGAGTGGGGGAGGGTTGGCTATGTAGTGGGGGATGGGCATTTTGGGAGGGGAGAAAACGTGTGCTAGAAGGTGGGGTGGGGAGTCAGAGATGGGCCAGGGGGCGATTTGGGAGCTTAGCTGACTTCTATCAACCATTTGCAAGCAATAATGCTGCTTTTTTGCATTTTTCTGGCAGGTGATTGGGTATTCTTTGCAAAGTGAAGCTTCATCTCATTTACTAAGCTCTGGAGCTACTACACTTGTCTTGCCTTTAGTAAATAAACCACATAGTCATAATGATGAAAAATTATGTTTAGATATGCATAGAAATATATACCGCAAAATCTGGAACATCACATAATAATCTAGATTTTGTGGTATATAATTATATGCTTATCTAGACATCATTTTTCATCATTATGACTACCGTATGTTTTTTGCGGGGGAGGGGGATCAGTTGTACTCGAGTACTGTATAAGTCAACCATGCCAAGTGTACCATAGAAGGTTGAAAGGTTTGTGACTATACGCTCGCTAAAGACACTGCCTGAGGTCAGATCCTCATTCTGCTTAGTGACAGTTGAGCATGTCCCTTAGCCCCATGGCTGTTTGTTTTCAGCAAAAATCCAAATATGATTATAATCTTGTTTTATGTGTTTTAGCATTATAATCTGTCCACCAGTTGATACATTACAAATTATTACATATCATTTCTGTAGTTCACGGCACACTTCTGCCAATTCTCTAGACGGTTGTATTTGTTGCCCATAGCGCAAAATTAGTCTAATCAGGAGAGCATAGGACTAGCAGGAGCAATTAGAAACAAGGGCGAAACGGTAGATGCAATTTTAAGCAACCGTACAATCCCGTCTCATGTTAACTATGTCTTAATTAGCCCAGAGATGTTTGTCTCATTTATAGAATAATTAACATAACCCCCAGGGAATGTCAACACAAATAGCATTTAAGGATCGTTTGGAGAGTTTGGCTAAATGCGCTCGTGCTCTGTGAAGCAACACAAAACATGTTTGCTCAAAGAGAGGCAACGCAAGTACAGGAGATGCTAAGTAGGTCATCATTCTCACATACAACTCCAATCATATACAGTATATGGTATATGGTGAAGAGAACACATCAAATACAAAGGGCTGAAATGATGGAAATATCTAAGCACTCAATATAAATGTTTTTGGTGTTTGAAAGTAAAGACAGAGTGTGGCAAACCTAGAGAAGAGCAAGATAAAAGAACATTTATGAAAATTAATAACAAATTTAAATCTGCTAGCAATACAGATTTTACTAATTCATCTGACAGTGAAATGCATCAGTGAAGGATCTAGAGATCACATCCAACCAAAGCAGGTTTGATCAGATTTTAAAAGAGACCCTGTCACCACATCCCACTCTCACTACTATATCCCACCCTCCCCAAGGTCTCATTTGTGTTCTGATTGTTTCTTTTTTTATTTATTTTTTTCACCTGTCAAATCATGTGCATTTTTTTATTTAAATTTATTTTTTTGTTTCATAAAAGTTTATTGCAAAAGGTAAAGTGTACAAAGAACGAAAGTACAAGCTAAAAAAAAAGGGTGCAAAAGTAGTGCACAGTAAAAGAACCATCATTTACTTTTAACAGAGTCCAACTAGATGTTATATCATGTAATAAAATGCAGTGCTTATATATATATATATATATATATAGATAAAAATGACAATACAGTGGAACCTCGGATTGCGAGTAACGTGGTTAACGAGCGTTTCGCAATACGAGCACTGTATTTTTAAAAATCGTAACTCGGTTTGCGAGTGTTGTCTCGCGAAACGAGCACGATTCAGGCCAAAGCGGTGTGCAGTACCACGTTTGGCCTGAGGGGGGGGGGGGGGGGCGCCGGAGCCGAGCCAAACATCGCCGATCAGCGCCATTCAGAAATGCACGGAAAGGCCCGAGGACAGCTCTGCTGACCTCGGCAAATCTCAGGAGCAAAGTCTTTCCGAGGTTTGCAGAGGTTAGCCGATGTGTCCTCAGGCCTTTTTGGCCATTTCCGAGGCTCTCCGGCGCCCTCCCCCCGACGCGGGCCGCATGCGGTATTGCATGCCATTGAAGTCAATGTGGAACAAATTATTTTTGTTTCCATTGACTTCAATGGGGAAACTCGCTTTGATATGTGAGTACTTTGGATTACGAGCATTCTCCAAGAATGGATTATGCTCGTAATCTGAGGTTCCACTGTATATAATAATGACAATACAGTGGAACCAGTTGCACTGTATATGTTGTGATCAGTAAAACACACAATGAAAAAATAATGATTGATGAAAAATAAAATTCCGAAAGTCCTGGTATCAGTGAATAATATCAGAAAAACGTCTCAAAAACATAAATGAGGTAAGTGACATCAACGTGAAGAGACTCTGTGAGGAGAAGCTTGTAAAAGACACTACCACCAATTGCATGAAGGCTTACCGGAAGTAATGGACTTAAAGCGGCTTATACCTCTTAAGTCAAACAGGCTTATGGCGATAAACACTGTATATGGAAAACCATCAGAACTCCTGGACAGATCTTTGAATGGTGTTGTTTAAAGTGTACTAAAATGTATTAATGTGCTTAAAAAATAAAATACAATTTTTTACTCACCTCTAAATGCCTGTTGCTAGGGGGTCCCTCGTAGTCTGCCTCCTTCGGCACCTAGGCTCCTGACGTCACTTCCCTCGGCGCAGTAAGGGAGAGCGCCTCTCCCCCTCCCTCTTGTCAATCATCTGGGACACGTGACTGGTCCCAGATGATTGCGCGGCCAGTGACGTCGCATGGTGCTCGCATGCAAAGTGGGTTCCCGTTTTTTTTAAAGTGGGAACCCCGCTTTAACATTAATTCCACAGCATACAGGCACATGAAGCTCAAAATGGAAGGAGGGAAAGCCAGAGGATATTCTTTGCTCACACGTTGAAACCAAAAATCAAACAAAGGTTCCACATATTGTGATATTGTTTAAAAATTGTATTTATTTAACTATATTATATTATATATTATATTATTATATATGCATCAAAACAATTACACTCAAATAATAAGACATTTTTTACCACGTAAAGAAGTAGTTGGGTGTTAAACTGTGGGTACACACATGGGGCAGGAGCCCCAAAAATTTACCTCGTCCAAAACAGGTAAAACACCAGTAAAGGTTTGAGCTGGATGAAGCTTCATTTAGGGAAGACAGAAAAAAAAGAACTAGGTTCTGATTGTTTCTATAATGCCCCGTATACGCGGTCGGAATTTCCGACGGAAAATGTCCTATCGGACCATGTTGTCGGAAAATCCGACCGTGTGTGGGCTCCATCGGACTTTTTCCGTCGGAATTTCCGCTGGAAAAAATTTGAGAACCTGCTCTCAAATTTTCCGACAACAAAGTCCGATCGTGACTTTTTCCGATCGTGTGTAGCGAATTCCGATGGACAAAGTGCCACGCATGCTCAGATCACATTACAAGACCAAAGGATGTTGTGGTCGGAATTTCTGACCGTGTGTACAGGGCATTAGAAGTATACAAATCTCACAGGACCAGCACTGACAGCTGCTGCATGATAGCCCACTGTCACGGCTTCCACCTCTCGCCAGCAGAATACTATGTTGGTTCCAGGAAAGAAAATTGCTCCATCTATCTCAAAAGATATTTGTAATACTTGCAGAAACACACCGATGGCATCGGGGCTAGGGATGAGGACTCTTGTTTCGGGTGCCCCAGAAGTTTCATGTTCTGACACCACTGAAAAGCTTGCTTTCTTGGCTGAATTGTGGGACTTTGCTTAGGAGACTGAAAATGCTGCAGCAAGCAGCACTTCTGTAAGGCTACTTTCACACTGGAGCGGTGGGGGGCGCTGGCGGTAAAGCGGCGCTATATTGTTTCCAATGGGACCGGGCGCTATAGGAGCGGTAAATATACCGCTCCTATAGCGAGCCAAAGATGCGGCTTGCAGGACATATTCCAGCGTCTTGCAAGCGCACCGCTTCAGTGTGAAAGCCCTCGGGCTTTCACACTGAAGACACAGCAACAGCTGTTTGGGGTCGGTTTGCAGGCGCTATTTTTAGCGCAATAGCGCCTGCAAACCGCCCCAGTGTGAAAGGGGCCTAAGTGCACCTAATACAGGTTGCTTGGCTGTATATCATAGTAAGGGTAGAATGGTAACCCTTTAACCGCTTCAGCCCTGGAAGATTTTACCCCCTTCCTGACCAGAGCACTTTTTTGCGATTCGGCACTTTAACTGACAATTGCGCGGTGGTGCGACGTTGCACCCAAACAAAATTGACGTCCTTTTTTTCCTAAAAATAGAGCTTTCTTTTGGTGGTTTTCGATCACCTCTGCGGTTTTTGTTTTTTGCGCTATAAACAAAAAAAGAGCGACGATTTTGAAAAAAATGCAATATTTTTTACTATATAATTATAATTTACTAATATAATAAATAAATATATAAATAATATAATAACTATCCACCAAAAATATATAAAAAAAACAATTTTTTCCTCAGTTTAGGCCTGTATTCTTCTACAAATTTTTGGTAAGGCAAATCGCAATAAGCGTATATTGATTGGTTTGCGCAAAAGTTATAGCGCCTACAAAATAGGGGATAGTTTTATGGCTTTTTTATTATTTTTTTTTAGTAGTAATGGCGGCGATCTGCGATTTTTATGATGACTGCGACATTATGGTGGACACATCAGACACTTTTGACACTATTTTGGGACCATTGTTATTTATACAGCGATCGGTGCAAAAATGCACTGATTACTGTGTAAATGATAATGACACTGGCAGGGAAGGGGTTAACCACTAGGGGGCGATGAAGGGGTTAAGTGTGTCCTAGGGAGTGATTCTAACTGTGGGGGGGATGGGCTTCCACTCACATGACAGCGATCACTGCTCCCGATGACAGGGAGCAGTGATCTCTCTCATGTCAAAAGGCAGAACGGGGAAATGCCTTGTTCTGCGGTTCCGTGAGACGATCGTCAAGAAACCGGCGCCCGCTAGCCTCGCCAATTAAAGGGGACGTACAGGTACCCCCATTTGCCCACCGCTGCCATTGTGCTGATGTATATAAATGTATTATGTTGCTGTTTACCAATTCTTAGATGTGATAGCTGCATTAGTTTGCTTTTTTTGGGCTATTCCATTTAACATCAACTCCATCTAGTCCTTCCCCCAGACTGAAAATGCTGCTGCCTGCTGTGCCCCTGCCATCCTTCAGCCACAATGGGGGCACTCTAATACATCAGGTGAAAACAGAGGGAAAAAGACAAAAAAAGGAAAAAAGGCAGCCACCACCTCTAGTGATTGGTAAGCTGCAATATATACGATTTTCGATTTTGGATTCAATACTGCTTTAATGTGCATTTGAATTTGCTAGAAATTTTGACTAGTCAGTTCCCTAGGACAGCGCCTCCCTCCGTGCACATGATAGCCCGCTCTCCTTCTAAGCCCCCGTACACCCGGTTGGAAATTCCAACGGAAAATGTTCGATCGGACCATGTTGTCGAAAAATCCGCCCGTCTGAATTTCTGACGGAAAAAATTTGAGATCCTGCTCTCAAATTTTCCGGCAGCAAAATCCGATCTGACTTTTTCCGATCGTGTGTAGAGAATTCCGACGGACAAACATGCTCAGATCAAATTACGAGACCAAAGCTATTGGCTACTAGCCTCTACGTAGTTCCGTCGTACGCAATGAACGTCACCACGTTCGGAATGATCGGATTTTCCGTCAACTTTGTCCGACCGTGCGTATGCAACACCAGTTTCGGACAAAATCCGTCAGAAAAAATAAAATAAAAAATCAGACGGAATTTCCGACCGTGTGTACGG
Source organism: Lithobates sylvaticus (assembly GCA_028564925.1). Lineage (NCBI taxonomy): Eukaryota > Metazoa > Chordata > Amphibia > Anura > Ranidae > Lithobates > Lithobates sylvaticus. The sequence continues at coordinate 93,482,694 of CM053027.1, read as the reverse complement.
GGCTAATGCCTCGTACACACGTAGGGACTTTTGCCGGCGGACCTAGTCCAGCGGACAATCCCGCGGGACTTTCCGGCTAGGTCCGCTGGACTTTCCGAGGGTGTGGACTTGCCCACACACGCACGGACTTCTCCAGCGGATAATCCGCCGGCCAAAAGTCCGCGGGACTTTTGAAAATGAACGGACTTGCCCACACACGGAGCAGTCCGTTCATTTCGAACGTAACTTCAGGTTACGTAGCTAGCGTAGGCAGTAAATGCCGCCGCGCTAGCTCCGCAAGCTGGCATGGATTTGGTTCCCCCCAAATCCATGTCAGACCCTCATCCGAGCACGCAGCCTGGCAGGCCAGGAAAGGGGTGGGGACGAACGAGCGCCCCCCCCCCTCCTGAGCCGTACCAGGCCGCGTGCCCTCAACATGGGGGGTGCCCTGGGGAAAGGGGGGCCGTGCGGCCCCCCCACCCCAAAGCACCTTGTCCCCATGTTGATGAGGACAAGGGCCTCTTCCCGACAACCCTGGCCGTTGGTTGTCGGGGTCTGCGGGCGGGGGCTTATCGGAATCTGGGAGCCCCCTTTAATAAGGGGCCCCCCAGATACCGGCCCCCCACCCTATGTGAATGAGTATGGGGTACGATGTACCCCTACCCATTCACCTAAGGTGTAAAATGTAAAGTAAAAAAAAACACCCACACTTTTGAAAAAATAGTTTATTGCACTGCTCCGGGGGTCTTCTTCCGTCTTGGGGGTCTTCTCGCCGGACTCCCCCGCCATTTACCAAGCTCTTTTACCGAGCGGGGGAAGTCCGGCTACCTTCTTCGTCGTCGCCGCCGTCTGGGGGTCTCGATCCGCCTTCGGGGGTCTTCTTCCGTCTTGGGGGTCTTCTCGCCGGACTCCCCCGCCATTTACCAAGCTCTTTTACCGAGCGAGGGGAGTCCGGCTACCTTCTTCGTCGTCGCCGCCGTCGTCTGGGGGTCTCGATCCGCCTTCGGGGGTCTTCCGGGGGTCTCTTCTGTTCTTGCGGCGGTCGTCGTCTTCCGCGCCGTCCTTCTTGTCCTTCTTGTTCTTCTTCTTCTTCCGATGTTGACCCGTCGCTGTCTCTGCCCGGAATGCCTGTGCCGATCTGCGCTCGGACTTATATAGGGACATGGGGGACAGGGTCACATGCACATGTCACATGGTGACCCCGCCCCCTTGTGTTGTCACAGTCCCGGAGGATGCTGGGACTGTGACATCGCAAGGGGGCGGGGTCACCATGTGACATGAACATGTGACCCTGTCCCCCATGTCCCTATATAAGTCCGAGCGCAGATCGGCACAGGCATTCCGGGCAGAGACAGCGACGGGTCAACATCGGAAGAAGAAGAAGAACAAGAAGGACAAGAAGAAGGACAAGGCGCCGGCGGCGCGGAAGACGACGACCGCCGCAAGAACAGAAGAGACCCCCGGAAGACCCCCGAAGGCGGATCGAGACCCCCAGACGACGGCGGCGACGACGAAGAAGGTAGCCGGACTCCCCTCGCTCGGTAAAAGAGCTTGGTAAATGGCGGGGGAGTCCGGCGAGAAGACCCCCAAGACGGAAGAAGACCCCCGAAGGCGGATCGAGACCCCCAGACGACGGCGGCGACGACGAAGAAGGTAGCCGGACTCCCCTCGCTCGGTAAAAGAGCTTGGTAAATGGCGGGGGAGTCCGGCGAGAAGACCCCCAAGACGGAAGAAGACCCCCGGAGCAGTGCAATAAACTATTTTTTCAAAAGTGTGGGTGTTTTTTTTTTACTTTACATTTTACACCTTAGGTGAATGGGTAGGGGTACATCGTACCCCATACTCATTCACATAGGGTGGGGGGCCGGTATCTGGGGGGCCCCTTATTAAAGGGGGCTCCCAGATTCCGATAAGCCCCCGCCCGCAGACCCCGACAACCAACGGCCAGGGTTGTCGGGAAGAGGCCCTTGTCCTCATCAACATGGGGACAAGGTGCTTTGGGGTGGGGGGGCCGCACGGCCCCCCTTTCCCCAGGGCACCCCCCATGTTGAGGGCACGCGGCCTGGTACGGCTCAGGAGGGGGGGGGCGCTCGTTCGTCCCCACCCCTTTCCTGGCCTGCCAGGCTGCGTGCTCGGATGAGGGTCTGACATGGATTTGGGGGGAACCCCCACGCCGTTTTTTTTTTCGGCGTGGGGAGTCCCGTTAAATCCATGCCAGGTCACGGAGCTAGCGCGGCGGCATTTACTGCCTACGCTAGCTACGTAACCTGAAGTCACGTGCTAAATGAACGGACTTGCCGATGAGAGGCAAGTCCGTTCATTTCAAAAGTCCCGCGGACTTGCCCACTAACGGCGGGATTATCCGCTGGACTGCCAAGTCCAGCGGATAATTTGAAAACAAAACTTCAAACTTTAGTCCGCCGTACTTTGGCGCCAAAAAGTCCGCCGGCGCCCACACACGAGGGGATTATCCGCTGGACTTCAGTCCAGAGGATAATCCCGCGGGATTGTCCCTTCGTGTGTACGCGGCATTAGAGTGACTAATTTCTTTCTGTGCTGACCAGTGTTTACCAACAAAACATTGAAAATTTACACATTTATTTCCTTTTTCACTAACTGGACTTATCTTTATTTTTCTTTTCAATATAATTTTATTGGGTTTTATGTTACAAAAATACACTTCATGGTCAGCTTGCACATATATGACTGTTTGGTGGGAGAAGATGCCAACGGGGAAAGTGACCCATAATTTTGGTCAAGGAAGATGGGCAGAAATAATACCCTATCAAATAATTAATGTATAGTAATGGCACCCGTACTCCTAACTTTACAAATGCATCATGGAGGAACATTACTTTCTATAAAGCGCAACATAAATTGGTGAAGACAAAAGTACAGAGAGTTGAATATGGAGCTATAAAAAGCCGTAATTGCAGTCTGTGACAGCAATGTTCTTTTTTTGGCACATGCGCAAATTTAAGCGTATGCTCACTGTACTTTCTATAGAGCACCACACACATGTACAAACATAGGAAAATTGGGCAGAGTACAGCACTGGAGAAAGCTGGAGTAGCAGCTTGTGAGCATAGTCCAAACATTAATGGCCTTGCTGGAGTAACGTCAAGCCTGTTGGGCACCATTACATTCTATGGTAAAGCTGGAGCCAAAGCCTATGGGCACCGGTCAGCTCACAGCAAGACAGGCAGTGAGACAGGAGTTTTATATTTACAAGTGATGATGAAGGCCCCTTGAACCCCCCCTTTAGGGAAAGGAAGCCTTGACTGCTGGAAGCATGGCATCACCGTGGGCGTAAACCTAATAAATGGAGGTTAAGTAGCTCCATTAGGATTGTCTACAAAAACCTAAGGTGACTGGGTGGAGCCTGAGCTCTAGAAAAAGGCTATGCTGGAGCTCGTCCCACTTATCTGAGGAGATCCAGCTGTCACAAGAGTTGTCCATCCTCCCGCCCGTTGTGACATTTTCTCACAACTGTATTGGTGGTTTTGCCAGCAATTGATGTTGCTTTATGGGCTATGCCCTGAAGTCCTTACCATCAGTTTAATGCCTGTCTGGCACTGATGGTAAGGACCGGCCTCTTAGACTATGTGAGTTTATGTTACGGGTGCTCACAGTATAACTGTGACTGCCATTGTTGTTTGGTATATTTGGAAAGTTGTTAAATTTGGAAAGTTCAATAAAGCTGTGGCCTTGCCCTATTTCCAACTTAATCAGCTTTCATGTATTTTTGGTGGGAAAGATATTGGTTTATTAGTTGGTCAAAAATGAGTCTATGCTTCTCAGCAGTCATAGGATCTAAGGGGTAGAAATTGATTTGCTGATCAAAATGATCATATGGAAAAAGCATATAACTTTTATTTTTTTTATAGTTAGCCTGAAACGAAAACCATAGTTTCCTTTACATCTATCGCCTCCCAATTACAGAAGTCAAGTGTAAGGATTATGCGTTCTTTGAGGTTACAGAGGCTAGTATACTAGAGAGCTTATTTCCCATATTAATGCAAATCACTAAACCACTTCTCAAAAAGTCTACTAAAAGTCTAAGGATAACTTCAATTATTAATTTGAAAAGCGCAATCACCTCTATCAATCAAGTTAAAGCGGAGTTCCACCCAAAAATGGAACTTCCGCTGTCTGGATTCCTCCCCCCCTTCCGGTGTCACATTTGGCACCTTTCAGGGGAGGAGGGGGGAGCAGATACCTATCTAATACAGGTATTTGCTCCCACTGCTGGCAAAATTGCCACAGTATCCGCAGCGATCTACGCCATGTCCGGCCCCTCCTCCGCCCCCCCCCCCCCCCCGTCTTCTGGGAGACACACAGGTCCCAGAAGACAGCAGGGACCAATCAGAACACGTAGCATGACTCATGCATGCACAGTATGGAACCAGGCTGTTCCCTTACTAGCGACGCTGGCGCCTCCACCCAGAGCTGAGGGACAGGTCGGCTTCGGGTGAGGACATTGCAGGCGCCATGGACAGGTAAGTGTCCTTAATTTAAAAGTCAGCAACAGCAGTATTTGTAGCTGCTGACTTTTATTAGATTTTTTTTAGTCGGAATGCTGCATTAAGGGATTATCTAATAGCATTCCCCTTCGGTTCCATTAATATTAAACGTCAAGAAAAAGTTGACACGCACACATTCATTCTTGGATGATTATAGAACATTTCTCTTTCTCCTCTAAGCATCTATCCAGCTATACCACTGTGTGTGTTTTGTTAATTAAGATCACAAAGTACACTGTTCCAGTTACAGAGGCTGATATCTAAAATTAAAAAAGATACATTTATAAATAATAAAAGAAGAGGAAAAATGCTAAGAGTACATTGGCCACCAATCAGATAAAAGAAAGAAAAATAGGATCGGTGCTTACAGAAACCAAGCACAGGTACAGTAATTTTCACTAGAAAAACATGACACTGAAATCTGATTGGTTGCTACAGTCATGTATGAGTCAAATATATGCATATGTACTGGGTTGTTTTTTCTTGTTGCACATCAGTACAACCTAAGAAAAAAAGAATACTTTTTGTAGATTTGGATAGTTAAACCCCTTTCACACTTAGGCAGTTTTCAGGCGTTTTAGCACTAAACATAGCACCTGTAAAGCACCTGAAAACTGCCTTTAAAGGCAGAAGGTTTTTTACCTTAATACATTCTATGCATTAAGATAAAAAAAAAACCTGTGTACAGCAGCCCCAATACTTACCTGAGCCCCATCTTGATTCAGCAATGTCCACGAGTCCCTCGGCCATCCAGATTGGCTGAGACACAGCAGTATAAATATAAATATAGCGCTCACAAACACTAAAGTGAAAAAAAACACAATCAATAATAAAAAACAAAATGAAGTCCAAACAAAAATGTGAAAGTGACTCTAGGTGCTTCAATCCGAAGGGAAAAACCAGTGCAGATATGTTGCAGAAGTATTCAGGTGTATGACACCCCCTCATGTATCCCCACTCACCAGATTGTGATGACCCCCCAGCGTTTCAGTCTGGTGGGTCACTTTAAGCTTTGTATTGGTGTCCAGGGCCGATGGATAAGATGTCAAATCTTCAGATCCAGTAATTTGTAAATGAAGTTTCTCAGCAGAACAAACGGATACCCAAAAGTGAAGAAAGAAATGGAACTGATAGTGAGGTACCATTAAAAAAGGTTTAATTGGAAAAGGGGATGGGTACTTACAAAAAGTACGATCGAACAAGCCTCAAACATGGAGCTGTTAGTATAAAAACGCAGTTTGGGGCGTGCGTTCCACGGGACCGGAAGTAACGTCAGTAATACCGGAAATTGCGTCAACGTTTCACCCTCCCACAGGGCATCATCAAGGTCCTTTTTTCCACTTATACACCATTAGCGCGAGTTGATATATTTAGCATATATTTTTTACACGAGACATAGCAGTGGCACCATTGGTTCCCGCAGTTGTCAATTAAAGTTAGTTAGCCACTCAGGATAGAGAGGGGGCGGGGCCAAACGGCAGCTCCCTGTCTGAATGGACACACAGAGCTGCAGCTCGGCTCGGGTGCCGCCATAGAAAGCTGCTTGCTGTGGGGGCACTCGAAGAGAGGGAGGGGCCAGGAGCACAGAAGCGTGATCCGAGAAGAGGAGGATCTGGGCTGCCCTGTGCAAATCCACTGCATAGAGCAGGTAAGTATAACATGTTTGTTTTTTTTGCTTTTTAAAATGAGACTTTTCAATCACTTTAAAGTTTCATGCAAAAAAAAAAAACAAAGAAACAATTCCAAGTGACTGGTGATCGATTGCCAAAACATAATGGTGTATCCCAGGAAAAACAAACTTCCACCAGTGAGTCACCACAGTGAAGGCAAGATCGGGGCTTACCAGATTATAATGACCGTCAATAAAGAGAAGTCAAAGGGCGTTTGTAAATATTTGGTGGCTTTTGGTGGGTCTCTGATTCATTCACTGTAGTTGCAACAAAGTATTGTAGGTCGCAATGTATCACAACATATATTGGTGGTGATTTTGTTATTTTGTAACGTTCTGCAGCTCACATTCCTGCCATTCACAGCTATATAGCATGCAACATTAGTCTGGACTGGAGCAACATTAATAATGACACAATAACGTACAAAGAAAGCAGATGTAACTCTATTAGGGCCCGTGTTCATTGCCTTTTATTTGCTTTAAGTGGGTTTTATATTCCAATAAAAGTCTATGAAAATGCAAAGCCTGCTTGAAGCAGGTAAAATGCAGGTCTGAAGGGGGTCAACTGCAAATGTCAGTGAATGCTGAAAGATCTCAAAAGCACGTCAAACTTGAGTCAAGCTGATGTCATCAACACCATTCGAAACCCCCATCAACATAGGCCCTCGTGTGGCCTTTCCTTCTTTAACCACTTCAGCCCCGGACCAATTGGCAGCCAAAGGACCAGGCCCCTTTTTGCGATTCGGCACTGCGTCGCTTTAACTGACAATTGCGCGGTCGTGCGACGTGGCTCCAAAACAAAATTGGCGTCCTTTTTTTCCCACAAATAGAGCTTTCTTTTGGTGGTATTTGATCGCCCCTGCGGTTTTTATTTTTTTATTTTATTTTTTGCGCTATAAAAAAAAATTTTTGCTATAATAAATATCCCCAAAAAATATATATAAAAAAACATTTTTTTTCCTCAGTTTAGGCCGATACGTATGCTTCTACAAATTTTTGGTAAAAAAAAATAGCAATTAGCGATTATTGATTAGTTTGCGCAAAAGTTATAGCGTTTACAAAATAGGGGATAGTTTTATAGCATTTTTATTAATATTTTTTTTTTTACTAGTAATGGCGGCGATCAGTGATTTTTATTGGGACTGCGACATTATGGCGGACACATCGGACATTTTTGACACATTTTTGGGACCATTGTCATTTATACAGCTATTTAAATGCATTGATTCCTGTATAAATGACAGTTGTAGTGAAAGAGTTAACCACTAGGGGGAGGGGAGGGGTTATGGGCTCTGACGTGTGTGTGTTTTTTTACATTAGGGGGCGGGGCTGACGTCTGACATCATTGATCGGCTTTCCTGATGACCGGAAACAGCCAATCAATGACAGGCAGAGTAGGAAGCGCGGGGAGAGGTTTGTTTACACAAACCTCTCCCCGTTCTTCAGCTCCGTAACCCGATCACGGGACACCAGCGGCGATCGGGTCTGCTGGTCCCGCGGCCGGGGTCACGGAGCTCCCGACCGGGTCGCGAGGGCGACCCACGGGCAGGCATTTAAAGGGCCACGTACAGGTACGTGGTTTTGCCTGCCCGTGCCATTCTGCTGACGTATATATGCAGTGGGCGGTCGGGAAGCGGTTAAACTCCTCATTATTGTAGCTGAGATCCTCCTGGGTCAAAGGTGGCACAGCCCTTATCCCTCACTGCCTGGGCTGGTAGAAACCAGGCAAGGAGAGTTTCCACAAGTCTATATCCCATTTATTCCTGGTCCATGATAGAAAGCAACAGAATTAATGTTCACCAGTTACTCCTGGAGTGGATGCCAGTATTCCCACTCAGCAAGTCATATCTGCACAGACCTGAAACAGATCTGCTGGCATGAGGCAATGCAAGCTTTCTATGCTCTGCCATGTGTAGGCCATACATAGGGATACTGACTGAATATTTTGTTCTTTTTGGGAACCTACAAAGTATCCATGCTCAAAGTTCATTGACTCAAAGGCCTGACAAGTGAAAAAAAACTGAATACTTTTTGCTTCTTCCACTTTCCTATATATGCATTAACCACGGCTTTGATAAAAAATTAGTGTTTTCTGTGATGGCAGATTATGGCTTCTGTTCCAGTGTGCATACTGTATCTTGCTAGCATAGCATCATACACACATTGGGAGAATGGCATGACTTACACACTAGTTCCATGCAGGGGCGGACTGACCATTCGGCCACTCGGGCACTTCCCGAGGGCCCCAGGCCACTAGGGGGCCCCATCAGGGTTGCCAGCCTCAGTAAAACCAGGGACAGTATGTAAAAATCTGTGTTTTCTTTTACATCTGTTTCTGAAATGTCCCTTACTGACATCCTTTTGGTCTAAAAATCCAGAGATTATAGCTGCCCCACCTCTCCAGTACCTTCTCAGCCAATAGTAACATGTCTGTGTATACTGTGTGTACATGTATGTGTATACTGTGTGATTGTATACTGTGTGTGTGTGTATACTGTGTGGCCCCATAATCTCTGACTGCCTGGGGGCCCCATAATCTCCTATTGCCCAGGGGCCCCATGAGTTGTCAGTCCACCCCTGGTTTCCATGGCATCATGTACATGGCTTTATTCACACAAGGTATGATCCAAGCTACTACTAAATTAAATTACAGTGAGATTATACTGTAAATATGACCAAATTCCAGCACCACACTTCACGTTCTCTACTTTTGCACTGCTCTCTGTTATAACTCCAGCAATATTTGGCCATGGCATAAAATAGGAAACCCTAGCCATGCTGCCAATTTAGTGTATGTAGCCATCAAGCTGCCCTATGCACACCTCAATATCAATGCCCTTAATATCATACAATTATTTTAACAAAAACTAAAAAGAATAATGATCACTGTAGAAGAATGCTTCATAGTCTTTTCCAATTCGAGGCTTGATGCTGCCTCTCTTATCCTTTTGTCCTAGGCACTGGTCTGTAATAGATGTTATAGTAAATACAGGTCCTATTGACTGATTTTCAGTGAAGGCACATAGACTGCTTTTCATTGCCATGTGAATAGGTAAAACGAATTGGCGCAGAAGATCATCATTTTCGAAAATAATAGCTGTTTCCAGAGAATTATTATATAACAAACGTATGGGCCCGACATTCAATAAACAAAACTACCAATGGAAATAATTTTGTGACATATGTTTGGCCTGTAATAACACTGGTTGGATAACGAAACTCTACAGAAGGGGTGTCCAACCTTTGGCCCAATACGGCTATGAATGCAACCCAACACAAAATCATAAACTTACTTAAAAATGTTGATTTTTTGGGGAATTTTTTGTAAAATGCATTTACACTTAGCAAACACATGTGGCCAAAGAATAAATAGAGAGTGTCTCTTTAGGCCCCTTTCACACATGCGGACCGTATGTCCGTTTTTCATCCATCCGTTTTTGGATGAAAAACGGACATACATGAATGTCTATGGGGCAGCGGGTGTCAGCGGATGAGCATCCGCTGACACCCGCTATTGTCCGCCTCCGCAATTGTCCGGTTCTGCAGACGGAGGAAAATCCTATTTTTTCATCCGTCTGCAGAGCGGATCGGATGAACACGGACAGACGGTCCGTGTTCATCCGATCCTCCATAGAGGAGAGCGGAGAACTGACAGGGCGGTCCCTGCACACTGTGCAGGGACCGCCCTGTCATCAGTCGGCTCAGCGGGGAACAGCTGTGCAACGGATCTTCACGGGGCGGATCACATACAAAAAGAACAGCGCTCCTGCGGCCAAGCTGGAAGCAAAGTACCAAGCCTCCATCTGTTCCCACAAATCAGATTGAAACATATTGTGGTTTCGTACTGTTCTGCTACACATGGGGCATTTGTAAGCAATTAGCGGGAGCCTGGGGTCTACAGTAGTATGTATACTGTTCAGTCAGCTTCTACAGCATTCCACTGTGAGCTCCTGTCACATATAAACTACAACATCAGTGAGACTGTATTTTTCATCTCTCTTTAGCAAGTGATGTAAACTTTAATCTGACCACTTACAATTCCAAAGCCCATCAACATAGGCCCTTGTGTGGCCTTTCCTTCTTTGGACTCCTTTCCCTCACTGCCTGGGCTGGTAGAAACCAGGCAAGGAGATTTTCCACAAGTCTATATCCCATTTATTCCTGGTCCATGATAGAAAGGAACAGAATTAATGTTCACCAGTTACTCCTGGAGTGGATGCCAGTATTTCCACTCAGCAAGTCATATCTGCACAGACCTGAAACAGATCTGCTAGCATGAGGCAATGCAAGTGTAGCGCCGGCTCCTGAAGAGCATGCGTTATGTGTTTTTTTTCTATTTAAAACTCCTGAAACTGCAGTTTGGTTTTGGGTTTAATTATACCAAATTATGGTTTCAGTGCTAGTCTAGCTGGATTGCACTGAGTTCTCCTTGGCCACAGGTGTCGCTGTCATTTCTGGCAAGTGTGAGAACGCAGTTTGGCTAGGCGCATTGAGTGCCAATCTCTCTCGGAACCAGCCCAGTGGGAGTGTCGTCTTGCTGTGAATTCTGGGAGAGGGTACTTAAGGTACTGAGATCACGTGCTTCTGGGTTCCGGTCCAGAATATCTTTCTGTCTGTTTGGTCCTGGTCCTCCTGACCAGCCCCCAGGGCCCTCATAGCCTGGGGTGCGGATCCATCCAATTCCGAGTCTCGGGGCTGGCTAGCCCGAGGAAAAGTAACTGGAAGGAGGATTCAAAGGTGGTCCTGTGCCGTCTCATCTGTGGAGAGGCCCAGCAACTGAGGAAGCAACCAGGGGAGGATTCTTCGGGAGAGGGCCACGCATAAGGCTGGTTCCTCAGAAAAAAGAGCCTGGAGGCATGGGCGTCCGCAGGTAGGGGCAAGGGGGGTCAAGTGCCCCCCCCTGGAATCAGGGATCGGATTGGCACATTCATCACAGTGGCATCGCTAAAGGGGTGCAGGAAGCCAGCAGGGTGACACCATCAAGGTGCTGTGAAGCCCCCCGATCAGTGTAGTGTGACTGTGGGCTCTTTTCCCTGCTCAGTCCAGGAGAGAACTCCGTTCCTTCCCCATTGGCCATAACTGAGGGCCAATCAAATGAGACTAGGAGAGGAGAACATCATGGGACATGTCGTCCTGAAGATTGGCGGCCCCATTTTCCACAGGAAGGAGGCTACAGCTCGATCAAGAGAGAGATTGAGAGACTGCAGCCTGGAAAAAAGCTGAGGGAGTGAGTGCTACAGGACAAAGAAAGAGGCATGTGCTGGACGGAAGCCAGAGAAAGAGACATGCTACCCAGCGCCACCAGAGAGGGCCATGCTACCCAGTGCCACCAGAGAGTGCCACGCTACCCAGCGCCACCAGAGAGAGCCACGCTACCCAGCACCAGAGAGAGAGTCACACTACGCAGCACCAGAGAGAGAGCTACGCTACCCAGCACCAGAGAGAGAGTCACACTACGCAGCACCAGAGAGAGAGCTACGCTACCCAGCGCCACCAGAGAGAGAAAGACTGAGTCACTGCCAGTGTACAGACATGCTACACTACTGACCAGAATCGCCCCCCGGGGACCCAGAGTGAGCGATCGTCCAGCTGGAGGGATCACTGCTGTAGTTTTGCTGGGTCTGGTGAGAGGGCCTGTCAGCCATTATTCATTACTTATCCTAGGGACTGTACTAGGCCTGCTGTCTCTGACCATGAAAATGTGATAATGACATTAATGGGTGACCCTAATATGATGCCCCCCCCCCTGAAAAAAGTTCTGCGGACGCCCATGCCTGGAGGCTTAGTTGAAAGACACCAATTGACTCTACACTCGTACGGTATCGCCGGACCAGCTGTAAGATTCTGGTACCTGTAAGGGCTCTCTAAATTTGTCTATATCCTTCAGTTACAACCAAGTCTGTGGCAGAGACTTCATTCTACAAGTGTTCTACTACAAGTCTGTGGCAGAGACTTCATTCTACAAGTGTTCTACTACAAGTCTGTGGCAGAGACTTTGCTTTATCTAGCACTTTACCGGCTGCTGGGCCTGGTGAGAGGAGGTCTATCCGGTGGCTGTAACAATCCAGCTGTGAGTGGCTACTCTCTGGATCTCTATAGTGAGAGACTTTCAGTTTTGAGCAGTTCCAAGAGTATCTGAACTTTCTACCTAAACCCTCTATCCTTCATTTAGAGACTGTGTTTACACTTGAGGCTGAGCAGTTGAGCTGCATTTTTACCACCCCCCATCCGCAGCCCCTTAAGCAGAAATGCAGGGGCATATACATGCCTTGGCCTTGATGCTTTGCATCACAACATGGCAAAAATGAGTGCCCTGTCATTGCATGCGGTTACAACACGATGGTGTGGGTTTCTAGGGGTTACAAGAGCGGCGTGGGTGGAGGTGACATAATGCCTCCTTACTGCCTCTCAAAACTCCCTCTGAAAAGTGATGCACCAGAGACCACTCTTCGGAGGGCACTGCTAGTGTAAATGAGCCGTAAGAAAATGTTTCCTCCCTCCTGCAGCAGACTGAAGACATCATCTGAGCCTAGGCATAGTCGCTTTAATACAGCTAATGAATTGCTTTATAATGATAAAAAGGTACAGCTATACTGCTGCTGTATACTATGACAGGTCAGAAGTGAATTCATGCAGCCATTTAAAAGTTACTATGAGGTCCACTTTAACATTACATTTATTTAATATGCTACACAATAGTGCAGACACTGCATAAAATGTATTCTGAATGAACCCTAATTGTGCAAATAAAATAACAAAATCCTGCAAATAATACAAGTGACAAGAAAAGAACGAATACACCTAGATTTTGGAGCAAAGCCAGCTCTTATCTTAGTTGGATTTAAAGCTGTCTTTACTCCTGATTAATACAATCATACACTATTAGTTTTCAAATGGCCATAGTCAAATAAAGTTGAGGTTATCCGATGTACAGTATTCCAACCTATGTGTTCTGAATACTGAAATCACAATAAATTCTATTATGTATTCTGACCAAGTGGTTTATAAGAAATACTTTGGGATGAGATGTTCAGACAATATCAAAGCTATTTCTATTATGTATTTTCAAGGACACTTCTGAGAAGAAAAATAATAGAAAGAGTTTGCCCAGAACGGTCGCTCCACCAGTCGCACAGTACCTCTGCAGTGGTGAGGAGGACCAATTAGCAGTCAAGGCATCTAATCAGGGTAATGGTTTTAATGAAATTACACAGATGAAATGATTGTTATGGATTATCTGCCTTGATACTGGGCAGAGGTTCAGCTGCTGGAAAGTAATGGATGGGGATGGAAGTTCGTTGGCTTTCATAGGCTGAAGATTGGAATATGTCCACTCAACCAATCCCGTAACGTAGAAGAACTCGGCAAGAACAATGCTGCTGGCACCGATGTAGCGGCCCCTACCGCGCTGCGAAGCACTTAGATTAATTGAAGCGCTGTGCACTGTAATAAATAAATATACACACAGAAGAGGCTTGTAAGGGAAGTGATGGGGCTTCGTTTAAGTGCTCTCATCTTGCGATGTAATTGTTCTTGATAAGTAATGTTACTGAAAGGTCATTATCACCATAATGCAAATTTTCTTCATTATACCGGTCATGGTAGGATGCGTAGATGTACAAAGCAGTGATGAGAATTGATACAGTGTTCTTTTTTTACCTTTCAAATATTTGATTAGACATAAAGAATAATTTGTTAGCACAGCAAGATATGGGTTTAGTGTGCCCTGGAAGCCCCAAAACCTACTATGCAAATCAGCAAGGAAATTTGAGTGCTGGCATGCCTTCTTCCACACCTCACTACGGGTGCCTTCACCCATCACATTGAAGGATTGTCTACTCAGGCTTGGTAGGAGGTCACATGGTCTACTAAACCTAAAAGAACTGGGACTTGCTGAAAGATTAGTACAAACATCAGCAAATTCAGATCGGGACATGGATCTGCTCTAGTGAATAGTCATAGTTTACTGCATACAGGGGTGCTACATACAGCTCACAGTACAGAAGTGTCATAGATATTCATATGTAAGAACCTTAAAGTGGATGTAAACCCAAAATTATTATTATTTTTTTGATGTCATAATGTAGAGAATAAGATTCCCTTTCATTCGAGCCCAGTCTTGCCACACAGATTTACTTGAGGCCTGAGCAATCCTCTTTTATTGTTTAGTTAGAGAAATCTTGACAAAGTCTTGAAAACGTTGTCAAAAACGCCCCTTTGCTGTGAGTGACAGGTGAGTTACATTTCATGCACTAGCCTTTTTGCTATTTACATATCATGCACTTTTAAGGCCTCTTTCACACGGGACGGATGTGTGATGATCCGCCCCGTGAACATCCACTTGCTCAGCGGGGATCGCTCCGTTGATCCCTGCTGAGCCGGCGGATGACAGGGCGGTCCCTGCACTCTGTGCAGGGACTGCCCTCTCAGATCTCCGCTCTCCTCTATGGGGGATCGGATGACGACGGACTGTAGAGTCCGTCGCCACCCTATCCGCAGACGGATGGAAAAGTAGGTTTTTCCTCCGTCACACTTTTTCGGATCGGAGCGGGTCGGATGTCAGTGGACATGTCACCGCTGACATCCGACGCTCCATAGAGGTCCATGGAGCGTCCATTCAGGTCCGCCTAAAAAACTGACAGGCGGACCTGAACGGATCGTCCGTGTGAAAGAGGCCTAACATGTACTGTACACTCATCGGCCAATTTATTAGGAACACCTGTTCAATTAAAGTAACACAAAGTAATTAAAGTAACACAAATTGCTAATCAGCCAATCACTTGGCAGAAACGCAATGCATTTAGGCATCTGGACGCGGTGAAGATGACTTGCTGAAGTTCAAACCGAGCATCAGAAAGGGGACTTAGTTGACTTTGAATGTGGCATTGTTGTTGGTGCCAAATGGGCTGCTCTGAGCATTTAAAAAATTACTGGGATTTTCATGCACAACCATCTGTATGGTTTACAGAGAATAGTCAAAAAAGAGAAAATATCAACTGAGCGGCAGTTGTGTGGACAAAAATGCCTTATTGATGTCAGAGGAGAATGGAGAGACTGGTTTGAGATGATAGAAAGGCAACAGTAACTCAAATACCCACTCGTTACAACCAAGGTATGCAGAATACCATCTCTGAATGCACAACACATCGAACCTTGAAGCAGATGGGCTACAGTAGTAGAAGATAACACCAGGTGCCACAAGTGTCAGCTAACAACAGGAAACTGAGGGTATAATTTGTACAGGCCCACCAAAATTGGACAACAGAAGATTGGAAAAACGTTGCCTGGTCTGATGAGTCTCGATTTCAGTAGCGACATTCAGATGGTAGGGTCAGAATTTGTCATAATCATGGATCCATATTGCCTTGTATCAACAGTTCAGGCTGGTGGTGTAATGGTGTGGGGGATAGTTTCTTGGCACACTTTGGGCCCCTTAGTACCAACTGAGCATCGTTTAAACACCACGGCCTACCTGAGTATTGTTGCTGACCATGTCCATTCTTTTATGACTACAGTGTCCCCATCTTCTGATGGCTCCTTCCAGCAGGATAATGCACCATATCACAAATTTCAAATCATCTCAAACTGGTTTCTTGAACATGACAATGAGGTCACTGTACTCCAATGGCCTCCACACTCACCAGATCTCAATCCAATAGAGCACCTTTGGGATTTAGTGAAAAGGGAGATTCACATCATGGATGTGCAGCCAACAAATCTGCAGTAACTGCGTGATGCTATCATATCAATATGGACCAACAACACTTTGTTGAATCTATGCCACGAAGAATGAAGGTCGCTCTGAAGGTAAAAGGGGGACCAACCCGGTACTAGCAAGGTGTACCTAATAAAGTGGCCGCTGAGTGTATGTTTTCTGTGACCACACACATACACTCCATGCTGGGGATCACTGTCATTTGATCGCCTGACAATACAATTTAGCCAGAATGCAGTTTTGCCATAGGAGAAACTCCCAAAATGATCAGTGTTTGGAAAATGGACACCCCCAAGTGATCCCCCTTTTTTTTTTTTTGCCAAAATGATGTGAAATTTAGCAAAAATGAAGGTTTGTAATAGTACACTAGATACAATAAATGTACAGGTCGTACACAGAGGGAGCAGGAGGCAAAAGCATTGGCTCTGTACACAATGTCTGTGAACCTTGCAGTTTATCATGCTGGAGGACTAATCTATCAAATGATAGTTTAAAGTAGAACTTTTGGAAAAAAAATTAAATTGATATGTTGTTTGGCATAGACAGTTCTTTTAAGCGCATTTTTGGTTTTGTTTTTCCACTCCCGCAGATCTCACAGATCTCACTATATACCTGTTGAGCTCTTCAGAGCTCTCTACTGTTCATCATTTCTTATGCCGCGTACTCACGATCGGAAATTCTGCCAGCAAAAGTCCGATGTCAGCTTTTGGTCGGAAAATGCGACCGTGTGTATGCTCCATCGGACTTTAGCTGGCGGAATTCCAGTCAGCAAAAGACTGAGAGCAGGTTCTCAATTTTTCGGTCGGAAAAAGTTTTGATTGGAAATTCCGATCGACTGTACCAATTCCGACACGCAAAATTCCTACTCATGCTCGGAAACAATTTGACACATGCTCGGAAGCATTAAACTTCATTTTCTCGACTCGTCGTAGTGTTCTTGACGGTCGAAAGTTCAGCAAACTTTTGTGTGACCACGTGTCTGCAAGCCAAGCTTGAGCGGAATTCTGTCGGAAAAAGCATCCAAGATTTTTTGGACAGAAATTCCGCTCGTGTGTACGTGGCATTAGAGTTGATAACACTAGACTGCCTTTTGAAAAATGGCAGCTTTGTCAAACTCATGTTGGCTGTGCACACAAAGGGTATGGCATGACATTCCAATGCTAAGGAGGCGGTATAACAATACCGAACTCTTGGACAAGCTAGCAGCTTGTCCATTGGTAACAGGCCTCGTCCACTTCTGTTCCAGGCTGCAGGCTGGCCTTAAACAGCATCTACTTCGCACAGTTTCCAGACACCCTTCCGGCTGCTTCCAGACTCTCAAGCTATCGGCTCACAGTCAATCACACGCACCTGATTCGCTTAGGCCCCTTTCACACCTAAGTGTTTTTCAGGCGCTACAGCGCTAAAAATAGCGCCTGTAATGCTCCTGAAAAAAGCGGGTCCTTTAACTCCAGTGTGAAAGCCACTGGAGCGGTGCCCTAGCAGGATGGTAAAAAAAGTCCTGCTAGCAACATCTTTGGAGCGGTGAAGGAGCGGTGTATCCATGCTCCTATACCGCTCCTACCCATTGAAATCAATGGGACACAGCGGGGATACCGCGGGAATACCGCCGCCAAAGCGCCGCTTTGCGGCGCTTTGCGGGGGTTTTGACCCTTTTTCGTCCGCGGCTAAAACTACGGTAAAGCAGCGCTAAATATAGCGCTGCTTTACCGCCGCCGCCCGCACCACCCCAGTGTGAAACCGGCCTTAAAGTGATTGTAAAGACCTGTACGCACGATCTGACTTTCCAACAACAAAACCGTGGAATTTTGTTCGAAGGGTGTTGGCTCAAACTTGTCTTGCATACACACAGTCACACAAATGTTGACCAACAATTACAAATGTAGTGACGTACTAGACGTACTACATGATTTTTCAGCTCTCTAGCGCCACCCTTTGGGCTCCTTCTGCTAATTTCGTGTTAGTAGAAATTTGGTGAGTGTTGATTCGCGCTTTTCTTTTCGCGTTTTTCATTTCGTGCTTTTCAGTTCGTTTCTGAACGGCCGTTCGTCAATCAGACATATTGCGGAATCGGAGGAGATAGCGTGTTATTTATTATTGGCCTGGAAGTTATTGCTTTGACATCATTTTTTTGGTTAAATAATGATTTGATTTGGTATATTTTCTATATTTTTGGATGCATAGAATGCACTTTTTGGTTAAGTTCTATTGGCAAATAGCTTGTCTCATTTTTTTTTTTTTTTTTTTTAATGCACAAATAAAAAAACATAATATTATTCTTGACATCACTAGAAAAAAAAAGCCTTTAAAAATTCGTATCACCAGCAAAGCAGCTTCATTATTATCCCATTAAACAAGAAGATTATCCCATTAAACAATGCGCTGCATTTCGAGATTTCATAATTTGCCACATCACAAATGTTAATTCTCCATTACAAACACTAGTTTACAAGACCGACCGCTTCTGCTTCCGAGCATGCGTGTTTGTAATTTGGACTTTTGTCCGATGGACTTATGTACACACGATCATAAAGTCTGACAACACACATTTGTTGGCAGAAAACTGGAGAACATGCTAGTCAACACATTTGTTGGCGGAAAGTCCGACAACAATTTTCCGATGGAGCGTACACGCGGTCGCAAGCTCACATACATTTCCCATCGGAAAGTCTGATCGTGTGCACGGGGCATGAGGGTTAGTTTTTTTATTTTTTTTAAATAACAAACATATCATACTTACCTCCACTGTGCAGCTCAATTTGCACAGAGTGTCCCCAATCCTCCTCTTCTGGGGCTCCTCCCCACATCAGATAACCCCCTAGGAGAAGCGCTCTCCCGAGGGGGTTACCTTCCGGGCACGCTCCTGAGTCGAGCTTTCAGCATCCATAGCCGCCTAATGTATGATTCGGCCCTGCCCCCCCAGCGCCCACGTCATTGGATTTGAACCTGGGCAGAGAGACAGCGCATCCCCGCCGGGTCAAGTTCCAGGGCTCAGGTAAGTAAAACGGGGGGGACTGGGGGGCCAGTCACTGCCAGGTGTTTTTTCACCTTAATGCATAGGATGCATTAAGGTGAAAAAACATGAAGGTTTATAACCCCTTTAAGGCACAAGAAAGCTTGGAAGTCATAGTTTATCAGAGGCCTGATCCTTATGCTGGGACAACATGCAAGTTGCAGGATAGTCCTACCAACCACCAGCTCAGTTTATGAAAAGGACAGTGCCGGGCATTGAAAGAAAGGAATTATTATTATAAGAAAGGTACATTTTATTTTCTTTGTAAATGTCTGTTGGACAAAAGTTTATTTAAGGCAGACTAGCAGTCAGCAGGTATTGGATAGAAGGAGGTCAGTGTGTGGTAGATGAGGATGTACAATGATTGGGACTGTGATATACAGTATTCATTTATTGTACAACTAACGCTAATCTGTCCTGCAAAATGCACATTCGTGGATTCTGTGTTTATATTAAAGCGGACCTTCAGTAATTTTTTCATCTTTCCATCTATTAAATCTTCTGCTCTTGTTGTTTTAACTTTGGATAGTAAAACATTTTTTTTCTGCCAGTAAATACCTTATACAGCCCACTTCCTGTTTCTTGTCTGGTCATTAGCCTAGGCTTATGACATCATGTATAGCTCTCTCTCTCACTCTCGTGAGAGTTTGCCAGAAAGGGAGGGGGGATGAGTCATAAGAGGGCCAGTGAGAGCTGTAAGGCTGAAGAGCTGGAGTTGTGCCTCTATGTGTCTGTCAAAATCCAGGAAGTGGAACAGGCAGTAGCTTCAGCTGCCCACAGTTTAAATGGTTGCAGCCAGACTCGGTGGAGGGAGATTTCTGCAGCATATTTGGCAAGTACAGAATCACAGTATATATAAAATAATATGCAAAGTGGTTGGAGGGAAACTTCAGAATGGCAAAGCTGTTTTTATTACAAACTATGTGAGCGGACTGCAACTCCTCTTTAAATTTTCATTTTTTTAAGTATTTTTTTTTTTTTAAAGCTTGTCAAACATTCAGCATGGCCAAATCCACAAAATAAGTTTTGCTCCATTTAAAACAAACTCCATGGAATTGAGGCAAAACATTACAGTAAATTATGCTTACATGTGCAGCTCCTGGTCCTCTGCCCTGAATGAGAGAAATGTTGCTGACTTTGGAGCCCAGCAGAGAGCAAAGGCAGGTGAAAATGGTCAATTCAATATGTAGCAGATTCGCCCAGGTTCACACTGAGCTGCGGGAATGAAGCTGTGCGAGTTCAGCTCGCACGATTTCACTCCCGCATGTCAGTCCCGATTTCGGCCGCCATTTCAGAGACATCTGTGCGGGTTTCTGCACAGATGTCAATGTAAATCGCAGCCCGAAATCGCAAAAAGTAGTACAGAAACTACTTTTTGAAATCAAATGTGGCGTTGCACCGATTAGGACAGTGCCATTGCTGGCAATTGCCGCCGATTTGACATGTCAAATCGTACCAATGTGGACCAGGGCGAAAAGAAGAGATCTGAGGCAGTCCACAGAATTTCACATTTCTCCCTTTGGAGTGAATAGTGAGGAGATATCTGCTAATTAAAGTATAGCTGGAGTGTTGGCAACCCAAAATGATACCTGGCTGACAATGACACCTCCACAAACACAGAACTTTGAGTCAGTGCTCAAGTGAGCACCTCTAAAGACTGAAGAGCCTTATTATTGCTATCCTTCAAGAGTATTGCTTGTGAAAACTGAGCCAATCCTAAAGTAGGGTAAGCCCTAACACTTTAACTAACACTAACACACGTATTCAGTAAGGTAATGCAAAGAACAATGTATAATTTTGTACATAGTGAAGCAGACCATATTGCCCAATCTGAAATTAGGGCAGCTATAGCTTTACTGAAAAAAATACCATCATTGCTAGATACAGGGGGTCCCCTACTTACAAACATCCGACTTACAAACGACTCCTACTTACAAACGGAGGGAGACAACAGGAAGTGAGAGGAAATCCACCCCTAGGAAGGCAAATTCACTCCTGTAAGAGTTAATATGGGAAAACTGATGCTTTATCACCAGTCCATGTTTCCCTATCAACCCAAAATTTTCAAAATCCACTGATGCTTTATCACCAGTCCATGTCTTAGCTTGGGGTGTCTACTTTCCAATTTCAACCCAAAATTTTCAAAATCCAATTGTCATTGAAAGTCCCACACATGTGGTATCCCGCTCCCAAAAACTCAGGAGAAGCAAACAGAATGTATTTTGGGGTGTATAAAAAATCTCCACATATGCCCATGGCATGTTTGAGCAATATATCATTTAGTGACAAGTTTTTGTAAAAAAAAAAATATTTATTTTTTTTTTTTCATTATTCAATCTCTTGGGACCAAAAAAAAAAAATATTTAATGGGCGGGTTACCTCAACATTGCTCTCTAGCAAATAGCTTGGGGGTGTCTACTTTCCAAAATGGGGTGTCATTTGGGGGGGGTTTGAACTGTCTGGCATTTTATGCACAACATTTAGAAGCTATGTCACACGTCACCACTCTTCTAACCACTTGAAGATAAAGCCTTTCTGACACTTTTTGTTTACATGAAACATATTTTTTTTTTGCAAGAAAAATTACGTTGAACATATTGCCCCAAACACTATATATATTTTAAAGCAAAGGCCCTAAAAATTTTCAAAATCCAATTGTCATTGGGACAGAAGGTGAGGTGAAATCTTCTGAACAGGGGTACAGACAGCCAAACAAATGTTACAGGGGTGATAACCCTTCTTTATGTTATCTAAAAAACTTAAAAATAGATTTTTTGGCTGGAGCTACACTCAAAAAATGTACCTGTTCCGACTTACAAACAGATTCAACTTAAGAACAAACCTACAGTCCCTATCTTGTTTGTAAACCGGGGACCCCCTGTAGAAACAAGTAACACGGTACCCCAGTAACAAGGCCCTGAGCTTGCAGCTGTTAGCAGTGTTGCTTCTATTAATGATTTCATGTCTTAGTGATGTGAACAATGGGGTGAACCTGCTTCACACTGACCATTATTCTCTATGAGGCCTGCCTCCTTGTATATGTCTTCAAAACAGAGCACAGTACAAATGAGGGAGGAAGTGATGCTGATGGTCATAAAAACACTGTGTCCCGGCCATAGGGTGCACTGCCCATGTTACAAGGCACATGGGTTATTTACTTCTGCCTATTAAAGCAGAGTTTCACCCAAAATTGGAACTTTTGCTTTAAGTAATGGTGACCCCCTCACATGCCACATTTGGCATGTCATTTTTTTGGGGGGGGGGGGGGGGGGGATTGGGTACCTAGTTTTCACAGGTATCCAGCTCCCACTTCCTCTCCTGGTGCCAGAGCGCCAAGCGGAAGTTCACCTCTCCCTCCCTGAAATCTTCTGGAACATGTCACAGGTCCTAGAAGATTGCCCCGCCATTCACAATGCGTAGCGCAGCGTGGTTTGTGCATGCGCAGTGCGCGCCAGGCTGTGAAGCCACAGCCGGCGCCGCAGAGAGGAGGGGGAGAGACGCAAGGCTTTGGGCGGCTGCATCGCTGGACCATGGGACAGGTGAGTGTCTGTTTATTAAAAGTCAGCAGCTACACTTTTTGTATCATTTTTTGAATAATGGCATAGTACTGTTGCAGTGCAATTAGTCCTATTCTGAAATACCTGGCTGATCCTGCTTGTTCCTGCGTTCCCCTATGTGAACTGACCACAGTAATCATGGCTGCTGATCCATGATACAGTGGTCAGTTTATGTGCCTCTGTCATCCCACTGTGTTCTGAGGCTCTCCTCTCTCCCCTCTATCCCTGCCTGTCAGCTCCAGTCTATGTTTTACAGCCGATCTCCTCCCTGCCCCTCCTCTCTCCTCCTGCCTCCATTCCACTGCAATTCATATCCCTAATACGTATATCCTTTATGTTTTATATAGCTATAAAGACTGTGTGTATGTTTTCCACTTCGACCGCCGAAGGATTTGCTCCCTTAATGACCAGGCCATTTTTTGCGATACGGCACTGTGTTACCTTAGCTAACAATTGTGCGGTCGTGTACCCAAATAAAATGTATGTTCTTTTTTTCCCACAAATAGAGCTTTCTTTTGGTGGTATTTGATCACCTCTGCGGTTTTTTATTTTTTGTGCTATAAACAAAAATATATATTATAGTGTCTACAAAATAGGGATAGATTTATGGCATTTTTATTATTTATTTATTTTTTACTAGTAATGGCGGTGATCAGCGATTTTTAGCAGGACTGCGACATTGCGGCGGACAGATCCGACACCTAACTGACATTTTTGACACTTTTTTGGGAACCAGTGACATTATTCAGTGATCAGTGCTAAAAATATGGGAAGGGGTTAACATCAGGGGCGATCAAGGGGTTAACCGTGTTCCATCAGTGTGTTTCTAACTGTGTGGGGGGATGAGCTGCCTGGGGTAACACACAGATCCATCTTCCTGTACAACGGCAGTCTTCCTGCCTTGTTTATTTTGGCAGATCCCCATTCTGTCTCTGGGGGAACTATCGCGGGCGGCTGGGGTACATCGAGTCCGTTGGACCTGCTAATTGGCTCCCCCACTGGCCAATGTGCATGCGTGTGGCCACAAATCGCCATGTACGAGCCCGACGTACACCTACGGCGATCCGCGCAGCCGAGTCAACCTGCAGAGTCAGGCGGCGGCTGGTCGGCAAGTTGTTGAAAATTCTAATCCCAAATACCTTCTTTCACAGCGCCACTCCCTCTGCTGGTTGGCTGACGTCGGTGGGTAATCTCAACCCTTCCCGCTGCTCTCCTGAGATTGGAGGGAGGTCAAGTGACCACACAACGAGGTTGTGAAAGAAGGTATTTGGGATTAGAATTTTTAAAAAAACTGACACGTACTGCTTTATAGCTATATAAAACAGAGAGGATACAAGTATTGGATATACTGTATGTGACTTCACAATCACTTTAAGTCACTGTAGAAGTATAGGCATACAAATGGGTGCCAAACCAAAAAGTGGAAGTCCAAAGTGCCATTAATTCTTACTTATAGGCTGCTTTCACACTGGGGCGGTTTGCAGGCGTTATTGCGCTAAGAATAGCGCCTGCAAACCGACCCGAAACAGCTGTTGCTGTTCCTTCAGTGTGAAAGCCCGAGGGCTTTCACACTGAAGCGGTGCGCTTGCAGGACGCTCAAAAATGTCCTGCAAGCCGCATCTTTGGCTCGCTATAGGAGCGGTATATTTACCGCTCCTATAGCGCCCGGTCCCATTGAAAACAATGGGGGAGCGCGCCGAACCCGCCCGCAAAACGCCGCAATAGCGGCGGTTTGCGGGCGGTATTGACCCTTTTTCGGCCGCTCGCGGGGGGTAAAAACACCCCGCGAGCAGCCGCAATGCGCCGCTAAAATGCCGGTAAAGCGGCGCTAAATATAGCGCCGCTTTACCGCCAGCGCCCCCACCGCTCCAGTGTGAAAGCAGCCATACAGTCACATAAAAATAGCCGTGAGACGGGGACAACAAAGTTTGGCACCTGCTGATTTTACAGCTCCAATCCAAAGGGAGATTTTGCACCAGATGAAATATAGATACAGCTGCCTATGCCTTCTTTTGAGTCCATTCCAGATTCGATTTTATTCTTCTAAGCCCAGATAAAGGGGGAGTTTTGTTGCCCTCAAGAGTATTAGTTGTTTTATGTGACTGCATTACAAACAATTAAAGGTACTCTTTCACTTTTTAGTTTGGCTCTCATTTGTATGGCTATACTTCGAATTACTCCTGGGTAGCCATTGAGGAGAATGTGTGGGTTTGGCACCCTTACCACAGCGAGTGAGCTTGTTTGAAGATTACTTTGGGGGTTATTTACTAAAACTGCATGGTGCAATGGTTCTGCCTACTAAAACAGGACTGTTTCATACCGGATATTGCACTTTATACATTATTATTACTCTTTGCACTATTGAATACATGTGTGCATTTTGTGTGCAGCAAGCCTCTAATTACACAAACAACTTTCAGTGCCTTTGGTGTGTGTTAACTAAAATAAGCCTTACTCTGACTGTTAAGTGGTTACAAAATAACAGCTTTGCAGCTTTTGAGATGCACATCACATATGGCAACAAAAAGAACTTCAAATGATGGAACTAATTGATACCAGATGAAGATTCTATGCTGAAAGCATATTCTCTATGTACCTGTTACAAAGAAAACTGTATGGTATAGATCATTGCAAGATTCACAAGCAGCGCCAGCATGCAAGCAAATTCCATATCCCAAAGTATGGATACATATAGGTTGCACATCAACCAATAGGTGATGATTTAACAAGTCAGTTGGGTAGTATGTCTGCTACAAACAACTGATACAGGTGGCAAAAGGCCACAGTCTGTGGATAAAAGTGTAATTTGCGAGATTGGAAAACGTAATTTAAAGTGTTTCTAAAGTGCAAACTCTTTTTGGGTCCTTATTGAGGCCATTCAGCCAGCAAGAGAGGAAGAAAAAAAAATTAATTGATTTCCTCATCCAAGCTAACAGCATGGATGGGGGAATCTTCATTGTAGTCAGGCAACCTGATGGAGCTGATGAACAATGACTGCATCTGATAGGATGCAGTCATTGTTCAGCCAACAATTTACCACCTGGTTCAGTCAACTTTTGTTGAGCCGGGTGGTTCTTGCAGGACTACCCTGGGCTCAAAGTCTTATCAATTCAGCAGGAGGCCTTAAGGCTACTTTTACACTGGGGTGGGCAGGCGCCGGCGGTAAAGCGGCGCTATATTTAGCGCCGCTTTACCGTCGTTTTAGAGGTGCTATTCGGCCGATATCGGGGCGGTTTTAACCCCCCGCTAGCGGCTGAAAAAAGGGTTACAACCACCCGCATAGTGCCGCTGCAGCGGCGCTAGGCCGGCGGTTTAGCAGCGCTGCCCTATTGTTTTCAATGGCAAGGGGCGCTTTAGGAGCGATGAATACACCGCTACTACATCGCTGAAAAGATGCAGCTTGCAGGACTTTATTGACCATCCTGCAAGCGCACCGCACCAGGCTTTCACACTGGAGACACAGGAGAGGCTCTTTACAGGTGCTATTTTTAGTGCTGTAGCGTCTGTAAAGCGCATCAGTGTGAAAGTAGCCTTATGCCGCGTACACACGATCGGAATTCTCGTCGGAAAAAGCTCTAGCGGTTTTCCCAATGGAATTCCACTTAAATTGTCTTGCCTACACATGGTCACACCAAATTCCGACCGCCAAGAATGCGGTGATGTACAACACTACAACGAGCAGAGTTCAATGCTTCCGAGCATGCGTCAAATTGTTTCCGAGCATGCGTAGGAATTTTGCGCATCAGAATTACTACAGACAATCGGAATTTCCGATAGAAACCTTTTCCGTCGGAAAAATTGAGAACATGCTCTCAATTCTTTGCTGTCGAAAATTTGGCCAGCAAAATTCTGATGGAGCCTACACACAGTCGCATTTTACGGTGAAAATCTCTCATCTGTCTTTTTCTGGCCGGAATTCCGATCGTGTGCACGCGGCATTAGAGAAAGTTCAAAATTTTAAGTCGTCTGCTAAACAAGAATAGAGAGGAAATATCCCAATTTGTTTCAGTGACAACTGTCTCAGAGGGGATTTTCCTTTTCTGTTGTTCCTACAAGACAGGAAATTAGGGAAAATCCCCAACAGGAAACAGATAAAAAAAAAAATAAGAGTTTTTAACCACTTCAATACCGGGCACTTTCACCCCCTTCCTGCACAGGCCAAATTTCAGCTTTCAGTGCTCTCACACTTTGACAATTGCACGGTCATGCAACACTGTACCAAACTAAATTTTTCTCATTTTGTTCACACAACTAGAGCTTTCTTTTGGTGGTATTTAATCACCACTGGGTTTTTTATTTTTTGATAAATAATTTAAAAAAGACAGAACATTTTTAAAAAACAAAAAATTTGTTTTTTTATCTATCTGTTATAACATTTTGCAAATAAATAATTGTTCTTCATAAATGTCAGCCAAAATGTATTAATTTCTTTCGTAAAAATAACCCAAATCAGCGTACATTATTTAGACTGTAGGAAAGTTATACAGTTCACAAACGATGGTATATATCTGAATAGTGATCAATCCTGATGTACTGACTGCCCATCTCATTTCTTGAAGCTCAAAAAAGTCAGGACAGTACAGTTATCCCCCAAATGACCCATTTTTGGAATCTAGACAGTCAAGGTATTTAGTAAGAGGCATGGTGAGTTTTCTGAAGTTGTATTTTTTTGTCATAATATTTTGTAAAACTACACATATATATATATAAATATATATATATATATATATATATATATATATATTTTACATACTATCACCAGTGCAGTACAGCATCACCATATTAATGGTGTGGTGGGGATCGGGGATACTAACTAGTGACAGTGCAGAAAGAAAAAAAAAAAAAATATATATATATATATATATATATATATATATATATATATAATTTAAAAAAATATATTCTTTATTATATTACACTTCAACCAGAGCAAAATAATGTTTCCATAGTAACATTGTACTACTCTGGGGAAGTGATCAGTATTTTTTATTTTTTTTTACACATTATGTTTGCATACAGTAATGAATTTCATTACTATAACCAAACATTTTACTGAACTAAACTGATTCATTAAGTTTGTTTTGTTGTGATGGGCTATGATTGGCCACAGCTGATCACATGGCGCAGATGGGCTGTGACCAATCACAGCTAGCAACAATCCTTGAAAGGAAACCATCCATTGTCTACAGCTGTCATGTGAACTGCTGTGGGCTACTACAGTGATCAGTCATCGGCTGTGTCCGGTGGATATGATGTCCAACCGGATCAATCAGAGGCCCGCCCAGCCTTTTTAATTGACTATAAGCTGGGTGGGAAGGGGTTAACCTTTTTCTACTTTCCCTAAAAGTTAAAAAAATAAAATAAAATTTTTTTTTATATACTTTAAATAGCTATTGTTCTATGCCAGTTATGCTCAACCTATCGCCTGCTGGTCCTCCATAATTCCAGCAGCTGCCATACACAAGCCGCTATTGCGGCCGCCCTCCCTGCTCTTCTCTCTCTTTCCTAACACACAGACACGGGGGGAGAAGCCTTTAGCTGAGTGCATTACATCTAGTGGCATCCATACTGGGGTTCGGAAGGTGAATTTTGTGTGATGAACTTGGTGTCATTCTGGAAGTAAGTGCAGTATGTGCCATTTTATATTTGCTTAATAAATAACTTTATTGCACTGCTAGGGCATGTGCTTCCCTGGTCTGTTTTTTTTTTTTTTGTTTAGATTGTCCACAGCCCTTCTTTTGGCAATTCAAGGGATGGAAACAATAGTATAAAGTGAAGGCTGCAACACCGGTTCAGAGCTTTTTTGGCTGGTCACACTTGGGCGCAAGAGTGGGATTTATGGTGGCCTGGATAATAAAAAAAAGGCTGGTGACACCACCTTATTCTATAAAGCCCAACTGTAGCATACTGAAAGATTTTTCCACAGATCCTGGTGAACTGGTTCATGGGTCACCTTTAGATCAGGCATCAATAACTCCCTGAACTGTATAGACCAAGTGCGCAGAACGGCATACTGCAGAACTAGAATACTCTGCCAGTGTCCAGATTGCCCCAACCAATTTGCATGACCTCCAACACATGCCAGTGTCCAGACAACATAGACCAGAAACTCACATGACCTCCCACACACGCCGGTGTCGAGACAACTTAGACAAGGAACTCACATGACCTTCCAAACAACATAGACCAGTAGTTCGCATGATCTCCCACATGCGCCAGTGTCCAGACAACATAAACCGGGAGTTCACATGACCTTCCAAACAACATAGACCAGGAGTTCACATGATCTCCCACACGCGCCGGTTTCCAGACAACATAGACCGGGAGTTCACATGACCTTCCAAACAACATAGACCGGGAGTTCACATGACCTTCCAAACAACATAGACCAGGAGTTCACATGACCTCCAACACATGCTGGTGTCCAGACAACATAGACCAGGAGTTTACATGACCTCCCACACATGCCGGTGTCAAGACAGCATAGACCAGGAGTTCACATGACCTCCCACACACGCTGATGTCCAGACAACATAGACCGGGAGTTCACATGACCTTTCAAACAAACGGGTATGTACATGTGAAAGTTAAGGCAAATTATATCATTACACTAGGCCTGGAACATCACCCTGTGACTGTGCTGACACATGTGTATGCAGACAACACTGCAAACATTCCTAAGGATGTTTCCCGCCAGTAGTCCAATCTCTGCAACTCATGACAAAAGCTTGCCCTGCAACAAATACTCTACCACACACTTAATAGTAACAGTCACTTAGGTTATTAATGCATTGTTAGGAAGAACATGTTTTAGGTTAATAATGCATTGTTAGGAAGAACATGTTTAAGTGAATCTATACCTTTTCAGATTACATATTCCTTCTGTGCCTTCACATGATCAACATCGAATACAATATTAGTTACTGTACACTTGTTAATTTTGTATTGTGATCTATAGCAGTACCTGAAGATTGCCAATTAGAAACCATTTCTTGCGGCTAAAGTTATGTTTTTAACTATTGATGGTTTATATTCAGTTATCTGTATTGTGTGTAGAGGCTGTTTGCACACAGAAGCAAAAAGTCGCCAACAATAGGGTCTACTTCCTGCACTATGAATAACAATTTCATATAGATAGCACAAATATTGGAAACAGGTGAATGTTTATTAAATACATTTATAATATAATCTTGTACTATGTAGTAGTTCTCTCATTTAAACTATACAGACAAATAATTCGAGTTTGAAAAGCAAAAGCAGAGGGTGTCATCAATATTGTCCACACTGCCTTATCCAAAGGTCACAGCAGACCACCTACCATTCACACAGCATCCACACAGGAGGGGAATGGGCAGACTACAATAACATCAGCAAAGGGATGGCTTTCTATTCTGACAGCTAACCCATGAGGACAAAGCTTGTATATAAAGTTGGTTGGCCAGTGTTCCCTGTGCACAATGATGTAATAAGGCCCGTGCACTGACTCCCTAATGATGCTCCTGTTTTCAAACTACTTATCAGCATCACAAAAGGTGCACTGGCCCATCTTTTTGTAGAATATATACAAAAAAAAAACCTTTAGATTTGTGCACAATTCACACTGAGTTAGACCAGCAGAGACAAAGGGAAAGGGCTCAGATTTTCCCACAACCAGACTGTCAAGACAGTTTCTCTTCCATTTCCTGCAGACTAAAATTAGTTGTGCCAATCAACTCCCTCTAAATGCCTATAAACACATACCTCCTATTTCCAACATAACAAAGTGATGAAAACACCCGGCTGAATGCCACAATGTGTTATAGTGCAAATTATAGCTTTAAAGAACATATGGTGCATATGGGTATTTAATACTTATGTTAACTGTGCAACTATAATTCTTTGCAATTCAAAGCTGCCAAATGTCACTTCTTCGGATGGATTGTTCCTTTTTGTGACCACATTCCCCTGCCCCCTTTTCCTCCTCCATTGTCCTCCTCTTAGATCTGATCTACAGGCCCATATAAACAGGCACACTATTTAAAGTATATATGAAGCCAAAGGGTTTTTGTTTAAATTTTGAATGGGGTTTGGGAAAGATTAGAACTTCTGCTTGTTTAATCATTGGGACATTGACCATCGTCATTGGGATCAAAAGTGAGAGAAATTTCGAGTTGTCCCTAGAACAGGCATAGAGGGGAAATCTTCCGATGTTCCACTTGTTCAGGAGATAACTGGTGTTAACCATTCCTTCTATCTAACATGAAATAATGTTTGGCTTTAGATATACTTTAACTACCAGAAGTACTTATTATTCTGTATAATTTTTTCATTCAGCCTAAAAAAGACTGCTTGAATATTTTCAAATGCTAGTATAAAATTATTTTAGTAAAGAAAGAACCAATTAGTTTAGCTGAACCTCCTTGTATATGAATTCTTCATGACTTCTGTGACCAGCTGTGTGTTCTTTGTGCTAAAGCTGGCTATACGCTAGTAGACCTTTGAACAAACATTGATACAAAAAGTATAATTAATGACTTGAAGAATGTAATTTAAAAGTACTTCAGTTTTCCGAAAATTTTAATTTCTAACAAAATTCTACTAGTGTATGGCCAGCTTAAGCCAGCTGTATGGCCAGCTTAAATTGATTCTGAAGGTTATTTTTTTTTTTAAATAATTAACATGTTATATTTACCTGCTCTGTGCAATGGGAGCAGCCCAGATCCTCTTCTTTTTGAGTCCCCTGTCCGTGGTCCTGGCTCCTCCCCCCTGTCGAGTGCCGCCAATATAGCAAGTCTTTTCTATGGGGGCACTCGACCAAGTTTTCTCCCAAGCTGCGCTCCTGTGAATGGACATTGTCCCCCTGCTCCTCATTGGCACACTGGCTGTGATTGACAAAGAGACCCAGGAGAGCCGTTGCTCTCGTGCACATCACTGGATTGAGATAGGGCTTACATAGGTATAAGGGGGGCTGGGGGGATCTCCACCCAGAAGGTTTTTTTTTTAATTCTTTATTTAGAATACAAAGCCAACCAACAGATCGCATCAAAATCTAAACAGCAAAAATGTAGTCCAACAGAATAAGTTCCTGAGTAACATAATACCTCAGATAACATAGAGTACAAAAATGAATAGTACTGCTTTATTAGGTAATGTAAGTCTACTGAATGGATACGAGGTTGGATACCTGGATTTTGTCATATCAGAGGGAAGGAGGAAAGAAGAGGAGGGGAAGAAGTAAAGGCGCAGTACCGACTTTCTATGCGTTGTAATAGGAATGTCCGAACAATGAAGCAGAAAGAAGGCAGGGTCCTCTGGAACCGGATAGTCCGTAAACTGTTGCGTAAGTCTGCGTACTTCCCTCCAGAAAGTCTCCAAACCTTGGCACGCCCAAAATATATGTAAGAGTGTCCCCCATTCTCCCCGGCATCTCCAGCAATGGTCTGAGGCCTCTGGGAAGAAGCAGTTTAAGACTGATTGGGTATGATAAAATCTGGTAAGCAACTAATAGTTGCATTCCTGAATGCTTGTAAACATGGAAGATTCAATCTGTATGATTTCTCTATCTTGATCAGGGTTAAATGTCCGCCCTAAGTCTGTTTCCTATATAGTGAGGTAAGGCAACCTAAAGTCTTCAGGCGGGGAGATCAGTAGGGAGTACATCATGGAGAGGGTGCAAGGGCGCGTACTGATAAGGCGGCACTGATAAAATGGGACTGAAGGGAACTGATGAGGTAGCACTGATGAAGCACTAATATGTGGCACTGATGGGCACTAATAGGTGGCACTGATGAACACTGATAGGCAGGCACTGATGGGGCACTGAAAGGCAGCACTGACTTGCATCACTAATGTGCACAGATTGGCATCACTTCTGGGCACTTAATGGCATCACTGCTGGGATTCCGCTGATTGTCTCTCCTCTTCTTACATTCTGATTTACATGTGATCAGCTGTGATTGGACACAGCTGATTACATGGGTAAAGAGTCGCGTCATAGGCTCTTTACCAAGATCGGGGTCGCACCGCCTCCCAGGGACACAGCACACCCGCAATCGCTGGGTGCGTGAGCGCGGCTGAGACTGGGGTGACATCATAGGACATCATCCCAGAATGAAAAAGGATCTCGCCCGCTGTCATTTGTAGTTAAAGTGGTTGTAAAGTCACAAATCCCAAATCTTGGAAACCCCTCTGCTACAGAAAGATATACTGTACAGTATCTGTGTTTTCTTTTTAAATTATGCAGTGAAATACCTTATTTCAGAGGTTTGCTGTGTGTTCACGTGACCTCCCGGCACTCAGCTTCCTCGATATGAGGACTACAGAAGGAGGAGCTGAGATTCCCCATTTATGTCAGCCAGGAGATCGGTGGGAGCCCGCGTGAACACACAGTGGCATTCTAAAATAAGGTATTTCACTGCATAATTTTTAAAATACAGATACTACACAGCATATCTTTCTATAACAGAGGGGCTTCCAGGATTTGGGAATCGTGATTTTACAGCCATAGCAGGAGCAGGGGAGAGGAGCGTCAGGGAGGAGATGGCTGAAACAAAGACTCACAAGCTGACAGACAGGAAAGGAGGTGGAGAGGGAGAGACTGCAGGATGATGGGTAAACTGACCACTGTATCATGGATCAGCAGCCATGATTAACGTGGTCAGCACACTAAGGGGGACATAGGAACAGGCAGGTTCCACAAGGTATTTTACAGCAAAGAGAGGGATACATAACAGCGCACAAGCACTATGCTGTATATCCTTCTTTAGAGGAACAGGATCATTTTTTTTGTAGGGTTACAACCACTTCAAGACAATGGCAGCCTCCAGCAGTAATTGGCTTAGACCTATAACACTCATCCTGACTTTTGGATAATAAACACTAACTTCTGGCACAACATACTGAGATGAGGTGTATACAATCATAAATATTTACTATAATTCATGAAAGGAATTAATGTAATAGATATTAACATCCAGACATGTACTGCATAATATAGTAAAATGCATTTATGAAGAATTATTAAGTTAATCTTATAGACTGTGGTTCTCTGAAAAGCATGACGTTACATAGTTACATACTTAGTTACATAGTTAGTCAGGTTGAAATGGATATTAATGGATATTACCCTCCAGACTTCATGGTGAGCTCATCACATGATGATTCATAAACTATAATGGACAATCCAGTCAATCCAATACATTCAATTGGTAGTAGCGTAACATATGCTTATGAGAGGCAGATCATCTAATTACTTCTTTCTATAATGCATGGTTTACAATGGAAAGATAAGTGACAAACAAGTGACAGAGGCTCAAGGCCACCGCTAAAAGTACCTCCTATGTCTGTATGTTAAAATACCATTCATAAAAACAGTAGGGTAAGGTCAAACCATTAGCTTCCATGCCAGCCATTACATTAAGCAGCAACAAGCAAAACTAAAAAGAGAATTCTTTATGTCATTAAGCAAACACTGCAACTGTGCTCAAGTCAGAAATTCAGAGTAAATCCACTCAATCTCTATATTTTACTGCAGCCAGATTCCATAGAACTCCTGATATGCGGGATGGGTGTGCCTGCTTCCTTAGCTGTGTCATTTTCTTTCTCTCACTCTGCTTGCTGTACTAATTATATTAATCAGAAATGTGACATGCAGATGATGTTTAGTACCTACACAGAAGAAATGGTAAGAATTGGTTGTACAATGAACACAAGAACGTCAAAAGTGTCCACCGCATGGCTTCACTGTGCACCTGTGCACTATGACCATGTTTAATGTTATACCCTAAATACGGGTGTAACATGAAACATGCCCAGAAATGTGGACTAAGCCTCTAATAGGCTTTAAAATTAACATATGGCTCCATCAGATCACACTCTTCATTCCTAATTTAGATCTGGGCTATTATAATATGCTTGTCATCATCCTAGATGATGTGTAAATCAAAAACAAAATCATTTTAATTTCTCTATCCACTTCCAGACCAGACGGTACCAAGATGAGGCACCATCCCTGGACAACCACTTGAGGTCCAGTGATGTACCGGGTATTTGACTGGTCGGCAAACAGCTATACAGAGGCAGCTTAAAAATTACTTTACTCTTGAAGTTATTATAAAAGGATTTTTTATTTTATTTTTTACATAACAAACATGTTATACTTACCTGCTATTTCCATATACTATTTAAAATCAGACAAAAATCTATCCTGACAAACACCCCTTTATATTTTGTCACATGACGTCTCTCCTCCTACAGAAGTCTATCAGGCTAGTGGCACACAGCACACAGTATTATCCCAATACTTCCAGACACAGGAATATAATACTAATGGGAGATGTGAGCTTCTCTCCCCGCAGCTTACTTCTTCTTCCCCATTTCATACGGTGTGTTAATGAGTAGAGCTCAGAGCATACTGGCACAGTGTGGTCAGTGAGGACTTGTGAATCCAGCTCTGGCATTTTGCAGAATTCCCCAAACACACACCCATCTACTAATTACAAGGCTATGATAGGAGTCTGCGGAGTACATAGAGCTTCTTCTTCCTTCACTGCTGGAGGGGACATGTCTGATCATTACACTGACCTATTTATTATTGTCATAACAGCGCGTTCTCAAGAAACATGTTCTTATGTGTGGTTATGATTTGTACATTTCTATCGATGCAATTATCTATCTATCTATCTATCTATCTATCTATCTATCTATCTATCTATCTATCTATCTATCCAATAATCATTCTATCTATCTATCTATCTATCTATCTATCTATCTATCTATCTATCTATCTATCTATCTATCTATCTATCCAATAATCATTCTATCTATCTATCTATCTATCTATCTATCTATCTATCTATCTATCTAGCCAATAATCTATCTATCTATTTATCTATCCAATAATCATTCTATCTATCTATCTATCTATCTATCTATCTATCTATCTATCTATCTATCTATCTATCTATCTAGCCAATAATCTATCTATCTATCTATCTATCTATCTATCTATCTATCTATCTATCTATCTATCTATCTATCCAATAATCATTCTATCTATCTATCTATCTATCTATCTATCTATCTATCTATCTATCTCAGTGATTCTCAACCCGGGTTCCGTGGAACCCTGGGGTTCCTCCAGAGGTTCCTTCAGCATTGGGCAATTTCTGCCTCTCAGATAAGTTCCCACTGACACCATTGATCTTTTTAACTATCTGTAAGGAGGTAATTCTTCCCAATGACCACAAGTGTAAGGACCATTCTTCCCACTGACCATCACACTAATGTATCATGAGTTGTAGATTTCTCATTTTTAGCAGGGGTTCCCCGAGACCGGAGAACTATTTCAAGGGTCCCTCTGTGTTGAAAAGGTTGAGAAAGATTGATCTATCTATCTAATGATCTGTCTATCTATATATCTATCTATCTAGCCAATAATCAATCTATCTATCTATCTATCTATCTATCTATCTATCTATCTATCTATCTATCTATCTATCTATCTAGCCAATAATCATTCTATCTATCTATCTATCTATCTATCTATCTATCTATCTAATGATCTATCTATCTATCTAGCCAATAATCATTCTATCTATCTAACCAATAATCATTCTACTTCCAGCAAAAAAAAAAAGAAAGAGAAGCCACTCTTCATTTTAAAAGCCTTGTTTGTAAGACCCCTTTCACACTGGGGTGGTTTTCAGGTGCTTATCGCTAGAAATAGCCTCTACTAAGCGCCTAAAATCCACCTCCCATTCATTGCAGTGTGTCTTTTCACACTGGGGCAGTGCAATTGCGGGATGTTATGAAAAGGCCTGCAAGCAGCATCTTTGGGGCAGGTTGGGAGCGCTATATTTAGCGCCCCAAATACGCCCTGCCCACTGCAACGAATGGGCAGAGCTTCCAAAGCACTTTGAAAGTGCCGCAAAATAGGAGTTTTTACCCTTTTTTGGGGAGGGTAAAAAACACCCCGCTAGGGGGACGAAAAGCGGCCACTAAAACAGTGATAAAGCGCTGCAAAAACGAGCATTGCTTTAGCACTAATAGCTGGGTGGCTCAGTGTGAAACTAGCCTAAAGCCCCATACACACGGTCGGACAATCCGCGGACCAGGTCAGTCATACTTTGTCTGATGTTGGTTTTGCGTACACACGGTCGGACAAAGTTGTCGGAAAATCCGATCATTCTGAACGTGGTGACGTTTGTTGCCTACGACGGGACTACGTAGAGGCTAGTAGCCAATAGCTTTGGTCTTGTAATGTGATCTGAGCATGCGTAGCACTTTGTCCGGTCGGACAACCGTACACACGATCGGGTTTGGTGTGATCGGACCGGGTTGACGGCAAATCTTTCCAGCAGGAGATAAGACTTTGTCCGTCGGACAAACCGACGAACACTGTCCGATGGTGCATACACACGGTCTGATTTTTCAACAACATTGTCCGATCGGACAGAATCCATGAAAAAGTCCGACCGTGTGTATGGGGCTTAAGACGTTTCACTCAATTGTTACTCCACAATTAATCTAGAGAGAAAAGTGTTACAGCTACAGAAGCAGGTGGAACGGTCTATGCATCAGATGCTTCAATACATTTTTATAGAAGCGTTTTAAAATTGAAAGCGGCTTTTCTCCCTTCCTTTTTTGCTCAAAGTGGGCTCTGTTAATCAACTAGCGACCAGGACGCCGGATTCATGGATTCCAATGGGGGGGGGGGGTTTGAAGCACCTGATTAGAGCCAGAGGAAGAGAATGCGTACCGAGGCTATCCAGGTGTGTCGCAATAGCGAATAAATATTTGCTATTCTAACACTGATCCTCCTCCCAGCCAATCAGGAAGCAGTCTTGACACCCGTCACATGATTGGCTGAAAGGACAGGCCTAGGAGTAGGGGAGGAGCTGCACGATGATGGAGGAGATGGATGGAGGAGAGGACACAGGAGCCGCTGCCCGCCACCTAGATGGGGTAAATGCCAGACCGACCAGCAGACAGCGAGCAAGGGGGAGGTGCCGCCGGATGCTGGAGGGGGGGGGGGTGGTTGTTTGCTGCTTCCTCAAAACAAAAAATGATGGCCACCACTAGCGACTGTTAGAAGCCTGCACCCAGTTTTGGAGGAGTGAGGAGTATACAGTATGTGCACACAGCGGAGCAATTGATTCATCTATATATTATTTATCAATCATTCATTCCACCTTTCCACTATCTATCTATCTATCTATCTATCTATCTATCTATCTATCTATCTATCTATATATCAATTTATCTATGTAGCTCAATTAAATCAGCCCATGCACAGGTTACTTTTAGCATCCATACTGATAATTGGACAATGGGATAACTGTTGTTTAATCAATATGGAATCTGTAACGTTTTCCTGTAATTCTAGAAAATCTATACAATTAATTACATTACGTTTGTTTGTTTTTTTCTTTTTAAAACAAGAAGGGTCTTTTGATTGTGAGCTGAGTTGGAAGGAAAATAGCACCCAATCATGCCCTGCAGTCATCACCCCATCGTGTGCTTGCCTCTGAGGTCTACCTGGTAATGCCAGACACATGTGGACTGGCAACTGACTGACCTGTTTGACTCTCAAATTACCAACTTCCTATCTGGCCACATCCAGCCTAATGTGGTCTGATTATAGTGTCACCTTCAAGGAGAGAATCAGGCTGTGTACAGATCTTCCCTAGGTGGGAGATAATGTAGACTTCCGATACTTCCAACTTGTTGGAACATCTCCATTTGATGGATGGCAATCCATTAAAAACTTTAACTATACTTTTCAGTATATGAATTCTTATATTATTTCATGCCTTTATATTTTCCTGCACATATATACACCAGCCAAACCGTCAAGCAAAACTGACCCTGCAATGGGCTGAAACAAACTAGCACAATCCCAGGGATGCTTAATCAGTTTCATCAACAGTTTTTTAAATTTTTATTTAAAGCGGTTGTATACCCGTTTTTAGTCGTTTTTTTTTTTTTAATTACCTGCAAGACAAAGTCATAATGAGCTTGTATGACTAGCATACTAGCTCATTATGCATCACTTACCTTAGATCGGGGCCCCCGACGCCGTCCTCTTCTCCCCCTTCGGCCGCATCCATCTCTCCACAGATACCCTTCCGGGTATCGCCGCTCCGGCCAATCACATCGCCGCTGCTGCGCTGTGATTCGCCAGAGCGGCAAGGACGTCACTCCGCGCATGCGAGCGGGACACCTTAACTGCGGTGAGCCGCAGTTGTGAATGGGGATTAACCCTGTAAATGCACCGTTGTCTACGGCGCGCATGCGCCATAGACAACGTTGTAAAACGTTCTTTGCAAATATCTCCTAAACTGCGCAGGTTTAGGAGATATTTCTTGTACCTACAGGTAAGCCTTAATCTAGGCTTACCTGTAGGTGCAAGTTGAATGTAAGGGTATACAACCGCTTTAAATACAGTAAATTGTTTCAAAATAAAAAAAACTGTTGCTACAACTCTGTTGTAGTTTGTCCCAACCCTTGTTACTATTGTTTATACATGATGGTTAGTCTGCACAGGGATGTGGGAGAAATACTATATGAAATATAAATGTAGTGAAGTATAGTGAATATATTAAAACAAATACTAACCACATATAATATTTTGCAATAGTGGTCCTGGAGAGACAGGCACACTCATTGCTACATGCCTACAGTGTCAAAACATCAACTTGCAATGGGTCCTGGAGGGTGTGAGAACCTGCCGAGACACTGAAGACCCACTGGGACATTTCTGCTGGCATATTCAAAAAACTAAGAGACTGAGGGCCTGCTAAGACGTTGAGGGCCTTCTGAGACAGTGGGGACACACTGAGATATTGAGGACTAAATAAGAACCCACTGGGATGTTGAGGACCTAGTAAGAGCCTGAGGAGCCTCTAAGACATTGAGGTCCTGCTTAAACGATGAGGACTTGCTGAGCAATTGAGGATTCACTGAGAAACTGAGGACACACTGGGACACTGAGGACCTAGCGAGAGACTGAGGATCTGCTGGGACAGTGAGGACCTACAGAAGTAATGAGGACTCATTGAGACACTTGAGACCCTCTGAAATATTAAGGACTTGCTTAGACAATAAGAAACTGATGATATATTGAGGACCTGTTGCGATTTTAGGAACTTGCTGAGACCTTGAGGACCCACTGGCACTTTGAGGAGCTGCCTAGAGACTGAGGAACCTCTAATGCTGGCCATACACTATATGAAAAATTGTCCGAAATTTGGTCATTTAGACAGTTCGTTCGTTTTTCGGCCAGTTAATGGGCACAAAATCGATAATCGTTGGGACGTTTTTGGGCCGAAAAAACGAAGGACAAGTTTGGAAATTTTCTGCCGAATGAACGATAAATTGAAAGGTTAATGTGTTTCCCATCCGAACTGTCTGCACTAGGTATATGTAAAAAAAACGAACAAAAAATGCAATCATTATGTCCGCTGAACGATTTATCGGTCAGTACATGATGGAACTATCGTTTGCACTCACGGCCGAATGTTCATTTATCGAAAATTGGTTTGGCCGATTTTTCGTATAGTGTATGGCCAGCATAAGAATATGAGAACCTGCTGAGGCAGGGAAAACCACATACACACTATACAACTTTTGTTGTCTGATTTCCTTTAGATTTACCAAAACCATGTAGTGCAAGGGCCAGCCTGATTGCATACAAATTGAAACTCTTAAGGTTTGGCCTCATATTATATGGTTTTGGTAAATCTAACGGAAAAAATCTATAGAAAATTGT
Organism: Lithobates sylvaticus; assembly: GCA_028564925.1. NCBI lineage: Eukaryota > Metazoa > Chordata > Amphibia > Anura > Ranidae > Lithobates > Lithobates sylvaticus. The sequence goes on along the minus strand of CM053027.1, from coordinate 93,442,489 downwards.
ATATGTGTATCCAGCTTTAGGTATTGAGGACTCACTGAGACTTTGAGAACTGAAGACTTTGAGATACTGAGGACCTACTTAGACAATGAGGACCTGCTGAAATATTTAGGGTCTGAGGAGCCACTAAAGACCCACTAGGCCATTTCCCTGGGCTAATAAGAAAACTAAGCTGTGATTAATAATAATAATAAAAAGAAGAAGAAATATATAAACTAAAATAATATAAGAAGAACAAAAAAGTAGTTGAAAAACAACAGCAAAAATAATACTATTTAGTATAAAAATAGCACTAATGATAACAATACAATAGTAAAATTCTAATAATGATAATGATTCCCTCTAACGGTATTCATCAGCCCACCAATGCATTGCCATAAGAAGAAGAAGAGTAAAAAAGTAATAAAAAACAAAAAATCTAATAATAAAAATAATAATACCAAAGTAATATTAATGATGCCCTCCAGCTTTATTCCAGGTTCATCAGCCTAGCCATACTACCATAAAAAGAGGACGAAGTAGTATAAAAACAACATACCTAATAATAATTAAAAAATAAATAAATATCTAATCAGACCCTATAGCAGCCATTCTTAACCAGGGTTCCTCCAAAGGTTGCTAGGGGTTCCATGAGCTGTGGCTGATTGACCTCCTATCTTAAGGTGTCTGCATAGTTCTGGGGTCAATGCCACTTGGTAGAGCCAGTTGCATGAAGCCAACAATCTTTTAAGCCATCCGTAGGGGTTCCATTTTGACCACGCTGTAAGGGCTGCCTTATTCCACATGACCACAAATGTAAGGGGCATTTTTTTTTTTTCACTGACCACCAATGAATTGGTTTTAGTAAGGGTTCCTTGAGACTAGAAAATGATTTCAAGGGTTCCTTTGGGGTAAAAAGGTTGAAAAAGACTGCCTATAGGCTACAGCAATATCCCAGGTCCATCCTCCCAGCAGTATAGTACCACCACAATAAGAGGAAGAAGCAGTATATAAAAACAACAAAATAATAATAATAATAATCATACCCCCAGCAATATTCCAGGTTCATCATCCCAGCAGTATATTACCATAATAATATCATCATAATAATAATAGGACGTAGTACATATATTTATATGTATATATATATATTTTTTTTTTTTAATATATATAAGCATTCAAAAAGTAGTACTAATAATAATGCCCCCCAGCACTATTCTAGGCTCATCATCCCAGCAGTATATTACCATAATGATATAATAACAATAATAATAATAATAATAATAGGAAGTAGTGTGTATATATATATATATATATATATATATATATTTTTTTTTTTTTTTTTTTTTTTATATATACACATTACAAAAAAGCAATAATGATATTCCAGGTTCATCATCCCAGCAGTATATTACCATAATATTATCATAATAATAATAGGAAGTAATGTATATATATATATATATATATATATATATATATATATATATATATATATATATATATATATATATATATATATATATATTTTTTTTTTTTTTTTATATATATACACATTCAAAAAGTAATAATAATAATGCCCCCCAGCACTATTCCAGGTTCATCCACCAGCAGTATATTACCATTATAATAATAATAATAATAATAGGAAGAAGTAGTATATATGTATACATTAAAAAAAGCAATAACGATATTCCAGGTTCATCATCCCAGTAATATATTACCCGAAGTAGTATATAAAAACAAGACATGTAATAATAATAATAATCTAATAAATAATAGGAGTAACCCCCCAGCAGTTCGGGGTCCCAGGGTGGGTAGTAGGTGCCCTCTTACATAGTAGAGGAGAAGTTACTCACCTGCCAGGAGCTGGAAGGGATATCATTGAACCTGCCCAGTCCTCCGAAGGTGTAGCAGCTCGGGATTTGCTCCATGCCCTCCGAGCAATGCCACAGCAGCCCAAAGCTGATGGGCTCCAGCCTGTCCTGATCGGCCGATCTGACTATCCATGCCGGGGAGAGGAAGCTGAAGCTGCAGACGGCCACCAGGCAGGCGGAGAGCAGCACCCAGAAGCAGGACACACAGCTGAACATCCTGGGCTGCCGCTGGGGGACCAGCCCCAAAGCAACATCCAGCCCTGAGCTCTTCTTCTTCTTCTTCTTGTCACGGTCCAGCAAGGAACGCATCTGGGTGGCAGAGGAGAGAAGAAATGGGAGACTCCCTCCGTCCGTCCGTCCGTCAGTCCGTCCCCTCCTCTACATGGCCCGGGGCACAGAGAGGGAGAGGCCCCGCTAGAACAGGTACGAGGAGCGAACACACCACAACACACCACAACTTGTCTGCGGGAACTCACAGGCTGGAAGCTGGACGAGGCTGCGGGCTGAGCATGACAGCGGAGGATGGGCTCACTCCTCTGTGTATGGAGGAGGGGGAGGAGCGAGAGCGCACAGGTGTCCCCTGGGGGGCGTCACTCTGACACGAGGGCGGGGCTCCGCTCTCATTTGACCTGACACCTGTCAGATTTTTTCCCTCTTGGTGTCACTCGCTTTAGATTTCAGGCTGGACTTCCTCTGCTCAATCCTCTCACTGGGGACACAGAAATAACTTTACATCAGCAACACATTCGATTTATTTGTATCCATTGCCATTGTATATACACATTTGTATCAGCAAAAGAATGCGAGGATTCCTGAGCAATGCAATCACATGTATTGAAGATCATTGTGGAGGATGAGACTGAACAATGTACAAGGTGATCGTTACTCTTTAACCTCTTCACCTCCGGAAGGTTTTACCCACTTTCTGACCAGGCCGTTTTTTGCGATTTGGCACTGCGTCGCTTTAAACGGACAATTACGCAGTCGTGCAACGCTGTACCCAAATAAAATTGATGTCCTTTTTCTCCCACAAATAGAGGTTTATTTTGGTGGCAGGGGTGGTGCAAAGATTTTTGACACCCTAGGCGAAACCTAATTTTGCCGCCCCCCTGGCTCCACCCCTGACCCCACCCCCTCTGCCCTGCCCATGTACTCCCCACCCTTTAATGAAGCACCCACCAAATTCAGCCCACCAGCACCCATCAATGCAGCCTACCAGTGCCCATCAATGCAGCCTACCAGTGCCCATCAATGCAGCCTACCAGTGCCCATCAATGCAGCCTACCAGTGCCCATCAAAGCAGCTTCACCAGGGCCCATCAATGCAGCCTACCAGCGCCCATCAATGCAGCTTCACCAGCACCCATCAATGCAGCTTCACCAGCGCCCAACAAATGCAGCCTCAACAGTGCCCATCAATGAATGTTTGCTTGCTTCCATTCATTCGAGAGTCCAGACGCAGACACAGACCTTCACCGCAGCTGCACTTCTGACACTATGGGCAAACAGAGCGGCGGCTGCCTGCTGAGACTTAGTTGCTTGCTGCAGAGAGAAGATGGGGACACCAGCGGCTGGGTGCCCTAGGCGGCTGCCTAGTTTGCCTAGTGGTAGCACTGGTCCTGTTTGGTGGTTTTTGATCAACTCTGCGGTTTTTATTTTTTGAGTTATAAACAAAAAAAGACTGACAATTCTGAATAAAAAAAACAATTTTTTTACATTCTGCTATCAAACATTCCCATGCACTGTTACAGTATAAATGACACTGGCAGGGAAGGGGTTAACACTAGGGCAACCAAAGGGTTAAGTGCGTCCTTGGGAGGTACTTACTAACTGTGTGGAGGACGGATATACTGGAGGAAAAGAGAGATCCTTTTGATCTCTCTTTTGCTCCCTGACAGATCTGCGGTCTGCCTTATTTACATAGGCAGCAAACCACTACTCCATCTCTCCTCTGAACGATCAGCAGGTCGCGGTGGCCATCGCAGCCACCGGACCCACTGATTGGCTCCCGCTGTGTACAAGCACAGTGGGAGCGGCGTACAGCTATGTGATTTTTGCACAGCCGGGCCTCCCTGCCGCAGTGTATATGCGGTGGGCAGTCCAGAAGTGTTTAAAGTTATATTAACATTTCAACCCCAAAAATAAAAATGAATATTTTTGCAGCTTACCGATTGTTAGATGTGGTGGCTGTTTTCGTTTTTTTTTTTTTTTTAAAGCGGAGCTCCACCCAAAAGGAGAAGCTCACACGGGTCCCAGAAGACAGCGGGACCATTCAGAAAGCACAGCGCAGTAGGAAACCGGCAGTGAAGCCTGAGTGTGCATTATAGAAGCTGAATATGTTCAGCTTATTCCTCCCACTAATGCTATATTAAAAGTCAGCAGCTACAGTATTTGTAGTTGCTGATTTTTTTTCCCCCAAGACTGGAGCTCCTCTTTAAAGCAAAGTGGAAACTCTGCTTATTTGCTTCCCGCCCCCCCCCCCCCACCAGTGCCACATTTGGCACCTTTCATGGGGGAGGGGGGAGGGGGGAACGGGTACCTGTTTTTGACAGGTACCCTTTCCCACTTCCAGGAGACAGTGCCACGGTGCCATCCCTTGGAAGTTCAGCCCCCCTCCTCCTTCCTCCACCGGTGGATGACACCGGCAGAGAGGTAACACCATCAAGTAGGAAGTGATATCCGACCGCGATGGTGTCACCCCCATCCCTGAAAGAGGATGGATTGGCGAGCTGGCACCAACCACATCATTTACAGGGGCCGGTTTGGGGGGTGCACTGTGACCGTGTGCTGCCAGCCCAAAATTAACCACCACAGCACCCTGCAGGGCACTGTGGCAGGTCAGCCAGGAGAGAGCCGGATACGGTTGCCCAGTGTCTACTACTCTGTCCTGCTGTCACTCTGCAGAGGCAGGACAGAGCACTGTGGCAGGCTAACTACGAAGGGGGGGGGGGGGGGCACGCCAATCCGCTAGCCTGCTCAGTGCCCTTCGGCCTGTTCTTCTGTTGCTCCACAGTGGCAGGACAGTGCACTGTTAAAGGCTAGCTAGGGGTGAAGATGTGAACACTTCCCTGCTGACATCAACCATAGGGCATTATTCCTCCCACTGACACCAATGATTGAGCACTATTCTTCCCACTGATGCCAACAATGCACTTTTCTCCCACTGACACCAATGACAAGGCATCCAATGATCACGGAAAAGTGTTTGCATATCCATGCATAAAATCCTGTACAGTATAGGGCACAGATTTTGTAAGTGCAGTAGGGAGAAGTATGTAGGCTGGTAGGCTGCCAAAGGTGTTAGTTGTTTGCAGTGGCAGCTGGTGGTATATTTTTTTGGGGGGGGTGGCACCCACAGCCAGGTAGGTAGGTGAGGCAATGCGCAATGAGTAGTTAGGGTAGGTTTTTTTGTTTTTGTTTTTTTTTTTATTTATTTTTTTTTTTTTTATTTCTTATTGTTTGCTGTTTTATTTTTTTTTTAATGTTTTTTTTTTTTGTTTTTTTTGTTTGTTTAAAATTTATTTTTTTTATGTATTTGTTTTTTTTTTCTTTTTTTTTTTTTTCTTTGTGTTTTTTTAGATTTTTTTTTTTTTTTTGTTTTTGTTTTGTTTTTATGTTTTTACTTTGTTCCTTTATGTTTTATTTTTTTTTCGTTTTTTGTTCTCCCATTGCTCTTTTTGTATCTTTATTTTGTTATTTTATTTTTTGTTTTGTTTGTTTTTTTTATGTTTTTTTTTTTTTTTTTGTTATTATCTTTTCTTCTTTTTTTTATGTCTGTTATTTTTTATTATTTTTTTGATTTTTTTTTGTTTTTTTTTTTTTTTTTTTTTAGTTTGTCTTTTTGTTTTTTTGGTGTTTTGTTTACTTTACTCCCCCCGATCGGTCGGTCAGTCACCGGTATCACACTTACCCTATCTAGGTCGCAGGCAGAGCTTTCTCTGGGTGGCGGGCGGCGCCTTTCCCTGCGTCTCCTCCTCCTAGGCAACCAATAGGATTGCTTCTCCTCTTGGCCAACCGGTAGGAGAATCAGGAAGACAATGGCGAATATTAATTTGCTATTGTCACACAACTGGGTGGGCTCAGGGCACAGTGCTCTGCGCCCGAGCCCACCCTTTTTTGAAGCCAATTAGAGCCTCAGGTTTTAATCATGTGCTTCTAAAAAAAAAAAAAAAAAAAAAACTATTGGAATCCATGCGTCCAGCGCTCTGCATGTAGATTAGGGGCCGGGCGCATGGATTGGGGGGTGGCGCCACTGGTTGTTTGGCTGTCATGTGGATTCAAGGGCTGCAATACTCTTTAGTCACTGTTTCAGAACAGCATGCAGTAAGTGAAGTCAAGCCATCGTTTCTGATGAAATTACTACCCCCAAATACATGTAATCCTCACCTGATTCCCCCTTATTTTTGTAGCAGATTGGGTGACAATCTCATGTTTATGTGCTGCCTTAGGCTGTTAGTTTTCATCTACAGTTGAAGAACTACAATTCCCAGCATGTGTTTGTGCTTGAACTGTAATACCAGCATGAGCCCCGATCAGGGCCTCCATCTTTACCAGTCTCAGAGCATTTAAGAAGAAAAGTTTCCATCATTTAATAGTGAACAAAGTGTGACTTGTGAGGAGGAGCTGGCAGTGATTGAAAGTATACCCAAAGCTGGCACACACTGGCTTTTAAAGATGGAAACTCTTATACGTATATTAGGAAATGATGGGTAGTCCAAGCTATGTCCTGTATGGAACTGAATTTTATGTCTCTGGCACAGGCAAGACAAATCACCTTAATTTAACTATTGCTGCTCCTCCAGAGTGTGCATTATAGAAGCTGAATATAATGATGTACGTATGCACGGATGTGACTCTGAAAGTCAAGCAAAATGTAATATGCTTTGATCGGGTCCAATCCGAAGCTGGTCATAGACATAGACATGTCTAACTGATGGAGGAAATTAGCAAATGCTTATCTTTAGTCTTCAATCACTGTTTCTTTAGTACCCAATGAGGCCTTATTTCTGATTCAGCCAATAAAACTGTTTCTCTTGCCAGATATGATAATAAACCCATCCAACTATCCCACATTCCCACTTTCCGTTAATTTATTATAATTTTAAAGGGTCAGTGAAAAGTGTAAATGGCTAAACTGAGTTCAATACTGCAATATAATATAAAAAAAATGAAATATTTCCCCTGCAGTATCTAATTCTTCCACTAGGTGTCCTTAGTGGGATAGCCAGCATTATTCAACACACTTCATCTGAGCCCAGGTTGCCTGTGACTGGACTGTGAAAGAACTGGACTGTTTTTAGTCTCCTATCTGCATTCTCCTTGTCAGCACATGAACTGATTGCCTTCTTGTACTGTTTTATCTCTCATACTCCAGTCCTGCTGTACAGAGATTACAAGGGTCTGATACCAGGTGACATCTGTTTAATGATACCGATTGCATTTAAAAAAAAAAAACACTCACTTAAAGTGGAGTGTCAGCTTAATTCTAACTAGCCTTAAAAATATCCCTTCCTGCCTCCTAACACCTATGCTAACAAACCTGTATAGGGAAGATGCGTACACTTACTTATTTTCAAGCCACTCCAGTTTGGACATGTGAATTACCCTGTGTCAGCCAGCAGCAGCTGAAGGGGAGAGGAGGGAGTGCTCTGACAACAGCTGGTTATGCCTGAGCAGTGAGGTACCCCATAGGTTTCAATAAGCCCATCCATTGTCTATGCTCCCTCTTCTCCCCTGCAGCGGTGGGAGCAAGATCATGTGACCAGACCAGAGTGGGCTTAAAATAGGTAAATATATACATCTTTCTTATACAGGTTAGTTAGCATAGGTGTTAGGAAGGGGGAGTGGACAGTTTTAAGAGTGGTTATGATGAAGATGGAATTCCACTCTAATACGGTATTAATGATGACAGAGCTTCATTAATCTACATCTTTTATATCTGCCTGGAATTTAGCTTTAAGACAGAGTTAGTGTAGCTAAAGGCATTTTTTTCTCATTTTGGATAGAGAACAAGAGTGCTATAAACCCTGTGAGGTTTTTGCCCAACTTGGTCCCACTGGAGAGATTTTCCTTCACTTCCTGTCACATAGCCAAAGTGAGAAGAAATCCCCAAAATAAGGGAATCACCATAACCACTATCCCCATTGGAAGATTTCCCCTCTATTGCTGTTTTGGGAGCAACCCAAGATATGGTGAATTTCCCTAATAGGGATACAAACAGAAATAAAAACCTGACAGAGGTTCTAATCCTCCACTCTATCCAAAACAAAAAACAAAAAAAGATTTGCCTTTAGTTATACTTTAAATAGAGTCTTGTACCCTCAAAATGCTTCTTAACTACTGGGCCACAGGTGACACTCACAGACACACATAAAACGCAGTACAAAAGACCATTAAAAAGAAAAAAAAAGAAACTATACTCTTTTATTACATATGCCTTTGTGTGCACAGAATACTTTGTCTGAGCCTAACTATCCACTTGGATTGAGAAATTTAAATCAGACACAGCAATGAATAATAAATATTAAAGTGATATTAAAGTCTATTTTATTTATTAGAATAAAAACGATGTACTTACAGCTGTGCTCAAAAGTTTGCATACCCTGGCAGAAATTGTGAAATGTTGGCACTATTATTGAAAATATGACTGATCATGCCAAAAAAAACTGTCTTTTATAAGGATAGCAATCACATGAAGCCATTTATTATCACATCGTTTTTTGGATCCTTTTTAAATCATAATGATGACAGAAATCACCCAAATATTTCTGATAAAAAGTTTACATACCCTGGAATGTTTGGTCTTGGTACAGACACAGAAGGTGGCACACACAGCTTAAAATGGCAATTAAAGGTTAATTTTCCACATTTGTGGCTTTTTAAATCACAATTAGTGTCTGTCTATAAATAGTCAATGAGTTTATTAGCTCTCACATGGATGCACTAAGCTGGCTAGACACTGAGCCATGTGGAGGTAGAAAAGAACAGTCAAAAGACCTGTGTAACAAGGTAATGAAACTTTCCAAAGATGGAAAAAGCTATAAAAAGATATCCAAAGCCTTGAATATGCCAGTCAGTACTGTATAATCACCTATTAAGAAGTGGAAAATTAGGGGCTCTTTTGATACCAAGCCACGGTCAAGTAGACCAAGAAAGATTGCAGCCACAACTGGTTGAAGAATTGCTCAGGATACAAAGAAAAACCCACAGGTAACCCCAGGAGAAATACAGGCTGCTCTTCAAAAAGACGGTGTAGTTGTTTTTAAGGAGCACAATTCAATGATACTTCAACAAAAAAGAGCTGCATGGTTGAGCTGCCAGAAGGAAGCCTTTAATGTGCCAATCAGGGCTGGTGCTACCACTAGGCGGACTAGGCAGCCGCCTAGGGCGCACTGCCGCCTAGGGTGCCCGGCCGCTGGTTATCTTACTCCCGCACTGTCCACAGAGCTTGCAACTATCCACAAGACAGCTGCTCTGACATGTGTCAAGCAGCGCCACCCATACCCCCCCCCCCCCCCCCGGGCGGCTCTCCACTCTGACATCATGTGTCCAGCAACCGACCCCCCAGCAGGACGGTCTCTGATCTGACATGTCCAGGCAGCCCCCCCCCCCCCGAGCGTCTCTCTGCATTGTGTCTGACACTTTGACATGTGTCCAGCCCCCCCCCCCCCGTTAGGCTGCATTGATTGGCAGTGGTGAAGCGGCATTGATGGGCACAAGTGAGACTGTATTTGATGGGCAGAGGTGAGGCTGTATTTGAGGTGCAGCGGTGAGACTGTATTTTTTTGATGGGTGCTGGTGAGGCTACATTCGATGGGCGCTGGTGAGGCTGCATTTGATGGGCACTGGTGAGGCTACATTGATTAGCCATGGACTGGGGAGGTGAGCAGACCCATCAATAGACAAAAAACTCCTAGGGATCCTAGAACTCCTAGGATCAGTGGCAGTGCTGGGAGGGAGGGTGTGATAAATGGCAATGCTGATTTTTTTACCGACTACCAATAAAAAGAGGAGTTTCAACACTGGCCACCAATGTAATAGGGGTTTACTCTGATCACTAATGTAATAGAAGCATTCACAGTAACCCCCAATGTAAGGAGGGATTTACACTGATCACCAATGTAAGGGGGACATTCACACTGGCCATTAGTGTGAATGAAAGGATTCTACACCAAGCCCCAATGTAATGAGAAGATTTACACCGACCACCAATGGAACTGAGACATTTAGCCTGTGTTCACATTAGTGTGTTGGGAACGCATGCATAATCGATTTGCTGACACCACAGAAATGTGCTGCTCTTTAGCAGATACACAGCAGTACCATCAATTAATAATGACACTCTCACACATCTGCCGACATGTGCCTTGGCCCCGTGTGATTTTGAAAAAGGATTTGGGACTTTCTTCAGCATTTATAGCGCTTAGAGCAGCCCATTTAAATAATTGGGCAGCCCTACACGCTACCTACATCTTTATCCACCCTGTCAGTTCACCTTTACATCCTAAAACCCCTGCTAACCTCTGCACCCCAAACCTCCCCCATCCTCTCCACCCCAATCCACCTCCCCTTTAACTCTACCTACCTCCTCTGCTCATCTTTGCATCCACCTTCCTTACCTCTATATATCCCCTCCTTGCTCACCTGTGCACCTCAATTTGCTTACCTTTGCAGAACAGGCTGATGTTTGGCTTAATGACTACAGTTGCAGGCAGGACTTTCAAGCATGCCCCTTTACCTCCCCAGTGGGCAGCATTCAGTATAGGTGATGGTGGATATGACCTCAGGGGGGGCATAATATACATATGAATGCCGCCTTTATTTAAATATCAATGCTGCCGGCCACCGCTATTTACATATGAACGCCGGTTATTTACATGTAAACACAGGGTCTGCACCCATACGCAATAGGGCAGAACTGGGCAGCATTAGTAGCAGCACTTCACACTGAGATATTGGGACACAGCAAGGGACTAAAACTTCAAGGGACAAGGGAATTTAAACCAGGATAGTTGGCAAGTATGAGGCAGCTGCTTTGGGCCCCACAACAATGACAGGGCCTAGGGCAGCTGCCCCTTTTGCCATGCCTTAAAGACGGCCCTGAGGTAAATAGTTTGTCTCATCCCTCTAGCTGCTACATCTGGCGGAGAGCTTGTTCTGTTGAAAAATGACAAACCTACTGGTTGGATCACCAGGTGAAAATAAGTGAAAGAGAGCCTAAAAAAGAAAATGAATGCAGCCATCACATCTAATGCCGCGTACACACGATCGGAATTCTCGTCGGAAAAAGCTCTGATGGTTTTCCCGTCGGAATTTCGACGGAATTTCGCTCAAACTGTCTTGCCTAACAACAGTCACACCAAATTCCGACGGTCAATAACACCGAGACATACAACACGTTCGACGGCACTATAAAAGGGAAATGCTTCCGAGCATGCGTCGGAATTTTTCGTGTCGGAATTGCATACACACGATCGGAAAATCCGATAGAAAGGTTTTCCGTCAGAAAAATTAGGAACAGGCTCTCAATCCAAAGTCCGTCGGAAATGTCAACAGAAAAAGACCGGTGGGCATACACACGGTTAGAAAATCCGATGAAAAGCTCCCATCGGACTGTTTCCATTGGAAATTCCAACCGTGTGTACGCGGCATGAGAATTGGTAAGTTGCAATATAATAAATAACTTTTTAGTTTAACACCACTTTAACTACTACACAGTTTACACTTGTGATTGGTTCATAGCGATCACAAGCCACTCTAATTGGCTTTTTACATTTTGCCCATGATCTGCAGTGTATGTAGTGCTCGCTAGCTATGAGTTGTATACCCTGCTAGTGGCCTACATTGATAACAACACCTACATCTAGGACAGCAACACAGGAGATGGATTGTTAAGTCAGTTCTCTGCCCAGTCGCCCACTTACTGTAACTTTGCAGGGAAGGAGCAGCCAAGCCAAACTTTTTCCCTTCAACTTTTTACACCTAAACAGGTTACAGAAACCTGTTGCCCAAGTTCTTGATCAGAAGCAACACTTAATAAGGAATTCTTGAATTCTTCTGATGGTCCCAGATCTGATCCCTATACATATTGTCCCAACTGTCGGGTGTCACAGAAGGGCAGCTGTGATGCTCACAGTACTGCTCCAGAGTAAGTTCTCAGGCAATGTCCCTTTTCTCACTTTCTCTCTGACTACAATCATAAGACCGTCTAGTTTCTCACGAAGAGAATGCACTCACATGTGTCCCTTTTGTAGCTACATATTCCTGTTCTTTGCTGCTTGCTGCTCCCAAGAGATGTTCCCCCTACTTAAGCTGGCCATACATGGGTCGAATTCCGAAAAAAAAATTCTACAAAAACTGTAACTAAGCCCCCGTACACACGGTCGGAAATTCCGACCACAAAATCCGTCCGATTTTTTCCAACGGATTTTGTCTGAAACTGGTGTTGCATACACACGGTCGGACAAAGTTGTTGGAAAATCTGATCGTTCCGAACATGGTGACGTTCGTTGCGTACTACAGAACTACGTAGAGGCTAGTAGCCAATAGCTTTAGTCTCGTAATTTGATCTGAGCATGCGTGGCACTTTGTCCGTCGGAATTCTCTACACACGATTGGAAAAAGTCAGATCGGATTTTGTTGTCGGAAAATTTGAGATCCTGCTCTCAAATTGTTTCCGTCGGAAATTCCGACGGAAAGAGCCCGCTAGAGCCCACATACGATCGGATTTTCCGACAACATAATCCGATCTGACTTTTTCCATCGGAATATCTGACCGTGTGTACGGGGCATAAGAATTTTTGTTTGAATTTCGCACCATTAGTGTACCGCAGCAAAGGCCAATTTCCATGCAGTCATCAAATTTGAGTGAACAGGCATGTTGGAAATTTTTTGAAAAAAGAAAGGATGGTTGGTTACATTTCAAAATCAATAGTGGCACCATTGGATCACAAAACACACAAAATTTCTGATTTTATAAAGAAAATTTGTTCGAAATTCGACCATGTATGGCCTGCATTAGGGGCGGCTGTCCTGCTGCTGCCTCTTGCTCTTACCTCTGATAAAATATATGGTCTGTCACTGGATGCAATAATACTCCCTGCATTGGTGTCAGAGACTTTAAAAATAACCACCAGCATCAGTGTCAGTGATTGCAATTATACTTCTAGCATTTGTATTTTTAACTGTAATAATGCCCAGTATTGGTGTCATTGACTGCAAAAATAATCCCCCGCACTGGTGTTAGTGACTATGTAATTGCCACCAGCATTGGTGACAATTGTCGCAATAATACCTCCCAGCATTGGTATCAGTGGCTACATAAATAGCCCCCAGGTGTCATTGGCTGTTCTGTTAATCCACCCTTTACCCCCTACCTACCCCCTACCTGTATTGATGGACAGTGGCAGCGGTGTTACCTCCCACCGCCTCACTCCATCACTTCACTGGTAGTCAGCGGCAGTGCTGTTAACCACCACTCCACATTGGTGGTCAGTGGCTGGGTTATTTAACCCCACACAGTGTTTGCTTACCAGATAACATGCTCCCAAGCGGCTCTCCATCTGATGACTTTAGGCAAGCCTATACATCTACTATTAAACAATCACTCCACCGTATTGGCCACATGTTGGTGTTGGGTATGGGGATGCAGATAGCAGAGAGAGCCATCTGGCAGCAGAAGGTTTATAAATGGTGTTAGAATAGAACCCTTTTCTTTAGGATAGAGCTGGGAAAAGATAGAACCTCTGTGTCTGTCTGTCCTGCGGTTTCGGCTTGATTCCTGTGTGGTCCCTGGGACAGGAATAGAGCAGAATCTTGCAAACAGGGATATATTTAGAATGAAAAACATTTACTTTTAGTGGTGCAGGAAGGGTTAGGAAAAAAAGGAATAAAAATGAAAATAAAAGGATTAAAGGAAAATGCATTGGTTGAGTTGAATTTTTTTCTGTATATACATTATAACGTGCCTTACTGCCATCTGGAGGGTAAAAAAGGTGAAACCCATGGCAGCTACGAAAAAGATCCAATAGTGCTTACTGGTAACGTAAAAAAGGGTACAGTGCCAGGCTTCTGTTTACTTACAGACTTCTGGACACTGCCAATGCTTATATTTAGGAAAAAGAGCAATGCACGCACTCATTAACTACTCATATTATCCAATGCCAAATTGTTGCTTAGCTCCCTGTCTGAATCAGCAGCTTCCAATTTGATATTACAGTGTTCCTTTGATTCCTCCCTTTCAGGGACTTCTGTAGTTACTAATCCATCCTAAAGCCCATTTCAACAGTTTTTCTTCAGAAAAAAAGGCGATGGCACCTGCTGCTGAAAAAATGAAATGAAATATCTAGCAGTGACACCCTTTTGCAATGACTCCTGTAGGTGTAAGGAGCTTGGAACTTGCAGAAATCTTTTATAGACCTTATGAAGTCTCAGAAATCTCTCATACTCATGCCTATCAGCATTAAAAGTTGAGAAAGAGGGACTACATGGAAAAGAGAAGATATGTCTATGCATGCCTTAAAGGGGAGCTTCAGTCTGGGCAAAAAAATAAAAGTGACAGCAGCTACAAATACTGTAGCTGCTGACTTTTAATATAAGGACATTTACCTGTCCAGGGATCCCGTGATGCTGGCACCCCGAGCCAATTCTTCAATCGGCTTCGGGTGCAGGCGCCAGCATCTTCACTAAGGGAAACCGTCAGTGAAGCCTTCAGGCTTTACAGCCAGTTTCCTACTATGCATGTTCAAGTCGCGCTGTGCTCTCTGAATGGTCCCGTCGTTTTCTTGGACCTGTGTGTGTCCCAGAAGGCAGCATGGAGAAAGTGGAGGGGCCAGAAATACTCGGAGATCGCCATGGCGATCTTACCCAGAAGTGGGAACCTGTCAAAACCAGATACCCGCCCCCCCCCAAAAAAAAAGGTGGGTGGAGTGCCGCTTTAAAGAAGAACTTTATAAAAATAGGTAGAAACTACTTATCAACCAGCAACTGTTATGACAGGAGTATGTAATGTACAGTGGTAGGCATTTTGTTATGTACAACACAATGGGGTTGATTTACTAAAACTGGAGAGTGCAAAATTTGGTCCAACTGTGCATAGTAACCAATCAGCTTCTAATTTCAGCATGTTCAATTAAAGCGGAAGTAAACCCATCGATTTAACAGTCTAAAAAAAAAAGGCATGCCGTGAATGCTAACTGCACATTGGCTGTGCTCTCAACCAAACAGTCAAACCATCCAATGGCTGGTGTCATAACGGATCACATGTGCAGCACTGTGGCAGTTGAAGATTAAACAGAGGCAAAGATGGCAGCTTCCTTGGCTGAAAACGATAGGGGGGTTTACTTCCACTTTAAGCTTTGGCAGCTGAATGGTTTCTATGTAGAGCTGCACCAGATTTTGCACTCTCCAGTTTTAGGAAATCAACCCCAATGTATAGAGCACAGTGGTCAGCAGTATGTGTTATAGTTCCCCTTTCATTACTAGTCAGTATGATGTAGGATGGAAAAATGGACAGCTTCGGTTGTCAGCATGTTAGTAGGTGTAGTGCCCCCTTAAGTTTTACCCCTCCTAAAGTGATTACATAGGGGGAAATAGTGTGCATATAATACCAGCTATGGGTGGGTCCCAGAGAGAAACGGGTATGAGAGCCGGATCACCCTGGTGTATCAAGATGTAATCCTGCTATAAAGAGCCTTTGGCAGGGCTGAACTTGAAGGAAAAAAGATACAGAACACGTGAGGACTCCTGGCTGGAGTGGTTTTGTCTACCCCTGACATTCTTCTATGGGTCCTGTAGCTTGGTGCGTATGACCTTGGAGACTATGCAAGAGTCTTCTAATGTGTGTTGAAACACACAACCTGTGAGCAGATAACACCAGGGTGTGTGCTCAGCTAGGCAGAATTAGAGAGGGGGCATTGTGAGAGTAGCAGTATGCTGATGGAGGAACCATGTCACCCGTGAACCTCAACTGTGGGTCATGTGACGTGAAGTACGCTAGCCTTGGGCTCAAGGACTAGCATTCTATTGGGAAGGTATCCCATCTCTGTGGTGCTTCCAAGAAGAGGGATAAAGGGAAGATGGCTGAAGATGTGTAATTGTGCTCTGCATAAGACTACTGCATTGTAAATGCTAAAGCTGATGATATTCTGCACTACAGTTCTGCCAGCATGTCAAAATATCAATTAAAGAAGTATCATTTGCAGTAAAGTGCTGAAACATATCTGGTGCCTGGAACCTATGGTCAAGAATGTCATGAGCAGGCCTATGGCCGGGAGCACGTATCCAAGATGGTGGATAAAAACTCAGGTATATGGAGTCTCCATCCAAGAAGAAGCAGTGTAGGACCTGTGATAGCTTTGCGCCAGAAGCTGTCCCAACTAAGGTATGTATACAGATCTTAATAGATATACAAAGAAACTAGTGTACAGTTCTATTCACCAGCATCCCCATAAAACTGAAATATCTGTTTACA
The DNA here is from genome assembly GCA_028564925.1 of Lithobates sylvaticus. NCBI lineage: Eukaryota > Metazoa > Chordata > Amphibia > Anura > Ranidae > Lithobates > Lithobates sylvaticus. Next base: position 93,426,167 of record CM053027.1, on the reverse strand, counting down.
GCAGACTTACACTTTAAAATACTGTATATAAAAACCCCATTACTAAACTCTCATATACTGTATGCTTTAAGATCTTAAAGTAACTGTTTTATAAATGTGCCCTTTTTATTTTAAAAAAAGTTAGTTTATGAAACACTGTGCTTTAGCAAATCCTATTTAGTTGGGATTTACATGTACTTTAGGTGATGCATTTTCACTTCATGAAATCGTTCTTTCCCTGAAAGTACTTACAGTATATGGTCTTTATATTAACTTTTGGCAACCGCATAAAGTGGTTTACATTAAATTGTGTAAATCATTCTGAAAAAAAAAAACATATCTTGCATCTTCATACAAAGTGGAGTTGGCTGCATCTTTTTCACATGAGTGAAATGTTATCATAAAACTGACCTTTTGCCGCTGAACATATAAAGGGAAGTAGGGGCTGCTGAGCATTAACTCTGCCAAAATGGCCGCATATATCAGAGCAAAGGCTTTTATTGATTCCATACTTGCTTTTATCTTTTATCCTGAAATGCTGGAAGTACATCTGCATGGTTAATCATTTCATGCTTTGGGCAGTGAGCATTATGTGTTAATAATACAACCAGGATAACAGGCCACAATGCAGGGAATCTATAACTTCACTTTGCTGAGTTCACAGAAACTTGTTCAAAGGGGCTCGCTTTGTGTTTTCTGGAGTCAATAGTCATCAGGCTTTGTAAACTAACAGTTGTAAAGATTCATAACTGAATTGCCTGTCACTAAAAGTTATGAACACAGAGTGAAATTGCTGCATCATTCAAAGATTTTATTTTTTTGACACGATCTATACAGTTAAAGTGTAGCCAAATCCAAGAACCCCAAAGACACTTGTATTACCATACATCTTTGCAGGGCAAGGCAATGGGTCTGCTTTGAGGCCCCTCTAAGGGACTTCATTGGTCTCTATTCCAGTTTAACCCTTTAGTGCAAATAAGATTGTTGTGTAGTGAGGGAGCACTACAGCTCTTTAACCCGTTCCTGACTGGACCACCCGGTAGTGACCTTTTCTTAAAGCGGTAGTAAACCCGCTGACATGTTTTTTTTTTTTTTAGACCACACCTGTAAGGGAAAAGGCATAATGAGCTAGTATGCACCGCATACTAGCTCATTATGAAATACTTACCTTAGAACGAGGCGTCGGTAACTCACCTGGTCCACGCCGAGGTCGCTGACATGTTGCCTCGGCGTGTCTTCCGGGTATCGCGACTCCAGCGCTGTGAGTGGCTGGAGCCGCGATGTCGTCACTCCCGCGCATGTGCACGGGAGACTTCGTCCCGGCAGGGTTCGTATTCTGCCGGCCTTTCAGCCGAGAATCTCCCGTGCGCATGCGCCGCTGCAGTCAGCGGCGTATTGCACGGGGAATATCTCCTAAACCGTAAAGGTTTAGGAGATATTTTTTTTACCTACAGGTAAGCCTCATTATAGGCTTACCTGTAGATGAAAGTCCAAAATGGGACTTTACTTACACTTTAACAATGTACCATGGGCACAGGGCCCCTCTGTGGAACTATCCTACTCTCCCTTGCATGGTGGGATACCTACTGGGTCCTGGTTTGATCAGTACTTGTTGACTATTTGTCTTCTGCACTCCTGCTTCAGGCCTTACAGCAATGGACCCCACTCTTTAACTTGTGCACACATTTAATTTCCAGAAGATGCCCCTATATAGGGTTAGAGAAGTAGGAGTCGACATGAATAATACTTTTGTCCTTGAAAGCATTTCCACACAGGCCAGACTCTGACCTCCCCAGACACAAAAGGAAACTAGTGGATTTCTTATTTCTTGCTGCTAGGCAAATTATGGCTAAAGCTTGGAAACAACCAACCCTCAATTCTGCATAGAGAATGATGGGCACTATTGTACATGTATTGTACACTGCAATTCTTAATGACACCCACCCTAAACTATTTAAAACATGATCCCCATGGCTAGAGAACAACTGCCATACAAACTTAGCTCATTCCCTTTTGCTCTGAAATCTTCCCACCACAAAACCAAGGCACCACTTGACTGGACCCCATAGATCTTCCTGTCCCCAGCCTCCACCCACTCTTATCCCTCCCCTTCTGTTTTTTTCTTTCTCCTCCTTTTCTCTCTCCCTTCTCAACTCATTTCCCCTCTCTGCTTCTACAAGTCTCTTTCCTTTTTTTCATCCCTCAGTTGGAATATTCTTGAAGTCCCAGAAAATGCATAGGGTGGAATTTACTAAAACTGGTGCACACAGAATCTAGTGCAGCTGTGCATGGGCACCAACCAGCTTCTAGGTTTTATTATCAAAGCTTAACTGAACAAGCTGAAGTTAGAAGCTGATTGGTTATTTTTCACAGCTGCACCAGATTCTGTGTGCACCAGTTTTAGTAAATCTCTCCCATCATGTCCATATACTGCTCCAGGCTTCCCCCCTAAGGGGAAGCTAAATAAATGAGGTCCAACTGCCTACATGATGATCCGACCTGGTCCACTCACAGAGAAATCTCAGGCACACTTTGTCAGGGACAAACCTCTCTAGCGGTTTCCTGCCAACACATATATAAATATACAGTATGGCTGGCCCGAATGACCCCCCGTTCGGTTCAGAAGTGAATAACGAACCATTGAAGTCTATGGGACCTGAACTAGAAAAATCAAAAGTGCCCATTTTGAAGGCTTATATGCAAGTAATTGGGTATATAATGGTTATAGGGGCCCGGGTACTGCCCCGGGGAACATATATCAATGAAATTCTTTTTGTAAAAAACATAATTTTAAATGAGCAGTGATTTATGAACTGAGTCAAAGTACCCTCACTGAAAATGAAAAATTCGTTTTGGACCATGGACTAAAATTTGCTCCCGATAAACCCCTAAGTAAATTTGGGGCATTTATAGACGTGCAGAAGTACATCAGAACAGTCAACAAAAAAAGATACTTTTTGTCTCAGGCCACAGCTGCCTCTGCCGTTAGGGATAACATTGGAGTAAGACATTCTGGTCTCTCCAATGCCTCTCTTTTTAATCCACCTGGTTTTATACCACCATCCGTGTCCGTGTTCAAGGAATTGGTCTTGAAGGACATTGACAACCTTAAAATTAAGCGGAGTTATAAAGACTCACGTTTTCGTGAAGGCCTTGAATCCCTCAAAAAAAGAGATGACATCATTATCCGCCCCGCTGACAAGGGGGGTGGAATAGTAGTGATGGATAAGAGCGCCTACGTTGGTGAAATGAATAGGATTTTAGCTGATACCAACACGTATACACCATTAAATCATGATCCTATCTTTAGGTACAAAAAGGCACTCTCCAATCTCATCGATGTGGGTTTTCGAAAGAATCTCCTCAATGAGAAGGAGAGAGATTATCTAATTCCTGCAGCACCCAGAAAGCCAGTTATGTACTTTCTCCCTAAAATTCATAAGAGTCTCATTAATCCACCAGGGAGACCAATTATTAGTAGATTGGACTCCATAACTTCAAGAGTTGGGAAGTACATTGATGGCTTCTTACAACCCCTGGTGATGGGCACCCCATCTTTTATTAAAGACTCTGCCCAGGTCATTCGGGCCCTGGAGGACTTGGAATGGAGGGATAGTTACATCATGGTCACTGCTGATGTGGCCTCCCTCTATACTATCATTTCCCATCATGATGGCTTAGAAGCCGTTGAGTTGTTTTTGTCTAGAGATAATAGTTTGATCTCCTCTCAGAGAGAGTTCATCTTGAATTTATTGAATTACGCCATGTCTCACAATTACTTCTGGTTTGGGGGGGACTCATTACCTCCAAAGCAGAGGGGTTGCCATGGGCGAGAAATTCGCGCCGAGCATGGCCAATTTGTTCATGGCCAAGTGGGAGGAGGACATCGTCTATACTAATAGATGACCTGAATTGTTTTTTTGGGGTCGCTATATAGACGATGTCCTCCTCCTATGGGATGGTGACCAAGTATCTCTTAATGGATACCACACATATATAATGTTTATGTTTAATTCTTGCGTTTACGGCGGAATTGTACCCTTAAGGAAGATTTTTTAACACAATCGGTGGCCCTAAAACAAAAATTTGTCGAAAAAGGTTATTCACCTAGTGACTTGAATTTGGTCATCGACCATGTAGCTAATATGGATCGCAAGACTATTCTTCATAAGAAAAAAGAACCAGATGCTAGAAAGATTGATTACAATTTTTCCATGGTTACCACATATTCACACCAACATCGTGATATTAAAAAAATCATGACCAAACATTGGGGGGTCTTAAAGAATGATAAAATTCTCGGCCCAGCACTTCCTGAGAGACCACAGGTTATATTCAGAGGGGTTCCCCCTCTGAAACTTCAAATTGCACCCAATATCTTAGACGCCCCCAATAGGGTGTCTTTTTTTCAGAAGTCTAAAGGTTACCATACTTGCCGTTATTGTAATGTCTGTAAGATCAACAAAGACCAAAGCAGAAAGATTTGTTATTTTAAATCTCATGCCACTGGCAGGACTTTTGAAATTGATACTTTTATCACCTGTACCTCCCTTAACGTGGTATACCTCCTAGTTTGCCCTTGCGGCCTGCAATATGTAGGCCGCACAACAAGAGCTATGCACGTCAGAGTGGGTGAACACATAGGAAGGGTTAAGAAAGGGTTTCCAAAACACACTGTGTCGAGACATTACCTGGAGTACCACGATCAGAACCCTAAAGGGACTATATTTATAGGCATTGACAGATTTAACCCCCACTGGCGGAGTAGTATGTCCAAACGAGAGATCTCTAAACTCGAAACTCGGTGGATCTACGACCTCAAATGTTACACCCCTTTTGGCATGAATGTGGATTGGGATGTTAACTGCTTTATCAATAACAGTTAATTACTTGCTTTTTTAATTTTTAATTTTTAATTTGCTGGCGGTCTCTTGTGGGCTGAGTCCGCCTTTGTATATACATTTATATTTTATTCTTAATTTATTTTTATTCTTAATATATTTAAATTTGGATGCACTGTAATCCATATTTAATTTTAGCACAATATATACATGGGTGATTACCAGGCTCACTGACAAGAGAGCCTCCTATATCCTCTCTGTCATTTTTGTCTGGTTAAGTATGTATACCCTTTTTAGATTTATATCACTATGATTGTATGTGTGATATACATTTTTTGCGCTTTGATGCATCATGTGTTCACACATAATTCCTTTTTGAGTCAATCAGGAATGTGGTTTATTATTTGTAATTTTATTCTATTTTAATTAATATCGTTTGTATTTTCCTTTGCTGTACAATGTTGTCTGCTCATCAGGGATGATAGCGTTATAACATTGTAATACCACTATTGGTTGCTTTTACAATGCGGCCCTTTAATTACTGATGATGCTAACCACAGGTTTTTTGTAAATTTAATTGGTGGTTTTCCGTCCAATATAGGGAATTTCGTTATTCCTTCTAGCTTCCTGTATTTGGAACGCAATCACCACCAATTACGCGCGTCATTTCCGGTCGTTCTTCCGCCGGATCTGACGTTCGCTCCCTCGGTTACCATAGATGGCCGCTGTGGAACGCAATCTTGACTGCGCATGCGCGCCTATTGCGTGCCACTGCGCGCGGTGGTTTGGGCGCACACGTCGTTGGAACGCATATCACACATTGCGCATGTGGGACCGTTCCCATCGAGGGTACTGCGCATGCGCGGACGGATGTTCCTTTGCTTTGCAGAACGACGCATACAAGCTTCGTTAGCACAAACAAACAGTGCCAATGGCGCCTACTACCAATATAGAGACTCAATAAGCCTCCTCCCCTTGGTGTAATAGCGCCAGATGGCGCCCAGGACCACCTACATTCACAGCTGTTTCTGACCTAGGAATTGTTCGGCCATCCTATCACAAGGAAGATTGAACTAAGGTATTTACTATATATATCCGCCTACTTGCAGCATCGGCCACGCCTCTGATGATATCCACCATTGGATGAAACATGTCAGGCGGGCTGATGCAAGTATGCGGAACTGTTCTTTTATCTATGCCCTGATGTTTTTACATTGATGTAAGTAGATTACTAGCAATAAAATCGTTGAACTTCATCTTGCGGGCTTCACTATTGTTATTATTCTCTTCCTTCACTCCGTGGGAGAGTTTTTTTAGCCTACATCAGATCTGGCTGAGTGAACCTGGTCACCAACATTCCATCAAGATGTATTGGATTTGATCTTACCTTTATGTTCATCAAGCTTCCATTCATTTTCCTCTGGCATCACATGATCAACATCGCCCTTTTACTGCTTCTATCTGGTAAGCAGATTATAATCACTAAAAGCGGGATTTATGCACCATTCTTCTGATAGAGGATTGTTTTTTTTCTACAGCACCATTTATGCCATTTGACCGATGGACTGTCATCACAATTTGATTATTGTTTTTCACTCACAGACTTTCTTTTTACCAATTTTTATGTACTTTAATATCACAGCGCCACATTTTGGTTTTTACAGTGATTTATGAACGCTTAAAGTTAAAGCAAAAAAATGAAAAATTTGTTTTAAAATAGCGCCTGGGGCATCCCCTTAGTCTTCCTGTAAAGTGGCACATCTGTACTGTGTCTAGAAGCTGCTGCAGCAATAATTGCATTTATAAAGCCCCAAAAAAATGAAATTTTCCCTGTAAGCTTTCTTTATTTTGTAAGCAATGGCTTGGGGAGCCAGTCTGTATGATGAGACCACAATGTAGTGCACTGGGAACAAGATTAGCGATTTTTTTGGATAAATTCTGGTATCTGGTATCTCACAAAATTTGGATAGAAATAATGGGTGCGAAAAAATTGGTCTTCGGGTGTAGTGGTGCCTTCACACCGTAACCCTATAGAGGTACTCTTGATGAAAGCAAGAATTGGCCTTGATGTCAAAAATTGCAATGATATGCACTTGTTGAACAGGTGCGAAAAAATTGGTCTTTGGTTGTCGGTGGCCCCGTCACACCGTAACCCTATAAGAGGTATTCTTGATGAAAGTGATGAAAGCAAGAATTGGCCTTGCTGTCAAAAAAATTGCAATGATATGTCAAATAGGTGGGGAAAAATTGGTCTTTGGGTGTCTGTGGCGCCTTCACACCGTAACCCTACATAGTTACGTAGTTACATAGTAGAAAAAAATCCATCAAGTCCAACCTATGTGTGTGATTTTATGTCAGTATTACATTGTATATACCTGTGGTCGTTTAGGTGCTTATCTAATCGTTTTTTGAAAGTATCGATGCTCCCCGCTGAAACCACTGCCTGTGGAAGAGAATTCCACATCCTAACCGCTCTTACAGTAAAGAACCCTCTACGCAGTTTAAGTTTAAACCTCTTTTTTCTAATTTTAGTGAATGGCCACGTGTCTTATTAAATTTCCTTTTCGCAGAAAAGTTTTATCCCTATTGTGGGGTCACCAGTACGGTATTTGTACATTGAAATCATATCCCCTGTCAAGGGTCTCCCCTCCAGAGAGAACAAGTTCAGTTTTCGTAACCTTTCCTCATGACTAAGGTCCTCCAGTCACTTTATTCATTTTGTTTTCCTTCTCTGGACTCTCTCTAGTTCCAGCACATCCTTCCTGAGGACTGGTGCCCAGAACTGGACAGCATACTCCAGGTGTGGCCGGACCAGAGTCTTGTAGAGTGGGAGAATTATTGTTTTATCTCTGGAGTTAATCCCCTTTTTGATGCATTCCAATATATGTTTGCTTTGCTTGCAGCAGATTGGCATTGCATGCCATTGGTGAGCCTGTCATCTACTAGGAACCCCAGGTCCTTTTCCATCCTAGATTCCCCCAAAGGTTCTCCCCCTAGTGAGTAGATTTCATTCATATTTTTGCCACCCAAATGCATTATTTTACATTTTTCTACATTAAACCTCATTTGCCATGTAGTTGTCCACCCCATTAATTTGTTCAGATCTTCTTGCAAGGTTTCCACATCCTGCAGAGAAGTTATTGCCCTGCTTAGCTTAGAATCGTCCGCAAATCCAGAGATTGAGCTGTTTATTCCCAGAACTTTAATAACCCTGACCAAGATTCAAAGACTGACAGGGTTATTTTTTTTTTTTTTTTTTAAGTCACGTACATAAGGTATAGCAGAGCAGGCTTCCAATGACTACTTCAGAGTACAATTTTTATCTTTCCTCTCTGCATGCCACTTATTTGTATCCTGATTCCTTTTATACCAACTATCCTAATGTTGCCCTCCCTCCCTCCCCCCCCAAAATCTCATCGCTGCTTCCTGAATTTATACTTTATTTGTGTTCGTCCTTATCCTGCTTTTGTGTCTAAGGCCTAATCGCTTCAGCATAACTCCATGTTCTCTTGAAGCTTTTCCAGCTGTCCCAGCACCCTCCCAACTCCTTGTTGTCCCCGTCAGAGTTTCTTTTAAGTGACTCCATGAGTCGAACACTTTCGACGGCGTCCACCCATTCCCACATGGAAGGGGCCTCCACTTCTCTCCACCTTTTAGCAATCAGTTTCTTTGCTGCATTTAATAAATGTGGTACCAATGAGTTTTCATATTGCTTTATCTCTTCCCTTGTGGCATGCATCAATACCACCCACGGATCATTATCTATAGTCTTCCGAGTGATCTCCTTTATGTATCCTAAAATCATTGTCCAGTAAGTTTTAATCTTGTTGCACTCCCACCATATATGGGCCATAGTCCCTCTTTCTTTACACCCTCTCCAACAATCAGGAGGGGATCCCTCTTGATACCGGCTTGCTTTGTCCGGGGTAATATACCACCTTGCGAGGCATTTATAGTTGGCCTCAGCCGTCCTGCTGTCAATCGCCGACCTATGGGTCATCCTAATAATTTTCCCTATTGTGCCTATGTCTAAACAAACTCCAAATTCCCTTTCCCATTTATGGACATATGGCGGGATCTCCTCCCTTTCTGTCCCAATCATCTTTTTATAGATCCTTGAGATCATTTTTTTAGTATTAGGTTCCGTACATACACTTTCAAGCCATGTGATATCTCCTTCCGACCTCATAGGCTGAGGCAGGCTTTTAACAAAGTGGTGTATTTGGAGATACCGCCATCTGTCCAACCTGAGAATTTCCCTCTTACCTTGTAATTCCTCAAAAGGTATTAATTTCCCATCGTGCATTACATCCTTTAATCGTGTTTCGTCTTTCAATATCCAATCCCCCCCTATCTCTGATCTACCGGGCTGAAAAAATTCGTTATCTTTCAGTGTTATTAGTAGTGAATTATATTTCCTATTTACTTTTTTGTGCCATTTATCCCATATTTTTAGTGCGTTTAATGTGATAATATGTGTATTTACATCTAAGGATCTATGTGTCGGTGGATTCCAAATAATTCTACCCAACTGTGCTTGGCTAATATCTTTTTCTAGGGTGACCCATCTTTTATCCGTCTCCTCCTTACCCCATTCTGGAATCCTGGACAGAACAGTCGCTTGATAGTAATTAGCTATGTCAGGGACCGCGAGACCTCCCTGTTTTTTTTTCTTGTTTTAATATCTTTAATGCAATCCGGTGTTTTTTATTATTCCAAATGAAGTTTATGATTATGGACTTTAATTTTCTTAGATAAGCCGCAGAGAGTGGGATAGGCAACATCTGAAATTTATATGTAATTATCGGGAGGACCATCATTTTGACTGTATTTATACGGCCTATCCAGGAGATGGGTCTATTGGTGTATTCTTTACATTTCTTCTTTACCTCATCAAGCAGCGGGAGATAATTAATATTATAGATTTTTTTAATCGAGCTGGCTAAGTTGATGCCCAGGTATTTGATCTGCTTCCTCCAAGGAAAGTCGAAGCTCTCCTGTAGTGAGAGCCGATCAAGCTTTCCTATATTAACATTCAGGATAAAAGATTTCGTACGGTTGATTTTGAAGTTGGACATTTCCCCATATCGTGTGAGTTCGAACAGTAGGTGCGGCATAGACGACCGCGGATTCCCTATAAAAAACAGAATGTCGTCCGCAAAAGCGGACAGTTTGTGCGTGTCCCCTCCTGCTTCAATCCCCTCCACTTTTGGATTAGCTCGAATCGTGGCCAGCAGGGGTTCCATCGTCAGGACAAACAGCATCGGGGACAATGGGCACCCCTGCCTTGTCCCATTCCTCATCTCGAACAGAGGTGATGAAATGCCGTTGATTTTAACTTTAGCTTTCGGGTGGTCATATAATACCTTGATACGTTGAATTAGCTTAGGGCCAAAGCCCATAAACTCAAGTGTATCTGTCATGAACCCCCAGTCTACCCTGTCAAAGGCTTTTTCAGCATCTATTGACAGGAGCAGACCGGGGGTCCCCACCTCCCGAATCCTCTGAAGAAGCAGGAGCGCCCGAACCCCGTTGTCCCTGCCCTCCCGGCCCGCCACAAACCCCACTTGGTCCGGATGGATCAGTGTGCTCAGGTGGGCCTTGACCCTTTCCGCCAATATTTTTGCATAGATTTTCGTATCTGCATTTAATAATGAGATTGGTCTATATCCTGAGCACACTGATCCATCTTTTCCTTCCTTCAAAATCACCGTAATACTGGCAGTCAGAGACTCCTCACTCATTCTGTATTCTGATCCCAAGCCATTTAGATAGTTGCAGAGTCTTGGAACAAGTACATCTTGAAAAGTTTTATAGTAAAGCGCCGTAAAGCCATCCGGCCCAGGGCTCTTTCCTGCCGGGGTGCTCTTCAATGCCCGCCTTACCTCTTCTACAGAGAATGGTTCCTCTAGTATCTCCCTATCTTCTATAGTTAGTTTTTTAAGTCCTGCCTTGACTAGGTAGTCCCTCCTTTTTGTTCTTATTTCATTTTCCCTGTTATGGGCTCCCCTCTGTTCCACAGTATAGAGATCTTCATAGTATTGTTTAAAGGAGTCAGCTATGTCCATAGAGGTGTATTTAATCTCTCCACTCTTATTTCGTATTTTTTCTATGTAGTTAATCGTTTTTTTTTTTTTTTGTAAGGTTCTGGCTAGGTGTTTACTCGGTTTGTCGCCCCATATGTATCTTTCCTTCGCTATTCTATTGTAAAACTTTTGTGTTTCTTGCTCCATAAGTTCTTTTAGTTGTTCTCTAGTTGCCACTAATTTAAGGTATAGGTTTCTGTCCTCCTCCGGAGAGGCTTTATGTTCCTGTTCAACCCGATTTAGCTCCTCTGTTAGTTCTTTTAGTTTCTTTGTTCTCTCTTTTTTTTGCCATGTCCCTTTTGCAATTAGGATCCCTCTAATAAATGCTTTATGAGCATCCCAAAGCGATGCTCCGCTTACTTCTCCATTGTCATTCTGTTTAAAAAAGTGCTCCAGTTCTTCTTTTACATATTCCACAACCTCTTTATTACGCAGAAGGGATTCGTTTAATCTCCAAGTAGAGGGCAAACTACCACCTTCCGAGATATCTAAAGTCATGGCAACAGGGGCATGGTCAGATAGTGAAAATACCTCGATGTTGGTACTAATGATTCTGTCCAGGAGTCCGTGGTCTACCAGGGCATAGTCAAGGCGGGAGTACATCCCGTGCGCGGGGGAAAAGAAGGAATAATCTCTTGTATTAGGATGTTGCATCCTCCAAGCATCAACCAGCTGGTTTACAAAAAGTTTTTGTTTAGTCAGTTTTAGCTGTTTCCTATCCGCCCCCCACGCACCAGAGGACGAATCCAGCCCCGGGTCCAGGCCGAAGTTTAGGTCTCCCATCAGTATAGCGTACCCTTCCCTGAAGTCCCTTAATTTATTGAGAATCTCACACAAATATTTCATAGGGTTAGTATTTGGAGCATATATGTTGGCTAGAATGAATTTTCTCCCCCCTATAGTTCCCTTCAGGAAAAGATACCTCCCCAATGGGTCTACCAGTCGATCCTCTAGGCCAAAAGCAATCTTTTTAGAAAAGCCAATCGCCACTCCCCTAGCCCTACTAGTGATTGCATCCCCATAGAACCATACTGGGAATGAGCTAGACGATAGTCTTGTGTTCGACTCATGGGCGAGGTGAGTCTCCTGTAAGAAGACCACCTCTGCCCCATAATTTTTTAGTTCTTCCAGAATTTTGTGCCTTTTTTTAGGAGTATTAAGGCCTTTTACATTATAAGTTATAAATTTAGTTACTATCCTCATATTCGGGTGGGCACTTTTCAGGATCCCTTGATTTCAGGTAGACAGCGATGAGATTTCCCGTCCTCCCTACCCCTCCCTCCCTTACCTCCCCTCCCTCCCTTGCCTTGTACTTCCCAACCCTCCCCCCCCCTCCCTCCCTCCAACCCCCCCTCCCCCCCTCCCGATCCCCCCCCCCTTTTTGTACCCCCCCCTTTTATTCCATCCCTCCTTATCTCCATGTCCTACCCACCCCCTCCCCCCTCCCTCCCTGACCCTTGATCGGATCCCTGAGTCGGAGTGGGTCATAAGCTAATATGGCCCACTTCGTAACTCCTACCTTCCCAGGTGAGGTGGGGCTCGATCCCCTAGATCTTCCCTTACCCAGCCTCCCCATTGATATGGGGAGTATGGGGTAGGCAGGCGTGTCTCATGAGGTGTTAATGTGAGGTATGTCCTACCTTTCCCCCGGCCTCTTATGGTTTCTTCCCCCCCCCCCCCCCCCGCTGAGACCCCGTCACGCCCCCCACTAGGGAGCCCATCCCGGAAGTTCAGGTGCCTGTATTTCTAGTTTCTCACAAAAGCTCATCAATTCTTCAGGGTATCTCAGTCTGGCTGATCTCCCCTCTTTTGTTCCTATCAGGCAGGCTGGGAAGCCCCAGCTATATTTAATATTTGCAGCGCGCATCACCTCCAATAAGGGTTTTTGTAACCTTCTTCTTTCCAATGTCTGTGGGGCCAAATCAGCATATATCTGTATATCTGCATCTTTATATTTTAAAGGTGTTTTTCCATATAAATTTGTCCAGATCTCTGCTTTCTCGTCATAATGGCGAAATCTTATAATAACATCGCGTGGTCTTCCCGGGTCTGTTACGATAGATCTTCCCACTCGATGAACTCTTTCAATTCCCGGGAATGGATCCTCCTTGTTTCTCAGAAATGGACTAAAAATGATTTTGCTGATCTCCCTGAGATCCTCACCTCTTTGCTCAGGAATCGCACGCAACCTTAGGTTCTGCCTGCGATTCCTGTTTTCTTGGTCCTCGATCTTGTATTGAGTTTCCCTTAGGGTTGTTTGAAGTAGTTTGATCTTCTCGTCCAATTTGTTTATATCTTGGTCTTGTTTTTCTACTCTCTCCTCCACTGACTCCACCCGGGTGAGTAATGATCCCATGTCTTCTCTTACTAGTTTAATCTCCCCTTTTATGGTGTTTTCCATTCTTAGTAGCATCTCTGCCATCTCAGCTTTTGTCGGCAGTTGGGCAATTGCAGCTTGTTCTTCAACTCTGGTAGTGTCCATTTCACTCCCCATTGTGCTATCCCCTGAGGGGGGATCCTCTTTCTCCCCAGCCTTTTTCTCCTTCCCCCTCCTTCTCTCCATAGTGGGGTTTTGTGTCTGTTCCAAGCGATTAGTATTTGGGCTTATCCCTGTTTTCAGGTATTGTTTTATTGTACTTGAGGCTGTTTTAGGGGTCTTTGGTAGCCCTTTTTTTGGGGCTTGACTCATATTAGTTTTGCGGGGCCCTCTGATCCTTTTCCCCAGTTTGCTACTTAGCTCCCACTCTTGGGGAGAGATGGTTCAAGGGTAGGTAGCGACAGCCCGCCTATCCCTCTGTCGAGGAGGTTTATCGTCCCCTCCTGGGGACATCTACTTTCTGTTATGGAAGAATAGGGTTCAATCTTAATGTAGGAAGCTGCCCTGGCGAGATCAAGCTGTGCAACATGTAAGACCTGTTTGAGTAAGCTGTTTCCGTCTGCCCCCTATAGGTAAAGTAAGGGGAAAGGTACAGGGAAGGAGGGAGGTCCAGTAAAAATAAAAGATGGTTTTGCTACGTAGCATACATAGGGCTTATTCCCTTCTATTGGGAGTCCCCTAATATTTATCCAGGACTCCTTCGTTCAACCCTCTTAGTAGCTTCTCCCCACACTGTCTCCTGTTCCCCAGTTTTTTGCCTTCGCCTTTATGAGTAAACTGCCTGAGCCTGCCACTTGGCAGTAGGTTAGAAAGGAACAAAGGTGAGATCCGCTTGGCCCTCTCCCCGTGAATCCCCTTTATTCCTGTCTGCACCTATATATTTTATAACATAAGAAGTCCTTCACCCCAAAAACATGGGGACATGTATAACATTCAAACCGTCCATATAGTCTATGCTCAGTGTAGGGACCCAAGCTGATCCGCAGATTCTGGCTAAGATATTTCAACAGATACAGATATTTCAAACGGGTAAAATTTACACTGATACGCACCTCCTTGGGTTGTTCTTGGTGTTTTTTCACCTTCAAAGCAGAAAACTCTAATCTGCACACTTATAGGGTACAACCCTCCCTATATGGTTGACAGAGACCCTGATTGAGGGATGTTCTATTTTTTGTACAGAACTAGCAGCCCATAGGAAGGTCCCACTTCTTTTTTTTTTTTTATATTAGCCCAATGCACCGTATTCAGAAGGTACCTCAAATAAGCATAGGAAAAAAAAAAAAAAACATACCCTATTCGTTCCAGTTCTTTATATGCGCCTGCTAGTTTCTTCTGCCTTTAGAAAAAGGCGCTGAGTATGGGCTAGGGTAAACGTTTTGTTCATAGACATAGATATCCTTTGGGGTGTATTGCGCCTACCAAATACGACTCTCCGGTCTGCATGTTTACAAAGTATTGAAATGCTTCCGACCCTGCAAGATTGTCGGAAACTACATTGAAAAATATCCAATATTTTGTGCAATGCTAGCGTGCCATAAAAAGGTCAAGCCTCTCTCCTTTTTTTTTTTTTTTTTTAATTTTTTAGCCCAATCAGCAATATTCAATAGGCACCCCAGAGAAATTTAGATGAAAAAACACAGTTCCTGCTCATTCCATTCTTGTATAAACGCTTGCTTACCTCTTCTTGCCGTTGAAGTAAGGCACAGAGAGTGGGCTGGGGTAAGCGTTATACTCACGGTCCGCAGTAACCCTTGGGATGAGAGAGGGGAGAAGCCCCGTGTGATCGGCAATGTTGCGGCGTGGCGGCAGCGGTGGAGGTCCGGGGAGGTCCGGGGAGGAGAAAGGATGTTGCGCGCCAGGTCTCCTTCAGGCCGTTCCGCTTGATGTTCGTTCCGGCGGCTTGTTCGTGGTTCCAGGGGGATGGCAGGTGAGCACTCGGAGCCTCTCACGCTCCATAGATCGTGAACGTGCTCCCTCCTCTAGACTCCCACCTCATAGCAGCGCCTGCTGGAGCGAGCCCCTCCCTCCGTGCTACTCTCACGTTAGCACGTCCTGCCCCATCCCCACAGTGGGCCCTGTGATTTCTAACAGCAGCGACTGGTCCAGGTCGTTTATTAATAAAATAAATAGGATTGGTCCCAGGACAGAACCCTGGGGGACCCCACTTTCCACCCTGGACCATTCTGAGTACTCCCCAGTGTTAAACTGAAGGTAATGTACTGAAATATACAGAAATAAATGGAAGGTACTTATGCGCTACTAATATTGAATAACTGTGTGCACTTATTGTTTATATTGCTAGGTAAACATTATATATGTGTGGTATTAAGGTATTAAGGTAGCTCTTCCTCTTTTTTATATTTTTTCCCGTTAAACTTGCAGTAACGCACTGAAATAGGCAGCACTGAACTTGCAGTAATGCACTGAAATATATGGGGTTAAACTTGCAGTAATGCACTGAAATATACTACATTAAGTGTGCACTAACGCACAGAAATGTACTGCGTTAAACAGCATGTAACGCACTGAAATATACAGTGTTAAACTTGCCTTAATGCACTAAAATATATGGCATTAAACTTGCAGTAACGCACTGAAATATACTGTGTTAAGCATGCACTAACGTAAAGAAATGTACTGCGTTAAAAGACACGTAACACACTGAATTATACGGCATTAAACTTGCTGTAACACAATGAAATATACGGCATTAAATGGAAGGTACCGCACTGAAATGCACGGCATTAAGCTTGCAGTAAGGCACTGAAATATGTGCACTAACGCACAGAAATATAAAGCATTACATTTGTAGTAACGCACTGAAATAAACAGCGTTAAACTTTGCAGTAATGCAATGAAATATATGGTCACCATACTCACAAACTTAAACTATCCCTATTCCCTAGATTCACACTAATGTAAAGATGAATGGTGGTCATACTACACTCGCACTGACTGAACTATCACTAGATTCACACTAAACGGATATTCTACACTGACAATAGAATCACAATAGCACACTGTGTGAAAGAATACTTTTATAGTGTGGGGCGGGACTAAGAGCAATGAGCCATGATTGGATGCAGTCATCATGACAGCGTCCAATCATGGCTCTAAAAGTGCTCTGTGCCCTAATTGGGCAAAGCTTTCATTGCTTCACTTGTGTTGTGTTTTTTATTTACACTTTTTTCCCTTAGGTGAATAGGTAGGGGTACATCGTACCCCATACTCATTCACATAGGGTGGGGGGGCCGGTATCTGGGGGCCCCCTTAATAAAGAGGGCTACCGGATTCTGATAAGCCCCCCGCACGTAGACCCCGACAACCAACGGCCAGGGTTGCCCTCAACATGGGGACAAGGTGCTTTGGGGTGGGGGGGGCCGCAGGGCCCCCTTTCCCCAAGGCACCCCCCATGTTGAGGGCACGCGGTCTGGTATGGCTCAGGAGGGGGGGCGCTCGCTCGTCCCCACCCCCCTTCCTGACCGGCCAGGCTGCGTGCTCGGATAAGGGTCTGATATGGATTTGGGGGGACCCCCACTCCGTTTTTTCGGCGTAGGCATTCCCCTTTAAATCCATACCAGGTTACGGGGCTAGCGAGGTGTCAATCTCGCCATGCGGGTCCTTGTAGAAGCACTTCCTGTAATAGTTTTACAACTCTTTGTCCCTGTCCCCCAATCAGAGACTCTGATGGAGACTACGATTGGCCGTTTTAACACACATTGACCATGAATGGTGACTGCTGTCACCCTCAAGAAACCTGTCCTGGGAAATGCCATACAGCCATCACTGGAGGGCACTTAGACATGACGTAGCTGCAAAGGACCTCCTGGGAATTTGCAGTACTGAGATATGAGCAAGAGGAAACAAAAAAAGGAGAAAACAAGTATTTTATCAAAAAATAAATGCAATCGATTATGATCTAAAGTACTTTGGCAAGCTAAATGTTCTTCACTTAGGGTTTTCATGTACTGTAATCCAGTTTAAAAAACCTTTTATTCCTCATGTAGTATATATATATATATATATATATATATATATATATATATATATATATATATATATATATTTGTAATTCCTTTATAACAAGAAGTTGCATTTACAAACATGTGCAAAAATAGTGGCAAGGTGGCACATGAATAGGCAGACATGCAAAATCAGTGGCAATGCAAAAAGGTCTGCACAGCACCAATGAGCACCCAATAAATGACAATCTGCAAATCAGGCAACTACCGACAAAAAACATGGAAGTCTTAGCTCATGTAGTATATGTTTTGTTTGCTATTCTAAAGTCCACTTAGGAGCCGCATATTGTGTATGTTATACTGCATAAACAATGACCTCTATGTTTAAAAGCAACATGCATGTGGGGGTAGTAATAAACAAGATAGAGACCAATGTGACGTAATAACTGACCACAGATATGTAGCAAAAGTTGTCCTCAACATAAACAATAAAGCATATGCATGAAAGCTTGTAAATAACTCCCAAATTACATATCTCATTCATTAACAATTGTAAGAAAAATACAGAATGCCCAGTAATCAACTTTATTTCTAGTTTAGCTACATTGATGAGTGAAAAGGAATACTATAACTCACAAATGATATAATGATGAAACCTAGTATAGGTGATTGGGAAGAATTATTCTGGAGCTGAGTCAGCTTTGTTTCATCTTGATTTATGTTCAAATTTCTAAAGAGTTTTGCATGTTTAACAAGATGGAAAAAAAAGGTGGAAAATGTGTGCCCAATGCATAAAGGCAGCTCACCAACAACCACTCATTCTCCTCAAATCCATTGACAGCACCTTGTTAATGAGCTGCAGCTATGTCACATTAAAAGCAAAGAAGGAAGTTCAACTGTGACAGCGGTTTTAGAGCTGAGTCATGTAGGCCCCTTTCACATGAAGAGTTTGATCGGGTCCGCCAGTTTTTCAGGTGGCCCTGATCGAATGGTCTATTTGTCCCTGTAGACAGGCAGATGTAAATGGACTTATGTCCATTTACTTCTGGCTACTTTCTATCCGGTCTGCTAAAAATTAACGTAAGGGAATCCGTCCTCCTCTGTCTAGGTGGATCAGATTGGAGGGCAGTCAGGTGTAAACGGACAGCGATGTCTGTTTACACCTGGCCACCCACAGAGCAGAGCAAGCTCTGTCCATGTCCGCTCTGCATAAACTGAGTGGGCATGGACCTGTCTTCTGCTTGATCTGCTCTGATCAGCAAGGGAACAGAGGGCAGATCCTTTCCTGTGTGAAAGGGTCCTTAAAGGCATTATAAACCCTCCTACCTGCACCTTGTGTTTTTGACTTGCAAAATATGTGCTTCAATTGTATAGTTTCATTGTTGCCCTGTATCCACAACCTATTGCAGAGTTAAGCTAGTTTTCTTAAATTTTTTTTTTCCATTCGGCCATACAAGTGAGATGAACGGAGGAATCCTCCCCACTGTGCTAGTGTATTCTGACACCAGGACTCCTCCTCTCTCAGAATACACTGATCAGCACTGCAGCTGATTGGTTATAATGGCTGATCAAATAATGGGTTTTCCAGCAGTCCAAAAAATGACAAAAGTCATTCTACCCACTTCGGCTCTCACACTTGTTTACCCCCTTTGGACCAGACCATATTTCACTTTTCTGCTATGTGTCTGTTCATGAGTCTACAACTTTGTATTTACTTATGATAAAGAATTGATACATATATTGTTTTTTGGGGGACAAATGGGGCTTTCTCGGGACCTTAAAGTCCTCTGAGAAATATTTTAATTTATTTGCATTTTTAAGGGGAAAAAGAGTAAAAATCTGAAAAAATTATGTATTTTTTCAAGTTTGATCAGTAATATTTTGAACACAAGTTCAACCATTAATGTGAGGAAAACATACATTTTATTCTGCTGCTTGTTCTATTTACTGCAACATTAAAATTACATTTTTCATACAAAGCATGTTAAAGTTATTTACAAAAAAAATAACGTTTTTATAGTTCCTACTGATTTAAAATAAAACAGATATACCCTAAACCATGTATTTTTATCAGCTAATCCCTACTATAACAATGTATGTATATATATGCTTTATAAAAAACTGTTTCCAGCTAATTATTTAAAATAGAAACATGGAACAGGAGATGAAACCTAGTGATTATACAGGTTGAAATGAAAGGGTTAAATAGTAAAAAGAGCATGTCCTGTTTAATTAAGAGTTAATTCCTTGTGCACACAATAAAAACTTTCCTCTGTCAGCTGCAGCTCTCTCACTCACAAAACTGTCTGACAGGGAATGCAGGAGATAAGATAGCTACTATGTTACTTGTTTGTTGTTGTTTTGGCTTAAAATGTTACATTGAATTCTCACTGAGATTGTCTGTCAGAGTGATCATTCAGTGAGGAAGGCTTCTGACTAGCTCCCAGTCATAGGATCCCATGTGCTGTGCACAGTAGCTAAGCAGAAGGAGATAAGAAAAGATAAGAAAGCGCAGGGCATACAAGACACGTCCTGTGTACAGAGGAGGGGTTTATGGACGTTTGTAAGATGCCCAAGGTAGGCAACTGGCTACTACTGTCAGACAGGGAGTTCCTGCTGAACCGGACAAATTTCGGATCCGTGTGCACTCAGCATAAATCTTCACATTCCTGGAAATGCACAGGATAATACATAACCTCTGTTTATATTTTAAGAACGGACACTTCCTGTGAATAAACTACATATCCCACAATCCCTGGGTCTCTCTGTCTAGAACTGGTGCTGGTGCAGTAATAAGATTTGACAGACAAAAAACAGGCAGAGCATTCACAGAGAGATCACCTAGCTGGAAAAGATTTTTTTCATCACATTAGCACTCCAACATTTGTGATGCTACACAGAGAAATGTGAGGCATTGATTGGTCTCTGTGTGAGCCGTAACAAGAAGTTATCTTCCATGAATAGGGACAAGCTCAGTGAATGAATACATGGACATAGGGAAATTGATCAGCCATGACACTACAAACTGCAGCCACATGTAAGCCCATCTTTACAAGATAAATCAACAATAACATTTGAAAGCGTACAATGCCTTTAAAATCCAAACCAATTTAACTGCAAGGCCTTCACAGTGGAGAGGTGCCTGCCAATCTGAACTGGGGGCAAATGTTTGTGTTTTCCTATTTTTAAAGTAGAAAAGTGTTAAAAGTCGCATTCACACTTTTGCGTTGCGCACGTTGGTGTGGTTTGCTGCTAATTACCTGCATTCTAGAACACCACAACATACGGTAACTCACTACTGTGCATTGTGGTATGTTGCATTGTAAAAAATACTGCAGCTTGGGCTGTCTCAAAGCATGTTAATGCGCAACATAGCACATGTTATGAAGTAAGTGTTAATGCAGCACACCTGTCAGCAACTGTGGGGTTGATTTACTGAGACTGCAGAGTGCAAAATCTGATGAAGCTCTGCATTGTAGCCAATCAGCTTCTAACTTCAGATTGTTAAATTAAGCTTTCACAAAAAACTTGGAAGCTGATTGGTTTCTATGCAGAGCTACACCTTATTTTGCACTCTCCAGTTTTAGTAAATCAACCCCATTGTGTCAGTCATCAGACTCATTCATATAAGTGTGCACGTGTATAAAAGCCTAACTAAATGGGCAACAATCATGAACGTGCACGTACACCACAGACATTGGTTCCTGGAGTTCTGCAAAGGCTTATTCTGTGTCCCCGTGATTTCTGATTCTGAACTTGTAGCTGACCTTTGTTTCTGACCAGGTTTCCTCTGAACCAACTCTTGGATTCTGTCTCCTTATTTATTTATAAATTGTTTTATATATAATCTTTATGTAGAAAAATATTTCTCACAAAAAAAAACACAAGGCCCTCGGATCTTCTGAAATGCTGTAAGTTGAAACTGTAAAACAGAAACCAGATAACAGGGAATATGACTAAGAGTACACTTAGATGATATATAATAAAGCAGCAGTCATCCGCACCAGTTGGTAGGCTTAAAGAAAAATTGAAGGAAAAATTTAAATAAAACCAAAACAAGAAGCACAGCCTGCACAGCATGCAATGATAGAAAAGGAAAACGGCCTTAAACTTTGGTAATAGCTGCATAATTCACATAGGTACTTTCAACGAGGGTTCTTTTAACTCCAACAAGGAAACGTCTAAGCTAGGGATGGGCCCGGTGCTCGATGCGAACCCATGTTCGCATCGAGCACCGGGTGTTCGCTCGCTCGGCGAGCCCAGAACTATTTTGGCCGCTCGCATCACGTTCGTGTGTTGCGAGCGGCCCCGCAATGCATTGCGGCCGGCGCGGCCGGCGCAGTGCATTGCTGGCTGATGATTGGCCAAGCATGCACTGTGACCCCGCATGCTTGGCCAATCACAGCGCCGGAAACTCGAAGAGCCATAATTGGCTACAGGCAGGACGCCTGTAGCCAATTACAGCTCAGGGGCTTTAGTACACGCCCCCTCTTATAAAAGGCCGCCACGCCGTCTGCGCCGGTCACATGCTGTTCCGGCGTAGATAGAGCAGGATCGTTCTGTGTCACTCTGCTGGATTTAGTTAGATAGATTCACTTAGAGAGATTGAGTTAGATAGATTCATTTAGAAGGATTGATTTAGAAAGAGGGGCTTGTAGTGTGTTCGTGGCAGGCAGGCACTGGCAGCAAACAGAGCTCCTGTATTGTGTTCCCAGAAGCACCTATAGGACTTGTAGTGTGTTCGTGGCAGGCAGGCAGAGCTCCTATATTTTGTTCCCAGAAGCACCTATAGGACTTGTAGTGTGTTCGTGGCAGGCAGGCAGAGCTCCTATATTTTGTTCCCAGAAGCACCTATAGGACTTGTAGTGTGTTCGTGGCAGGCAGGCAGAGCTCCTATATTTTGTTCCCAGAAGCACCTATAGGACTTGTAGTGTGTTCGTGGCAGGCAGGCAGAGCTCCTATATTTTGTTCCCAGAAGCACCTATAGGACTTGTAGTGTGTTCGTGGCAGGCAGGCAGAGCTCCTATATTTTGTTCCCAGAAGCACCTATAGGACTTGAAGTATGTTAGTCCCATCACACAGACCTACATTTTCTTCCCAGAAGCACCTATAGGACTTGTAGTGTGTTAGTCCCATCACACAGAGATCATATATTTTGTTCCCAGAGGCACCTATAGGACTTGAAGTGTGTTAGTCCCATCACACAGACCTACATTTTCTTCCCAGAAGCACCTATAGGACTTGAAGTGTGTTAGTCCCATCAGACAGAGATCATATATTTTGTTCCCAGAAGCACCTATAGGACTTGAAGTGTGTTAGTCCCATCACACAGACCTATATTTTGTTCCCAGAAGCACCTATAGGACTTGAAGTGTGTTAGTCCCATCACACAGACCTACATTTTCTTCCCAGAAGCACCTATAGGACTTGAAGTGTGTTAGTCCCATCACACAGAGATCATATATTTTGTTCCCAGAAGCACCTATAGGACTTGAAGTGTGTTAGTCCCATCACACAGACCTATATTTTCTTCCCAGAAGCACCTATAGGACTTGAAGTGTGTTAGTTCCATCACACAGACCTACATTTTCTTCCCAGAAGCACCTATAGGACTTGAAGTGTGTTAGTCCCATCACACAGACCTATATTTTCTTCCCAGAAGCACCCATAGGACTTGAAGTGTGTTAGTCCCATCACACAGAGATCATATATTTTGTTCCCAGAAGCACCTATAGGACTTGAAGTGTGTTAGTCCCATCACTCAGAGATCATATTTTTTGTTCCCAGAAGCACCTATAGGACTTGAAGTGTGTTAGTCCCATCACACAGACCTATATTTTCTTCCCAGAAGCACCTATAGGACTTGAAGTGTGTTAGTCCCATCACACAGACCTACATTTTCTTCCCAGAAGCACCTATAGGACTTGAAGTGTGTTAGTCCCATCACACAGAGATCATATATTTTGTTCCCAGAAGCACCTATAGGACTTGAAGTGTGTTAGTCCCATCACACAGACCTATATTTTCTTCCCAGAAGCACCTATAGGACTTGAAGTGTGTTAGTCCCATCACACAGACCTACATTTTCTTCCCAGAAGCACCTATAGGACTTGAAGTGTGTTAGTCCCATCACACAGAGATCATATATTTTGTTCCCAGAAGCACCTATAGGACTTGAAGTGTGTTAGTCCCATCACACAGACCTATATTTTCTTCCCAGAAGCACCTATAGGACTTGTAGTGTGTTCGTGGCAGGCAGGCAGAGCTCCTATATTTTGTTCCCAGAAGCACCTATAGGACTTGTAGTGTGTTCGTGGCAGGCAGGCAGAGCTCCTATATTTTGTTCCCAGAAGCACCTATAGGACTTGTAGTGTGTTCGTGGCAGGCAGGCAGAGCTCCTATATTTTGTTCCCAGAAGCACCTATAGGACTTGAAGTGTGTTAGTCCCATCACACAGACCTACATTTTCTTCCCAGAAGCACCTATAGGACTTGTAGTGTGTTAGTCCCATCACACAGAGATCATATATTTTGTTCCCAGAGGCACCTATAGGACTTGAAGTGTGTTAGTCCCATCACACAGACCTACATTTTCTTCCCAGAAGCACCTATAGGACTTGAAGTGTGTTAGTCCCATCACACAGAGATCATATATTTTGTTCCCAGAAGCACCTATAGGACTTGAAGTGTGTTAGTCCCATCACACAGACCTATATTTTCTTCCCAGAAGCACCTATAGGACTTGAAGTGTGTTAGTCCAATCACACAGACCTATATTTTCTTCCCAGAAGCACCTATAGGACTTGAAGTGTGTTAGTCCCATCACACAGACCTACATTTTCTTCCCAGAAGCACCTATAGGACTTGAAGTGTGTTAGTCCCATCACACAGAGATCATATATTTTGTTCCCAGAAGCACCTATAGGACTTGAAGTGTGTTAGTCCCATCACACAGACCTATATTTTCTTCCCAGAAGCACCTATAGGACTTGAAGTGTGTTAGTCCCATCACACAGACCTACATTTTCTTCCCAGAAGCACCTATAGGACTTGAAGTGTGTTAGTCCCATCACACAGACCTATATTTTCTTCCCAGAAGCACCCATAGGACTTGAAGTGTGTTAGTCCCATCACACAGAGATCATATATTTTGTTCCAGAAGCACCTATAGGACTTGAAGTGTGTTAGTCCCATCACACAGACCTATATTTTGTTCCCAGAAGCACCTATAGGACTTGAAGTGTGTTAGTCCCATCACACAGAGATCATATATTTTGTTCCCAGAAGCACCTATAGGACTTGAAGTGTGTTAGTCCCATCACACAGAGATCATATATTTTGTTCCCAGAAACACCTATAGGACTTGAAGTGTGTTAGTCCCATCACACAGACCTATATTTTCTTCCCAGAAGCACCTATAGGACTTGAAGTGTGTTAGTCCCATCACACAGACCTACATTTTCTTCCCAGAAGCACCTATAGGACTTGAAGTGTGTTAGTCCCATCACACAGAGATCATATATTTTGTTCCCAGAAGCACCTATAGGACTTGAAGTGTGTTAGTCCCATCACACAGACCTATATTTTCTTCCCAGAAGCACCTATAGGACTTGAAGTGTGTTAGTCCCATCACACAGACCTACATTTTCTTCCCAGAAGCACCTATAGGACTTGAAGTGTGTTAGTCCCATCACACAGACCTATATTTTCTTCCCAGAAGCACCCATAGGACTTGAAGTGTGTTAGTCCCATCACACAGAGATCATATATTTTGTTCCCAGAAGCACCTATAGGACTTGAAGTGTGTTAGTCCCATCACACAGACCTATATTTTCTTCCCAGAAGCACCCATAGGACTTGAAGTGTGTTAGTCCCATCACACAGAGATCCTATATTTTGTTCCCAGAAGCACCTATAGGACTTGAAGTGTGTTAGTCCCATCACACAGACCTACATTTTCTTCCCAGAAGCACCTATAGGACTTGAAGTGTGTTAGTTCCATCACACAGAGATCATATATTTTGTTCCCAGAAGCACCTATAGGACTTGAAGTGTGTTAGTCCCATCACACAGACCTATATTTTGTTCCCAGAAGCACCTATAGGACTTGAAGTGTGTTAGTCCCATCACACAGACCTACATTTTCTTCCCAGAAGCACCTATAGGACTTGAAGTGTGTTAGTCCCATCACACAGAGATCATATATTTTGTTCCCAGAAGCACCTATAGGACTTGAAGTGTGTTAGTCCCATCACACAGACCTATATTTTCTTCCCAGAAGCACCTATAGGACTTGAAGTGTGTTAGTCCCATCACACAGACCTACATTTTCTTCCCAGAAGCACCTATAGGACTTGAAGTGTGTTAGTCCCATCACACAGAGATCATATATTTTGTTCCCAGAAGCACCTATAGGACTTGAAGTGTGTTAGTCCCATCACACAGACCTATATTTTGTTCCCAGAAGCACCCATAGGACTTGAAGTGTGTTAGTCCCATCACACAGACCTACATTTTCTTCCCAGAAGCACCTATAGGACTTGAAGTGTGTTAGTCCCATCACACAGACCTACATTTTCTTCCCAGAAGCACCTATAGGACTTGAAGTGTGTTAGTCCCATCACACAGACCTATATTTTGTTCCCAGAAGCACCCATAGGACTTGAAGTGTGTTAGTCCCATCACACAGAGATCCTATATTTTGTTCCCAGAAGCACCTATAGGACTTGAAGTGTGTTAGTCCCATCACACAGACCTATATTTTGTTCCCAGAAGCACCTATAGGACTTGAAGTGTGTTAGTCCCATCATACAGAGATCCTATATTTTGTTCCCAGAAGCACCTATAGGACTTGAAGTGTGTTAGTCCCATCACACAGAGCTATATTTTGTTCCCAGAAGCACCTATAGGACTTGAAGTATGTTAGTCCCATCACACAGAGATCCTCTATTTTCTTTGCAGAAGCACCCATAGGACTTCTAGTGTGTTAGTGGCATCACACAGAGCTCCTCTATTTTCTTTGCAGAAGCACCCATAGGACTTCTAGTGTGTTAGTGGCATCACACAGAGCTCCTATATTGTCTTCTCAGCAGCACCCATAGGACTTCTAGTGTGTTAGTGGCATCACACAGAGCTCCTCTATTTTCTTTGCAGAAGCACCCATAGGACTTCTAGTGTGTTAGTGGCATCACACAGAGCTCCTCTATTTTCTTTGCAGAAGCACCCATAGGACTTCTAGTGTGTTAGTGGCATCACACAGAGCTCCTCTAGTTTCTTTGCAGAAGCACCCATAGGACTTCTAGTGTGTTAGTGGCATCACACAGAGCTCCTATATTGTCTTCTCAGCAGCACCCACAGGACTTCTAGTGTGTTAGTGGCATCACACAGAGCTCCTCTATTTTCTTTGCAGAAGCACCCATAGGACTTCTAGTGTGTTAGTGGCATCACACAGAGCTCCTATATTGTCTTCTGAGCAGCACCCACAGGACTTCTAGTGTGTTAGTGGCATCACACAGAGCTCCTCTATTTTCTTTGCAGAAGCACCCATAGGACTTCTAGTGTGTTAGTGGCATCACACAGAGCTCCTATATTGTCTTCTCAGCAGCACCCACAGGACTTCTAGTGTGTTAGTGGCATCACACAGAGCTCCTCTATTTTCTTTGCAGAAGCACCCATAGGACTTCTAGTGTGTTAGTGGCATCACACAGAGCTCCTCTATTTTCTTTGCAGAAGCACCCATAGGACTTTTAGTGTGTTAGTGGCATCACACAGAGCTCCTCTATTTTTTTTGCAGAAGCACCCATAGGACTTCTAGTGTGTTAGTGGCATCACACAGAGCTCCTATATTGTCTTCTCAGCAGCACCCACAGGACTTCTAGTGTGTTAGTGGCATCACACAGAGCTCCTCTATTTTCTTTGCAGAAGCACCCATAGGACTTCTAGTGTGTTAGTGGCATCACACAGAGCTCCTATATTGTCTTCTCAGCAGCACCCACAGGACTTCTAGTGTGTTAGTGGCATCACACAGAGCTCCTCTATTTTCTTTGCAGAAGCACCCATAGGACTTCTAGTGTGTTAGTGGCATCACACAGAGCTCCTATATTGTCTACTCAGCAGCACCCACAGGACTTCTAGTGTGTTAGTGGCATCACACAGAGCTCCTCTATTTTCTTTGCAGAAGCACCCATAGGACTTCTAGTGTGTTAGTGGCATCACACAGAGCTCCTCTATTTTCTTTGCAGAAGCACCCATAGGACTTCTAGTGTGTTAGTGGCATCACACAGAGTTCCTATATTGTCTTCTCAGCAGCACCCACAGGACTTCTAGTGTGTTAGTGGCATCACACAGAGCTCCTCTATTTTCTTTGCAGAAGCACCCATAGGACTTCTAGTGTGTTAGTGGCATCACACAGAGCTCCTATATTTTCTTCTCAGCAGCACCCACAGGACTACCGACTACAATGGCTGGAAGACCGCCAAGGGGAGGCAGAGCGTGCAGAGCCAAGAACACAGGGCAGGCAGGCTCTGTTTCTAGTGGACGTGGCCGTGGCCGTGGACGTGGTCGTGCATCGTCATCAGCACGTGGCCATGGGACACGCGCATCTTTGTTTTCGGCAGCTGGACATGTGGAGCCGCATCATGCTGAAGGCTTGGTAGAATGGATGACCAAGCCCTCCTCATCCTCCTCATCCTCTATCACCCAGGCTCAGGGTACTGACAGAGCAGCTGCCAACGCGTACTCAATGGCATCATCAGCCACCCTTTCCCTAGACCCACCATGTCCTCCTGAGGAGTCCCCCGAACTCTTTGAGCACAGTGTTGGGTACATGCTCCAGAAGGATGCCCAACGATTCGAAGGCTCGGATGATGATACCCAGCTTGAGGAATCTGGCAGTACTGTTCCACCAGCTGCAGCTTACTGCCAGGTTTGCTCTAGTGGTGAAGAGGGAGGGGATGATGAGGTCACTGACTCCACGTGGGTGCCTGAAGGGAGAGAGGATGAGGAGGAGGACGAGGAGGAGGAGGCTGCGGCGTCACATGTCCAACGAGGCAGGATGCCCCCTGGAGGCCAGGTAGAGGCCAGCACAGCAACTGTACAACACCGCAGAGCTCCGCCTGTGCAGGGCGCTGCCTCTGCACGTTATCAGAAAAGTTCTTTGGTGTGGGCCTTTTTTGAGACGAGTGCATCAGATCGCACCACTGCTATTTGCAATATTTGTCTCAAGCGTATCTCGCGTGGCCAAAACATCAGCCGCTTGGGCACCACAAGCATGACCAGACATATGTCGACCTGCCATGCAGCTCGTTGGCAGGCACACATAAAAGACCCACACCAAAGAACTAAGCGGACCTCTCCTTGCTCCTCATCAGCTGGGATCTCCATCCCCACTACACCTTCAGTCCTCTCTGAAAGCTGCTCTGAGAGGACTGAAGGTGTAGAATTAGGTGTGTCACAACCAAGTACTTGCAGTACACCGACGTCTGATTGCAGCAGGCAAATTTCCCTGCCCCAGCTGCTGGACCGTAGAAAGAAGTACACTCCCAGCCATCCACATGCCCAGCGGTTGAATGCTAGCTTGGCTAAATTGCTATCACTTCAACTGCTGCCTTTTCAGTTGGTAGACTCGGCCCCCTTCCGTGAGTTTGTTCAATGTGCGGTTCCTCAGTGGCAGGTTCCCAAACGCCACTTTTTCTCACGGAAGGCGATTCCGTCTCTCTACCGGCATGTGGAAGGCAATGTCCATGCCTCGCTGGACAGGGCGGTCAGCGGTAAGGTGCATATTACCGCTGACTCATGGTCCAGCAGGCATGGACAGGGACGGTACCTTTCTTTCACGGCCCATTGGGTCACTCTATTGGCAGCTGGGAGGGATGCAGGACAAGGTGCAGTAGTGTTGGAGGTTGTTCCGCCACCACGCCTCCAAAACGCTACTACTGCTACTGGTTGTGACACACCTCTCTCCTCCACCCCCTCCTCTTCTTCTTCCTCCAGTGCTCTGTCCTTGGAACCAGCGGTGCTCCGTAGGCGTACAAGGGGCTACGCAAGTACGCAGACAAAAAGATGCCATGCCGTGCTTGCGCTGGTGTGTTTGGGGGACAGGAGCCACACTGGGCCAGAGGTTCTGGCAGCTCTGCAGGGGCAGGCCGAGAGGTGGTTGACGCCACGTCAGCTTAAGCCAGGAATGGTCGTTTCTGACAATGGCACCAACCTCCTCTCCGCCCTGCGACAGGGGCAGCTCACCCATGTGCCCTGCATGGCTCACGTCCTCAACCTGGTGGTGCAGCGGTTCTTGGGCAGGTTCCCAGGCTTACAGGATGTCCTGAGGCAGGCCAGGAAAGTCTGTGTGCATTTCCGCCGATCTTATAATGCCAGTGCTCGGCTGACTGAGCTGCAAAAGGAGCTGAACCTGCCCAAGAACCGCCTAATATGTGACATGCCCACCAGGTGGAACTCAACGTTGGCCATGCTGCAGCGACTGCACACGCAGCAGAGGGCCATCAATGAGTACCTTTGCGACTACGGCACCAGGACAGGGTCAGGGGAGCTTGGTTTTTTTTCCCCACGTCAGTGGAGCATGATCAGGGATGCATGCACTGTCCTCTCACCATTTGAGGAGGCCACGAGGATGGTGAGCAGTGACAGTGCATGCATCAGTGACACTGTCCCTCTTGTCCACCTGTTGGAGCATACGCTGCGTGGGATAATGGACAGGGCACTTGAGGCAGAACAGAGGCAGGAAGAGGAGGACTTCCTTGCCTCTCAAGGCCCCCTTTATCCGGACAGTGTTCCTTCTGTCCCACCCATCACACAGGAAGAGGATGAGGAGGAGGAGGAGGAGGATTGTGTGAGCATGGAGGTGGAGCCTGGCACTCAGCATCAGCAGCAGCAGTCTTTTAGGGATGATGTACAGTCCCAACAAACCAGTGGACTTGTACGTGGCTGGGAGGAGGTGGCTGGCGATCATGTCATCCTCAGTGACCCAGAAGACTCCGGACCGAATGCCTCAGCTAACCTACGCTGCATGGCCTCCCTGATCCTGCAAAGCCTGCGGAAGGATCCTCGTGTTCTTCGGATCAAGGAGAGGGACCATTACTGGCTGGCCACTCTCCTTGATCCGCGGTACAAGGGTAAGGTTGCGGACCTTATCTTGCCGTCGCAGAGGGAGCAGAGGATGAGACATCTCAGGGAGGCCTTGCAGAAAGGTCTGTGCAACGCGTTCCCAGAAACTGGGAGGTTACAAACTCCTGGTCCTGGGCGACGAGTTGCTGAGGCTTCGGTCAGTAGCAGAAGGAGCGGTGGGGAAGGTGGACGTCTGACCGATGCGTTCAGACAATTTTTTAGTCCGCAGCCCCAAGGTATGATCGGTTCCAGCAACCATCGCCAGCGTCTGATATACATGGTGCAGGAATACCTTGGGGCAAGGTCAGACTTGGACACCTTTCCCACCGAAAATCCTCTGGCTTACTGGGTCCTGAGGATGGATCACTGGCCAGAGCTTGCACAGTATGCAATTGAGCTACTGGCCTGTCCTGCCTCCAGCGTTCTTTCCGAACGCACATTCAGTGCTGCTGGAGGATTTGTCACTGATCATAGGGTGCGCCTGTCCACCGCCTCGGTTGATCGACTGACCTTCATCAAAATGAATCAGTCTTGGATCACCACCAGCTACCAGGCACCTGAGGCGGATATAACCGAATAATTTTTAATGTCACATCCCTTCAAGACTGCCTATGCTGATGCTGAGTGACTGTCCTCTTATGTTCACTGACTATCCTCTTCCTCCTCCTCAATGATCCATGCCACCACACCAGTGCCTAAGGCACAATTTTTCAGCCCCTGTTTAACAGGGGCGGGTAATTACAATTTTTAAAAAAAATGCTTCGCAACACGTGTGACTGCTGTGCTCCAAGTACAGTATCTGTGAGGGGTTGCAGTGTTGTGGCACCAGCACCAGTGCCTAAGGCACAATTTTTCAGCCCGTTTAACAGGGGCGGGTAATTACAAATCTTGATCTAATAGTTCACAGCAGGGCCCATTCCTGCGCCCACCAAGAGTAACTATGAGGGCCTACAGTCTTGTGGCAACACCGTCCACCACCACCGCCAAAGGCCCAATTTTTCTGCCCTGTTCATCAGGTGCTTGCAATTACAAATCTTGATCTAATAACTCACAGCAGGGCCCATTCCTGCGCCCACCAAGAGTAACTGTGAGAGCTTACAGTCTTGTGGCAACACCGTCCACCACCACCGCCAAAGGCCCAATTTTTCTGCCCTGTTCATCAGGTGCTTGCAATTACAAATCTTGATCTAATAACTCACAGCAGGGCCCATTCCTGCGCCCACCTAGAGTAACTATGAGGGCCTACAGTCTTGTGGCAACACCGTCCACCACCGCCGCCAAAAGCCCAATTTTTCTGCCCTGTTCATCAGGTGCTTGCAATTACAAATCTTGATCTAATAACTCACAGCAGGGCCCATTCCTGCGCCCACCAAGAGTAACTGTGAGAGCTTACAGTCTTGTGGCAACACCGTCCACCACCACCCCCAATTTTTCTGCCCTGTTCAACAGGTGCATGCAATTACAAATCTTGATCTATTAACTCACAGCAGGGCCCATTCCTGTGCCCACCAGTCTTGTGGCTACACCAACATCTAATAGGGCAAATTTCTGCAGAGTATATACGCCAGGCCCCTACTTTCAAACATCCAACTTACAAACGACTCCTACTTGCAAATGGAAAGAGAAAACAGGAAGTGAGAGGAAATCTACCCCTAGGAAGGGAAATTCTATCCTGTTAGATTTAATTTGGGAAAAAGGTATCTCCTCTCTACTGATACTTTATCACCAATCCTTGTTTCAATTAAAACCCCACTTTTTCCAAAAACATTTGTCATTGGGACGGAAAGTGAGGTGACATGTTCTGAACAGATGTGCAAAGACAGCAAATGTTACAGGGGTGATAACCCCTCCCTATGTTCTCCAAAAAGCTTAAAAATAGATTTTTTTGGGATGGAGCTACACTTCATAATGTACCTGTTCAGATTCTACTTAAGAACAAACCTAAAGCCGCAAGTGGTTTTAAATGGCTTCTTTTTTTCCTTTACAAATGTCATTTTGTGCAAGGACAGTTCTAAACACGGGAAACACATGCCACTTCACAGGCATACTTTAGACACCCCCCAGGTACCATATTTAAAGGAAAAATTTCACTTTTTTTTTTTTCACTTTATGCATCATTAAAATGACTGCTCCCGAAAAAACGTTAGTTTTTAAAAGTTCTTTTTGCATTGATATATGTCCCCTGGGGCAGGACCCGGGTCCCCAAACCTGTTTTATGACATTAACATGCATATTGGCCGTTGTAATTAGCACTTTTGATTTCGAACGTTCGCGTCCATTATAACGTATAGGGTTCGAAAATTCGCGCGAACTTTCGGTCCGTTCGAAGGTTCTGGTGCGAACCGAACCCGGGGGTGTTCGGCTCATCCCTAGTCTAAGCTAGACAAAACTTGCCCAGATTAAAAGTGTGGTCCCGCCACGCTGCCCACCAACTTAAAAATCGCTCATGTCTTTCCATACACATCGCCACCTACTCCTCTGATTCCATAATCCCATTCACCTTCCCAATCCACTCCTGGATGGGGTAGGGGCTCTTTTTCTATGAACAGCTGCTCAATCGGGGTAAGTGTAGACATCTCCCAAAAAGAACGCCCATGGGCAGCAAAAAAATTGTGCAATTGCTTGTAGCGCCAAAGGCCATGGGAAAACTTCCAAATCTCTCTCTAATGCCGCGTACACACAAGCGGAATTTCCGTCTGAAAAATCTTGGATGGTTTTTCTGACGGAATTCCGCTCAAGCTTGGCTTGCATACACACGGTCACACAAAGGTTCGCTGAACTTTCGACTGTCAAGAACGCGGTGATGTACAACACTACGATGAGCCGAGAAAATTAAGTTCAATGCTTCCGAGCATGCGTCGAATTGTTTCCGAGCATGCTTAGGAATTTTGCGTGTCGGAATTGGTACAGACGATCGGAATTTCGCATCAGAACTTTTTCTGACCGAAAAACATGCTTCAGCCCCAGAAGATTTTACCTCC
Source organism: Lithobates sylvaticus (assembly GCA_028564925.1). Taxonomy (NCBI): domain Eukaryota; kingdom Metazoa; phylum Chordata; class Amphibia; order Anura; family Ranidae; genus Lithobates; species Lithobates sylvaticus. The sequence continues at coordinate 93,392,820 of CM053027.1, read as the reverse complement.
TTCCTGACCAGAGCACTTTTTGCGATTCGGAACTGACAATTGCGCGGTCGTTGCGTGGTAGCACCCAAACAAAATTTACGTCCTTTTTTTCCCTCAAATAGAGCTTTCTTTTGGTGGTATTTGACCACCTCTGTAGTTTTTATTTTTTGGGCTATAAGTAAAAAAAGAGCAACAATTTTGAAAAAAAAAAACACAATATTTTTTACTTTTTACTATAATAAATATCCCCCAAAAATATATTAAAAAAAAATGTTCAGTTTAGGCCAATATGTTTTCTTTTACATATTTTTGGTAAAAAAAAAAATCGCAATAAGAGTATATTGATTGGTTTGCACAAAAGTTATAGCGTCTACAAAATAGGGGATAGTTTTATGGCATTTTTATTATTAATTTTTTTTTTTACTAGTAATGGCGGCGATCTGCAATTTTTATCAGGACTGCAATATTATGGCCTACACGTCGGATAATTTTGACACCTTTTTGAGACCATTGGCATTTATACAGCGATCAGTGCTATGAAAATGCATTGATTACTGTAAAAATGTCACTGGTAGGAAAGGGGTTAACACTAGGGGGCGATCAAGGGGTTAATTGTGTTCCCTAGTGTGTGTTCTAACTGAAGGGGGGAGGGGACTGTGTAGGGGAGATGACAGATCATTTTTCATACTCTGTATGAACAGACGATCTGTCTCTTCTCCCCTTAGAGAACCGGAAACTGTGTGTTTACACACACAGATCCCAGTTCTCGTGTACCCCAAGCGTTCGCGGAAGCCCGGCGGTGATCATGACCACCAGGCACTCGCATCGGCTCCGTGGGTGAGCATTGGGCATGCATGCCCCTAGTGGCTGAAATTGGAAGTGACATAACATGGTGTCGATTCACGTAGCTGAGCCATGTTGCTGCAGTACAACTGCGGCGGCTGGTCGGCAAGTGGTTAATGTGGTCCCAGACACGTAGAATGTGTGTGTTGTCAATAGAGATGTCGTCGTTGACAACCCCCTGTGTTCCCAAGAAAGCCAAGGGCAGTGGCGGCCCATCCATCGAGGGCGCCCGGGGGCGCCGCCCCCCCCCCCTCCTGTAGTCACAAAAAAAAATCAAACACAGCCCATTTAAGAAAAAAAAGTCCTTTAACTAAGTGCACTGTGTTCGGGTGCCGGACGCAGTGAACTATGGGAAGCGCCCAGTCAATGCAATCACGAGATTGCAGACGTGGCGCTTCATTTGCGGGCTTTTAACCCACCTTGCGGCGCAATACAAAGCGCAGAGTAGCTTCCGCTCGTAGAATCACTAAAGGCGGGAGCATTGTTGTTTAATTCTAGAGGTTACTTCCGTGGGTTTGTGTAATAAACAAAATCCAGAAGTGACGTTGGCAGCTCCGTTCTTCGCCCCCAGCGGAGCTGCTGGAAGGTAAGCTCCTAATTTAATGACTCCTGAAGCATTTCTGTTCTGGATCAGTAGAGAAGTGAAGATGTCAGTCCTGGAGTATGTTGTTATAGATCAGTCAGTAGCAATGTGAGCATGGGAATGGCAGTCCTGAGTATGGTGATGTCAGGCTTGGAGGATGCTTGTCCTGGATCAGTCTGTAGTGGGGATATAGAGGTCATTCCTTAAGTATGCTTGCGCTGGTCCAGCCAGTAAAAAAAAGAGGATGATAATGCCATTCATCTATAAATCCTGGATCATGCTTGTCCTTGATCAGCCAGTAGTAGTGAGAATGTCGCTCCTGGAGTACACTTGTCCTAGATAAGGATGTCAGTCCAAGATCATGCTCATCCTGGATCAATCTGTACTGTGGATGAGGATGTCAATCCTGAGCACACTTGTCCTGGATCAGTCTGTAGTGAGGATATCAGTCCTGAAACAGTCAGTAGTAAAGTGAGGATGTCAGTCATATATATACCTGTATATCTATAAATCCTGGAGCATGCTTGTCATAGATCAGTTAGTAATAGTGGGAATAAAGATGTTAGTCCTGGAGCATTCCTATCTCGAATCAGTCAGTAGTAAGGATGAGGGTGTCAGTCATATATATCTATAAAATAAATCCTGACAAATGCTTGCCCTGGATCATTATGTGACACAAGCTGCATTTTATGTGACACAGGCTGCATTTTATGTGACACAGGCTGCATTTAATGGGACACAGGCTGCATTTAATGGGACACAGGCTACATGTTATGTGACACAGGCTGCATGTTATGTGACACAGGCTGCATGTTATGTGACACAGGCTGCATTTAATGGGACACAGGCTGCATTTAATGGGACACAGGCTGCATTTAATGGGACACAGGCTGCATGTAAGGAGGGACTCCGCTGGGGGCACCTGATGTAAGGACGGACTCCGCTGGGGACACCTGATGGCATCTGGTGGCAGGCGATGTGGCTAGTGACACGCTCAGGGCTCCCACTGTTCCTGCATTATGGTCAGTTGAATGATTTCATTTTATATTAAAATGTAATAATAGAAATAATGCTCTTAAATCGCCCTGTCACCATAACAACCATGGTGCCAGGATGATTGAAGTGCTAACACCAGGTGTTTGGAGTATCTATCTGCTGATTGTTAAACTTTCTAGAATACACATATTTCTATTGTTGTGTAGGATCTGGGCCTGCTGTCCCTTACAAGATTGCAGACTCTAAGGTGGTGTGGTTAGCGTCTAAGATGAACGAGGGATGGAGGGGAGGGAGAGGGAGAGGGAGAGGGAGAGAAGGATGCTCTCTCGCTCTCCCTCCATCCCTCGTTCATCTCAGACGCTAACCACACCACCTTAGAGCCATGCCCACTATTTCGCTGAAACAACGCCCATTTTCACCAAGTGGGAGGGGTCAAAAAGGAAGGACAGGGTCTGGTGCCCCCATCCTAAAACTTCACCAGCCGCCACTGGCCAAGGGGCATATGATAGGTTACAGCCTGCCAAACATTTCTCCAGGGAGACCCACAGTTTAGTATGAGTATGGAAGTGCCAATTTAGGATGCGTTAAAGAGCTATAGCGCGGTAATAATGTTGCATGTCAGGGAGTCCCAGGCCTTTTTAGAGCGTTGAAGTATTGCCATCACTATACGTGGCTTCTTTCCATTCCATATAAAACCAACAAGCATGCTTTGAAGTTGGGTAAAAAAGTTTTTAGGTATGGGGACAGGTAACATCTGCATGTGGAAGAGCACCCTAGGGAGAATGTTCATTTTGAGAATATTGACATGTCTTAGCCATGTAAAGGCATTTAACAAGTAAAAGGCGCAATGTTCAGATACCTCAGTATTGCTTGTATACGGTCCATAATAGTCCAAAGAGGGGCAAGTATCAGGGTAGCAAGAATAGGTGAGTCTGTCAGGGCTGCCACCAGAGGAGATCAGAAGCATGTAAAGACTGTCTTTGTCCAAATCTGCAAGTATCTACGCACCATGCTCAGCAACGCAGAATAGTTAGCCGAATATAGTGTCTCAAAGCGGTCAGTCAGTTGAATCCCCAAGTATTTAATGGAAGATTTAGCCCATGTAAAGAGGAAGGCTTCCCATGAAGGAGAAGCTAAAGACTCCGGCAAAGTAATTGGTAAGACTTCAGACTTGGAGTAGTTAATCTTAAAATTTGGCAAAGAGACAAGGGGATCCGTGAGATGAAAAAGGACATAATCAGTGTAAGCTGATAGCTTATGCTCGGTTATCCCCACTGTTATCCCCTTAATGTCTGGATTGGCCCAGACTCTGTCTCCTTATGATTGGTGTCCATTTCAGTTATTGCTCATGGCCTAGATATCTGACCAAGATTCTGCTTAGCTACTTGGTGCCTTATTAGCTACACGTTTCCAACCTCTGCTTGTTCCTGACTTCAGCTCTGTCTATGATTTGGTGCTTTGCTATTCACCTGCTACCAACCTTTGACTTGACTCTGCTCATATCTAAACTTGGTGCATCCCTGGTGCATTAGCAGCTATACTCCTTCACATCTGACACTAGCTCCCCTCAAGGTCCAGTTACGAGTTACCTGTGCCTTTCCAATGCATTTGAAGGCCTGGTCTTCACTTCCTGGGGTACTAGGACAAGAATTGTGCAAGAGGCCACCCTCATTATGGACTCCTCATACAGTGATATGATAGCACCAATGTGAACAGACCCTAAAAAGCAATTTTGGGAAAGAAGCAAATCAATTAACTGCTAATGTTAATCAGCAAGCAATCAATCTGTGCTTAAAGTGACTATGCCACTAGTAAAAAACTGCAGTAAAAGCAGTAAAAGTAAAATAACATAAAGAGAACTTGCCTCTGTGGCCAACAGCACCACTGATCTTTGCTCTGTTGTAGAACTAGGGCTGTCACTGGTATCCAACATTTCTAGGAATATCATGCAGCCATGTCTACTTTCTCTGCAGGCTTTACATTGATAACATGAGGGGGCTCCTACTGCAAGAAGAACATTCTGGTTTTAATTTTACACTTATAAATGTGTAACATAGTCGGGAAGAGAATTAATAGAGTCTGTATGAAAGGACACATCATTCACATGTGCATAGGACAGCATGCATGCTAAAACCCTGCTATTGAGTACATTAAATACTACCCATAATGGCATGATGAGACTTGTAGTTCTTCTGCAGAATATGTTGTTTATAGCTGATACAGGTTTATCAGTATTCACTTTGGTTGCCTCATTCAGCTGATCTTCCTTCGCATTCACTGTGACAGGCAGCAGACATACTCAGTATGTATGATCTGTATGAAACAGCTCTGAAAACTCATCTCATCCAATGTCACTTCTTCATTAGCAGGACCTGGCAGAGGTGATCAATCTGCAGATGACAGGAGTAACAAGAAAAGGAAGACGGTGAATTAAACTAGAAATGCCAGAATTATGAAAGAAGCATATCAATTCACAGAGAACGAGCAACGTCGCTGAGACCCGTGCTGTCCAGCCATGTGACTGGTTGCTAGTGCCAGACAAAAAAAAAAAAAGATTTTTCTATCAGAGGAGAGAAAAAGAGAACCAAAGCCTTTGTATTTAATGCCTGCAGTGGAAATGTGGCCTTTAGAAAAAAAAAAGACATTGAGGGTAAGATAACCTCAATTATATTTCAGGAAAATGTAGGATTAATTCTTACAGGTTTTTGAATTTAAATAAGGTTTGGTGGTGAAATATTACTACATTAATAAGGACTCATGACTGTCATACATGTTCCTGAGTGACTCATATCAATATTGTACCTGGAAGATGTGACCAAAGTTTAAAGTAGAACTCCAAACAAGCAGGCAAACATACATCTGAAATAAATAAGTAAATCATTATATATAAACTGTATTACCCACCAAAGTGTTTTAAATTCTATTCAAATTCAATCAGTCTTCTGATCCAGGCACCCCTTGGGAATCCAGGACCTCTGCATATCCTGCAATGGAGTTAGCCAGCTTGGCCCAAGATCCACCTCTGCCTGTGATTGGACAGCAGAGGAACATCAACTCTCTGATGAGATCATCCCATTGCTCTACATCCCTGTTAGCATTTTCACCCTGACAGAACTGAATAAAGCAATAGAGATCTAACTGGCCCAGGTTGTAACCTCCCAGGGATTACTGGATACATTAACGTGTTAATAAACCTACTAAGGTAAAATCAGTTTGTATATGCAGTAAAGCATGCTTGTTATACTCACTGTGGAACCTAAGGGGTTAATCATGTGCATTGAGTAAAAAGGCTGTTTGATCCTTCTTCTCTGATACTCATCTTCTTCCACTGTCCCCTAATAATTTCCTGATAACACAGAGTCTTTGGAGTCAGGTTGCACATGCTCAATTTGGTGTGTATTGCTAGAGAGTTTTTTTTTCTTGGGAGGATGCATGTAATCAGCACAAGGCCAATAAGCACTGTCCAGAAAGAGGGTCAGGGGTCTTGCAGTCTCATTGGGCAGTCAGAAAACTCCTCCTACAAGCTTTAACCAGTGTTTGGCTGGACACTGATAGAAGACAAGAGGCTTCTATATACTGCTGATCAGAAAAAGGTATTTAGCAGTTTATATTTACTAAGATAATTGCCCTGTTCTGTGTACTGTGGGAGACCAGAAATAGTAAATGCAGGGTTCTGGGTTTAGTAACACTTTAAGGTACTTGAGCTAGTCCTAGGTAAGTATAAATAACAGCACACCCTCCCTAGACCCTGATCCTAATTTAACCCTTCTATCTGGGAACTTACTTACATCTCCCAGATTGCCTCCTCTGGTTTTCACATTGAATAAACTGTACTGCACATACTAACGGACAGTTTTATGGGTCAAATGATAGAAGCCCCAACTTCAAGCAAAAAGTCCCTACTAGATTAACTAATTTTAAATAACACACAGCTCTTTTCAGGTGTACAAATTACAGGAAAGAGAGGTAGGTGGGTGGGTGCCTCAAAAACTAAAACATTTTTGGGAGTATTATAAGGATATTTTTAAACGATGACATTCACCAATGCATTCCATTGAGAAATGAGTATAAGAGAACAAAAGCTAAATCGATTTGGCTAAATCAGAGTCTTAAAAAGCTAATACAGGTTAATGTATAAGTTGTACTTTATTTTGTACTTTGTGAAAAACCTAATAAAAACTATTGAAACATAAAAAGCTAATACAGTAAAACCTTGGTTTGAGAGCATTTTTCAAGACAAGCAACATTTTTTAATACAGTGGAACCTCGGATTGCGAGTAACACGGTTAACGAGCGTTTCGCAATACAATCACTGTATTTTTAAAAATCGTAATTCGCTTTGTGAGTGTTGTCTTGCAAAATGAGCATGATTCAGGCCAAAGCGGTGTGCAGTACCGCTTTTGGCCTGAGATGGGGGGGTGCCGAGCCGAGCAGAGCTAAACGTCACGTTCGGAAATGTACGGAAAGGCCCGAGTACAGCTTGGCTGACCTCGGCGAATCTCAGGTAGGATGTCTTTCCGAGGTTTGCGAAGGTCAGCCAAAGTGTCTTTGGGTCTTTTCGGCTATTTCCGAGGCTCTCCGGCACCCCCGCATCTGGCCGCATGCGGTATTGCATCCCATTGAAGTCAATGCGGAACTAATTATTTTCAGTTCTATTGACTTCAATGGTAAAACTCGCTTTGATATGCGAGTACTTTGGATTACAAGCATACTCCTGGAACGGATTATGCTTGTAATCCGAGGTTGCACTGTACATTTTGACTTGATATACAAGCGATGTCCTGATATACCAGTAGCGTCATGTCACAACTGAGTATAAAACAGAACAGAGGTGCCTCTAAGTGTAGCAATATGGTTACATTCAATGAAGGTACAACATTTAGCAAGTCACATGGTTGATTATTAAAACGTATGCAGGCATCCGGGGTAAAGCTGTTCACATAGACCATCCTCCACACCACCATCGACATCCTCCCTTACATGCTACGCTCCACGATCGCTTCAAGTCTCGCTTTCAAATCGCTCTACTGCAGGGTAGTCTTCCTGGTCACGATTGCTGACTGACAGCGGTAAGAGCCGGTGGTGCGGAGGGTGGTCTATGTTGTCAGCTTTACCCCTGGTGCTTGCATACTTAGATGTGCCTCTTTTAATCATCAACCATGTGAGTTGCTAATTGTTGTACCTTCATTAAATGTAACCATATTTTCCATTATTTCTTATGGGGAAATTTGCTTTGATATACAAGTGCTTTGGATTACAAACATGTTTCAGGGACGAATTATGCTCGCAATCCAACGCATTCACTGTAAATGAAAAATAAAAGTCCTTTGAAAAATGACATAATGGAAAGAACAAATTCAACATTTGATAGTTACAAGGAATACAATAAGAGATGTATGAGAGCACTATATTGCTACAGAAAGTAAGACAAACCCCAAAAAATCCTACAAGTATATCAATAGTAAGAGAATCAGGACAGAACATGTAGGCCTCATGAAGGATAAATATGGGCAATTTGTCACAAACGATAGAGAAAAAGCAAACATGAAAATGAAAATGCGTATAGAGATATAGTGAAAGCACTCTTGTGGTTGTCAGAAATAGAGATTCAAAACCAGACTAGAAAAGCTAAATGTAATTAAATCACCAAGACCTGATGGCCTACACTGGTGAGTTTTCAGGGAGCTAAAGATACAATTTTGCTTGGAACAGTATCAAGAGATTGAAGTAGAGCACATGTAGCACCAATATTAAAAAAAGGAGTCAAGATGTATACCAGGTAATTACAGACCAGTCAGCCTCAGTGGCGGCTGGTGCTCAAAATTTTTGGGGGGGCGCAAACAAACAGCCTCACTGTGCCATCAAACGCTGCCACTGTGCCCATTAAACGCTGCCACTGTGCCCATCAAACGCTGCCACTGTGCCCATCAAACGCTGCCACTGTGCCCATCAAACGCTGCCACTGTGCCCCAAGTTCTGCCACTGTGCCCCAAGTTCTGCCACTGTGCCCCTTAAGTGCTGCCACTGTGCCCCAAGTTCTGCCATTGTGCCCCAAGTTCTGCCATTGTGCCCCAAGTGCTGCCATTGTGCCCCTTAAGTGCTGCCATTGTGCCCCTTAAGTGCTGCCATTGTGCCCCTTAAGTGCTGCCACTGTGCCCCTTAAGTGCTGCCATTGTGCCCCAAGTTCTGCCATTGTGCCCCTTAAGTGCTGCCATTGTGCCCCTTAAGTGCTGCCATTGTGCCCCTTAAGTGCTGCCATTGTGCCCCTTAAGTGCTGCCATTGTGTCCCAAGTTCTGCCACAAGTTCTGCCATTGTGCCCCAAGTTCTGCCATTGTGCCCCTTAAGTGCTGCCATTGTGCCCCTTAAGTGCTGCCATTGTGCCCCTTAAGTGCTGCCATTGTGCCCCTTAAGTGCTGCCATTGTGCCCCAAGTTCTGCCACTGTGCCCCTTAAGTTCTGCCACTGTGCCCCTTAAGTGCTGCCATTGTGCCCCTTAAGTGCTGCTATTGTGCCCCTTAAGTGCTGCCATTGTGCCCCTTAAGTGCTGCCATTGTGCCCCTTAAGTGCTTCCATTGTGCCCCAAGTTCTGCCACTGTGCCCCTTAAGTGCTGCCACTGTGCCCCCTGCCTGCCCTCTGCACTTACCTTGTCCCGGTGTGCAGCTGGTGACGGCGTCAGGCGACGAGCGGTGTCTCCGTCGGATGTCTCCGTCGGATGTCTTCTCCCGCGCTCCTCCTGTCTTCTTCTGCTGTGATTGGACGCTAGGTGATTGGACGCCTAGCGTCCAATCACAGCGCCTGTGACTTCAGCCAATCAGGTGACAGGTAACAGACCTGGCAACCTGATTGGCTGAGAGGCGGGTCTGTGTTAGGGAAGCGATGTATTCGCTTCCCTAACACAGTACTGTGTAATCAGCGAACGCACAGCCGTGCGCCCGCTGTTTACACTTAGGGAAGCCTATTAGAGCACACCGCTCTAATAGGGTCCCCTATTAGAGCTTACAGCTCTAATAGGGGCGCTTCCAGCAACACCCCCCCACTGTAATTCAGATGCCCGGCGCCCGATCAGGGGCCGGACACCTGAATAGGGGGCGGCAGCGGTGACAATAGATAGATTCATGCAATGCATGAATCTATCTATTGGTGATAGAGCGGTGCAGGAGAGGGGGGGCGGCGCTCCTGCGCCATCTATGCACGCACCGCCACTGGTCAGCCTAATGCCGCGTACACACGGCCAAACTTTTCGGCAGCAAAGGTCCGACGGAACGAATCCGATTGTGTGTGGGCTTCATCAGACCTTTACTGTCGAAAAATCAGACGGACTTTAGATTTAGAACATGTTTCAAATTTTTCTGACAGACTCGAGTCCGGTCGAAAAATCAGTTCGTCTGTATGCTTGTCTGACGGAGGAAAACCGAGGCTAGGGCAGCTATTGGCTACTGGCTATGAACTTCCTTATTCTAGTCCGGTCGTACGTCATCACGTTCGAATCCATCGGACTTTGGTGTGATTGTGTGTCCGAGTCCGTTAGTTCGGGAAGTCTGCCTAAAGTCCATCGGAAAAACCGGTGGACCTAGTCTGCTGGAAAGTCCGGTTGTGTGTACGCGGCATTACACTAATAGTCTGCTAGGTGTTTGGGGTGGAAAATGGTATTATAAAGCTGGCTATGGATGGATCGAAGTTCATCCGTTTCAGCAGGGACCAGCCAAATTTTGTTCCATCTATGGCTATTCACATTCATTAGACATCAATCTAATGATAGACTTTTTATGAACGGGCTTGTTGGAAAATTTTTGTTCAATAAGTACTACAGCCAATTGACTGGAGCACTAATCAGTGCATTCTGCATGCAAAGTACTAGAAGATGATATGCTGTAGGAATCTGCGGTGGAAAAAGATTTGGGGTCCTTGTAGACCACAGACTTAGCTATAGCATGCAATGCCTGGCCACAGCTAACAAAGCAAGCGGAATACTATCATGCATTAAAAAAAAAGTATTTATTCAAGGGTTAAATCCATACTTTCATCCCTTTACAAAATACCAGTTTTGACCAGGGGCGTTGCTAGGTGTGGAAAAGACCAGGGGCTTAAGCCCGAAGTCCAAGGCCGGCGGCAGCAGCTGGGAGATGGGGGGGTGGTATGTTAGGCTTACTTGCTGATTGCGACCTGGCTCACCAGTGCCCATCCATGCTGACCACTAAACTGACCTACCAGACCCCTACACTACTGATCCCCCCTGACACATACACTGATCCCCCCTGACACCTACATTGACCCCCCCTGACACCTACACTGATCCATCCCTGACACCTACACTGATCCCCCTCCTGATCCATACATAATCCTGATCCCCCCTGACACCCACTTCCTTTCACAGTCCCCTCCTTTCTGGTATCCCGGTCCCCTTTACAGCCATCTTCTTTCTTTGCAACAAACATACCTTTATGTCAGTGCCCCATCCCTTACCTTACACAGCAGGGAGGAGACAGAGGATGCAACATGTCCGAGCAGAAGGCAGGAGCTGTTCAACTTTCCATGTAACAGACAGACGATTGGTTGCTAGGACCGCCCCTAGCAACAAATCACAGGCTTTTTAACTTGAAAAGTTGGACAGCTCCCGCCTTCTGCTCGGACATTCTGTCTTCTACCTGCTTACAGTGGGGCAAAAAAGTATTTAGTCAGCCACCAATTGTGCAAGTTCTCCCACTTAAAAAGATGAGAGAGGCCTGTAATTGTCACCATAGGTATACCTCAACTATGAGAGACAAAATGTGGAAACAAATCCAGACAATCACATTGTCTGATTTTTAAAATAATTTATTTCCAAATTATGGTGGAAAATAAGTATTTGGTCACCTAGAAACAAGCAAGATTTCTGACTCTCGCAGACCTGTATCTTCTTCTTTAAGAGGCTCCTCTGTCCAGTGCTGGAGCAAGGCCATTTGTTGCCCAGGGCAAAGATGGCAAACTGCGCCCCCCCCCCCCCCGTTTTTAAGAAAGAATCAATGTCGTTTCAGAACAAGAATATACCTAACCAGTTCCCGACCGGCTCCTGTACTTATACGTCGGCAGAATGGCACGGCTGGGCAAAGTAACGTACCCGCGATCGTGTCACGGAGCTCAAGAACGGGGAGATGCCGATGTAAACATCATCTCCCCGTTCTGCCTAATGACAGCACACTGATCGTCTGCTCCCTATCATCGGGAGCAGCAATCAGTGTGGTGTCACACACAGCAATGCCCCCAGAGTTAGAAACACGCCCCTAGGATACACTTAACCCCTCCCCACCCCCTAGTGGTTAACCCCTTTACTGCCAGTGACATTTTTACAGTAATCAATGCAATTTTATAGCATTGATCGCTGTATTAATGCCAATGGTCCCAAAAATGTGTTAAAATTGTCCCACTAGTGATCATCAGTTGGCCCACATACCTTGAATGCAGGAGTGCATGCGCACACCTGAAATAACAAAGGGGCGGAAAGCGGAAGCTGCGTGATATGGAGAGCCTGTGCCAGGAACAGGGAACCACGAGTAGCAGGGGGGCGAGGCGCGCATGTGAGGTCACGCCCCTATTTGCAGCCCGTGAGTGCGAGCTCGTCTTCTAGCAACTTGACTCCAAGATCTGCGGTGAGGAGCAGGGGGCGGGGGCGCACGCACACAGCGTCACTGGTTGCTGGGGAAACCTGCGGTCCCAGCAAACTAGTGACGGCGAAGGACAGGACCAGGGGTCAAGTCCTGGTGAAAAGAGTGTGGGCACTCCCACCCAAGATCCACTCCCCCACCAAAAAAACAAAATGATACGCTCCTATGCATATATATTTCACAGAAAATATAGTGATTGCAAATGCGACATGCTACAGGAGATGACCAGACTGCGAATGCGACATACTACAGGAGATAAAAAAAGAACAAACATATTACAGCGCACACATGCAAAACTGACATTTACCTCCAGCAAGGCTATTTAAAAGCACCTAGACAGACATTTTCAAAAAACATTATCAAAAAATTCGGGGATTTGGTCACACCATATTGCTACATGGGGCTTAAGCCCACTTACTGCGACAAAGTACCCCATGATTAGTGGGGTCCTACACTATCCATAGATCGGGAGATCCTGCTTCTCTGAACCAAGGGAGCTATACTCCTCTATATGGGAGAACATGAGGTCTCCACCCATGATACAGGTGGTCACTAACTGAGGTACTTACTGAGTGGGGTGCTCCACCCAAAAGGATTTGGTCAAAATCCATACAATAGACAAAAGAGATATTTGGGGGGCACACCCTAAAAAATGCATAAAGATGGTGCTGCCATAAGACCATACAACAGAACAAACATATTACAGCGCACACATGCAAAACTGACATTTACCTCCAGCAAGGCTATTTAAAAGCACCTAGACAGACATTTTCAAAAAACATTATCAAAAAATATGGGGATTTGGTCACACCATATTGCTATATGGTGCTTAAGCCCACTTACTGCGACAAAGTACCCCATGATTAGTGGGTCCTACACTATCCATAGATCGGGAGATCCTGCTTCTCTGAACCAAGGGAGCTATACTCCTCTATATGGGAGAACATGAGGTCTCCACCCATGATACAGGTGGTCACTAACTGAGGTACTTACTGAGTGGGGTGCTCCACCCAAAAGGATTTGGTCAAAATCCATACAATAGACAAAAGAGATATTTGGGGGGCACACCCTAAAAAATGCATAAAGATGGTGCTGCCATAAGACCATACAACAGAACAAACATATTACAGCGCACACATGCAAAACTGACATTTACCTCCAGCAAGGCTATTTAAAAGCACCTAGACAGACATTTTCAAAAAACATTATCAAAAAATATGGGGATTTGGTCACACCATATTGCTATATGGTGCTTAAGCCCACTTACTGCGACAAAGTACCCCATGATTAGTGGGTCCTACACTATCCATAGATCGGGAGATCCTGCTTCTCTGAACCAAGGGAGCTATACTCCTCTATATGGGAGAACATGAGGTCTCCACCCATGATACAGGTGGTCACTAACTGAGGTACTTACTGAGTGGGGTGCTCCACCCAAAAGGATTTGGTCAAAATCCATACAATAGACAAAAGAGATATTTGGGGGGCACACCCTAAAAAAATGCATAAAGATGGTGCTGCCATAAGACCATACAACAGAACAAACATATTACAGCGCACACATGCAAAACTGACATTTACCTCCAGCAAGGCTATTTAAAAGCACCTAGACAGACATTTTCAAAAAACATTATCAAAAAATACTACAGGAGATGACCAGACTGCGAATGCGACATACTACAGGAGATGACCAGACTGCGAATGCGACATACTACAGGAGATGACCAGACTGTGAATGCGACCTGCTACAAGAGATAACCAGACTGCAAATGCGACATGCTACAGGAGATGACCAGACTGCAAATGGGACATACTACAGGAGATGACCAGACTGCAAATGGGACATACTACAGGAGATGACCAGACTGCGAATGGGACATACTACAGGAGATGACCAGACTGCGAATGCGACATACTACAGGAGATGACCAGACTGCGAATGCGACATACTACAGGAGATGACCAGACTGCGAATGCGACATACTACAGGAGATGACCAAGTAGCCAGTTTTAAAATTGAAACTTTCAGCAATGCACAGCTATACAGGGGGGTTAACAACATTGTCAGGGAGGGTTTAGTAACAGTGAGTCTATAGGCAGAAAGACCTACCTGGCCAGCCGGGCTCACCTCCCTCTCTCAGAGGTCAGGAGGCGGAGCTTTCCATGGTATGGGCGGGGCTTACGTCGGTAGGGGCGGGGCTTACGTCTGTAGGAGCGGGGATATTCGTAGTCCAGGAGAGGAGATCTCAGTGCTCCGAGGCACATACAGAGTACATGGGGCAGGGCAGGGTCAGAGTGTCAGTGGAACTCCCGGCCCCGCCCCACCATGCTGACAGAGCCTCCCTCAGCCTAAGCTGAGGCCAACAGCCGTCTATCTGCTAGAGCCTCGGGCGGCTCTAGTCCTGCAAAGGGAACAGCGTTCCTGCTGTGAAAAAAGTCCAGGGACGCCGCTCCCACGCGTTCCCGCAGGACTTGAGCCCTGGACAGGACCCTTCACTGTGCCCCCCCCATCCCCCAATAAATTGTCCCGCCCAGGGCACCCCCCCCTTCCCCCCCCCCCCCCCCCTTTGATCCGGCTCTGCCTCTGTCCTCCACTCATTACCTGTATTAATGGCACCTGTTTGAACTTGTTATCAGTATAAAAGACACCTGTCCACAACCTCAAACAGTAACACTCCAAACTCCACTATGGTGAAGACCAAAGAGCTTTCGAAGGACACCAGAAACAAAATTGTAGACCTGCACCAAGCTGGGAAGACTGAATCTGCAATAGGCAAGCAGCTTGGTGTGAAGAAATCAACTGTGGTAGCAATAATTAGAAAATGGAAGACATACAAGACCACTGATAATCTCACTCGATCTGTGGCTCCACGCAAGATCTCACCCCGTGGGGTCAAAATGATCACAAGAATGATTCGTTAGAAGCATTTCAAGGTCCTGGAGTGGCCTAGCCAGTCTCCAGATTTCAACCCCATAGAAAACCTTTGGAGGGAGTTGAAAGTCTGTGTTGCCCAGCGACAGCCCCAAAACATCACTGCTCTAGAGGAGATCTGCATGGAGGAATGGGCCAACATACCAGCAACAGTGTGTGACAACCTTGTGAAGACTTACAGAAAATGTTTGACCTCTGTCATTGCCAACAAAGCATATATAACAAAGTATTGAGATAAACTTTTGATATTTACAAAATACTTATTTTCCACCATAATTTGCAAATAAATTCTTTCCAAATCAGACAATGTGATTTTCTGGATTTGTTTCCACATTTTGTCTCTCAAGGTTGAGGTATACCTATGATGACTATTACAGGCCTCTCTCATCTTTTTAAGTAGGAGAACTTGCACAATTGGTAGCTGACTAAATGCCTCACTGTATTATAAGGATGAAAGCGGCAGTGGGGGAAGGAGGAGTTATACTGGAAAGAAGAGGACACCCAGGCAGGATGTTCAACAGGTTCACTGTTGTCACCCTGCACATGCACTCCACCTGCCATGCACCCACTCCAGCAGCATGCACTGGAACCGTGTACATGCAGTAGTTGCAATGGGTCCCGCCACCTTCCTCCCCAGCCAGCAATCACAGTGTATACAGTTTTCTATGTACTGGACGAAGGGGCCCCGCATATCGGTATCGTGGAGTGCGGCCGCAGTGAGAGTGGAGCTGTCAAATCTAAGCACTGATGTCGGGGATGGGTGGGGCCCATCACACATGGGCGTGGCCCACCACATGCACGCCCCCGGATTGCCCACTAATCACTGGATGTTTACACTCGGGGCTAATAATTCTACATGAGAAATACAAGACCCGGGGCTTTTTGGGGACCCATTCGGGGCTCCAGCCCCCGACGCCCCTGGTTTTGACACATTTAGCGTTTGCAGTACAGTTGTGGTCACCAATCAACAAGATGCATGTCCTAGAATTAGAAAAAATGTAATGAAAGAAAACAAAATTAAAAAGGGGCTGGAGGACCTCAGTTACAAGAAATGACTGAGTAAATTGCTTATTCACCTTGGAGAAGAGATGTTTAAAGCCTGCCTTACATGGATTAAAATTTGTCTGGTTCAGCAGGGAATTTTGATCCACATATTGGACTTGATCTATCGATCCACTTCTGTACAACTGCACTATTGGATTTTCCCCACTCGATCAATGCTGCAGGCTAGAGCTGGCAGCACTAATCCGTATATTCTGGTGGTGCTGAAGTCTCCCCAATTCAATACCTCAGCAGGGAGGATTCCCCCACCTGCTGGTTGAAAGAAAAAAATGACTAATCTATGAGCTGCTTAAGAGTAGACATGAACGCTATCTACAAATTGATTAATAGCGCCTGTAGCGATGGTAACAAACTGTTTAATTTAGGATCCCTGACAAGGACACACAGCCACAACTTGAGGTTGGAGAACAGAAGTTTATCTCAAATTGGGGTTCTTTACAGTTAAGGCAGCAAAAATGTGCCATTTTCTTCACCAGGCAGACAGAAGATTTCAGGTCCATGGATATAAATGTTGGAAGAGGCAGACACTTTCACAGAGAGGTAAGTAAACTCCTTGGTGAGGGGTTCATGCTTAGATTTAGCTAAGGGCTTCGCTGTTTGTCCTGTAATGAGTATTCATGAATATATTTGTAGCGGTGACACCTTTTCTAGGTGTCCGCTATGTGTAAATTTAGTTATTTTTGTTTCTCAGAACAGTAAAGGGGTTCTGAGAGCTAATTGGATAGGGAAGCTTTGGCATCAGTTTTGCTGGGCTGTGTTGGGGTTCTGCCTGATCATGTGTGCGGTAAGGTACACATGACAGGCTCAGAACCAGGCCTGGTTGGAAGTTTGGGTACTGGCATTCCCCGGAGCTAATCAGTGGGTGCGTTTGGCCCCGCTGAGGAGTCTGGGGAAGGGTACTTAAGATGCTGGAGTCACGTGTTTGGGGTTCGTTAGGCCAGAGCTGCCTCTTCTTTGATCTGGGCCGGGGTAGCCCCACGAGGGGTCCCGGTCAGGGGAGTGTGTGCCGCCCCGCAACATGTTTGGTTTGACAGGCCCCACAGACCCACTTGGTCTGGGGCAAGGATCCATCTGTTCCCAAGTCTCGGAACCGGCTGGTCCGAGGCGCAGTAACTGATGGAGGATTTAAGGCGTCCGGGTGCGCTCTCAACTTGGAGGGGCACCGCAGCTCGTGTAAGCGACCGGGGGAGGACTCTTCAGAGGAGGGCCAACAAGCTGGCATCCTGAGAAGTGCCTGGTTGCTGAGTTGTCAAGGACACTAGAGAATTCACACTTCCCCAATACTGTCAAGGAGACAGATAACATTCCAGGTACTGAGGAGAGGTTCCTGTTTTGTTTCTGAGTGCCACTTTGATTCAAGGTCAGAGACTGTGCAAATTTCGTAATTCAAGTGCTGACTGCCATAATCTCTGGCTAGAGATTTGTTCAGCTTGGAAGCGCCCAGCTGCGAGTGGCTACTCTCTGGGTTGGCGAATAGAGACTTTCGTATACTTAGCAGTTCAAGGTGCCTGAGTTTTCTTCATCCTTGCCCTCTGTTCCCACATATGACTGTGTCTGTGGGATGTTACCCCTGCAAATAAAAACCTTTCAAAAGGACTTTTATGGTGTCAGTGTGCAAAGTCGCTGGGTACTAACTCTGGGAACACCTAGACCTGGAGAAGCAAGCCAAGCAGAGGTAACCGGTAAGCCCAAAAGTCAAGGCCCCCCCCAATCGAGGGTTATGGCCGATACATTACTCAAAACATAATATATAGATTACTTAAGTTGAGCCTCATAGCTACATATCTGCAGCATTAGATCAACTAAGGCACTGCTGCCTCTTACTGCTAGTCTATTGAGATATGGTCACGTCTGTGCTGCCCATTATTCTCCAGGAGAGGAAGCTGCATTGCATGGGTCTCCCTGCTTCTGTTTTATTCATTCTGGGGATGAAATCCCCCCCCCCCCCCCCCCCCCCCAGCACAAATGTTCCCCATCCCCCTCCTAGCACAAATCCCCCCAATCATCCCTACTAGCAACCCCCCCAAAAAAATACAACATAAAAATCACCCCTTCTAACACAAATCCTCTACCTTTCAAATCTCTCAAATGTTTTCTCCAAGCACAAATACCCCCCCCCCCCCAATTTCCCCATCTAGCACAAATACCTCCCGATCATCCCTACTAGCACAAATCCCCCCCCCCCCCGCCAACAAAAATGAAAAGATCCCCCCTCCCCTCTCTACCATATGGCCTCTTCTAGCACAAACCCCCCAAATCCCCGTCCTCATTCCACATCCCCCCCTTCCAACACCAATTCCCCTATATCACCATTCCTAGCAACCCCCCAATTTCTTCTCCTAGGACAATTCTTACCCGCTGCTGCCCCCCAAATTCCCCCTCTCAACACAAATCCCCTCCCCTAACCTCCTTGTGATGACCCCCCTCATGTCACATGATACCACAGTGCCCAGGACAGCTGCCCCTCCTGCCCACCCCTTGTCCCGACCCTGACTAGTAAAAACTTACATGTGAATGCCTTTCACTTATTGTCCTACCGAATTTGAGGACAAGCCATATTTAACAAGTAATAAATTACAGGGACATATGCACAGAATGCAAGCAATAGTTCAGCCTTTTAAGCAGCCCGTGTAAAGTAATAAACAGAATAAATAAAGTTACACAAAAGGAAAGCGTATTGTAATCTGTGTTCTCTTTGCAGCAACTATATGAGATACCTGATGTAGTGCCAGAGACATGATGCAAATATATCATTATTAGCTGTGATGTAATGTACAATATGGTAATTAAAAGACATCAAGAGGTTATAGCCACCACTCCTGTATAATTTACAGCTCTCACTTATGTTGTATTGTTATGCATACCATCATTTGCTTTTTGGACAAGTCTTCAATTTGTTACAGATGTGAGGCTGATGAGATTTATGTACAAACCAAGGTCAGACAGAAGAAGAAAAAAAATTAGGAACACTTAGGGCTTGTTCACACTATACCGTGCATAAAACCACTTTTAAAACGCATGTACATTGTCATGCATTGATGTGTGTTGACATCCATTTATATGTGTACTGCAATTGTGCTCATTACAATGTGTGGTGATTTTTCCTGTGTTTTCAGCCTACCGTATTCTTCACTCCAAAAGACACCCCCCCCCCAAAAAAATGTGGGGAAAAGTGTGTCTTATGGAGGGAAGGGAATATTGACAAGACCCCCCCCCCCCCCCCGCCCGTCGCTGCCGCCACCATGTTACAATAGGAGGCAGGAGAGAGGAGGACAGACATGCCAAGTCTCCCACGAGCGCCGGGCGATCTCCCGGCTGGGCCTGTCACTCAGCCACAGATAGAAGACAGAGTATCCCGAATGGTCAAATGGAGTACGGCCACGGCAGCTGCTCGGGCTGCTCTGTCTTCTATCTGAGTGACAGGCGGATCAGTGTGACGTGTATCATAGGAGGCGGGAATATGTTATAGTGGGCACAGGGATATTTCGTGACAGAGCTCTGTGTGGTATGGCTGCATTTCAATGGCACAGGTCAGGCTGCATTTCATTGGCACAGGCCAGGCTGCATTTCATGGGCACTGGTAAGGCTGAATTTAATTGGCACTGGTAAGGCTGCATTTAATTGGCACTGGTCAGGCTGCATTTCATGGGCACTGGTAAGGCTGCATTTCATGGGCACAGGTTAGGCTGCATTTCCTGGGCACTGGTAAGGCTACATTTAATTGGCACTGGTCAGGCTGCATTTCATGGGCACAGGTAAGGCTGAATTTAATTGGCACTGATAAGGCTGCATTTAATTGGCACTGGTCAGGCTGCATTTAATTTGCACTGGTCAGGCTGCATTTCATGGGCACTGGTCAGGCTACATTTCATGGGCACAGGTCAGGCTACATTTCATGGGCACTGGTCAAGCTGCATTTAATTGGCACTGGTCAGGCTGCATTTCATGGGCACTGGTAAGGCTGCATTTCATGGGCACTGGTAAGGCTGCATTTAATTGGCACTGGTCAGGCTGCATTTAATTTGCAGTGGTCAGGCTGCATTTAATTTGCACTGGTCAGGCTGCATTTTATGGGCACTGGTAAAGCTACATTTAATTGGCACTGGTCAGGCTGCATTTCATGGGCACTGGTAAATATTTTAGTACGCCATTTGGTTCAAAATATGTATTTTCTTGTTTTCCTCCTCTAAAGCCTAGGTCTTATAGTCAGGTGCATCTTATGGAGTGAAAAGTACGGTATTTCATCTGACATCACTTCCTGAAAGATGAAGGTGAGAGGAGAATATTTTTAGGATAATTAGGGGAGGTTATCGCTAGTTGTGATGATGTCTACTGCAACAGCTTTGATAGTTCTTACTGCTCTAGCTATATTGAGGAGAAGTCATGCAAAATGTTGCTTTTGGGTTCATCCATCACTGAGTCAATGTGAAACAAAGGGGCGATATTGTTCCTTCTCTAGTGGGTAGAGTAAGAAGATACACTGTTGTAAGTTATGATGTCAGGGATCCAGCCATTGCCTCTCAGGTCTGAGTGGGAGAGAAGAGTCCAAAGGCCCTCCCAGTTCTGTTCCCTGGGGAAGATAAATTTCCAAACTCAGAGCCAAAAACCTATGGAAACATAGAAGGGTGGATTACTAAGGAGAGTTCTGCTCAGGCCATTGCCTGTTTTGACCTACATGTCCACTATTATAGATTGCCAGTCTCGGCATAAAGGTAGCTGTTTGCCTGGCCTCCTCAGTTCTGCATTAGGCTGCGTCAGAGGTAAAGATGCTACAAGATACTAATGAGTGGAGGGATCTTTGCTGTTTTTGGGTATCCTGTACCATTAATTTTTTTTCCCCTGGACACTGAGCCAATAAACTTTGCAGACGAATATTGGCGATATGGACCTCTGTCTGGGTGGGTGAGTTTTTAGGGAGCCATAGTAGGCCAGATCACCAGTAGAAAAGCTAGGGACCCATTTAATCCAGCAGGTTCTTGGGGGAGGTCAGTGCTACACTGATTTCCAGAAAACAATATTATAAACAGTTAAAGTAGTATTAGTGCAACAAAGTAGTGACATTGGTCCCTGCCCCAGGGAGTTTAAAATCGGATGTCCATCCACCAACTATACAAGCATTTGTGATCATTTTCAGATGCCAGTTAGCCTACTAGTAAGTTTTTCGATCATGAGAGGTAACCAGTAAATCCAAAGGAAACCCGTATAAACACAGTAATGACATTGATAATGTGTTGCCTAAATAGCATAACAATGAATTTCCTAGGCTGGCTTGCTAAAGAATGATAAATATTTATCTGAGTTGTGGTATGCATGGCGTGCTGCCATCAACTGAGAGGGCAAGACTAAAGATATTAATGTAAGCAGGAGGCAAGCATCCTGGTTACTATGTGTACCAATTGGACATGATAACATCTCACAGATGCAAGATTAGTTGATTATAATTCTTTTACCAGAAACCCTATACTCACTGTATACTGGTCACTCTATATCAGTGCATCCAAACCAAGACGCTTTCTCCACTTTCTGTGGAGGGGTTACAACCAGATGTAGATTTATTACCAAGCGGTTTCTAGCCCATTCTCTTATGCAGCATGCCCAGCCATTCAGAGGGCAGTCCATCACTGCTCCTCTATCACTCAAGTTTCTCTTCACAGGAGTAAGACACAACCACTGTCCCAATCTCTATCTCATGAAGCCTACCCAGATTGTTTTATCCACTCCATACCCACTACATCCATTGACACTCTCTGCCTCCAGCATTTTCCTCCTCTCTCTCATCACTTTCCTACTAAAGGGCCCATCCCAAGCCTTCAACTTCCTTTTGTTCTTCATGGGGAGCTGGCTGTCTCTTCCTAGTTCCTGCAGCCGGCCTTCCAATGATGGAGTACCAGATCTTGAACATGTGCAGACAGAGATCTGACACCATGTCTTCCTTTGGACGTTGCTATCCTGCATGGTAAAGTAATGCCTCCTGGGATGTGACATACTGTAGGTTTCCCAGCAGCCGGTGGAAGGGCAATGCACACAGACAGGCAACTACTATATCAAGGAGGAAAGGTATTTATAATCAAAAAATAACAAAGCTGTAAGCCTTTTGGTAGCATTTAAATGCCAATTAACTGGAAGCATACTTTCATTTTTGCTAGAAGGTCTGCTTTAACTTTAAGTTTTTTTTTTTTTTTTGCATCTGGAACAATTCAGGCCGTTTCTTATCATCCAAAACAGGTCAAACATCACTTAACTGTTCATCTCATCTCAACTAACTCTGACAAGGTGCACTCTCTGGGTCCATGTTCTTTCATGCAGATGGCACTGTCAGGGTGCCCCTTTAGTACTAATTTTATATTCAGGAAACACAGCAAAAAAACACCTCATTCTTCAAAGGTGGTGGAAGGAGTTATTCCACTACATTATGATGGAAATGTTCTTCTACAGCCTGGGGGAGAAGACTGAATGCTCATCCTTCACTGTCTGCCTTCCCCAACCAGCTGTTACCTCACCTCACAGCTGTGCACATGGGCGTCGGCAGGTAGGGCCGAGGGGGGGGGTCAAGTGCCCCCCCCCCCTGGAATCCGGGATTGGATCTTAAATTCAGCACAGTTGTGTCGCTATCGGGGTGCAGGTTCCACTCACCAGTGGGGTGACACCATTAAGGTGCTGTCAAGCCCCCCCATCAGTGTATTTTGACTTCTGGCTCTTTTCCCTGCACAGTCCAGCAGAGAACTCGGCGGCGCTGTTAAAGGAGAAAGGCGAGCTGCGGGCTATCAGATATTTACCCCGCTCGCCCCCCCCCCCCTTTCGCCTATCAGGGAGAAGAGACGGCGGCTCTCACCAGGTTCCCCACCCAGCTTCCTGCCTGCTCCATTCCTTCCCTATTGACCATAACTGAGGGCCAATCAAAGGAGACTTGGCGAGGAGAGCATCATGGGACATGTAGTCCCAAAGATTGGCGGCCCCATTTTTCACAGGGAGGAGGCTACAGCTCGATCAAGGGAGAGATTGAGAGACTGCAGCCTGGAAAAAAGCTGAGGGAGAGAGTGCTACAGGACAAAGAATGAGGAGTGTGCTGGGCGGAAGCCAGAGAGAGAGCCATGCTGCCCAGCGCCACCAGAGAGAGAGAGAGACACATCGCCCAGCACCACCAGAGAGAGAAAGACTGAGCCACAACCACGGTACAGACATGCTACACTACTGACCAGAGCCCCCCCCCCCCCCCCCCCCCCCCCGGGAACCCAGAGTGAGCGATCGTCTAGCCGGAGGGATAACTGCTGTAGTTTTTCTGGGTCTGGTAAGAGGGCCTGTTGGCCATATTCATTACTTATCCTAGGGACTGTACTACGTCTGCAGCCTCTGACCATGATAATGTGATAATGACATTGTCGAAAAGGGACAGTGCATGGGTGACCCTAAAATGATGCCCCCCCCCCCCCCCCCCCCCCGAAAAAATTTCTGCGGACACCCATGGCTGTGCATTTAACCCTTGCAGAAATAAGGTAAGTATAGTTACTGTTTAGGTTCCCCTACACAAAACAAGCATTTAACCCTTGAATTGTGGGGGAGCACTTCTTTAACTGTATTTTTTACTTCCTTTTCAGCGCTTCAGTATTCTCGCTATCTAGGTAGATCTTCAACACTCGAAGATTACCCATCACTGGTTTTATTGATACCAGATTAAATTATTTTAATGCTAGTACCTGAGGTAGGGAACTCATAAATGTTGTTGTAAACAGTAGAGAGGAAAGATGATGATGGGTTCTATTTGGGAGGCAATCCTGTGGTAAAGTTTGAGAGTGTCATCTGGACTAGCCTGGATGTATCAAGTTAGGTGGACCCAAACAGGCTGTTCTAGTGAGTTAGTAAGGAGACTGTTTTAATTTGAGGGGGTTCATTTGTATAAACAAACTTATTGGGTGATGATTGTAAACCTAAAAGAGTGGTTTGGATAAATAAATTGATAATGCTTGGAAATAAATAGGGTGTCTAGCTGTACCCTTCAATACATTGTCAAGCTTGTTTCTCTTGCTAACCTTCTTCCCAGCCATACATCACTCCTGTTTGTGGGTACCTACTTGACTGCACCCTTTTTATGCACTCAGGTAGGCAGTCCTTGCCCACCTCTTGGTATGTGCACAATCACTCATATCTGTGTAATGAAAAAACAGAACTTTGGTTCCAGCTTAACCAGCTCATCCCTGATTGATCTACACCCCTCTAAAGGGACCTCACTTTCAGTTGTTGCCTAATATGGAATTAAATTCCGGACTTATAAGTGTGCTGTCTAAGGCCCCTTTCACACTGGGGCGGGGAGCCGCGGTGACGTAAAGCAGCGCTATATTTAGCGCTGCTTTACCGTCGTAAAACCGCACCGCGAGCGGCCGAAAAAGGGTTAAACACCCCCGCAGAGCGCCGCCGTAGCGGCGCTTTGCGGTGGTATTGCCGCGGTTTCACCGCGGTGTCCCATTCTAATCAATGGGAAGGAGCGGTATAGGAGCGGTGAACACACCGCTCCTATACCGCTCCTAAGATGCTGCTAGCAGGACTTTTTTTGTCATCCTGCTAGCGCACCGCTCCAGTGTGAAAGCCCGCCGGCTTTCACACTGGAGTTAAAGGGGCCGGATTTTTTCATGCGGTGAACAGGTGCTATTTTTAGCACTGCACCGCATGAAAAACGCCCTGGTGTGAAAGGGGCCTAATAGATATCTATATTTCCGTTGCCAACCTAGCTTGCTCCAACTATTGAACCTGTACCAATTTTCTGCCTGTTACTTGTCTATGGTTCTTGTTTAGCCCTCTAGATTAGGGGCCTGATTGTAAGCTCTTCTGGTTTGTCCTGTTCTTCACAAACCTCTGGTCCCTGATTTGATTCTGATGCTAAATTGTCCAGCTGTGCTCTTGTTGCCTCTGAGTCCTCTGGTCTTCATCTGCCCAGGTATAATATACATTACGTCCTGGCAGCACTTAAAGTGGTGGGACACCCTGAAAATTAAAACTTGAGAAAAAGTTAGTAACAATTAAAAAAAAAAAAAAAAAAAAAAGAATTTTTTTTTTACTTACCAGAAATGGCTGTTGCTAGGCAGATCGTCCTAATCTGCCTCCTCCAGCGCCGCAGTGATCTTCTCTTCTTCCGTCTTCTGGTGAATGGGGCGCGGTGTGTTGTGGGAACTGTGTCCCACAACACACCGCGTTCCCCATTCACAAATACGACTCGCGCATGCGCAGTTGGCCACGCCGACTCGCGCATGCGCAGTAGGCCGCGCGCCGACTCGCGCATGCGCAGTAGGAAACGAGAAGCCGTTTCCCTTACTGAGGATGGCGGCGCTGGATCCGGATAGCCGAGGGACATCTCGGCCTCCACGAACGACATCGCGGGCGCCCTGGGAGGGTAAGTGCACTTTTTAAAAGTCAGCAGCCACTTTTTTTTTAGCTGCTGACTTTTAAAAAATTTTTTTTTTTTAGGTGAAACCCCGCTTTAAGCAAGAGTCACTGCCAGTTTCCCTGGATGATAACTTTGTGAAGTGAAGACTGCACAGTAGATTGGGACATTATACCTGAGCTGACAACAGATCTCCCAACCAAGACATCATATACATTTTATATAAGTTTCATTCGTTTTTTAATGAGTCAAAGATAGGTTGAGATTTTTAGATGATAATAGATGCATTTGAAGGTAATTTCATTTCAGATTCAAAGTAAATAGGAAATTTGCCTTCAGTAATTTGTAGTATCTGAATTGGCAAAATACATTCAGATTCATCAAAACAAAAAGGTATGCAAACTCTAAGCCCCTGTACACACGGTCAGAAATTCCGACCACAAAATCCGTCTGATTTTTTCTGACGGATTTTGTCCGACACTGGTGTTGCATACACGCAGTTGGACTAAGTTGTCGGAAAATCCGATCATTCTGAACGCGGTGACATTCGTTTCGTACGACAGAACTATGTAGAGGCTAGTAGCCAATAGCTTTGGTCTAGTAATTTGATCTGAGCATGCGTGGCACTTTGTCTGTCGGAATTCTCTACACACGATCGGAAAAAGTCTGATCGGATTTTGTTGTCGGAAAATTTGAGAGCAGGATCTTAAATTTTTTGTGACAGAAAAAGTCAGATGGAGCCCACACACGGGCGGATTTTCATGGTCCGATCGGACATTTTCTGTTGGAATTTCCGACCGTGTGTACGGGGGCTAAGAGCCGAACAGGCACCAAAATGCAACAAAAAATGCATGATAATGCCATCGCTTTCATATGTGTTTGCATGGGTTCTTGTATACTCTGATGCATTTTTTCCCATGCTTTTTAAAAATGTTTTATGAAATGAACCTTTTAATGAGTTGCATTCACAGTTCACATACATTACGTTTACCCACATTTGTGCATGTTGCGTTGTGAAAAAATAAAGCCTACTGTACTTTTTTTTTTATGCTTGTAACCGCAGTGCAATGGTGTGAACTGCACTCATTGAGAAACATTCACTTTTATTGCCATTGCATTTGGAATGCATTTTTGAACACATCCAAACGCATCTGGTGGTAAAAACAAAAGTTAGGTTGGGCTGGCCATTGACCACAAAGAAATAAAAGGGCTGCATGTGACCTAAAAAAAAGACCTGCAAAATTATGCTTGCTACTATAAACAAAAAGTTTCCTTAAACACAACTTTTTTATCTCTGATACTTTAACCAGATGTCGACCGATTCACGCAACATTTACTGCGGCAGGGCGGTTGCTCTGGGCAGAATCACATACCTGTACGTTATTCTGCACTTCCGGGTCTGGGGCGGGTCTGATTAGACCCAGCGGGAGCCCTGCCGATCGTTCGGGAGACAGGCAGAACAAAGTAGATCGCCGTTCTGTGACAAGCAAAGGCAGGAACACAGATTTCTGCCTTCCCATAGTGAAAACACTCCCCACACAGTTAGAAAGCAATCCCTAGGAACACATTTAACCCTTTGATTGCCCCTAATGTTAACCCATTCCCTGCCAGTGTCATTAGTACAGTCACAGTGCATACATTTTAGCACTGATCATTCTATTAGTGTCACTGGTCCCCAAAAAAGTGTCAAAAGTGTCAGTTAGGTGTCTGATTTGCCTGCTGAAATATCGCTGTTGCTGATCACCACCATTACTAGTAAAAAAAAAAAAAAAAATCCAAAAATATATCCCATAGTTTGTAGATGCTATAACTTTTGGGGAAAACCAATCAATATACACTTATTGGGATTTTTTTTTACCAAAAATATGTAGCAGAATACATATTGGCCCAAATTGATGAAGAAATTTGACTTTTTACATTCTTTTATTGGATATATTTTATAGCAGAAAGTAAAAAATATAGATTTTTTTTTTCAAAATTGTTGTTTTTTTTTGTTTAAAGCGCAAAAAATAAAAACCGCAGAGGTGATCAAATACCACCAAATGAAAGCTCTATTTGTGGAAAAAATAAATAAAAACATACATTTTATTAGGGTACAGCGTCAAACGACCACGCAATTGTCAGTTAAAATAACGCAGTGTCGTATCGCAAAAAATGGCCTGGTCATGAAGGGGGGTAAGCCTTAGGGAGCTTAAATGGTTAAAATGTATATATAAAACTAAAACTTTTTTTATCATTTTGAATAGAGAAAGGAGAGGTTATTATTCAGCATGGTGGTGGAATAAACCTGTTAATTTTAAGCCTTGATGAATAAAGCAGCATTATCTAACATTGGAAATTTAGGAAGAGAAGGCGAGTTTGTATTGCTGTGAGCCTTTTGCATGACCCTTTATATTGAAGCCATTGCTAATTTCAATTGTCCACTGCCAAAACAAAAGTAAATTTGAAAATGGATATCTCTGTCAGGTTCCCATTCCCCAAGGGGTTGTAACCTCAGAACTACAAAAGTTATTGTAACTTTTGGAGAGTTATACCAAATTATTAGCTTGCTAAATTCTCTTGGAAAGTGTATTTTTTGGTAATATAATTTAAATATGACTAGGTAACATAATTAATGACCTTTGGGGGGATTTAATAAAGCTATAATGGTACTTTTTGGTGGTGGTTTCCTTTACAATTCGGCAAGCATGTGCAGTGATTTCAGTTGCTGCCAATTTAAGCTGCAGCAGATTCTTTAAGAATTACTTCCGGTTCTCAGATTAGGAAATTGACAGTAATTAGGACCAACTGTGAGCTGACGTACAGCTTGGGCCATGTCTGTGCTCAGACATGTATGTGACAACTTCCTTCCCATATTGTCTGTCTCAAAGCTAAATGTAAGCAAAGGGGTCAGGGATGTTGGTGATGCCATTACCCAAATATGGCAATTGCCATATTTGGGAAATTACTTATTACTGAGTGGGTAGGGCCTAATGGGAAACTGGGAGACTAGTTCCCCATCAGGTCTGCTTTACATTATAATGAGGGCACATGGCAGTGGGCAGATTTGAAAGCCACTGTTGCATACCTCACAACATTTTGAGATAGGAATGAGGGACACCTACTAACAAACGTATGTAGGCATAGGACACACCCCCTGCCACACCCCCTTAAAGGAGAATTAGCCCAAAAAAATATGAATTAAATCTTTGCAATTTACAAATGCAGCAATTTAGAAATTGGATGAAAGGTTTAGCACTGGGAAAACACTTTTTGAAAGAGTGCATTTTACATACAACTATATAGATCAGACCAAAATCAGGGACAAATGAGGAGGAAAGAGGGATAGAGGGACATTGCTCGAAATCAGGGACAGTCCCTCGAAATCAGGGACAGTTGGGAGCTATGCTGTTGGACTGAATAGTAGCTATGGATCTGTCAACCGCCATGTTCTGTCAATCAATGGCCAGGAAGACCTGACATGGGAACTAGGCTTGCAGTTCTCCATCAGGCTCCACCTAACCCTTGTTCAAACTCCTTGCCCATGTGCCTCTCAGTGTGATGGATGCAGTGTCTTGGGAGTGGGGTAAGGAGGGTACAGAGGAATGAGTGTCCAGCATGGAAACACCAACCACAGTTCAGTTCCCGGCACCGACATATTCACGCTCCTGTTTCTAAATATGGAAAGAACTGCTTTTTTCATAGGTATTTCCATCCAGAAGTTAATGGCTAATCGGATATTATTAGCTTCTAGCCAAAATGGGCTAAGCCCAGTTCAGTCCAGAGCAATTGTATGAGTAACTATAAAGTTGAGTCTATCAGCTGTTATTTTTAAGAAAAGTTAACTGTACTTATTTATGATAGCGATAGGTCTGAAGTTATGTGGGAGCGATCCTTATCTGGCTTGGGCAAAAGAGAATTTAGTGAATGTATTACCTCACAGGATGTACCGTAATTATATTTACTGTATGTTCTATCCAACTTGGATGGAAATATAAAGTACTTTTTTTTTTTATAGTAAAGTACATGGGGCAAAGCCAACTTTTCTAGCAGTCCTACAAATTTTTTATAACCTGTTAAATCTCATCCTCAGAGCAAGGAGAGTTAAGGATTTGCAGATGTTGTGATTTAAGCTTAGACAATGTTTTAGTGTTCAACCAATTTTGGCAAGTGGCAGTAGTAGGTAAACATTTAGTAGGAGCACAGAAATAGTTACCAAAGAATAAAAAAAATATTTAATATAGATTTGGGATGATAACTTATAATTGAACTCAGGGCACAAAAACTTTCATTTAAATATATTCCTTAACCACTTACCGACCAGCCACCGTTATTATACTGCCACAGGTCGGCAGGATCCCACGAACCGTCGTAGCTATACATCGGTCCCTTTAAGCGGGATAGCAGGGGTGCGCACACGCCCGCTGCACAGTATTTCATTTTTTTTAATGATTATTATTATTTATTAATGATAAAATAATAATAATAATAATAAAAACAATAATAATAGTTATAAACTATTCAATTATAGGTATTGGAATTTCCTTTCAAATTTGGCTAGCGAAATAACGAATACCACATCTATACAAATGGAACGTAACGAATTAGAATTTTTCCGAATTTACAAATTATCTAAATAACGAATACCACATCTATACGAATGGAACGTAACGATTTTTTTTTCTGAATTTACGAATTATCGAAATAACAAATACTGCATCTATACGAATAGAACATAACGAATTCAAATTTTTCAGTATATACGAATTTATTTGAAATAACGAATATCGATCATAACGAATGATCCAAAAAAAAAAAAAACGAATTGCCCCATATGCAAAATACTGCAATGCACTGTGTGTCTGAGACCCTTCTATCAAAATCAGCATTAACGTTTTCAGCAATTTGAGCCATAGTAGCTCTTCTTTTGGATTGGACTACAAGGGCCAGCCTTCACTGCCCACAGGCATCAATGAGCCCTGGCCATCCTGACACTGGTTTGCTGGTTTTGCCTTCTTAGACCACTTTTGGTAGGTCCTGACCACTGCAGACCGGGAACATTCCACAAGAGCTGCAGTTTTGGAGTTACTCTGACCCAGTCATCTAGCCATTACAATTTAGCCTTTGTCAAAGTAATTTAAATCCTTATGCTTGCCCATTTTTTCTGCTTTCAACACAACTTGGACCAGGATAACATGTTCACTTGCTGTCTCATATATCCCACTGACCGATGATTGGTGCAAATCTACTATATATACACCAAATGTCTTTGTAAACCAAGATTGTACCTTGTAAATGTAAAGGTGATATCATCACTGTGTTGCGTATTACAGCACTAAGGTAAAATGCAGTCGTTTCCTAATGGGTTACTACATGGAACTAAAATAAATACACAAAGGAGACAACAATTTAAATAACAATGCACCAGTTTTTTTTGTATTTCTGCAATATTAATATATTTTATATTATCACGTTTTCTTTTTAGTCCTTCCTGTACAGTCTCTATATGAGGTTGGTGCAGGCCTATCAAAGAAATCTTTAAACAAGCTTTGGAGTAAGTGGCAGCATTTTCATTTACTTTGCTTTCCCTTCTTTTCGCTGTTTGTCAGTGTGTTTCCTGTCTGTACAAGTACACTCTGAACATGGACAGCAGGAAACGATGCGGCCACTGTGAGCAGTTTTTCCTGGCTTGCCCTTTTCCAAAATGGTGCCAAGAACTGAGGTGCAATCTGAGTATGGTTGGGTGCTGATATCATCACTGATGGCCAGGGGTGCCAGTTTAAATGGATTTAGGGCATATTTGGGCAACATCTGGGGGTGTCCTCTTCTCATGTATGCTGGATGCTTATGTGGTCATTGTCTGCAGGTATTAATTCACTTTTTATGGCATTCACCTGTGCACTTCCTATCTGCTTTTTAACGCTTGCACTGGGGTCACTGTGTCATGCTGTTTATCATCTCATGTTGCTGCTTTGCTCTGTTTCTATGGGGAACACTGCCCTGTCAGACCACCCATTGCTTGTAAGGTAAAGTGATTAGTAGTGAAGATATTGAGAAAAAAGGAGGCAATACTGAGGTAATATCTACAGCCCTGTAAGGACCGCAAGACGGAAGGAGCCCTCTAAAGGTCATGACAAGTCACCATCTAAGAGCAATGTTGATCAAAGTCATCATCTCACCTCTCATTATCGTTGTTCCCTGTCTACAAACATCACAGGTTACCAGCCTTAATAGTTGCTGTGTTTGTGATGTCAAGTCATTGCCTGACAAAATAGTATGTTAAGTCTGCCTGGAGCAAGTGGCATACAGCCCTGCAAGGACCTCAAGATGGAGGGAGCCTCTTAAAGGCCAGAACAGTCGCCATTTAGGCACAGACATCCAGGCAAAGTTGATCAAGGTCATCAACTTGCCTCTCATTATTATTACTCCCCATCTACAAACACCAGTTTACCAGCTGTAAAGATAGCTGCATTTGTGCTGGAAAATCATTGCCTGACAAGCTAGTATGGCAAGTAAATTTGGAAGAAGCAGCAACTGACAAAGAAGGGGATGTCAGGTAAGTAGCGGCCAAGAAGTCGATACATGAAGCCTCCACTCCTCAGTCTGCTGCTGAATTTCCTTTACACTTCCAACCAGAGCCAGCAGGTGGTGTCCAAATTGGAGAGCTTGTCGGAGGATGAAGACATTAAAGGGGCCACAGGTTTTGACTTTTGCCGAATAGAGCCATTTGCAAGGGCAGTTAAGGAGGTAATTGCCTGGGGGAAAGTGTAGGAAACTCTCTACAAGGTTAGCAAGTACTTCCCATGGCATGTTTAAACAACATGTTCACAAAACTTTATCCCCTCTGAAAGAACCAAAGGTCAATTTGCTGCTGTCGCCTCCGATGGTGGATGCATCATTAATGCAACTAGCAAGACACATCACCTTGCAGTTACGTTCAGGGAAGCTT
Source organism: Lithobates sylvaticus (assembly GCA_028564925.1). Classification (NCBI taxonomy): domain Eukaryota; kingdom Metazoa; phylum Chordata; class Amphibia; order Anura; family Ranidae; genus Lithobates; species Lithobates sylvaticus. The sequence goes on along the minus strand of CM053027.1, from coordinate 93,360,482 downwards.
TAGTCTGAAAATTTGATCTAGATCTGAAGTGCTCCTATGTACTGTAACATCTGCAGGTGCATGCAGACCAGCAATAACATTTGCAGCATTAGGCAGAGCAATATCGAGTTGGACAGTTAATTTAAAAGAAGAACTTCTGGATGAAGTGGAAAGAAACAAGGTGGTAACAGCTTTGTAAGCGTTGAAATCATCAGGAGACTCTGTGGCGGAGGTGTCAGTAGATGTCATTTGATGTTCTTCAAGAGCGATGTGGCCCACAGCCACGGCAAGAAGGGCATTATGGCTAAAGCCATGGTCGGCAGATCCCCCTCCTGAAATCAAACTGATGCAAGATACTAGACAACAGCTCCAATCTACTTTGGATACAGCCACTCCATGGGTGACCAGTGGCAGGTCAGAGCTGATACCATCTGATAAAATCAGAAGAATCAGAACGGTTCAGCATACAGGCGGAAATTTCCAGATAGATATGAAGAGGCAATATCCTATGGATCAGGAATATTTTACAAAGGGAATTGGAGAAGTACCCAATCCTCATTGTTGAAGCCTTAAAAATCTAAGGCGCCTGTCTTTGGTGAACAGCTGAAGTCCTTTTATGGGTACGCTCATCCAGGGAGTGCCTGTAGGAGTCAGATGAAGCTTTGCACGCACATCTGGATGAAAATTATTCAGGATCAGTGGACAATATTGGCTATATCAGTGTGACATTGGTGGAAGTTTAAGGGCTGTCCCCCTTCCCATCACTGGCAGCCAGACTACCGGATTCGATGGAAAAGCAAAAAATTCTGGTCCAGTTTGTAGCTGAATTAATTAAAAAGTAGTGATTGTGAAGGTTCCAAGCTCCCAGGGAAGATGAAGATTTGGTTCACCTCTGTTCCTAGTAAAATGCTTTAAACATTTTTAACGGTTACCAGTTTAGAGGTACAGAGGAGGTCTTGTGCTAGAATTATTGCTCTCACTTTATCGATCGTGGCGATACGTCACATGTGTGGTTTGAACACTGTTTACGTTTGCGGGTTTGACTTACGTATGCGTGCGAGCAAGAAGAGATGGGGAGCTTTTAAAAAAAAATGTTTCCTTATTTATTTTAGTTATTTATTTATTTTTTACACTGTCCCTTAAAAAAAAAAAAATTATGATCACTTTTATTGTTGTCACAAGGAATGTAAACATTCCTTGTGACAGTAATAAGCAGTGACAGGTACTCTAACTGAAGGGATTTGGGGTCTTAAAGACCCCAAACCCTTCTCTGCATTTGAAAGTATTCAAAATACCAAAATCTGCGCTTTTGAATACTTTGGATTTTTTAGAAATGGTGCCGTTGGCTGGCGAGTAAACCAGAAGTGACATTGTGACGCCGATTCCGGCTTTGTTCTGGTCTCCGGCCAGCCGGCGTAAGTCCTGGCTCGTGGCTTGGGTCTCCCGTTGTGACGGGAGTGCCTGGGCGAACCGCGGAAGGCGGCTGGAGGGGAGCCGCAGCGGTTGTTAGTACAGGAAAGCTGACCGTTGGCTCTAAAACCTGCAGCTGCAAGCATCACCCTGGTACAACCACTTGAAGCCAATGATGTACAGGTACGTGATTTTAGCGGCAAGTGGTTAAAGTTCAAATTTCAGCCTTGTCTGCACCTACAGGGGTTTGAGGAGCCCTTTAGTGATGAAATTCTTAAAGGCTTGCATGAATTTGAAGATCTGCCAGGAAACCATTGTTCCCTAAGTGGGACTTGCCTATGGTCTTCAGCGCTCTATCAAGGCCTCATTTCTATCCTACAGAATTGGCTACACTCTGCAATCTAACCCTGAAGACCATACTGTGGTGAAAATGGTGTCAGAGCTGTAGGCTTTGTACTCGAGGAGCCTCACTTTACGTTCTACCTGGACAGAATAGTCCTAAAACCCTCAGGCCGCTTTTATACATAAGGTGTCTTTCTCCTTCTACTTTAATCAGGAAGTCAATTTACCATCTTTGGTGAAGCGGGAGAACAACCTTCCCTGGATGTTGGTCTAACTCTGATGGCCTGCTTGGCAGCTACCTTTTCATTCAGGAACGCTGAAATCTGTGTTTGGTCCCGCATGGCTTAAGGCAGGGACAACATGTACAGTCGCCTCTTAGATTATTAGGACAATTAAAAGAGCCTAAGAGCACATTCAACCAGGGCAGTGCCAACTCTGTGGACAGTGCAGTGTCTTCTGAGGCTATTTGCAAGTCAGCAATACGGTCCATTCAGTACACGTTTGTGACGCTTTATTAGGTGAACCCGGCTCAACTCATGACATATAAATGTGGAAAATTTGTGGTGCAGGCTCCTACTTACACTACTGACCATTACAATTTTTTTCTTGCACCCTCCCGTATGGCAATTTAGTTCCCATTATATACTGCCATAATGCGCCAGTAGAACGGAAACTTGTATAATCACCTTTATGTAACAGATTCCAACCCAAATGGTGAGAGTTACAGAGAATTCTGCAAGCTGAGTCTGTCTTTGAGTTATAGTTAACCAGTCCTATCAGGTTGTGGGGGCGGAGCCACAACCCATTGTATGCTGCCGTGAAGATGCACCAGTAAAGAAAAATTATGGAAACATGAGTATACAATTTTCTGTTTTCAGGCTCAAAAGCTGGAGCTGGGCTGTAAGATCTACACAGTTAAAAAACTTTTTTCCCTTCCAAATTAAAATGAAGATGCAGATGTAGGAAAACCTAAATGTACTATCTGAATATCAAACTGTGTATGTTTCCCTTTAAAATTCCTTTACAATAAACTTGCTATAGCTCCCATTCGTGTTGTCTTTCTACAGTATATGCATTGAGACAGATTTCATTTTACAGACGTTAAATGCTTTCAGCAGCCTTCCACCAATCAAACATAGTGCAATGATGGATGCGTACAATCTTACAATAAATTACTCCAGAAGGAATCTGTATAACATGAAAAAAGTTAATCAGTGAGTGAAAAGGGTGAGAAATAAATTTACCTTCAAGGACAAAGAACAATTGAATTCATGAAACGCCTGGTAATAAATGAGGGTAAGTGACTTTGCGTAGTTGTTCATACTCTTGTTTGTGCATAAGTACAGTCACCCATGGAGCTATTTCCTTGACTAATGTGCTGATTAGTTAGTGCCTGACAGGCTGGGAATAGGTTAGTCCATTAAGTACACTTCGGGTCAATCTCTGGCTTCCAGAGTGTGATAACGCAACTTCTGCTTTTAATAGGTTTTGCCCTTTCTCTTGTATCATTTATCAAAAGCAAGAGAACCGATCGATAGAAAAGTTTGAGAAGAATGTATTGGGAAATGCGTCAAGCCCTATTTGTTTTGGACCTTGTTTATCTAATCTACATACTTCTAAAGGAGACGGTATGGAGGTCTGAATCCAATATCAATTTATGAGAAACGTTTCCTGTTTATGAAATATTATGGAGAAATATGTCTAAACCTGCAGCTCATTAGAAAGTTTCTGGATTGTTCTGAATTTCAGCAGAGAAACATAGAAGAATGCAAACTAAAAAATTGTAACATTGATTAAAGGGACACCGCAATATGGTAGTGCAGTGTACACCAGCCATAGGTGTGCGCAGGGTGTGCACCCTCAAGCTCAAACACACATGCATGTGTATGTATCTACATATATATGACCCCGGCACATCCCTGCTGGCACAGCGAAAGAGAAAAGAATAAACACTTCTCTTATGGCACATGGCACAGCCGGTAAGAGAGAGATCTTTCCCATGTTCCTGTTGCTACACAGAACGATAACAGTAATGCGCATGGGGTGATTAGGGTGTGCCTGGGCACACCCTGTGCGCACGCCTATGACACCAGCTATATGCTAAGTGCAATTATGTGGCTCCAGCTCATAAGACTACGGTGAAGTGGACCCTACTGAATTGTTAGGGGTTGCTGTACACAGCACACATACACTGTGTCACTGGACTTTTAGTAATATTGCATACATTATGTTTTTTCGTTTTGGGCTTTTATAACTACACTAATACCTAGTTAAAACAACAAAAATATTTGAAAGTGTACACTGCCTTTAAAGGATGTTTTTTAGATGCACATTGCATACCAGCCCACCTGCTTGATGAAAAGTAAAGGTGTTTGAGCATTAAAAAACTGCAATTAAGCACTCCCCTTTTAACCCCTTTGCTCCGACCGCCTCCCAGCCCTTTAAAAGTTCTAAAAGCTGGGAGGCGGGCATTCGGGTCATGTGACTGCTGTGATTGGCTGCCATAGCAGTCACATGATTGGAAAGCGCCTAATCGCAAGTATGCATTGGGAGCTTACCGATCCTGATCCCCACTACCGTGCTGGGAGAGTGCAGGGAGCATGCTCTCAGTGCAGTAAGCTGTTTTAACAGGCGTTAAGGCCCACTCACTGAGCGGTCACATATATGCACATGGCCAGCATCAAGAGTTTAATATATGTCTTTTAACAATTAAAGGGTTTTCTGGGTTTGGACTGAGATCAAGCTCAGGTAACCCATAAAAGCATCAGTTTTTTTTGTAATGCACATTTTTAAATAGGAAATAGTAAAAGTGGTGCTTCTGTAATGCTCACCTTCTCTTCCATGCTCTCTTAGCATGCATACCTTTCTGTCACTAAATATCCTTAGCCTTCCAGCCACTCCCTGGTTACGTGCATGCACTCCAGCATAGGCTGCATGGCAGGATTCCTGATGGTGACAACTGTGAACCATCATATATGTCCACTTGTAGTCTCCCTGGAAGCCCAAGTGACAGGGTGACAACACAGGACAACTGGAAGATAGGAACAGAGAATTGTCACCCTATAATAGGAAGTACCTGAACAAGGACCTTCAGGGCAGGATCACCAGGTAATATTTTATTGAAAGCTGTAGATGTACAACTATTGAAAATTACTTTTTAAATTAACATGGTATTTATATTATTATTTTTATATTATTATTTGGTTTACATATTCGTTAATAGTTGCCTGAGGCAGCACTTGAAATGTCACTCCACCACCTGAATGTACTGCAGAAAGCCATCACTCTTCTTGCTACTGTGTAACTAATTTAGGAAGAATAGGGCAAGATTAACATTTTCCAACTCATAAGCATTAGTTTTTTTTAATGCCAAAAGCAAGCAAAGTGTCTTCTCAGAAGGCACCACTATTCTTTAGATTTTTCCATATTTCTTAAGGTAACCCTTTTTATTCCAAATTAACTCTTCTACATTACATTGTATTGGACTTACGGTGACCTCCTAGGTGCATCCCTTTGGACCACCTGTCTAAAAGGCCAGGGTTGGTCCCCTGTTGTCAGTATTATCATTTTTTAATGTATTTTTGGTTCCTAAAGTTTACTTGGTTCTGTCTCTCCTATCCCTTGATCCAACAGTATATTGAATGGCCTCATTAAAGCCCAACTCCATTAAACATGAATTCTATCTTGCTGTGGGGCTGCAACCGCAGTAAAATAATTAACTGCTTGTTTAGGTCTAGGGGGCATGGAAGAGCAGATTTACTTACCTGATATACTGCTCCTCCACACTGCTAGACCAGTCCCCACAGCATCTTTTCTCCCATGCGAGCGGTCTAAGGTCCTGATGTTATCAAGACAAATGCAGGGCTAGTACTAGACTATTTTGCACCCTAGGCAAGACCAGCCATTTTCTCCAGGTAACATCATCCAACCCTGCAGCATGTGGAACGTCAGCGCAATGTGTGTGGTACATCAGCAGCAGTGGGAATCAGACCTGGACTGGGACAAAATATAGGCCCGTGCATTTTAGACTGAGCAGCTATTTTTTTTTTTTTAAACCAAAGTACAAAGAATGACAACTACCAGTTTCTCAATGTCTTATATTTAGCCCGCTTCACACCATTGCTGTCAGTATTTGTTCATTTTTGTTATTTTTTTTAACATTGTAATTAACTTTTTACAATTTTTTTTATTATTTGTTTAGGAGGGTTGGTGAGATATCAGGGGTCTAAACAGTCTTCTGATGTTTCACCTTTGAGACAGAGAAAGGAGATTGAGGACACAGCCCTCAATCTCCATCTCTGGAGCCTCAGCAGCACATTCATTCATAAACTGAGGCATAGTAAATATGGTAAAAAAAAGTCAGTGGTCAGGTACCGACACATTGACACATTTAACAGCCCCTTCTTTGCTCTCCAATCCTGACAGATCCCCCACAGCAGTCGGTAGGAGAGGAGAGGAGGAAAGACGGAAGAGCTGAGGGGGCAAGGGAGGGCCGAGAGAGAGGAAATAGCAAGGCCATGATAGAAGAAACAGCAGGGGGCAGGACCTGGATAGGAGAGGCGGCATATAGAGAAACCAATCCCCTCCATTTCCTTCCTGCAGCCACTGATTGCCTGCAGGAAGGAGAGGAGGAGCAGCCGGCGTTCAGCAGCTGCAGGGGATCGGTTTCTGTATATGCCATGCGCTGTATATGCCATGGCTGAACCCTAGGGAGCAATGCGCCCTAGGCGGCTGTCTAGTTCTCATAGTGGTAGCACCACCCCGGTGGGCAAGTAGCCCTGAATTGGTTGTGATGACTGTTCTGCCTCTCCAATCTAAGCATTGAAAGTGTAATCTCCGTAACTTATAGTTATGATGAGATATCGATAACCCAATCTTAGCTGGATTAACAGTGACTCGATCCAGACGACACCTTTCAGATCTTGTAAAGTTTAATCCATAAACTGTGAGGATCTTACAACAATGAATATTGGATAGGTCAAAAGATCATAATGTGATCCACTCCATGAGACATGTGGCTGAGATGCATTACTGGGAAAATTAATAAAGGGTGGAGCTATCTATACAGGATGAGCTATGGAGGAAATTGTGGGCGGACAGGATGGTAGCAGGTTCCTTAGAGGATTCAGTGTCCAGGAACATACGGGATAAGGCAATTCTTGGAGCCGGGATGGTAAGTGATGTGGAAATTAAACCGGGAAAAGAACAAGGCCCAGCGGGCCTGTCTGGGTCTAAGGCGTTTTGCAGCCCTGAGGTACTCCAAGTTGCGAATGGTGAGTTCCTGTAATCCACACAGGGTCTGAGGGAACCGTCTTTTTTTGTTTTTTTTCAACAAAGAAAATCCCAGCCCCTGCTGGCGAAGAAGATTGGCTGAATGAACCCTTTAGCGAGATTTTCGTCAATATACACCCGTAGGCTTCAAGCTCAGTTTCGGACAAGGGGAAAATTCTTCAGAAGGGATCTCAGCCCCTGGTAGGAGATCAATCGGACAATCATATGAGCGATGAGGGGGAAGAACTTCGGCCTTTCTTTCATCGAAAATGTCCATGAAGTCTCGGTAGGGTGTTGGAACATGTTGCAGGTCCTTGGTACTGGGTTGCATGGCAAGATGAGTAAGAGGTCCTGCGGGCTTATCCGGAAAGCAGTGCTGCAGGCAGTAAGGGGAGGAGAACTCCACTTCCCTGTTGACCCAGTCGATCCGAGGTTTGTGAGCCAGTAGCCAGGGGTACCCCAGGATGATGGGGAACATAGGAGAGTGGATAACGTCAAAACGTAAAAGTTTGTGATGACCTGACTTGGTGCAGGTCAGGATGGGAGCGGTTTCCTGGGTAACCGGTCCTGAGCAAGGTGGAGAGCCATCAGCCAGCTGGATTTGAAGAGGTTGCTTCTTGGTAGTTAAAGAAAGGTTCAAGTGTCGTGCCAAGGTCAGGTCCATTAAGCAACTGCAGGCTCCGGAGTCAAGGATGGCTCCCAACTGGAAGGCCTCTCCCGCTACATGTAGGGAGAGTGGAACAGTCAAGTGAAAATGCGGAATTCCAGCAGTGTGTGAACTCGAGAGGGACCGAGAAGGGCACTTACTGGGTCTTACGGGGCATTTCTGTAGGTAGTGCCCCGTGCCTCCGCAGTAGAGACAGAGGTTAGCTTGTCGACGGCGGAGCCTTTCTTCAGCAGATAGGGGGGACCGTGCCAGGCCCAACTGCATAGGTTCCCCATGAGGAGGAGAGCGGGAGTTCCAAGAAGGAGCAGGTGCCGGAGGGACCCGGGGCATCGTCCAGGTGGGCCGAGGGCTCTGAAGTTTCTCTGCCCGTCGTTCCCGCAATCGACGATCAAGTTTAATGACAAGTTGGCAGAGGTCTGCGAAAGTGGTTGGGATTTCTCCTCGGGCCAGTTCATCCTTCAATACCTCGGATAGCCCCAAACGGAATTGGTACTTTAGAGCAGACTCATTCCAGTCTGTATCTGCAGCCCATTTGCGAAAATCTACTACATAGTCCTCTACGGGCCTTCTCCCCTGGGATAGGGTGTGCAGGGTAGATTCTGCCGTACCTGTGCGTTGGGAGTCCTCGTAGAGTGCTGCCATAGCGGAGAAGAAAGTCTCTACAGAATTCAGCTGTGGGCTCTTTTGTTCCATCAAATGGTGTGCCCAGGATTGAGGGTCACCTGAAAGTAGAGCGATAATGAAACCCACCTTGGTGGATTCCAACTGGAAAGTCCTGGGTTGTAGTGCCAAGTGTAGCAAACAAGAATTTTTAAAAGAGCGAAATTTCCTTCGGTCCCCGGAAAAACGTTCTGGTGTGGGGACCCTGGGATCAGGATGAGACATGTCATAGGCAGGGAGAGCAGCTCCAGGTGTTGGTGGGAGAGTGGAGGTGCTGGCTGCAGGGGGTGACTGGTCCGCTTGGTTTGGAGACAAGGTCAAGTGCTGAAGACGTCCTTCGATCTGAAAGTACCCATCTTGGAGGCGTTGTACAGCCTGAGTAAGGGCTGTCACCTGCTGGCATAAGGCCTCAAGGGGTGAACCAGCTCTGTCGGCCTCGGACATTGGCTGGTTTGTACTGTCACAGGTACTCACCGGGCCGATATGCTGAGAGCTGCTCCCCTTGCGACTAGGCGCACAATGCCTCTGGAGTGGGTACAGAGGACACTGGGCACAAAGATGCACGGGTTGCCAGCAGGAGTGTTGCAGGTGGTGTGCAGTAGCGACGTTGACCAGGAGAGGCTGATGCTGCACTGGAAGTAGACACCTGGCAGGGCTGTGATCAGGCAGAGGTTGCAGAGGTACCAGAGCATATGCTGAAGGAGGACCCTCGGGAGACTGAGAGAACTGCAAGTCCAGAACACCGAGCAGGGGGTCAAGCACAAGGAGCAAGAGATAGTCCAGCAAGCAGGCCGAGGGTCAAACACAGGTGATCCGCAGCAGGAGTATCAGGGAGAGGCAGGGGTCAAACACAGGTAAGTAACTCAGAGAATGTCCAGTAGGAGGCCGAGGGTCAAGCACAGGTAATCAGGCAGTAGAAGTATCCAGGCAAGCACAAACACAGGTAAGTAACTCAGAGAATGTCCAGTAGGCAGGCCGAGGGTCAAGCACAGGTAATCAGGCAGTAGAAGATTATCCAGGAAGCAAGCCAGGGGTCAAGGACTGGAGACACTCAGGTAAGTAAGCCTCAGGTGAGAAGGTGGTGTCCAGTAGGCAGGCCGAGGGTCACTGGCTGGGCACAGGCATGCGCACGCCGTTACCTGTACCATCAGTGCAGTAGAAGTATCCAGTGCCCCTCCTAAAGCAAGCCAGGATGGGTCAAACACATGGTAAGTTCGGGGGAACCCTTCCATTTGACAGTACTGAAACCTGTCCGGAGTAGGCAGGCCGAGGGCATCTGCCTGTCAGGGAAAGAATTGGCACAGGTAATCATGGCAGTAGAAGTATGACCCAGGAAGCAAGCCAGGGGTCAAACACAAGGTATCCCTCCTGCCCCGGTTGTACTGTAACTCAGAGAATGTCCAGTAGGGGCATGGCCGAGGGTCGTTTGGTTAAGCACAGGCACAATCAGGCAGTAGAAGTATACCAGGAAGTGCGTTCAAGCCAGGGGTCAAACACAAGGGTGCAAGTCAGAATCTGGAGGTGAACGGCGGTCTGAGCGGTGGTCATGAACGGATTCTGTGGTAGCGGGTCGGCAAAGTAGGTCTAAAGCATTGTACAGGGGTACAGTCCCATGGTACGTTGGTAGTGGATACCCCAGGATGTTGGACAGGAAATACAGGATACAGGATACAGGACTGGAGACATCTTGTGGGACTGCAGAAGTGACTGGAGGAGACAATTTCGGCATGGGCCCAAACCAGCGTAGGAGAGGAGAACTGGTTGGAATTTGAGAGCAATACAGGGGAAGCCTTTTAAGGCATAGGCCATTCTTGGAGCCAGGTGATGTGGTCGGGGAAAAGAACAAGGGCACCAGCGGGCCTGTGGGATACCCGGTACTCAACGAGTGATTAGAATGGGTTCCGCATGCTTTCAGGGGGACTCAATTTTCGGGAGGCCGGCGGCAAAAAAAAAAAAAAAAAAACAAAAAAAAAAAAGGCGACGGGTGGAGTACGATAGGATTGCTCCAATAGCAGTGAAGCGTCCACTTCTAAGACGTAAGGAAGTTCAGGGTCAGGGTTTGCTGTAAGAAGGGTGTCAGAGGAAAAAAGTTCCTTGAGTCTTCTGTCAGATAAAAACGTTGGACGTGGGGGGCAGGCCAATCCTGGATAGCCTTCCGCGCTGGAAGGTAGCTGGGGCATTACAAAGTCCAAACGGCATGACCAGGTACTCGAAATGGCCGAATCTTGGACCTAAAAAGCCGTCTTTCACTCAGCTTGATTGTAAGTTCCTGTAATCCACACAGGGTTGAGGAACGCTTTTTTTTTCAACAAAGTCGGACAAGGGGAAAATTTCTCAGAAGGGGATTCAGCCCCTGGAGGCGGTAGGGTGTTGGAACATGTTGCAGGCACTCGGGAAAGCAGTGCTGCAGGCAGTAAGGGGAGGGAGAATCCACTTCCTGTTGCTGGAGCCATCAGCCAGCTGTGTCGGAGTCAAGGATGGCTCCCAACTGGAAGCCTCTCCCGCTACATGTAGGGAGAGTGGAACAGTCAAGTGTGAAAACCCAGGTCTTAGGGGCATTTCTGGGGTAGTGCCGGAGCCTTTCTTCAGGACCGTGCACGGAGGGGACCCGGGGCATCATCCATTGGTGGGCCGAGGCTCTGAAGTTTCTCTGCCGTCGTTCCCGCAATCGCGATCAAGTTTAATGACAAGTTGGCAGAGGTCTGCGAAAGTGGTTGGGATTTCTCCTCGGGCAGTTCATCCTTCAATACCTCGGATAGCCCCAAACGCGCATAGCGGAGAAGAAAGTCTCTACAGGAATTCAGCTGCTGGGGCTCTTTTGTTCCATTCAAATGGTATGCACAGGATTGAGGGTCAATCTGAAAGTTAGGAGATTATGAAGACCCACCTTGGTGGATTCCAACTGGAAGTCCTGGGGGTTGTAGTGCCAGTGTAGCAAACAAGAATTTTGCAGGGAGACTGCAGGGGTGACTGGTCCGCTTGGTTTGGAGACAAGGTCAAGTGCCTGAAGAGTCCTTCGATCTGAAATTACCCATCTTGGAGGCGCTTGTACCGCCTGAGTAAGGGCTGACTGCTGGCATAAGGCCTCAAGGGGTGAACCAGCTCTGTCGGCCTCGGAATTGGCTGGTTTGTACTGTCACAGGTACTCACCCGGGCCGATATGCTGAGAGCTGCTCCCCTTGCGACTAGGCCGCACAATGCCTTGGAGTGGGTACAAGAGGACACTGGGCACAAATAGCACGGGTTTGCCAGCAGGAGTTGCAGGTGGTGTGCAGTAGCGACGTTGACCAGGAGAGGCTGATGCTGCACTGGAGTAGACACCTGGCCGTTACCTCCAGTAGGCAGGGGCAGGTAAGTAACTCAGAGAATGTCCAGTAGGCAGGCCGAGGGTCAAGCACAGGTAATCATCAGTAGAAGTATCAGGAAAGCAAGCCAGGGGTCAAACACAGGTAAGTAACTCAGAGAATGTCAGTACGCTGTAGTGCGCATGCGCAACCCTGGAACCCGGCGGTGAGGCACGGTATTTCCCTGACAAGCTATCTATACAGGATGAGCTATGGAGAGGGGCCAGGGACAGAAGAATACATATAACATTTAAAAGGCATACCACAAAGCATGTGAAACATGATACTCCCCGCCAAAATCTACGATTTCTATTATTAATGAACTCTAGTTCAAGTCCAAATATAAGTAATTAATAAGATTCTGTTCCAGGAACATCTGCAAAACAACAGGGAAGGGAAGAACAAAAGGAAACAATGCAAACATTAACATAATACTTGCTTAAGCTGGTATTGAAGGTCTAGGCTGTGACAAGGAAAATCCATCTTTAGAGGGGAAGGCAGCAACATGCACCAATCCTTCTTACCTCCCTTTGAATCAAGTTGGTGACTTGTGAGACTTGTCTTCCTCTTTAGGCAAAAGAAGTATTAGTTCCTTTATAGGCCAGAAGTAAAGGTGTGCAGAACCTTCTTTCAATACTTTAACTTCTACTTCCTGTACTTTTCCATTGTTACTTGGCATAGTCTTTGTAATGAGACCCGCAGGCCAATGATTGTGATGGGAATCTGTCTCTTTCAAGAGAACTATGTCTCCCACTTGTAGGTTGGGTTTGCTAGTTTGCCATTTACTGTGACTTTGAAGCATTTCCAAAACACATTAGCAAGATGTTGAACCCGTTTCCATTGATGCTTGCAAACGTTAGGGTAATCAAGTTCCTCTGTGGGAATAGTGGCTATCCCAATTTTTTGGGTAAGAGGTGCTGGAGTGAGCAATACTGGAGACTCTGGATCTGAGGACACAGGGACCAGAGGCCTTGCATTGATTATAGCAGACACCTCTGCAAGAAGAGTGACTAAAAATGGGTAAGCTAAGAAGTTTTCTGGTCCAGTAGCATAGAGTCCAGGATTTTTCTTGCAACTCCAATCATGCGTTCCCATGTGAGAGGAGTGAGGGGGGTTGAAATTTCCATTTACACTTGTTGTCATTCAAGAAGTTCATTATCTTTTCTGCTCCTGTAAAATTAGTCTTACAGTCAGATCTAAGTAACTTTACAGGTTCTCACACAGAAACAAATCTTCTGAAGGCATTAATGAAGCAGGAAGAGTCCATTGATTCTATCACTTTGATGTGCACTGCACGAATGCTCAAGCAAGTGAACAGTGCAGCCCATCGCTTATTGTTAGCAACTCCGCCATGAGTTCTGCGTGTAACAACAGTCCAGGGGAGAAATATGTCCATGCCAACATTAGTAAATGGTGGTTCAGTGCTTAATCGGTCAGCCGACAACTCTGCCATTTGTTGTTGTAGGTGCTTTTCTCTTTGTTTTTGGCACTTGACACATTTGGGGAGTATGGACGATATACACCTTTTTATCCCAACGATCCAGAAACCTGCAGACCTTACTGCTCCCTCTGTAAAGTGACAACCATGGTGCTGAACTTGCTCATGAAAATGTCTAACTAACAGAGCAGTAATGTGACGACGTCCTGGAATAATGAGGGGATTTTTCTCTTCGCTGCATAAATTTAACCCACCTATGCGACCACCGACTTGAAAAAGCTTGTTGTGATCAATTATTGGATTTCATTTGTACAGAGGGCTATCCTAGATAGGTTGTGTCCCTTTGATATGTTAGCAATCTCTTGTGAGTACACTTTATGTTGGACACATTGGATGATAACCCTTTCTGCTTGAGAGACCTCCTCAATTGTGAGGGGGGGGGGGGCTTTACAGATGTGCCACTTGTGACACTCCTTTTCAGTGCTAGAGCTGTTTACGAATTGATGAGCAATGTGAATAAGACGTGCAATGTCTAGCACAACAGAGGACCATTTAGAAAAGCATTAAAAATGGTGAGGACTCAGCCTTAAACCTTGCTATCACAGAGGTGTTGAGTGTGACAGTAACAGCTCTGATTTCCTTATCAGATTCCGGATGAACCAGTTCAAAAGTAGAATCTGTAGAACTTGAGATGAGTTTATCATTCAAGAGTACTGGTGGAGATAGCCATGATGTGTCCAGAAATGCAGTAGTAGGTACTGCACGACTGCCACGATCAGCAGGGTTGAGGTTAGTGGGAACTTAGTGCCATTGTTTAGGTGTAGAGAACGTCCTAATGCATTCCACTCTGTTCCGACATACACAAAGAACTGTCTTGTTTGATTGTGTATATATCCTAGCACTATTTTGCTATCTGTATAAAAGTCAAAGAAGTCTATTTCAATATCTGTTTTAAGTTCTATAAGCTCAGCAATTTCCACAGCTAACACAGCTGCACAAAGTCCAAGCCTTCTAATAGTATGTGCAGGTTTTGGTGTAACCTTGGCCTTGCCCATGATAAACACCCACTTCACCGCTAGGATCCATAGCTCGAAGATAAGCCACAGCAGCAATGGCTTAGTTGGATGCATCGGAGAAGACATGGATCTCTCTTTTGGTGGCATTCTTTAAGGATGCTAGGGTGTAAGAGCGTGGTATCTGGAGTTGTTCTAATGCCTTTAGAGACTGTTTCCAGGATCCCCACCTTTGTTGTTTCTCGTTGGGTAAGGGGATATCCCAGTCTGAGCTTTCAGAAGTATAGTCTCAGCAGTATCTTACCCTGAATGGTGAGAGGTGAAACCCAAGGGATCGTAAATGCTGTTCACTGTAGACAAAACTCCTTGCTTTGTGAAGGGCTTGTCACAGACTGATGTTTGAAATGTGAATGTGTCTTGCTTAACATTCCAAAGCAATCCAAGACTGCATTGCGTAACGGAAAGGTCAGATCCTAGTTGGAATATCTTCACACTGATAGCATAGTCATCAGAAGGAAAGGCTCTCATGACCTTGTCGCTGTTGGAGATGATTTTGTGAATTCTGAGTAGGGATGGGCCCGGTGCTCGATGCGAACCCACGTTCGCATCGAGCACCGGGCGTTCGCTCGCTCGGCGAGCCCAGAACTATTTTGGCCGCTCGCATCACGTTCGTGTGATGCGAGCGGCCCCGCAATGCATTGCGGCCGGCGCGGCCGGCGCAGTGCATTGCTGGCTGATGATTGGCCAAGCATGCACTGTGACCCCGCATGCTTGGCCAATCACAGCCCCGGAAACTCGAAGAGCCATAATTGGCTACAGGCAGGACGCCTGTAGCCAATTACAGCTCAGGGGCTGTAGTACACGCCCCCCCCTATAAAAGGCCGCCACGCCGTCTGCGCCGGTCACATGCTGTTCCGGCGCAGATAGAGCAGGCTAGATCTGTGACACTCTGCTGGATTTAGTTAGTTAGAGAGATTTACTTAGAGAGATTGAGCTAGATAGATTCATTCATTTAGATTGATTTAGAAAGAGGGGCTTGTAGTGTGTTCGTGGCAGGCAGGCAGAGCTCCTATATTTTGTTCCCAGAAGCACCTATAGGACTTGTAGTGTGTTCGTGGCAGGCAGGCAGAGCTCCTATATTTTGTTCCCAGAAGCACCTATAGGACTTGTAGTGTGTTCCTGGCAGGCAGGCAGAGCTCCTATATTTTGTTCCCAGAAGCACCTATAGGACTTGTAGTGTGTTCGTGGCAGGCAGGCAGAGCTCCTATATTTTGTTCCCAGAAGCACCTATAGGACTTGTAGTGTGTTCCTGGCAGGCAGGCAGAGCTCCTATATTTTGTTCCCAGAAGCACCTATAGGACTTGTAGTGTGTTCGTGGCAGGCAGGCAGAGCTCCTATATTTTGTTCCCAGAAGCACCTATAGGACTTGTAGTGTGTTCCTGGCAGGCAGGCAGAGCTCCTATATTTTGTTCCCAGAAGCACCTATAGGACTTGTAGTGTGTTCCTGGCAGGCAGGCAGAGCTCCTATATTTTGTTCCCAGAAGCACCTATAGGACTTGTAGTGTGTTCCTGGCAGGCAGGCAGAGCTCCTATATTTTGTTCCCAGAAGCACCTATAGGACTTGTAGTGTGTTCCTGGCAGGCAGGCAGAGCTCCTATATTTTGTTCCCAGAAGCACCTATAGGACTTGAAGTGTGTTAGTCCAATCACACAGAGATCATATATTTTATTCCCAGAAGCACCTATAGGACTTAAAGTGTGTTAGTCCAATCACACAGAGATCATATATTTTGTTCCCAGAAGCACCTATAGGACTTGAAGTGTGTTAGTCCAATCACACAGAGATCATATATTTTGTTCCCAGAAGCACCTATAGGACTTGAAGTGTGTTAGTCCCATCACACAGACCTATATTTTCTTCCCAGAAGCACCTATAGGACTTGAAGTGTGTTAGTCCAATCACACAGAGATCTTATATTTTGTTCCCAGAAGCACCTATAGGACTTGAAGTGTGTTAGTCCCATCACACAGAGATCATATATTTTCTTCCCAGAAGCACCTATAGGACTTGAAGTGTGTTAGTCCCATCACACAGAGATCATATATTTTCTTCCCAGAAGCACCTATAGGACTTGAAGTGTGTTAGTCCCATCACACAGAGATCATATATTTTCTTCCCAGAAGCACCTATAGGACTTGAAGTGTGTTAGTCCAATCACACAGAGATCATATATTTTTCTTCCCAGAAGCACCTATAGGACTTGAAGTGTGTTAGTCCCATCACACAGAGATCATATATTTTCTTCCCAGAAGCACCTATAGGACTTGAAGTGTGTTAGTCCAATCACACAGAGATCATATATTTTGTTCCCAGAAGCACCTATAGGACTTGAAGTGTGTTAGTCCCATCACACAGACCTATATTTTCTTCCCAGAGGCACCTATAGGACTTGAAGTGTGTTAGTCCCATCACACAGAGATCATATATTTTGTTCCCAGAAGCACCTATAGGACTTGAAGTGTGTTAGTCCCATCACACAGAGATCATATATTTTGTTCCCAGAAGCACCTATAGGACTTGAAGTGTGTTAGTCCAATCACACAGAGATCATATATTTTGTTCCCAGAAGCACCTATAGGACTTGAAGTGTGTTAGTCCCATCACACAGACCTATATTTTCTTCCCAGAAGCACCTATAGGACTTGAAGTGTGTTAGTCCAATCACACAGAGATCTTATATTTTGTTCCAGAAGCACCTATAGGACTTGAAGTGTGTTAGTCCCATCACACAGAGATCATATATTTTGTTCCCAGAAGCACCTATAGGACTTGAAGTGTGTTAGTCCCATCACACAGACCTATATTTTCTTCCCAGAAGCACCTATAGGACTTGAAGTGTGTTAGTCCAATCACACAGAGATCTTATATTTTGTTCCCAGAAGCACCTATAGGACTTGAAGTGTGTTAGTCCCATCACACAGAGATCATATATTTTCTTCCCAGAAGCACCTATAGGACTTGAAGTGTGTTAGTCCCATCACACAGAGATCATATATATTTTCTTCCCAGAAGCACCTATAGGACTTGAAGTGTGTTAGTCCCATCACACAGAGATCATATATTTTCTTCCCAGAAGCACCTATAGGACTTGAAGTGTGTTAGTCCAATCACACAGAGATCATATATTTTGTTCCCAGAAGCACCTATAGGACTTGAAGTGTGTTAGTCCCATCACACAGACCTATATTTTCTTCCCAGAGGCACCTATAGGACTTGAAGTGTGTTAGTCCAATCACACAGAGATCTTATATTTTGTTCCCAGAAGCACCTATAGGACTTGAAGTGTGTTAGTCCCATCACACAGAGATCATATATTTTCTTCCCAGAAGCACCTATAGGACTTGAAGTGTGTTAGTCCCATCACACAGAGATCATATATTTTCTTCCCAGAAGCACCTATAGGACTTGAAGTGTGTTAGTCCCATCACACAGAGATCATATATTTTCTTCCCAGAAGCACCTATAGGACTTGAAGTGTGTTAGTCCAATCACACAGAGATCATATATTTTCTTCCCAGAAGCACCTATAGGACTTGAAGTGTGTTAGTCCCATCACACAGAGATCATATATTTTCTTCCCAGAAGCACCTATAGGACTTGAAGTGTGTTAGTCCCATCACACAGAGATCATATATTTTCTTCCCAGAAGCACCTATAGGACTTGAAGTGTGTTAGTCCAATCACACAGAGATCATATATATTTTGTTCCCAGAAGCACCTATAGGACTTGAAGTGTGTTAGTCCCATCACACATACCTATATTTTCTTCCCAGAGGCACCTATAGGACTTGAAGTGTGTTAGTCCCATCACACAGAGATCATATATTTTGTTCCCAGAAGCACCTATAGGACTTGAAGTGTGTTAGTCCCATCACACAGAGCTCCTCTATTTTCTTTGCAGAAGCACCCACAGGACTTCTAGTGTGTTAGTGGCATCACACAGAGCTCCTCTATTTTCTTTGCAGAAGCACCCATAGGACTTCTAGTGTGTTAGTGGCATCACACAGAGCTCCTCTATTTTCTTTGCAGAAGCACCCATAGGACTTCTAGTGTGTTAGTGGCATCACACAGAGCTCCTCTATTTTCTTTGCAGAAGCACCCATAGGACTTCTAGTGTGTTAGTGGCATCACACAGAGCTCCTATATTTTCTTTGCAGAAGCACCCATAGGACTTCTAGTGTGTTAGTGGCATCACACAGAGCTCCTCTATTTTCTTTGCAGAAGCACCCATAGGACTTCTAGTGTGTTAGTGGCATCACACAGAGCTCCTATATTTTCTTCTCAGCAGCACCCACAGGACTTCTAGTGTGTTAGTGGCATCACACAGAGCTCCTCTATTTTCTTTGCAGAAGCACCCATAGGACTTCTAGTGTGTTAGTGGCATCACACAGAGCTCCTCTATTTTCTTTGCAGAAGCACCCATAGGACTTCTAGTGTGTTAGTGGCATCACACAGAGCTCCTCTATTTTCTTCTCAGCAGCACCCACAGGACTTCTAGTGTGTTAGTGGCATCACACAGAGCTCCTCTATTTTCTTTGCAGAAGCACCCATAGGACTTCTAGTGTGTTAGTGGCATCACACAGAGCTCCTCTATTTTCTTTGCAGAAGCACCCATAGGACTTCTAGTGTGTTAGTGGCATCACACAGAGCTCCTATATTTTCTTCTCAGCAGCACCCACAGGACTTCTAGTGTGTTAGTGGCATCACACAGAGCTCCTCTATTTTCTTTGCAGAAGCACCCATAGGACTTCTAGTGTGTTAGTGGCATCACACAGAGCTCCTCTATTTTCTTTGCAGAAGCACCCATAGGACTTCTAGTGTGTTAGTGGCATCACACAGAGCTCCTATATTTTCTTCTCAGCAGCACCCACAGGACTTCTAGTGTGTTAGTGGCATCACACAGAGCTCCTATATATTCTTCTCAGCAGCACCCACAGGACTACCGACTACAATGGCTGGAAGACCGCCAAGGGGAGGCAGAGCGTGCAGAGCCAAGAACACAGGGCAGGCAGGCTCTGTTTCTAGTGGACGTGGCCGTGGACGTGGACGTGGTCGTGCATCGTCATCAGCACGTGGCCATGGGACACGCGCGTCTTTGTTTTCGGCAGCTGGACATGTGGAGCCGCATCATGCTGAAGGCTTGGTAGAATGGATGACCAAGCCCTCCTCATCCTCCTCATCCTCTCTCACCCAGGCTCAGGGTACTGGCAGAGCATCATCAGCCACCCCTTCCCTAGACCCACCATGTCCTCCTGAGGAGTCCCCCGAACTCTTTGAGCACAGTGTTGGGTACATGCTCCAGGAGGATGCCCAACGATTCGAAGGCTCGGATGATGATACCCAGCTTGAGGAATCTGGCAGTACTGTTCCACCAGCTGCAGCTTACTGCCAGGTTTGCTCTAGTGGTGAAGAGGGAGGGGATGATGAGGTCACTGACTCCACGTGGGTGCCTGAAGGGAGAGAGGATGAGGAGGAGGACGAGGAGGAGGAGGATGCGGCGTCACATGTCCAACGAGGCAGGGTGCCCCCTGGAGGCCAGGTAGAGGCCAGCACAGCAACTGTACAACACCGCAGAGCTCCGCCTGTGCAGGCGCTGCCTCTGCACGTTATCAGAAAAGTTCTTTGGTGTGGGCCTTTTTTGAGACGAGTGCAGCAGATCGCACCACTGCTATTTGCAATATTTGTCTCAAGCGTATCTCGCGTGGCCAAAACATCAGCCGCTTGGGCACCACAAGCATGACCAGACATATGGCGACCTGCCATGCAGCTCGTTGGCAGGCACACATAAAAGACCCACACCAAAGAACTAAGCGGACCTCTCCTTGCTCCTCCTCAGCTGGGATCTCCATCCCCACTACACCTTCAGTCCTCTCTGAAAGCTGCTCTGAGAGGACTGAAGGTGTAGAATTAGGTGTGTCACAACCAAGTACTTGCAGTACACCGACGTCCGATTGCAGCAGGCAAATTTCCCTGCCCCAGCTGCTGGACCGTAGAAAGAAGTACACTCCCAGCCATCCACATGCCCAGCGGTTGAATGCTAGCCTGGCTAAATTGCTAGCACTTCAACTGCTGCCTTTTCAGTTGGTAGACTCGGCCCCCTTCCGTGAGTTTGTTCAATGTGCGGTTCCTCAGTGGCAGGTTCCCAAACGCCACTTTTTCTCACGGAAGGCGATTCCGTCTCTCTACCTGCATGTGGAGGGCAATGTCCATGCCTCGCTGGACAGGGCGGTCAGCGGTAAGGTGCATATTACCGCTGACTCATGGTCCAGCAGGCATGGACAGGGACGGTACCTTTCTTTCACGGCCCATTGGGTCACTCTATTGGCAGCTGGGAGGGATGCAGGACAAGGTGCAGTAGTGTTGGAGGTTGTTCCGCCACCACGCCTCCAAAACGCTACTACTGCTACTGGTTGTGACACACCTCTCTCCTCCACCCCCTCCTCTTCTTCTTCCTCCAGTGCTCTGTCCTTGGAACCAGCGGTGCTCCGTAGGCGTACAAGGGGCTACGCAAGTACGCAGGCAAAAAGATGCCATGCCGTGCTTGCGCTGGTGTGTTTGGGGGACAGGAGCCACACTGGGCCAGAGGTTCTGGCAGCTCTGCAGGGGCAGGCCGAGAGGTGGTTGACGCCACGTCAGCTTAAGCCAGGAATGGTTGTTTCTGACAATGGCACCAACCTCCTCTCCGCCCTGCGACAGGGGCAGCTCACCCATGTGCCCTGCATGGCTCACGTCCTCAACCTGGTGGTGCAGCGGTTCTTGGGCAGGTTCCCAGGCTTACAGGATGTCCTGAGGCAGGCCAGGAAAGTCTGTGTGCATTTCCGCCGATCTTATAATGCCAGTGCTCGGCTGACTGAGCTGCAAAAGGAGCTGAACCTGCCCAAGAACCGCCTAATATGTGACATGCCCACCAGGTGGAACTCAACGTTGGCCATGCTGCAGCGACTGCACACGCAGCAGAGGGCCATCAATGAGTACCTTTGCGACTACGGCACCAGGACAGGGTCAGGGGAGCTTGGTTTTTTTTCCCCACGTCAGTGGAGCATGATCAGGGATGCATGCACTGTCCTCTCACCATTTGAGGAGGCCACGAGGATGGTGAGCAGTGACAGTGCATGCATCAGTGACACTGTCCCTCTTGTCCACCTGTTGGAGCATACGCTGCGTGGGATAATGGACAGGGCACTTGAGGCAGAACAGAGGCAGGAAGAGGAGGACTTCCTTGCCTCTCAAGGCCCCCTTTATCCGGACAGTGTTCCTCCTGTCCCACCCATCACACAGGAAGAGGATGAGGAGGAGGAGGAGGAGGAGGAGGAGGAGGATTGTGTGAGCATGGAGGTGGAGCCTGGCACTCAGCATCAGCAGCAGCAGTCTTTTAGGGATGATGTACAGTCCCAACAAACCAGTGGACTTGTACGTGGCTGGGAGGAGGTGGCTGGCGATCATGTCATCCTCAGTGACCCAGAAGACTCCGGACCGAATGCCTCAGCTAACCTACGCTGCATGGCCTCCCTGATCCTGCAAAGCCTGCGGAAGGATCCTCGTGTTCTTCGGATCAAGGAGAGGGACCATTACTGGCTGGCCACTCTCCTTGATCCGCGGTACAAGGGTAAGGTTGCGGACCTTATCTTGCCGTCGCAGAGGGAGCAGAGGATGAGACATCTCAGGGAGGCCTTGCAGAAAGGTCTGTGCAACGCGTTCCCAGAAACTGGGAGGCTACAAACTCCTGGTCCTGGGCGACGAGTTGCTGAGGCTTCGGTCAGTGGCAGAAGGAGCGGTGGGGAAGGTGGACGTCTGACCGATGCGTTCAGACAATTTTTTAGTCCGCAGCCCCAAGGTATGATCGGTTCCAGCAACCATCGCCAGCGTCTGATATACATGGTGCAGGAATACCTTGGGGCAAGGTCAGACTTGGACACCTTTCCCACCGAAAATCCTCTGGCTTACTGGGTCCTGAGGATGGATCACTGGCCAGAGCTTGCACAGTATGCAATTGAGCTACTGGCCTGTCCTGCCTCCAGCGTTCTGTCCGAACGCACATTCAGTGCTGCTGGAGGATTTGTGACTGATCATAGGGTGCGCCTGTCCACCGCCTCGGTTGATCGACTGACCTTCATCAAAATGAATCAGTCTTGGATCACCACCAGCTACCAGGCACCTGAGGCGGATATAACCGAATAATTTTTAATGTCACATCACATCCCTTCAAGACTGCCTATGCTGATGCTGAGTGACTGTCCTCTTATGTTCACTGACTATCCTCTTCCTCCTCCTCAATGATCCATGCCACCACACCAGTGCCTAAGGCACAATTTTTCAGCCCCTGTTTAACAGGGGCGTGTACATACAATTTTTATAAAAAAATGCTTCGCAACACTGTGCTCCAAGTACAGTATCTGTGAGGGGTTGCAGTGTTGTGGCACCAGCACCAGTGCCTAAGGCACAATTTTTCAGCCCCTGTTTAACAGGGGCGTGTACTTACAATTTTTTAAAAAAATGCTTCGCAACACGTGTGACTGCTGTGCTCCAAGTACAGTATCTGTGAGGGGTTGCAGTGTTGTGGCACCACACCAGTGCCTAAGGCACAATTTTTCAGCCCCTGTTTAACAGGGGCGTGTACATACAATTTTTATAAAAAAAATGCTTCGCAACACTGTGCTCCAAGTACAGTATCTGTGAGGGGTTGCAGTGTTGTGGCACCAGCACCAGTGCCTAAGGCACAATTTTTCAGCCCCTGTTTAACAGGGGCGTGTACTTACAATTTTTTAAAAAAATGCTTCGCAACACGTGTGACTGCTGTGCTCCAAGTACAGTATCTGTGAGGGGTTGCAGTGTTGTGGCACCACACCAGTGCCTAAGGCACAATTTTTCAGCCCCTGTTTAACAGGGGCGTGTACATACAATTTTTATAAAAAAATGCTTCGCAACACTGTGCTCCAAGTACAGTATCTGTGAGGGGTTGCAGTGTTGTGGCACCAGCACCAGTGCCTAAGGCACAATTTTTCAGCCCCTGTTTAACAGCGGCGTGTACTTACAATTTTTTTTAAAAAATGCTTCGCAACACGTGTGACTGCTGTGCTCCAAGTACAGTATCTGTGAGGGGTTGCAGTGTTGTGGCACCAGCACCAGTGCCTAAGGCACAATTTTTCAGCCCCTGTTTAACAGGGGCGGGTAATTACAAATCTTGATCTAATAGTTCACAGCAGGGCCCATTCCTGCGCCCACCAAGAGTAACTATGAGGGCCTACAGTCTTGTGGCAACACCGTCCACCACCACCGCCAAAGGCCCAATTTTTCTGCCCTGTTCATCAGGTGCTTGCAATTACAAATCTTGATCTAATAACTCACAGCAGGGCCCATTCCTGCGCCCACCAAGAGTAACTGTGAGAGCTTACAGTCTTGTGGCAACACCGTCCACCACCACCACCACCACCCCCAATTTTTCTGCCCTGTTCAACAGGTGCATGCAATTACAAATCTTGATCTATTAACTCACAGCAGGGCCCATTCCTGTGCCCACCAGTCTTGTGGCTACACCAACATCTAATAGGGCAAATTTCTGCAGAGTATATACGCCAGGCCCCTACTTTCATACATCCAACTTACAAACGACTCCTACTTGCAAATGGAAAGAGAAAACAGGAAGTGAGAGGAAATCTACCCCTAGGAAGGGAAATTCTATCCTGTTAGATTTAATTTGGGAAAAAGGTATCTCCTCTCTACTGATACTTTATCACCAATCCTTGTTTCAATTAAAACCCCACTTTTTCCAAAAACATTTGTCATTGGGACGGAAAGTGAGGTGACATGTTCTGAACAGATGTGCAAAGACAGCAAATGTTACAGGGGTGATAACCCCTCCCTATGTTCTCCAAAAAGCTTAAAAATAGATTTTTTTGGGATGGAGCTACACTTCATAATGTACCTGTTCAGATTCTACTTAAGAACAAACCTAAAGCCGCAAGTGGTTTTAAATGGCTTCTTTTTTTCCTTTACAAATGACATTTTGTGCAAGGACAGTTCTAAACACGGGAAACACATGCCACTTCACAGGCATACTTTAGACACCCCCCAGGTACCATATTTAAAGGAAAATTTCACTTTTTTTTTTTCACTTTATGCATCATTAAAATGACTGCTCCCGAAAAAACGTTAGTTTTTAAAAGTTCTTTTTGCATTGATATATGTCCCCTGGGGCAGGACCCGGGTCCCCAAACCTGTTTTATGACATTAACATGCATATTGGCCGTTGTAATTAGCACTTTTGATTTCGAACGTTCGCGTCCATTATAACGTATAGGGTTCGAAAATTCGCACAAACTTTCGGTCCGTTCGAAGGTTCTGGTGCGAACCGAACCCGGGGGTGTTCGGCTCATCCCTAATTCTGAGGTTTGCAGAGGGAAGCATGCTCTGGGTTCTAGTGAGAAGGTCAATAGCTTCTTCTTCCGTAGGCAGAAATTTGAGTCCGTTGTCTACATAAAAATTCGTTTTGACAAACTGTTTTGCATCAGATCCAAATTCTTTCTCACCTTCTTGAGCTGTTTTCCTCAATCTATAAATTGCTACTGCAGGAGAAGGATTGTTACCAAAAACATGTACATCCAGTAGTCTATGACTTCATCATTGACATCATTATTGTGGTACCATCGGAACCTGAGGAAGTTTCTGCAGTCTTCACGGACGATGAAACAGTGGAACTGAATGTTAGCCTTAACAGCAATTGGCTCTTGTCTGAAGCGAAGTAAAACTCCTATAAAATTGACGTTCAGATTAGGTCCAGTGAGAAGATTGTCATTGAGGGAGACACCTCATGAGGAGCGCTTGAGTCAAAGACCACCCTAATCTGATCAGGCTTCTCCTTCTTTAAGAGGAGGTGCCGGCTCAGCAAGATCTCTTTCAAACACCTTCTGCATAAAGTCCACAAAGTGATTTTTCATCTCAGGCATTAGGTTCAAACTGCACTTTAAAGAAACAAACCGTGATTCTGCGTGTCCTCTGTTGTTTAGTAGTCTCTTTCTTGGGGTAGGAAATGGTAAAGGTGCTACCCAACTGTTGGAATCATCTTGGTAGAACTCTTTACTCATGGTTTTCAAGAATTCTTTGTCTTCCATGGTAGCTGCCAACTCATTGCCTTTAGTGGTTACCTCGAACACTGTGTTGCTGATGTTGTCATCCCAGAAATGAAGAGCTTTCTTATTGTCTTGTATGATGTGCTGTTGTGCACCTTTTTCAAACCGTGTTTCTTTCACATTATATTGATTTGGTCATTGTGTAGAACAAGTAGTCAGTCCGTTTGACAGGATGTGTGTTTTAAAGGAAGAGACTGAGTAAGACCTTCTGCCTTTGTCTCGACAGACATTGCCTATGATGACCCAGCCTAGATCCAGACACTGAGCATATGGTGCATCGTGTGGACCATTGATTTGATGACGAACTTTGTGCAAACTTAAGATGTCTCGGCCGAGTAACAGCAGGACATCAGCACTTTCATCGAGGGCTGGTATTTGGTCGGCTAGATCCTTCAAGTGAGAATGGTGAAAGGCAGCTTCAGGAGTAGGGATCTCTTCTTTGTTGCTTGGAATCTGGTTGCATTCAGTGATAGTGGGCAAGGATATTTCCACATTGTCATTCAGAGGAGCAACTACAAGACCACTGGCTCTCCTACCTAAGACTTCTGTAGTGCCGGTGTTCTGTCAGCAATAGTCCGGCTATCATAAAGTGTCCGCTGTGTACTGTGCATGCGCTGCAGAAGGATTTTCGGAAAATCTCTGAAGATGAACGGCGCCTGCGCCGTGAGTCAAGGTGTAAGCCCCACCATCCAAGTGGACATAGGGCTACACAAACTTATAGGGCCCCTCCCGGGCTCGCTTCCCTCACCACGCTTCGGGCACGGCCTTGCTGCACTCAGCTCTTTTTTATTCTAACTCTATGTCCACTTGGATGGTGGGGCTTGAACCTGGACTCACGGCGCAAGCGCCGTTCATCTTCGGCTATTTTCGGAATCTGGTTGTCCTGTGTACTGCGCATGCGCAGTACACAGCGGACACTTTCCGATGGGGGACAGAATATGACATGACACCGGCACAAGTGCTAAGGGTATAAGTTAGAGCACCTCCTGTTATGTTCAACAGTTCAAAAAACTGTGTTCCTGCAAGAGATCTGTTACTCTGATCATCCAGAATAGTATACAGTCTTATGGCCTTTTCAGGTTGACCTTTGGGGTATACACGAACCAAGCATATCTTTGCACAGGATTTGTCATAGAGTCCTTTTCCACAGACTTCTGTACATGTAGAGGACACTGAGGTGAGAGGAGTTGTGCAGATATTGATGAAGAACTTGCACGTGGTCATCACTGTCACACTCTATACATCTGATGACAGTTTTACAGTCCTTTGCAAAGTTTTCTGTGGAGGCACAGTATTTGTAGCAAACCCCAAATTTATTTAAAAGTTCCTTACGTTCTTGTAGGATTTTCTTTCTGGATCAGATACATTTCTTAAGTGGATGTGATTTGTTATGTATTGGACATTGGCGATTTGGCTTCTCAATTTTCTTGTTTTCTTGTCTCAGTCTTTTTAAGAATTGTAGCAGGTGCAGGTAGAACATTAGTCCTTTTCACTAACACTGGACCTCTATGGATTCTGTGTGTCATACGTGTGTTCGTGGGTCATGGAGAGGGTGAACTGAGAGGGTTACAGTCACCATAGGAGAAACTTGGGTCATTCTTTGTATCTGCAAATCTTTGATGAAATTGCAGAAGTAGGAAAAAGGTGGAAAGGCAACTTGATGTTTTCTCTTATACTTTGATAGAAGTGCAGCCCATTTTTCTTGAATGCCATATGGTAGCTTGAGAACAATAGGGTTGATGCCACAAGGGGTGTCAAGGTAAGTGAGACCAGGTAAGTTGATGTCAGCCATAGCAAGTTGAAGCTCTAATAGAACATCGCTAAGTTCTTGAAACTTTAGATTGTCTCTAGAAGAAATCTTTGGGAAGCTTTGCAACCTTTTGAATAACGTATCTTCAATGGCCTCTGGGCTGCCAAAGGTACGATCAAGTCTGTCCCAAGCAGCATTAATGCCTGCAGCAGGGTTATCAACATGAACTGCCTTGAGCCTCTTGATGCTTTCAGTAGACTGGGGACCTAGTCATCTGATGAGCAGATATAATTCCTCTGTTGCATAGTCACTCATTGTGGCCTTAAAGGTGGATTTCCAGCCTCTGTAATTTTCGGGCTTGTCATCAAACTTGGTAAGGCCTGTTTTAGTGAGCTCTCTGTGGAGCATGTATTTTGCAAACTGTGACATGTCTGTGTTTTCAGACTTTAGATGCATGACTGCAGGTGGAACAGAGTTAGTTGGGATGACTGGTGCATTGTCGTTGAGTGACTTGGGAACATATGTTGGTTCTAAGGCATTCAATGCTGGAACTGGCTTAAAGTTCAATGACATGTTGGTTTGTAGCTTTGTAGTAGTGTGCTTGCTAGGAGGTACTTGGTTAGTGCCAAAGTAAGGTGGACAGTCTATTATATAAAGAACAAAAGAGCAGCGCCAAGCTGAGTGTAGTAGTTAGAAAAAGCAAAGTTTAATCACAAAAAGATTGTCTGAGGAAGGAGCACGCATGCTCCGAATGTGTGCATCATCCTGTAACCGCCCATTAGCAACCACCTGACACCAGTGACGTCTGGCTGACAATTTCCTCCTGCGCCCTCTACATTCAAGCTTGGGACACCGGAAGCCACCGCCGCTGCCGAGCTAGATGAGACCACGCTGTAACGAAGCCGCCCTGGACTCCTGAGATACCTTTGGTTGCTACTAACGATGTGCCCACAAACCACTGCTGTCTAGTCTGTGCAACTATTTGTGATTAAACTTTGCTTTTTCTAACTACTACACTCAGATTGGCGCTGCTCTTTTGTTCTTTATGTTTTCACTACCAGAGTTACTTCTGCTCTTCAGCATGCTGCCTTTCCAGTGTTGATCTCCAGATCATCACTATTCCTGAAGTTATCACCCAGGATATATGGACTCTTACCTTGGACTACTTACACCAATACATTTATATGTCATTTTTAATGTTTTTAATGTTCTAAATCAGCAACATGCCCTCACCATTTCCCCCACTCCCTACTAGGGATGAGCCAAACACCCCCCGGTTCGGTTTCGCAGCAGAACACGCGAACACCGTTAAAGTCTTTGGGACACGAACTTGAAAAATCAAAAGTGCTAATTTTAAAGGCTTATATGCTTATATTCGCTGTTATAACACAACTGGGTGGGCTCAGGGCCCACCATTGTTTTAACCAATTAGAGCCTCAGGCTCTAATCATGCACTTAAAAAAAAAAACATTGAAATCCATGCGTCCGGAGCCCTGCATGGAGATTAGGGGTCAGGCGCATGTATTAGGGGGGCAGTGCCCCTGCACCCCTTATGGATGGGCCACCACTGGTTTTAACCAACAGCAAGGCACAGATATGTAGGCAGAAACTTTAAAGAGGAACTGCAGTCTGCTCACATAATTACTTATAAAAACATCTTTGCCATTCTGAAGCTTCCCTACAACCACTTTGCATATTATTTTATATATACTGTTATTCTGTACTGAAATATGCTGCAGAAATCTCCCCCCACTAATCTGGCTGCAGCCATTTTAACTGTGGGCAGCTGAAGCTGCTGCCTGTTCATTTCCTGGATTTACACAAACACACAGAGGCACACCTCCAGCTTTTATTGGCCCTCTTATGACTCATCCCCTCTCCCTTCCTGGCAAACTCTCACGAGAATGAGAGAGCGAGCTTTGAATGATGTCATAAGCCTAGGCTAATGACCAGATAAGAAAGAGGAAGTGGGCTGTATAAGGTATTTACTGGCAGAAAAAAAAAATGTTTTACTATCCAAAGATAAAACAACAACAAGGACAGAAGATTTAATAGTCCGCTTTAAAGAACTGAAGCCACTATTTACATAGTAAAGTACAGAGAGTTTTGGTGTTCCTGCAAAATATGTGAACATTTAAGGGCCAACAGGCAAGGTAGAATCCCTCTCATAATTTCTCTAGGACATGACACCTACCGATTCCCTAATCCCTACCTAGGAAACGTTGTTTTTCACCTCTCTTGCCAAGGAAAGTGTGGCTATGTATATATTTTTCTATTAGAAATACAAGTTTTTGGCACTGTGATGTAGCTAGCTTCAAGGTCATATTGCTGGGATTATTCAGCATCGTCTTCCCCGAAGTATTCTTCCTTTTATCACTCCGGTGTTCACCTGTTACTGAGTAAAATGCAGTTAGTTATTACTCCCCATGCAGGTAAGAATCCTATCACTTCTATTCTTTCAACCAAAGATTGGAACTTTATGAGTGTTTGTCTATAGAGACAAAAGGTGGTTTTGTACAGCAGATGAATGTTTACTAAAATCGAGGTTTAGGGAAAAAATACAAGATGTCATGAAATGAGGCTTGTGAGTTCCATCTTGTGTGATCTCTGCTTTACAGCGCTGTGCGAGGATGTCTGACTGCAGCAGATGAATGAATAAGATCTACGACAAGACCGCTGATTACTTTGTTGTCTCTTGTGAGAAAAGGCCGCTGCTGTTGCTGAATGCTTCCATTCAATATGCTACATGACATTTTTCCAGCGCAGAACTCAGAGATATTCACCAGTACAAAGACATTGAAAATAGGAACTAAATAAATGTAGTTTATTGCAGGGTGAAAGGTTTGCATTTCCTTGGTTGTCAGAACATTATAGGCATCAACTGCTGCTGTTTTTCATCAAATTTCTTTATTTGGTTTATGCCTTGTGGCTTAAAATGGAAAGACTCAACATTTTTTAACAGATTCATTTTACTTTTATTTAAGGGCAGCCATCTTTGGATGGATTGGTTTAATTGCATGTGTATTGAAGAAATGTTCATCTGTTTCGTTTTGAATAGTTGCCAGACATTTAGACACCATATTGACAGATTATTGAGTTTGTGTGTTTACATTGAATGGTACTTTTCATTCTAAAGCATACAACGACATTTTAGACAATTGTTTGCTTTCAACCTTGTGGCAGTAGTTTGGGGAAGACATTAATGTTCCAACATTACTGTGCCCCTTTGCACAAGGCCCAGTTCGATTTAGACATGGTTTGCCGAGTATGGTGTGAAGGAAGGTGGGCTTAACAGAACCTTGACTTCAACCCTACTGACTACTTGACCCCCTAGGGATGAAATGGAGTGCCAGTTGTGAGACAGGTATAATCCAATACCAGTACCTGACCTCACAAATTCTGTTCTAACTGAATGGGCACATATTCCCCACAGATATACTTCAGAACCATGGAAGATGTTATAGCCACAAAGGGGGGACCAACTCCATAATAATGTACAGAGTTTTGAAATGAGATGGCCAACAAGCTCATATTGGTGTGATGATCAGGTGTTCACAAACGTTTGGCTATTAAGTGTGTGCATGTACATATTCATATAGTGAGAGCGAGCAAGAATTGGTTCAGGTACTCTGGACCCCCATTCAAAACTCACATCCGCACCCCTGCCCACAGTTCAACTCTGCATCCCTATCCATAGACCACCTCTGGACTTCCATTCACAGCTCACCCCTCAGCTAATCTCTGCACTCCCTCCAACCCTGTCCAAGCTTCACCATTTTTCCACTGCAGCCCCTACACCCCTCCATCTCTTCAGCTGTCTCCTTCCTTCTAGCAACTGAACTGGCTCTCTAACCACCTGTGGCTATTTCACTTTTTTCTATACAGTGCAATGAGAGCTGCTTAGCGCATCTGACACAACTTCTCTAACCTGGCCAGCAGTGACAGTAAAATAAACATGGACAGTAGCCTGGGCACCTGGGGCAAGAGATGTGGGGCAAGTATCTGCCGCTAGTGATACCTGTACTGATGCACATACAACTATGGGACTAGTGGAGAGAGAAGTCTGTATTTAAACTATATATATATATATATATATATATATATATATATATATATTGTATATTGAACAGGACAGTGTAACCAGGTGTTCTAATTTTTTTACTTTATAGATACCCTCTCCATGTCTGGGATTTTCTTCCTCTCTTCATGTACATTAGTGAAAGGGAGGAGGCACCTAAGCAGTATGCACATGATCATTGGAGGTGAGCATAGCATTTGATGGGCCAACAGATAACCGACTGCCAACTAAGGGACCAGGGCAACCACCAGATAACTAACAAGTCAGTAAGAGAACAGCAAGAGATCACTGACTATCAAGTGCTTTTCATATGTCCATTTTTTCAAGACAATAGTTGTATTTTTCTAAAATTAAAAGAGGTTATATGACCATTTTGGACATTGACTATGATTAGTGGAGTTCACATGTAGAGCCTGTTACATAATTAAATGCAGCATTTGTCCTATTGTAGGCCTCTCCTACAATAGGAGACTCCCCTTTGCTGCTTGACCGATTGCAGCTCTATGAGGCATCACATCACCAGTGGTCCTCCATTGTGAATTCGTTGAGGGCCCACCCATAACCATGGAGTGTTTTGGAAAGGGGTTGTCAAGCAATGGCTGCTGGAGACTTTTTACCTTTGCTCCTAAACAAAACAAGTGTGTAACCCTTGCAGTGTGGTGGAGGTGGGGTGAGAGGCACTGTAAGGTGGTAGTTTAGAGATAACTTGAGTTCACCTTTAATAACCACTACCAAGGTTTTCAAAAACAACAAAAATGAAGCTTGGTTTCTGCCAAATATTGCATCTTAGTATATTGCTTCTGTTTTCTGTGTCCTTAGAAAATGGCATGTCTATCCTTGTACTATTGATTAACACCATTATATTAAATGCTTCATATCTGTATTTTATAGATTAAAGAATATTTAAACAGAACATGATGCAAGTTAAGGTCAACCTCTCACAGCGGTTACCTCACAGGACTTCAAGTGTAAACACATTACCTGCATATAGATTGGTTGTTGCTCAGCTACATCAATAACATTCCTGTAGTTGTATCAAAGCTCAAGAAGTGGAATGTGGAGAAGATAGCTCTCCCCAAGCGATATAAAGGCCCATACACATGATCTGACTTTTTGACAACAAACATGCAAATTAGCTGTTTTAAGGCAACATCCAACCGTGTGCACGCTCCATCGGACAAACTTTTTCGGTTTTCATTGGACAAATGTTGGCTGTGCGAACAGACAAACTTGGAGGCAACAAAAGTCCAGTGGAGCAAAGTCCAATCGTGTGTACACAAAACCATCGGTCTTTAGTACAAAGTACAAACACGCATGCTCAGAACCAATGCAAAAGATCAGACAACAGAAGTTGACCAAAGGGTGGCGTCGGAGAATTGAACGTCCTCTTTTGAAGTGTCGTCAGTACGTTGAAACGTCACTACGTTCGCGTTTGTTTGTTCAGGGCCAACGCCCTTTGTACAGAAATCCACGGGAAAGTTTGTTTAAAGTCCGATCGTGTGTATGAGGCTTTAGAGGCAGCAGAAAATGCAAATGCAAACAAACTTTGCCACCTGGACATTAAGATAACTCAAAAAAACTTCATAAGATGTTTGGTGAAAAAATGACGTACAATGTTTTCTTGTAAGCAATGTTTTAGGAATTAGCCACTTGACCCCTGGAAGATTTTACCCCCTCCATGACCAGGCCATTTTTTGCTATTCGGCACTGCATTACTTTAACCGACAATTGCGTGGATGTGCGATGTCCTTTGTTCCGCACAAACTTTTGGTCTGGTCAGATGACAGGTTTCCCTATGACCATTGTTCCCCTTTCTGACCCTTAAGGCCCATACACATGATAAGAAAATTGGAAGTTAAATTTCTTACGATGAACAATCTGCTGATTTTTGGATCGTTAGTATGGTGCTTTAGACAGCCAATTCCAAATTTTCGTACGACAAAAATGAAATGTGCAGGCTATAAAATTTTTATTGTACGTGAACACAACATCCGATTTTCGTTTAATTAGTACATTTTTCGGCCGAAAAAAATCGTAAGAGCAAGACTACGCATGCTCTGAAACGAAAGAATATATACTAAATAATTCAACATATTACATAACTTCTGAAGTTGAATTCTGTTGTACGAGCATTTTCATATGTTGGGTAACCCCTTCACTTTCAATATGAGACTAGCATGCAACAAAAACTAGATGAACATGCGTCTGATCGTGTGTACGAGGCTTAAGTCACTACAGGGCACAGGGTCTCATTGGAGGGAGGAACAACATAAGCCAGTGGCTGACACTGATACTTCCAGCTTTGTGCAGATGCAGCACATATTTTTTTTGAATTGGAGGTCAAAGTTTTACATTAATGTACTATATGACGATCCTGAAAGTGGCCCAGAATTGCTGACAGCAATGGTCATGCTGGCCAAGAGTCCCTCCCCTCTTCTTTTTGCTAGGGATGAGATAGGGTACACACACCTGTATATGGGAGAAGCCTTGTCATACTGTGTTTCACATTCTCCAGGCTGAAGCCTACCTTCTTGGATGGTTAGGACGTCATGCCCGGCCTCTGCATTCAAAAAACGGCACCACCTCGGCTGAGATGGGGGAGAGGTGAGATGTGGGGTCTTATTGACCCCATATCTCACTGTAAATAGGTCCGATCATGCCATATTCCTATTACAAGGGATGTTTACATTCCTTGTAATAGGTATAAAAGTGATCAATTTTTTTTTTTAAAGTGTCAAACTAAAAAAAAAAAAAAAGGTAAAATTAACAATAAAAAAAAAAAAAAAATTATTTAAAGTGCCCCTGTCCCCGTGAGCTCGTACGCAGAAGCGGACGCATA
Organism: Lithobates sylvaticus; assembly: GCA_028564925.1. NCBI lineage: Eukaryota > Metazoa > Chordata > Amphibia > Anura > Ranidae > Lithobates > Lithobates sylvaticus. The sequence goes on along the minus strand of CM053027.1, from coordinate 93,326,505 downwards.
CGTAAGTCCCGCCTGCATAGGTAAGCGGTGTTAAAACCACATATGTGAGGTATCGCCACAAACGTTAGAGTGAGAGCAATAATTCTAGCCCTAGACCTCCTCTGTACCACAAAACATGTCGCCTATGGGGATTTTTAAGTATCAAAGTTTGGCGCCATTCCACGAGCGCGTGCAATTTTGAAGCGTGACATGTTGGGTATCTATTTACTCGGCGTATCTTCATCTTTCACATTATGCAAAAAATTGGGCTAACTTTACCGTTTTAAATTTTTTTTTCAAAGCATGAAACAGTTTTTTTCTGAAAAAAGCGTGTTCGAAAAATTGCTGCGCAAATACCGTGCAAGATAAAACAACCGCCATTGTATTCTCTAGGGTCTTTGCTAAAAAAACATATATAATGTTTGGGGGTTCTATGTAATTTTCTAGCAAAAAAAATTATGAATTTTACATGTAGGAGAGAAATGTCAGAATTGGCCTGGGTGTGAAGTGGTTAAGTTCACACATCAGGCCATTCAATGCAAATAACTTTAAACTCGGAAAGTCCAGCCATCTCTACCTCTCTCTTTGCATTGTGAGTCCTCCTACTGTAAGGTCCCATCTCAGGTCTCTCTCCAGGCCTAGGCCCAAAAGGCCTTCTCTCCAGGCTACAAACCTACATAGTGTAAGTCAGGAGTAGCCTGTTCCCATGTTCCTTTTGCCCAGCATCCCACCCACACAAGATTATGAAGGGGCACAGTCTCCACCCACACCTACACCCAGGGAATGGGGTCTTTCTAAAATAGGTATTAATGCCTGTCTCCCAGCTGTTTTCCTGCTTTCTTATCTAGTCACATGGGCTTGTAATGGAAAAAGGGGCATAATGTACCCGCACAGAAAAAAATATTTGTGTGTGTACAAAAAAACATTGGTATGGAACCCTGTGATTTCACATGGTTTATTTGCATAAAATTATGAATGAACATTTAAGTTATCCCTTTGTACTAAACCCACAACAGTAAAATCAGTCTGTATATGCAGTAAAGCATGTTTGTTATACTCACTGTAGAACCTAATGCCGCGTACACACGAGCGGATTTTCCATCGGAAAAATCTTGGATGTTTTTTCCGACAGAATTCCGCTCAAGCTTGGCTTGCATACACACGGTCACACAAAAGTTTGCTGAACTTTCGACCATCAAGAACGTGGTGACGTACAACACTACGACGAGCCGAGAAAATTAAGTTCAAGGCTTCCGAGCATGCGTAGGAATTTTGTGCGCCGGAATTGCTACAGATGATCGGAATTTCCGATCAGAACTTTTTCCGACCGAAAAATTGAGAACCTGCTCTCAATCCGATGGGGTGGTCAGCAACTGATAAGAGAATACGTAAACCCACATTTCATATTCCAGATATGTGCCTGCTGTACCATGTACTTGTATGAAAAAGTATCCTGTTCTCTTTGTATTGTTTCTTTTGTGTGAAATCTTTTGTGTTGCTGCCAGTCCCTCTGCTTTCCTAATAAAAACTGACCAGACTAGGCATTTGTGCTCAGCATGGTCAGTTCTTTGGCTGTGCGGGGAACTCAGCCTACTCTCCTCCAATAATCACACTTGTCCTGACACCCCCCTCCCCTCCACACAGCCATTCACTGGCAAGACCAGTGTGCTGCTGTTTCTTAGCTTTTATGCAGCTGACAGAGGGTTTGTAATTACTTATTAAAAAGGGAAAAAAAAGGGTATTTATAGTGTTTTTCTTTTATATCTATACTCAAATGCTTTGCCTTTATTTATTTTTTTTAAACTGAATGGGTTGTTTTACAAGGTGAGGGTTTACAATCACTTTAAGTTGTAGTCTCATTGACTTGTATGGAAGAGAGGTGGTTCCAAGGAGAACACAAGGCTATGTGCACTGGCCCCTACTTTGTTTTCTGCTAATCATGTGACTGGAAGAATTTAGACATTTGTGGAGAAAACACGGAATACCAGCACTTTGGAATTGAAGTTTTAATTTGCCATGCAGCTTCTTTGTAAATCCTGTAGTTGAACTGGTTTATAATGTGTCCCTGACCATGAACAAAATTAACTTGCAAGGATAGGTGCCCCAAAAGCATACAGGATCAGAGCAGACCAGAGGCTCAGGAAATGTAGTTAGGACGGCAGTATATACAGAGGTCCCTTGGCATGGGCACTGCGGTTCATGCATATATTCGCTACTCTGTGCAAACAAAACTCTGTTTTTACCATAAACTTTTAGGCAGGATCAATATGGTTGTTTTGCCGGCTGACTGGTAAGTGTGCTGGGAAATCTTTTGTTTTAGCAGAGCAGACCTTAGCCTGCCTGCAACTAGGTTTACCATGAAGCTTAGTCTAGGGATGGACAATATTCATCAGGGACTCCATCACAGGTGTTTGGACCTAGCAGTGTGCCACCCCAGATCACTTCCCTGAATACTAGCAGACGCATGTAGGAAGATGAGATTGGACCAGTGACAACAGCCAGTCAACCAGCAAGGAAATTGTAGAAACCAGTGGGAGCATAGAGGAGGGATGACTAGATGCGTCCAGCTGTGAGGTTCACAAAGGCAGACAGAGCATCCAGGAGGAGCAACCCCCAGGATCAGAGAGGTAGAAGTGGTAGATGAAGTGTACTAGAAGGAGCAGCCATGAAGCTCAGATAAGCTGGTGGATGGAGTGCACCAGAAGCAACAGCTTTGAAGAAGCAGACAAATGGAGTACACCATGAACAGTGGTTTGGCAGTGTGGACCAAGTGGTGGCCAAAAATGCACCGAAGAGGTTCAGGGGCCCAAAAGGCACAAGGGCAGCTAGGTACCTAATGTGGAGTTTTGCACCAGATGATGTTCTATTGAATGAAACCGGTCGGGTAGACTGAACTAGCTGCATTTTACTGCGCTTCAACGGAAGCTAACCTCACATGTTGTTACCTGAGATTTACAACGTTCCCAGTTCCATGCCTTTTTGACTCCGTGCCTCTGGCATTGGGTCCACTGAGCCCCGTAAGAGTATTCAGTCATCGGTGGTGGATTCACAATCTATGGTGATTTTTTACTGGATGGTGGCCTATTCTTCAGAGGTCAAATAAAGCTTCAATTTCAACATTGATTTTTACCTAAACACTTGTGATTTAATTTCACCTGTTTGGACAGTTTTTTCCCTCATGGGTTATTTATTCACAATGCCATTTCACATATATGGACTTTTTATTGATTTCAATTTATCAATTGTATTTATATTCTTTTATTGCTGTTTGCACCTAGCACTTTATTTTATTTTGCACAGTCAATGTGTTATACTTACTGTTTGCATACTTGCACAATTTTCTACTATATACATATAATATGGATTAGTGCTGCACTTAATGTTCCCATAATGTGGAGACTTGGCAGCAACTTGGACAACTGTTATATGGGTGTCTGCCCACTGAGTGCACCAGCCGTTTAAGGGCACCTGATTGGCTGCAGCACCTGGGGTAAAGCCCAGAAGTATGCTTGGTCATGTACCCTGGGAGAAGTGTAGCAGGAGCAGGGAAGGTAACTAGCAGCTACAACAGAAATATGGGAGCTGCTTTGCTAACTTGTTAACAGCTTGCAGACCACCTCACGCAGATGTACTGCGGCAGAAGGGCACGTACAGGCAAACTAACGTACCTGTACGTTGCCCTTTAAGAGGCGGCCTGCGGGCACGCACCGCCGGCCTGGGGCGCAAGCCCCGTGAGTCAGGTCACGGGTCCCGCGGACTCGATCGCCATGGGAATCATCTCACGGAGAGGAAGAACGGGGAGATGCTAATGTGAACAAGCATCTCCCCATTCTGCCTAGTGACTGTGTCACTGATCTCTGCTCCCTGGGATCGGGAGCAGAGATCAGTGACATGTCACACATAGCCACGCCCCCCCCACAGTTAGAAACACTCCCCAGGACACACTTAACCCCTACACTGCCACCTAGTGGTTAACCCCTTCACTGCCAGTGTCATTTACACAGGAATCAGTGCATTTGTATAGCACCGATTGCTGTATAAATGACAATAGTCCCAAAAATGTGTCAAAAATGTCTGATGCGTCGCAGTCACAATAAAAATCGCTGATCGACGCCATTTAAAAAAAAATAATTTTAATAAAAATGCCATAAAACTATCCCCTATTTTGTAAATGCTATAACTTTTGCGCAAACCAATCAATAATCGCTTATTGCAAATTGTTTTACCAAAAATATGTAAAAGAATACATATTGGCCGAAACTGAAGGGAAAAAATAAATGTTTTATATATTTTTGGGGGATATTTATTATAGCAAAATGTAAAAAATAATGTGTTTTTTTCAAAATTGATGCTCTTTTTTTTGTTTATAGCGCAAAAAATAAAAACCGCAGGGGTGATCGAATACCACCAAAAGAAAGCTCTATTTGTGGGAAAAAAAGGACGTCAATTTTGTTTGGGAGCCACGTCGCACGACCGCGCAATTGTCAGTTAAAGCGACGCAGTGCCGAATCGCAAAAAGTGCTCTGGTCAGGAAGGGGGTAAATCCTTCCGGGGCTGAAGTGGTTAAAACTGCAACCTCTGAGACTGTTGGATCTGAATTTAGGCGTTCAAGACTTCACATGTTACATCTTTGTTCTGGGTCAGGGACATCAAGCCAGGATCAGTTTAGCCCTGGACCCATACATTTAAAGCTAAACTCCGGGTATAACAACTTTCACCAAAATATGTTCCTCAATATCCACAAAGGTTATCTGTTTTGTGGACCAAATGCCTTTGCTAATCCAGTTATAACCTTGTAAAAGTAGTATTGACATCACTGTATTGTACATAGCCTGTGCAGAGTTCAGAGCTGTGGGAGGGGTCAAACAGGCCCCACCCACTACAGCTGCCTAACTACTAGAGAGGCAGAGATAAGACCAGTCACCCTACACAAGGTGAGAAAATAGCTGTGAGTGGTCTTTATTATAGGAAGCTCCTGCACAGAGATAATGTTTTACACAGGATTACTGCACAGATGTGCAAGAAATACACAAAGCACACCAAGATTCAGGGAAGAATATGCATGGCTCTTTTATTTAGACATTACTTATTCCAGAGTTCAGCTTTAAGTCAGCAGTGGCAGCTCTCATATTTATGTGGTTACAGGTTTACATAAAGTAGTTCTAAAGCCAAGATGTTTTTTACTTTAATACATTACCTGCAATAAGGTAAAAGACCTTCCACTAGTTGTCGTCCCCCCCCCCACACCCACCCCCTTCCTAAATACTTACCTGTGTCCTGTATTGATCCAAAAATGTGCCTGTCTGCAGCAGCGCTAGTTCTTTCTCTCCCCTCTTACAGGCTCAGAGACAGCAGCGGGAGCCATTGGCTCCTGCTGCTCACAATCAAACGCTATGAGGAGGGATTGGGGCTGAGCTGCACTTTGTGTGTCTATGTAAAGCGAGCCCGCAGATGCACCATCATAGGAATGCCGTTTTTAACCACTTCAATGCAGGGCATTTTCACCCCCTTCCTGCCCAAGCCAATTTTCAGCTTTCAGCGCTGTCGCAATTTGAATGACAATTGCGCGGTCATGCAACACTGTACCCATATGACATTTTTATCATTTTCCCCCTACAAATAGAGATTTCTGTTGGTGGTATTTGATCATCTGTGCGTTTTAAATTTTTTGCGCTAAAAGCAAAAGAAGAGCGACAAGATTGAAAAAAAAAAAAAAAAACACAATATTTTTTACTTTTTGCTATAATAAATATCCCAATTTTTGGTTTAGGCCGATATGTATTCTTCTACATATTTTTGGTAAAAAAAATTGCAATAAGCGTATATTGATTGGTTTGCACAAAAGTTATAGTGTCTACAAAATAGGGGATAGTTTTATGGCATTTTTTTTTAAAATAGTAATGGTGGTGATCTGTGATTTTTATCATGACTGCGACATTGCGGCGGACATATCGGCCACTTTTGACACCATTTTGGGACCATTCACATTTATACAGTGATCAGTGCTATACAAATGCATTGATTACTGTATAAATGCCACTGGCAGGGAAGGGGGAGATCAAGGGGTTAATTGTGTTACCTAGGGAGTGATTCTAACTGTAGGGGGAGGGGACTCACAAGGGGAGAAGACCGATCGGTGTTCCTCTGTACTGGGAACACCCCATCGGTCTTCTCTCACCTGACAGGGCGTGAAACTGTGTGTTTACGGGCACGCACATCGGCTCCCAAGGGAAGCCCAGGATGTCCTATGACGCCCGCCCAGGATGTCCTGCGGACATCATATGATAATGGGTGGGATGGGAAGTGCTTAGTTACAGTTTAACTCCAATTTGAAGGCTAAGTTCACTTTTTTTTTCTAAATTCCAGCTCCCCTATGTACCAATAGAGCATTTGTTTCCCTTATTTTGCAAAAATATGAAAGCTTTCCATTAATTCTACACATGCCTACCTTACTGTTCTCATGGATGTTTCCAAACAAGTATCCATTAGTTCTGCCTTACTTCCCGGGCAGACTATAGGTCATGACACATGAAGCAGTTGACCAGCTGACCTCATTAACACACACCCTGTGTCATCCATCCTCCTACCTACCCACCCATTTCCAGATGCATGTTTGTGCATTCGTGCAACTCCACGCATCTGCACACGCATGCACGCAATATTATTATTGCGTTGAAAATATTGTAATGGACGTATGTGCATAAATGCGCGCTACTGCGTGCAGATGTTCGCATACAAACTCAATTGCGCGCATTAGACGTATATTACTGACCAAAAATTAAGCTTTTTCTATTTTATTTTTACTGAAGAATAAACAGCGCTTGTTTACGCGCCAGTGCGCATAGGCACATTACAATGAACGGGCTGTATTTTAGCTCAGTAAAAAATAAGCTTTACTGAGCTTTTTCAAGCTGTAGTGTGCAAGAGACCTTCCTGTGTCATGGCCTGAAGTCTGTCCAGGAAGTAAGGCAGAACTAATGGATACATGGTGGAAACATCCATGAAGACAGTGAAGTAAGTGTATGTAGAATTTAATGGAAAGCTATTTTATTTTTGCAAATGAAGTGCATTAAAGTTTTGATGTCATAATGTAGAGAATAAGATTTCCTTTCATTTGAGCCCAGTCTTGCCACACAGATGTACTCCAGCCCTGAGAAATCCTCTTTTGTTGTTCAGTTAGAAATATCTTGACAAAGTGCTGAAAACTTTGTCAAAAACGCCCCCTTGCTGTGAGTGACAGGTGATTTACACATCTCATGCACTAGCCTGAGACAGGCACATCCTGTGTAATTATAAAAAGTGAGAAATTCACCCCCCCCCCACATAACAAATCCTGGTGATGAAAAGGAATGTTATCTGTGATCAGGTGACCTCAGACACACACACTGCACTATAACAATCATCAGATCACTGGATGTTCTACTCTGCCCAACTCTGACTACATACATCTCCCCTATATTCTTCTTGCTGTTCACTCGAGAATACATTTTCTTTCACTCTGGTCTGTGGATCTGTGGTCTGTGCTTGTCTCAGGCTAGTGCATGAGATATGTAAATCACCTGTCACTCACAGCAAGGGGGCGTTTTTGACAAAGTTTTCAGCACTTTGTCAAGATATTTCTAACTGAACAATAAAAGAGGATTTCTCAGGGCTGGAGTAAATCTGTGTGGCAAGACTGGGCTCAAATGAAAGTAAATCTTATTCTCTACAGTATGACATCATGCTTTACATCCACTTTAATGCTATATTGGTACATAGGGGAGCTGGAATTTAGAAGGAATTATAAAATCTTTTGATATGTTCACATATACCACATTTGTCTAATATTATAAGCCATCCAAGACCAGCCTCTACAGGACTGCACTGATTACAGCTGAAGTAATTTCTCCTACACCCATTACATATAGGATTCTGTAAAGTATACAAACAGTTGTCCTGTGTGAATGAGCGTTTGGCAGTGGTGTCAGGACTGGAGCATTGCCTTGCACTGTGCTTGCCATAACAACTTGATTGCACTTTTGGCGAAAGATCGCCACCTTCTGGCTATTAATTATATTACTTACAGTGTCTTTTCTTAGGAATGGGTCTGTGAAGTACTGGGGTCTTCAAACCGTCTAAACAAACAGCAATTTACTGTCCTTTTAGGCTTTATGGGGGCCAGAATGTAGTCTTTGGGAGTAGATAATGCTTTGTGATCAGTGGGTGTAAAAAATTACATAGCACCCCTGTGGCAAAAAGGAGGCGGAATAGTGGCCCGTCATTAGTATAAGCGGGTGGAGTAATGCCCCTATTGATGGTGTCAGTAGGAGGGATAGAGCCCCACCCCATCATTAGTGTCAGTGGAAAGAATAGTGCCTCATCATTGGTGCCAGTGGGAGGAATAGTTCCCCATCATTGGTGACTGAGAAAGAAGCTGTGCCCCATAATTTGTGTCAGAGGGAGGAATTATGCCCACCTGTTGGTGTCAGTAGGGGGAATAGTGCCTCGTATTAGTGGAAGGAATAGTGTCCCAAGAGCCAGATAAAGGCAAGGAAAGGGCCACATCCAGCATATAGCCACAGTTTGGAGACCATTGTCCTAATACAATATGCAGTATTATAGTATAGTGAATAGTATTTTCTGCATTTTTCCAGTCTATGTATTTACAGACGTGTATATGTTTGCAACGTATTTGTGTATTTTAGTGTGCACTAACATCGAGATGCTTAACCACTTCCAGCCCGGTCAATAGCATATTGACGTCTGGGAAGTGGTTCTGTTATCCTGACTGGGTGTCATATGACGTCCTTCAGGATAACATGCCGCCGTGCGCCAGTGGGGGCGCGCATCGCGGCGATCGGTGGAGCAGTGTGTCAGTCTGAGGCGGAGGCTCTTTACCACGTGATCAGCTGTGTCCAATCACGGCTGATCACAATGTCAAGAGGAAAAGCCGGTGATCGGCTTTTCCTCACTCGCGTCTGACAGACGCGAGTAGAGGAGAGCCGATCGGCGGCTCTCCTGACGGGGGGGGTCTGCGCTGATTGTTTATCAGCGCAGCCCCCCCTCAGATGCCCACACTGGACCACCAGGGACTCCACTAGGACCACCAGGGAAGTGGGCAACATGTGGATGGCCAGGTATGTACCCCCTGGCCATCCACATGTGCAAATGATGCCCAATCGGTGCCAGTCAGTGCCCACAAATGGGCACTGACTGGCACCTTTATGTACAAATTAAAAAAAAGTGAGGCCCAGCAATGCCACCCATCAGTGTCCAGCAGTGCCACCTATCAGTGCCCATCCATGTCACCTATCCGTGACACCCACAAGTACCCATCAGTGCCACCCATAAGTGCCCATCAGTGCTGCCTATGAGGGCCCATCACTGCTGCATACCAGTGCCACCTATCAGCGCCCATCAGTGCCGCCTGTCAGTGCCCATCAATGCGGCCTATCAGTGCCCATCATCAGTAAACGTCAGTGCCACCACCTCATCAGTACTACCTCATTGGTGCCACCTCATCGGTGCCCATCAGTGCCGCCATATCAGTGCTCGTCAGTGCCGCCATATCAGTGCCCGTCATTGAAGAAGAAAACGTACTTATTTACAAATAATTTTAACAGAAACAAAGAAAAACTTGTCTTTTTTCTAATTTTTCTGTATTTTTTTATTTGTTGCGCAAAAAATAAAAAATCGCAAATACCAACAAAAGAAAGCTCTATTTATGGGAACAAAATGATAAAAATTCTGTTTTAGTACAGTGTTGTATGACCGCGCAATTGTCAAAGTGCGACAGCGCTGAAAGCTGAAAATTGGTCTGGGCAGGAAGGTGTCTAAGTGCCTGGTATTGAAGTGGTTAAGCGATATGTCAAAAAACAATACACAAAGTTCAATGAGAAAATAAGAATTAATGGAAACCAATACATTGATCTAAAGTAAATGTTATTAGTAAATGTTCTAATATACAGTATATAGTAAATTGTAATTATAACCTATCCCTTCCCTGCCTATATATCCACAGACACGTATATATTTGCATATTAGGTGGCTGTTTGCTGAGCACCAATATATATGCCAAAGAATAATGCACAGTGTGCAGAAACCAAAGAGAACTCGCAAAAAGCAAAACAAATGCATCTTGTATTAATCTGATCTTAGTCAACTTGCTATGGGTTGGACTTGGATATCATCATTGCTCCAAGCAGTGTGTTAAAGATTGTCCCCAGCAGAAGATGATTGAATAAGCAGAGGTCCTTAACATTTCCAGTGTGAGCCAAATTCATTCATTACAAGTGGAGAGAAGCCACACTTGGTATGATTAAAAGACTGTGAACTAATCATTTCACGGCATTGGAAGTCACAGGTTGTTCCTACATTGGTGGATTGGTTTAAGGTCCTAAGTGAACGCATACAAATGTAACGTATAATTGCACAGGATACGGATAAAACTGAGCCATTCCAAAAAAGTGTGGATTTCCTTTCCCTTCCTTTCCTTGCTGACACACCTAGATTTAAACAATTTTTGCCTAAGCTTTTTTTTTCATGAGACCAGAACATATCTGAACAGGCTTTTGAGTCAGAATTTGGCATCTAAGCGGGGCCCTCGCTTGGTTCCCCGGCTCCTTTGCCCCCAGGTGGTTTTTTTCCTCTTTTTCCCCACTTTCTTTTTCTTCTCTCTTCTATTCATTCTTGCTTATTTCCACTTGTCACTTGTTAAATATAATATAAAACTTAAATAGGTATACTTCAATGACAAGTTGTTGTGGACCTACTCTGCATTTTTGCCATTCATGCTGTAAGTTTTGTTTTTTGTTATATCTGTGTACTAGCAAATTCTAAGAGGCTCCACATCACTAATGCCACGTACACACGATCAGAAATTCCGCCAGCAAAAGACCGATGTGAGCTTTTGGTCAGAAAATGCGACCGCGTGTAGGCTCCATCGGACTTTTGCTGGCGGAATTTCGGCCAGCAAAAGATTGAGAGCATGTTCTCAATTTTTCCGATGGAAATTCCGATCGTCTGTGGCAATTCCGACACGCAAAATTCCGACGCATGCTCGGAACCAATTTGACGCATGCTCAGAAGCATTAAACTTCATTTTCGCGGCTCGTCGTAGTGTTGTATGTCACCGCGTTCTTGGTGGTCGGAATTTGGTGTGACTGTGTGTAGGCAACACAAGCTTGAGCGGAATTCCGTCGGAAAAACCATCCAAGGCTTTTTCGATGAGAATTCCGATCGTTTGTAGGCGGCATAACGAGGTTTGACCATTGCACCTACCTGTGTGACAGGTGCAGTACCTGGGCAGGACGGTCAGTGATGTGGTTTTACCAAGCTCAGCATTACTGACTTTGCTCAATTAGGATACCTAAACATGTCGACTGATCTGAGCAGTATTTGTAACTATACCTTGGCTCTTCTAATAAACGCTGATTTGAAAAGAAGACTTGTAAACTACTTAAATGAGATATAGATGTAGCACCCTCTAGTGTGCTAGAATTTTTTTTGTTAGTGTAGGAAAATTGTTTAGGCTTGGCTGGCAGCCAAGCCTGTGATTTTTTTTCTGGGTCCTGGTGAGTGACTCAGGGAGGGCTGGATGACTCATAAAGCAGCACTTCTGAGACCTCCCCCTAATTCTGGAACTAGCTGAAAACTTCCAGAAGAATGGGAGTGGAGGGGAGGAGGAGCTGCCTGGAGTATTCAGAGGGCCTTGGCCACTCCCCAAGAGATGGGTTGGCAGGGTGCAGGCCCCCTCAAATACTCTGGGTCAGCCCAGCTGAGGAGTTTGGGTGGAAGATGGAGTGTTAGGAGGCTGTTGTGGACCCTTGAGGGTAACCCCCTAGTCTGGGGGGGGGTGACTTTGGGTCTGGGAGCTCAGGTGCAGAAGGGACCCCCTTCACAACACACAGAGATACCCTGACTGGAGCCACGGGAGTAGGTGTGAGGACAGCAGGAGGAGAAGTCAGCCAGGTAGGTTGGTAAGTGTTACAGTTGGGGAGGACTGAGAGGCAGCCTGAGAGGACTGGAAGAGAACAGTCTGAGATGGATGCAGAGTCAGTCTGGGAGGACTGGAGAAAGTGGCAGTTGCAGTCAGGTGGGCTGGTAGTGCCTGAAGAGGTGGTACTGGGATCAATAACCACAAAAAGGGATACCTGAGCACTAGGACTTTGCTACACAAACAAGGGGTGGTCCCTGACTGTAAAGGGCATTTGCTACCTATCCAACAGTGCCAATTGGTCCTGGGAGCTGTAGTACTTCAAACAAGTGATGTGCTGGAGGAAGCTGAAGAATGTAAATAACTGTACAGAAGAAATTTTTCCCTGAAAGTTCTCCCAACGTCAAGTTGGTAAAAATAATAAATAAAAATATAAAACAAAGCACTGGACTGTTCCTTGCCTCAAGTGTGCTCTGAAAATTTGAAAATGTGAAAATGTGGTGTGCCTGGCTGTTAAAGTGGAGGGCTACCCTAAAATAAAAATAGAAATCCGATGGACGGATCGGCCTCAGGGGGGGCGACATCGCGGGCTCGCTGGACAGGTAAGTATCCTTATTAAAAGTCAGCAGCTACAGTGTTTGTAGCTGCTGATTTAAAAAAAAAAAAAAACGCACCTTTAAGGGTGGGGGATCCCTTTCTACTTGCGGCTCCTTAGGGGATGCTTTACATAAATATAATATAGATAACATCTGCTTCTTTTTTTCATATTTAACCACCTAAATACCAGGCACTTTCATCACCTTCCTGCCCAGGCCAATTTTCAGATTTCAGTGCTGTCGCACTTTGAATGACAATTGCACAGTCATGCAACGCTGTACTCAAATAACATTTTTTTATCATTTTCTTCATACAAGTAGAAACAGTGTTACAATTCCACTCATAAGAAAACAAAACATCTCACATTCATGACATAACGTACAAATCCCGTGACTAACAAAATTTACTATTATAAATGTTGCTATACTACATTTGTCATTAAATTGTGTAATATCTTTATATGATTACCTTGTAGACCACACCATTTCTTTTTCATTTCATTTTTGTGTAGGAGGAGAAGGAGTTCTGGGACCATCACTTTTACATGGTCAAGAGTGATGTCCTCATCCTTTACACGGTAATGGATGGGGAATTCTTGGAAGTAATAGTCTGCGGGAGCAGAGGAGGAGCAACAGTCTGCATGGAGATGCAGGAGGAGATTCATACTAACTATGTGCTATTGTGCTTAATCTTAAAATATGATGGCAATTAAAGGTTCTATGGGCATCCCATATCCCCTTTCCCCCACCCAAGTTGTACCCCCCAATAAAACAACAAAAACAAAACCAGCAAAAGACTGTTCATTGTCTCTGCAGGTGATGTATGAAGTCTGGCAGCGGGGTGAATTGGTGGATTATCTGTTACTAGTGGCAACTACACCGCTACATTTGGAGGTTCCACGAGATCCGCCTTCACGGTAAACCTGCTGGCCGTCACCCCTAGCAACCGCTAAAAGCCAAGGGAGACTTTGCCTGTTTTGCCAAGTTTGGCGTACAATGAGGGAAAGACTATGTTTGCTCTAAAATTTACTTTTGCCACATGCCGTTGCCCATAGCAACCAAATTCAAACTTTTTCGGCAAGTGCTGTTGTCCATAGAAACCGTCCAGGATCATCTCTGCCATCACGCCCCTGCACTCAGTTGTCTCAATGGATACTCACCACCGCGATAAGCCCTGCAACCAGTGGCTGTAACCATGTGCTATCACCTGTGGCAACCACGGTGAGCGATCATGCTCCAGATTACAAATATGTCCAGCGCTCTGCATGGTGCGGGCATTGTACACTGCATTGCAGAGTAGAATTTTTTTTTTTGACTTTATTAATTCTGCTTAACACAGTGAAAGGAGTTGTGGATGTCTACTGTTGCCCCTAGTAACGGTATGCAACGAGGGGGTGTCTTTGACGGGATTCTGCACGGTCAGTCCCACACAGTAGGATATCACAGAGGAGATACTTTACCCTACATAGTAATGGTGATCGCTGTACAGTTTGCCTGCCTTCAGTTTCAGCTTTTGTGATGCAGTTTTAAAACTAAACCTGGACAGTGCCTGCAATTCATCAGTGCCTGCCACCAGGTGTCACTAAAGCGCACACTGTCTGAAGTCTGCTTACAGTTCCTCGCACGCTGAACCAACGAGTCACGCCCTGGTGGAGGACAGAAAAGAACTCAGCGTGCTGCGCGCCAGACATGAGGTGAAGGAAGATGGTGGAAGGTGATTGGAGGATGCCCGCTGTACAGCAAATGCCTGATACGCAGGACCGGGTGCTGGTCGGAAACTGGCATCCGATTGGAGCTCTGTGGAAGACTCGCTTTGGGAGTGATCGGAGGATTGAGTGGCTAAGCATGCTGTGTCCCAGCAGCCACCTACCTACCATTTGTAATACTGACCTATAATCACACACATAGGTTGGACTTGATGGACTTGTGTCTTTTTTCAACCTCACCTACTATGTAACTATGTAACAATTAGAATCAATGCCTGGGCCCGGTGCGGTCACTGTGGAAAGCCACTAACCCGCTTAGGGCCGGTGCAGCGGCAGTCAAGGTATTATAATATCCATCCACTCACAGGACTATGTATGCTGCAGCCGCAGGACATTCAGAAGGCCGGAGAGGGCCAAGGATCACTTGCCAGTGATGGAGGAGAACAAACAACAGGTGTGTCCACCCCAGAGTTCCGGGACGTATGGAGAAAATAGACTGCTGTGGAGACCCGTGGCCTGGCCAGGGGCCCGGAGGCTGCAGGAGTCAGTGTGCGGCCTCCGGTTAATATCCCTGAAGAGCCGGCTCCAAGTAAGACCCTTGCTGTGCCCATCCGGAGGGAGCCCATGCTGCAGGAGGCAGTACCTTCAGGTGAGCTGGATGAGGTGAGCGAGGGCCAGGTCATAGACTGGGGTTCACCCAGAGTGCTGGAGAGGTTTGGGTCAGTAGAGAAGTTATTTTCCTGGTCTTCCCCTGAGGAGGTCTCCAGTGAGGAGGCGTGGGAGTTAAATATCTCTGGCAGGGAAGGGGTTAACACTAGGGGGCGATCAAGGGGTTAACTGTGTTCCCTGACTGTGTGTTCTAACTGTAGGGGCAGGGGACTGACTAGAGGGGATGACAGATTGTGGTTCCTAGCTATTAGGAACTCACGATCTGTCTCTTCTCACAGAACAGAACAGGGATTTGTGTGTTTACACACATACGTCAATGTTCTGCCTCTCGTGCCCGTGATCGCTCGTGGCCGGCGGTCATCGCGACCGTTGGCCACAAGCATCGGCACCCCCGCAGTGCAGCGGTGCTCACGCGCCTGCTATCCTGCTTAAAGAAGCCGACGTATAGCTACGACGGCTCGTGGGATTGTGCCGACGTGCCACAGTATAATGACGGCGGCTGGTCGGCAAGCGGTTAAGCAACTTAGAAAGCGGGAAGGGGCCCATCATCCTGACATGGCCAGCCTGATATGTTAGAGACTCTGGACATGGACATTCTGGCCTTCAGGTTTAACACTAAGTTATCTCTGTTTCTGGTCAGGGCCAAGGGTCCTCTAGCACTGGCATTGGATGCTCTGATAATTCCATGGACTCACTTCAGGCTAATCTGTGCATTTTATCCAGTGCAAATTCTGCCTCGACTGCTCCACAGAATAAAATAGGAGAAAAAACTGTGATTATCATTCCACCAAACTTGCCCAGAAGAACCTGGTACACTGACATACTCAATCTGCTAGGAGACCTCCCATGGCCTCTTCCCAACAGCCAGACCTGCTGTCTCAAGACCCTCTATTCCATCCTGATTCTCAGTCTCTGACTTTAATGGCATGGCTTTTGATACCTGGGTCTTAAAAGAACAAAGTGATCCTTGAATCTCATCCATACTCTGCTAAAAGCAAGAAAAAGCCACCTCCGGAGAGGGGTTTAATGCAACTCATAGTTCATGTCACTAAGGTACTTTGGGGTATGAAGACATCAGTACAAGAGTAATACAGTGTGAAGACCAGGGTCAGTGCTACCACTAGGCAAACTAGGCAGCCTACGGCGCAGCCACAGCCAGTTGTTGCTGGGTCCAAACACCCCTAGAGCATCCTGCGAATACACAGTCAGCGTATATGCTGCCAGAGCTGCCCCGCTCAGCAACAGTGCAGGCTTTGCAGCAATCAGAGCTGTCCTTAAATGTACGGCAGCTGACAGCATCCACTGCCGCCTGCTGTTCTCAGCCCTAGGGTTTGGTTGCTAGGACCGCCCATGTCCTAACAACCAATCACGTTTTGGGGACACTGATGTAAGGGCGCTTTAGGGACCCTGATGTAAGGGGGCTTTAAGGACCCTGATGTAAGGAGGCTCTTGGGACCCTGATGTATGGGGGTGAGACTTTTTGGGAGCCTCACACATGTGGTATCCCTGTACTCAGGAGAAGCAGCAGAATGTATTTTGGGGTGTAATTCCACATATAACCATGCCATGTTTGAACAATATATCATTTAGTGACAACTTTGTGTAAAAAAAAAAAGTTTTTAATTTTTCCAAAACTTGTGGCAAAATATCAAATATTCCATGGACACAACATGCCTCTCAGGAAAAAGCTTGAAGTGTCTTCTTTCCAAAATGGGGTCATTTGGGGGGGGGGGGGTGTACTATCTTGACATTTTAGGACCTCTGAGACTGTGATAGGTAGTGAGGAAGTGAAATCACCATTTTACGCCCTTAGAAAGCCTGAAGATGGTGATTGTTTTTCGAGGTCCTGTACATAGCTAGGCTCTAAAAAAAAGTCTCACCTGTGGTATTCCCGTACTCAGGAGAAGCAGCAGAATGTATTTTGGGGTGTCATTTCACATATGCCCATGGCATGTTTGAACAATATATCATTTAGTGACAACTTTGTGCAAAAAAAAAAAAAAAAAAGTGTAATTTTGCCGAAACTTGTGACAAAATAGAAAATATTCCATGGACTCAACATGCCTGGCAAATAGCTTGGGGTGTCTACTTTCCAAAAAGGGGTCATTTGGGGGGGGGGGGGGGGGGGGTTGAACTGTTCTGACATTTCATGCACAACATTAGAAGCTTATGTCACACATCACCCACTCTTCTAACCACTTGAAGACAAAGTTCTTTCTGACACTTTGTTTACAAAAAAATATATTTTTTTTTTTTGCAAGAAAATAACATTGAACCCCCAAACATTATATATTTTTTTTAAAACAAAGGCCCTACAGATTAAAGTGGTGGGTGTTGCAATTTTTTTTTTCACACATTATTTGCGCAGCGATTTTTCAAACGCAATTTTTTTCGAAAAAAACACACTTTTTTAAATTTTAATGCACTAAAGAGTACATGGATACCAAACATGACATGCTCTAAAATTGTGCACAAACGTGCAGTGGCAACAAACTACATTTTTAAAAGCCATTAAATGCCTTTACAGGTTACCATTTTAGATTTACAGTTCTACTGCTAAAATTACTGCCCTCGATCTGACCTTCGCGGTGATATCTCACATGCATGGTGCAATTGCTATTTACATATGACACCAGACCAACAATTGCGTTCGCCTTTGCGCGCGAGCACGGGGGACAGGGGTTTAAACTGTTCCTTTCATTTTTTATAATTTTTATTGTTATCTCAGGGAATGTAAATATCCCCTATGATAGCAATAGGAAGTGACAGGTACTATTTTTTGAAAAAATTGGGGTCTATTAGACCATAGATCTCTCCACTGTCCTCAAAGCATCTGATCACACCAAGATCGGTGTGATGAAATGCTTTGCCAATTTCCCAATGGCGCTGTTTATATCCGGCGAAACCTAATTCATGAAATGCTCGTAGCTTCCAGTTTCTTAGGCCATAGAGATGATTGGAGCTGTTCTGGTCTTTGATCAGCTCTATGGTCAGCTGGTGGAACCACCGGTTGCATTCTCGGGTTCCCTGTTGGGACAGGAGAGCCCGAGAAATCCATGGAAGACGGTGGGGGGGGGGGGGGACGTTCCCTCCTACTGCTTATAAAAGCAGTCTAGAGGCTAATTAGCCACTATGATTGCTTTTATATGAAAGCCGACTGCTGGCTGAAGAGAATGATACCAAGATGATACCAAAACCTGCAGGCATCATTCTGGTATAACCACTCAAAGTCCAGCAACATACCAGTACGTTGCTGGTCCTTGTTGGGCATACATTGTAATGTTCTTTTTTTTATGAAGCCTGTGGGCTGAAAGAAAAAAGAGATTGATCGGTGGGTATACCCACCATTAGAATACCGCCCTTCATCCACCCACTTCTAATTAAGGGCATACATACACCATTTTTTTTTCAACTGTGGTGGTGAAATCACCTCCGACAGCGCTGGAGTCGCGGCTTTATGTATCGTAGGAGCAAACGATGTTGCTGTCAAGATAAATAAACCCACGCTGCAACTGAATGCCGTACCTTCTAAGCAAATGATGGTTAACAATAAAACAAACATTACAGTATAACAGTAAGACTTACCATATCTGCACAGCAAATACAATAAAACATAGTAAAAATAAAACATTGCAATCTGTGCCTAAAGAAATATATGCCGAAGCATGGGGCCATCCGCCCCAAAAGTTAGGAGCAAATCGCTTCTCCACCCCTGCTGCCCCCATGCTTCAGCATATATGCTCTTTTTTTTTTAACTGTGGTGGTGAAATCCCCTCTGACAGCGCTGGAGTCACGGCTTTGTGTATCGTAGGAGCAAATGCTGTTGTTGTCAAGATAAATAAACCCACGCTGCAGCTGAATGGCGTACCTGCTAAGCAAATTATGGTAACAATAAAATAAACATTACAGTATAACATACCATACCTGCAAAGCAAATACAATAAAACATAGTAAAAATAAAACAGAGAAAGAACGATAGATATAGAACAATAGTGAACGAACAGTAGAGCGGACAGTAGAGAGCGAACATAAGAGAGAACAATAGAGAGAGAGAAGAAAAATACAACCACAACTATTTTTGGATTTTTTTTTTATATTTCTTTTTTTTTTCACTTTTATAAAAACTGTAAACTGAACATTGCAGATTAGGGTCTCTCAAGATGTGATGGCCATCACATCTTTCGAGACCCCGAGACCCTGTGTTAGTGTGCCTAGGACTGTGTGGTGCTGTACCCTACACTAAGAGCCCTTTCACACCGAGGGCGTTTTGCAGGCGCTATAGCGTTGGAGGCGCCTTGAGGCGATTCAGTTCGCATTTGCAGCGCTATACAAATCATTCATTCATTCAGAAATAGCGCCTGCAATCCGCCCTCAAACTGCTGCACCATTGTCTGCAGTGTGCTGCAGGGCATCACAAAAAGTCCTGCCAGCAGCTTCTTTGGAGCAGCTCCCCATTGAAATCAATGGGGCAGCGCTGTAATACTGCCGGCAAAACGCCGGGGGTTTTAACCCTTTCTCGGCCGCTATGGGGGGGTAAAAGAGCCCCGCTGGCGGCCGAAATGCGCCGCAAATCTGACGCTAAAAATATAGGCGTTTTACCGCCGGCGCTATGGGCGGTGTGTGTGAAAGGCGTCTAATACTCAACTAGTGTGTGGTAGCGTTCAAAACCGTCACCAATGCAAAGACCAGGTCGGTCAGGACAAGAGGGACAATAAAAGTGTGTGTCACGCCTAAATCCACATTTTCTGCAGACAGGACATCTTCTTTGGGGCGTTCTTTGGGTAGGGGTACCAGGGAGGACAAAAGGAAAATGCCTCTCACTGCATTTGGATTGGGAAGTTGGGCAAGAGCACCGTCTGGAAACAGAAGGGCTCTGACGATCTCTTCTTTTAATATAAGTGTAGCACCCTCTACCTAAAGGTAGGTGCTAAAGTAGTATTTTTCTAGCTGCAGGGCCCAAGTGCAGGTAAATTTAGCTAGGCCTGTGTTTTATTACAGGTCTGGATTTTTTGATCTGGGAATGCGAGTGTCAGTATAGTGGGGGGTGTGGCAACCTGTGCTCTGGCTCAGAGATGCCTTCTCTGCTTTCAGAAGGATTGTTCTGGAAGAGAGGCTGGACTTGAGATCTGAGTGGCAGGCAGCTCATGTGAGGAGGGAGGATCAAGAAAAAGGAAGTAGCAGTCAAGCGGATTTGAGTGGAGCAGCATTCTGTGACTGGGGACACAGAACTGTTCGGGAAGGAGAAAGGTCAGTGTAACAGAAGAAGAGAAACTTGTCAGAGAAGAGTAGAATGTTACTTTTAGGCTAACTAAAGACACCCAAAATTTAGCGCAGTTTGGCATCTTTGCCCTGGTCACCAGATAACCTTGTCCCGCCACTGGCAGCGATGCAAGGTCAGTGTCACTGGGCACAATAGGAGACAGTAGCATTTGTATGGCCACAATAGGAGTTATACAGTATGGACAGAATATCATCTTTATGATATTGTGCCCATATAACTGCTGTTGTGCCTATACAGATGCTGTTGCACCCATATAGAGGCACACCAGCATCTGTATGGGCACAAAAGCAGCTATATTGGCACAACAGCATAAAGATGCTATTATGTCCATATAGATTTTAAAATCTCCACTGGCTTAAGCCAATGCTGCACCATGCAGGTGTATTTTTTTTTTTGTAATTGATTGATTGCCTAATTGTATGTTTCGTTATACCTTCACTTGCTGTGGTCACTCACAGCATATTTTGCATGGTTTTACATGTGGCTCAGATCGCCACGGCAAAACCAGGTACACACTCTCCCCCAAAAAGTGCCAAATGTGGCAGTGGAAGGCGGGGGGAGGGTGCAAACAAGTGGATCTTCCCCTTTTGGGTGGAGCTCTGCTTTAACACTGCCACAAGCCACCAATAGGGAGGGTAGATTAAAAGTAGAATTCCAGCTTGCGCTAGATTTAAAAACTGCCCCTGGACCCCTTACCCCTAACACCTATGCAGACTAACCTATTTTCAGACTGTTCCAATCTGGTCATGTTATCTCACCTGTGTGATCCAGCAGTGTATGCAGGGGAGAGGAGGGAGCACCAATAACAACTGTGACATGGGAACCTATGGGTGACATCACCTCATCAGGCTTTATCAGCCGTCGCCAAGCGTTTTCTCTCTTGCAGCTGCTGTTGACTGACACAGGTAAGATCACACGACCAGACCTTAACCGATTCCCGACCGCCTCACGCAGATATACTGCGGCATAAGAGCACGTACAGGCAGATTAACGTACCTGTACGTTGCCCTTTCAGAGGCAGGAGCTCCGTGACCTCCGGGAGCTCCGTGACCGTGATCGCGGGTCCCGCAGACCCGATGTCCGCGGGGATACCCGCGATCGTCTCATGGTGAGGAGAGATGCTAATGTAAACAAGCAAAGAAAAATTACAAAGCAAACACTGCGCTCAATTATCTGAACAATAATAATAAACAAATTAAATAAAATACTAGCAGCAGCTAAAAAATGTGAGATATACACAACCCAAATAAAAATAACAGAAAAAAAGCTGCGCTGTGTACTTGACTATAAGTGAAAAAATAATTGAAAAAATATAATACTATAACAATAATGTTCAGTGAAGTCCATATACAAAAATCCAATGGTGAATAAGTGACTTGTATAAATTAATAAGGTAAAGTCCAATGGAACATAGGTGACTTGTGTGAATTAATAACACCAACGCTGTGATCCACCACCATACGGATAATATGCTTACCAGAAGGCAAGCTATAAAAAGCCTGTAGAGTAATGATATCCTGATGTCGAATCCTTAGGGAATTCCACAACCCAACTCCACACTTCCACTAAATAATGACCAGTATCGGACTGTGTGTATTAAAATGGATCAACCGGAATACACTCATGGGGTGACTCAAACTGGATGACTCCTTTCCACAGCTTTACTACAGGAAATCTCAAGATGTCCCAGAACCGAAGACCACAAATCAACCCTCAATGAAAATCCTCTGAGACATACACCCTACATCAAATAAGAGAAGGGGTTTAGTTAGGTCAGCTGGTTTGCACAAAGGGAGGGTTGGAGATCTGTGTGCCACATCCAAATAATGATAGAAGAAAAAAGTATATAATTTTCCCCTTGTTTGTGGACTTTATAGGCACTACTAAGTTTTACCCAAATTATTGCAATGTGTATAATAGCAAAAAAGTTTATTTATAATAAATCAAAAAAGAATTATAAAAAGGTATTTGAAGGTTTACACAAAAGATTTACAATAAAAAGGTTGCATCAATATAATGTATGATATCAGACCCGACGCGTTTCGGAGAGAAGTATCCTCCTTCTTCAGGGGTCATAAATACCAGATGTGGACCTTAATTTTAGATATAGAAAATGCAATTTTAGTATAACATTACATATAATTGCAATATGGCAAAAGAATTAATGCAAAATGGAAGGAGGCAAGAGGCATATGATGGGTGGAAAAAGGTCATAGGGATAACAGAAAGTAAGAATACTATACTCTAAAAGGCAGAATGGATATAAATGACAAAGACTTACATATGTGTGTCTTATATTGATTGGAAAGGTTTCATGATATTAAAAACAAAGAGCATTTTTTCACTGGTTTCAGCACTCTCTGTGTTGGGGTCCAAGCCGAAGCAAAAAAATTCAATTAGGTGTTTAAGCCGAGATTTTTTTGGAAGGATTCTCTAGATAGCTAGAGAGCCCTTGTCCAGAAAGATATGATGTTATTGAGCTGCCGCAGGCGGGATCGGAAGCATGCAAAGCTGGGGTTGCTGGGGTCAGTAAATGATACCGAGGTCCTTTGTGGGAGAAAAATAGTCATATTATAGCATCGTATATAGGTCCAATGTATAGAGTAAAAAATCTAAGGTTGAATAATACCTGTCACCTGGAATCCACCCAAAGTGGCTAAAGCCAAAGAGGTCTTGTGGGTGTGACAGCAATCTGCAAGGAAATTGAAATGTACTTCTATGTAAACTGATCTATTAAAATTTAGGAGTTTTTTAGGGGCATATGATAAGGCTTTTATAATTGAAGTATTTTATATTTGTTGTTTTTTAGATTTTAAATATACGTTTGCTGTATAGTAATATTAGGTGCCTATCAAACAATTTATATGTAGGGTGTTGTAGAGAGTATACAACAAGTTAAGTTGTTGCAAACATGCCATATATGGCTCTTAATGTCAGGAGAGATACTCCCTCAGGGCTTTCAATATTGAGAGGAATCCCTGGGTTAGGGAAGGTGCCATAAAAAAGCAGCCAAAAGATCTGGTAATTCTTGTGACAGGTAAACCAAAGTTAGCATAAAATGAGGCATGTAAAGGACACAGAGATATGGCAGCACTGTTAAAATAGCAATAGTGCTGAAAGGTGACTTAACAGGGTATGACAGGATATAGCATCAAATCTATGCATTGAAAGAAACATACCTTGTAAGATTTCTAATGGTAAGAATATTACTATACAGCAAACCTATATTTAAAATCTAAAAAACAACAAATATAAAATACTTCAATTATAAAAGCCTTATCATATGCCCCTAAAAACTCCTAAATTTTAATAGATCAGTTTACATAGAAGTACTATATCTACATTTCAATCTCCTTGCAGATTGCTGTCACACCCACAAGACCTCTTTGGCTTTAGCCACTTTGGGTGGATTCCAGGGGACAGGTATTATTCAACCTTAGATTTTTTACTCTATACGTTGGACCTATATACGATGCTATAATATGACTATTTTTCTCCCACAAAGGACCTCGGTATCATTTACTGACCCCAGCAACCCCGCTTTGCATGCTTCCGATCCCGCTTGCGGCAGCTCAATAACATCATATCTTTCTGGACAAGGGCTCTCTAGCTATCTAGAGAATCCTTCCAAAAAAATCTCGGCTTAAACACCTAATTGAATTTTTTTGCTTCGGCTTGGATCCCAACACAGAGAGTGCTGAAACCAGTGAAAAAATGCTCTTTGTTTTTAATATGATGAAACCTTTCCAATCAATATAAGACACACATATGTAAGTCTTTGTCATTTATATCCATTCTGCCTTTTAGAGTATAGTATTCTTACTTTCTGTTATCCCTATGACCTTTTTCCACCCATCATATGCCTCTTGCCTCCTTCCATTTTGCATTAATTCTTTTGCCATATTGCAATTATATGTAATGTTATACTAAAATTGCATTTTCTATATCTAAAATTAAGGTCCACATCTGGTATTTATGACCCCTGAAGAAGGAGAATACTTCTCTCCGAAACGCGTCGGGTCTGATATCATACATTATATTGATGCAACCTTTTTATTGTAAATCTTTT
Organism: Lithobates sylvaticus; assembly: GCA_028564925.1. Lineage (NCBI taxonomy): Eukaryota > Metazoa > Chordata > Amphibia > Anura > Ranidae > Lithobates > Lithobates sylvaticus. The sequence goes on along the minus strand of CM053027.1, from coordinate 93,302,291 downwards.
GTGTAAACCTTCAAATACCTTTTTATAATTCTTTTTTGATTTATTATAAATAAACTTTTTTGCTATTATACACATTGTAATAATTTGGGTAAAACTTAGTAGTGCCTATAAAGTCCACAAACAAGGGGAAAATTATATACTTTTTTCTTCTACATCAAATAATGGCATACAAACACGGCTGCCTGGATAGATTCTACAAGCGATGGTCTTCCACACACAGCTCGGACCGGCTCCGAGCTGTGTGTGGAAGACCATTGCTTGTAGCCCCTACCCCCCCCACAGTTAGAATCACTCCCCAGGACACACTTAACCCCATACAGCGCCACCTAGTGGTTAACCCCTTCACTGCCAGTAAAAAATTTACAGTAATCAATGCAATTTTTTAGCATTGATCGCTGTATTAATGCCAATGGTCCCAAAAATGTGTCAAAATTGTCCGATGTGTCCGATAAAAATCGCTGATCGCTGCCATTACAAGTAAAAAAAAATTATCAATAAATGCCATAAAACTATCCCCTATTTTGTAGACGCTATAACTTTTGCGCAAACCAATCAATAAACGCTTATTGCTATTTTTTTTTTACCAAAAATATGTAGAAGAATACATATCGGCCTAAACTGAGGAAAAAAATGTTTTTTTTAGATATTTTCTGGGGATATTTATTATAGCAAAAAGTTAAAAAATTATGCGTTTCTTTCAAAATAGTTTTTTTTTTTTTGTTTATAGCGCAAAAAATAAAAACGCAGAGGTGATCAAATACCACCAAAAGAAAGCTCTATTTGTGGGGAAAAAAGGACGTCAATTTTTATTGGGAGCCACGTCGCAAAACCTGCGCAATTGTCAGTTAAAGCGGCGCAGTGCTGAGTTGCAAAAAGTGCTCTGGTCAGGAAGGGGGTACATTTTTTCGGGGCTGAAGTGGTTAAAATAATGCCCCCACCCGAAAAAAGTTCTGCGGACGCCCATGCCTATAAGTATTAGTATCCAGTTATATAATGTATATCTAGGAAAGAAGTGCATAACTCAACACAAGTTCACTATATGGACCACTTATGTATTAGTACATGTTGATAATATCCCCCTTAATCTCCTTAATTAAACAGAGCATTGAGGTCGGCTTGTAAATTGGAGACATCCTGTAAGGACGTTATTCCACTGCATAGCTTGGTGTCATCTGCAAACACTGAAATGGTACTTTTAATCCCGGACCTAATATTATTTATAAATATATTAAAAGTAAGGGTCCCAACACTGAACCTTGGGTACACCACTGATAACCTTAGACCATTCAGAGTATGAATCATTAACCACTACTCTCTGAAGTCGGTCTTTTAGCCAGTTTTCTATCCATTTACAAACTGATTTTTTCCAAGCCTGTAGACTTTACCTTACACATGAGCTGTGTGTAGGGAACTGTGTCAAGTGCTTTGGCCCATAATCTAAGTATACCACGTCCACAGCCACTCCTTCGTCTAAGGTTTACTTACCTCCTCATAAAAAAAATTTGATTTGTCCTACAACTTCTGTCTTTCATAAATCCGTGCTGTCTGCTACTTAACCACTTCAGCCCCGGACCAATTGGCAGCCAAAGGACCAGGCCCCTTTTTGCGATTCGGCACTGCGTCGTTTTAACTGACAATTGCGCGGTCGTGCGACGTGGCTCCCAAACAAAATTGGCGTCCTTTTTTTCCCACAAATAGAGCTTTCTTTTGGTGGTATTTGATCGCCCCTGCGGTTTTTATTTTTTGCGCTATAAACAAAAATAGAGCGACAATTTTGAAAAAAATGCAATATTTTTTTACTTTTTGCTATAATAAATATCCCCCCAAAAAATATAAAAAAACATTTTTTTTTCCTCAGTTTCGGCCGATACGTATTCTACATATTTTTGGTAAAAAAAAAAAAAAATCGCAATTAGCGATTATTGATTGGTTTGCGCAAAAGTTATAGCGTTTACAAAAAACGAAGTTACTTACGGTAACGTTCTTTCCGGGAGTCTTTCAGGACAGCCACCTGAGAGACCTTGGCTCCTCCCCTCTGTAGGAAACACCTGCGCCAGCTTGCTATAAATTTCCTCCTCCCCTGCTGCTCCTCAGTTCTTTGAAGAGCACCTCCAGTTTGCTGGGGAGACACAAGAACATATGATACACATATAATAATTTATATCACATTTCCTGTAAGGAAACCTCATGCTTGATATACATTTGGGTGGGTACCCGGCTGTCCTGAAAGACTCCCGGAAAGAACGTTACCGTAAGTAACTTTGTTTTTCCCCTATCGTCTTTCAGGACAGCCACCTGAGAGGATAACCGAGCACTTACCCTTAGGGCGGGACCACAGCTTGTAAGACCTTACGTCCAAAGGTCTGATCTTTAGCTGACCATAGGTCCACTCTATAGTGTCTTACAAAAGTGGCAAAGCTGGACCATGTTGCCGCTTTACAAATCTGTTCCGGCGTCGCTCCAGCTCTCTCTGCCTGTGACGCTGCCATTGCCCTCGTGGAGTGTGCCCTGATTCCTTCTGGGATCTGCATACCCCCTAATTTGTAAGCCTGCTCTATGGCTTCCCTTAGCCATCTGGCTATTGTACTCCTTGAAGCCTTGTGCCCTTGCCTGGCTCCAGTGTATAAAATAGATAAAGACTCCGTCTTTCTAATTGACTTTGTTGCTTCTAAATAATGCAAGATGCATCTCCTGACATCTAAACTATGAAATTTCACTTCCTTCTCCTGAGAAGGATTCGGACAGAATGATGGTAATACAATCTCTTGACCCCTGTGAAACTTTGAGGCCACTTTAGGTAGAAACCCCGGATCCATTTTGAAGACTATACGATCCGGAAAGATCTGGCAAAAGGGGGGTCTGATAGATAGGGCTTCCATCTCACAGACCCTTTTGGCTGTAGTAATTGCTACCAAGAAGATTGCTTTAAGCGTCAGCATCTTCAGGCTACAATCCTTTAACGGTTCAAAGGGATCTGCTGTCATAGTTTGCAACACTAATGACAGGTCCCACTTGGGAAAGGCTGTACTTTGTGGCGGCCTTTGTCTGCTCACGGATCTAAAGAGTCTGATTATCCAGGGGTTTGAGGCTAAACTCCTCTCCTGGTAAACTGACAGTGCTGACACTTGACTCTTTAACGTGCTGAGGCTTAGCCCTTTGTCTACACCACTCTGTAGAAACTCTAGGACTGCTACTGAGCTTTGCGTTTTAAAGTTGTTCTCTGTACACCAACGATTAAAACATTTCCATACCTTCTGGTAGATATTACGTGTCTCAACCTTTCTGCTTTTCAGCAGTGTGTCTATCAGACGGTTTGAGAACCCTTTCGCTCTTAATAGCTGTTCCTCAGATACCAGGCGGCTAGTTTCCACTTTCCCACCTGTGGACAGTGCACTGGGCCCTGGGCTAGCAGATCCTCTTGGATTGGTAGAAACCAAGGAGGCTCTATGGCTAGTTCTTTGAGCATAGAGAACCAAGGTCTCCTGGGCCAGTGAGGTGCTATAAGGATTAACGACGTGTCTTCTGTACGAAATTTCCTTATTACTGCGGGTAGTAGCACTGGTGGGGGAAAGGCATAACATCTGCTGAACGCCCACTTCTGTGCCAATGCGTCTACCCCGAGTGCTCCCTCCTCCCTTTTTAGGGAGAAGGCGGCTTGGACTTTCCTGCTTTCCTTGGAAGCAAATAAGTCTACCTGAGGTATTCCCCATTTTTTTTGTAATCTGGTCGAACACCTCCTGTTTTAGCACCCAGTCTCCTTCTTTTACTTTCTTACTGCTGAGAAAGTCTGCCACTCTGTTTAAGTCTCCTTTTAGATGTACTGCTGAAAAGGAGAGTATGTTTTTCTCTCCCCATCTCAGAATCTCTTCTGCTAGGGCCCACAGAACTCCGCTTCTGGTTCCCCCTTGCTTGCTTATGTAAGCTATCACTGACGAGTTGTCTGATCTGATCTGTACATGATGTCCTTTCAACTCCTTCTGGAAGGACTGGAGTGCGAACCATACCGCTTTCAGCTCCTTCCAGTTGGACGATCTTGTCCACTCTTCCCTCCCCCAAGCACCTTGTGCTATCTGGGAGTCCAAGTGTGCTCCCCACCCTACACCGCTTGCGTCTGTGGTTAGGATTCGGGAGATAGGTAGGATCCATAGCCGTCCTATGTCTAAATTTTCTGTCTTTCTCCACCACCATAAGGACTTTTTTACTTTTGCTGGTATTGATACCTGCAAATCCAGAGACTCCTGGCTGTGATCCCATACCTTTAATAGGAACATTTTCAGTGGTCGGAAATGCAGGTTTGCCCACTGAACTGCTGGGATTGCAGATGTTAGCAACCCTAGTGTTGACATTATTTTCCTTATAGAACAGGGTACACTGGTCTGTATTGCCTTTATTTCTTTTTGAATTTTTCTTATCTTCTCCTTGGGTAGAAAAACTCTTTGCTGAACTGAGTCTATTATATAACCCAGGTACTTTATCTGTTGCGTGGGTTGTAGACTTGATTTTTCCACATTCACCAACCAACCTAGATTCTCTAGGAATGCCCGAGTATACTCGAGGCTTTCTAATAACCTTTCGGGTGTCCTTGCAAAAAGGAGAAAGTCGTCTAAATAGGCAATAATGGATATGCCTTTTAGTCGTAGTGGTGCCAGAGCTTCTGCCAGAACCTTGGTAAAGATTATTGGCGAAGATGATAGGCCAAAGGGTAGAGCCTGAAACTGAAGGTGTACGGTTTCTTTTCCTGTTTCTATTGCTAGCCTTAGAAACTTCTGGTGATTTGGGTGTATGGGTATGTGCAGGTACGCATCCTTTAAATCTAGCGACGCCATATAACAGTTTGGGGGCAACAGGGCCTTCACTGAGTATATGGAGTCCATCCTGAACCTTTTGTAGGTTATGGATAGATTTAGTGGTTTGAGGTTGAGGATTGGTCTGACCTTTCCTGAGGGTTTCTGTACTCCGAATATATGGGAGTAGAAGCCCTGTCCTCTTTCTGCCCTTGGTACCGTGATGATTACACCTTGTTTCCTGAGGTCCTTTATGGATCTCATTAACCCTCTGGCTTTTTCCTTGCTGTTTGGCAGCTTGGTGATGTACAGTCTGTTTGGGGGGAATTTTGAGAATTCTAGGGAATACCCGTCTCTTATCGTCCTTAAGATGTATTGACTGGAGGATATTTTTTCCCATTGTGAGATGAAGGCCCCCAGCCTTCCTCCCACTGAGAGGACTTCAGTCCTTATTGCGGGTCTGCTCAGGAGGGCGAAATATTGCTCCTCCTTTGCTATTCCCTCGCTGACCCCAAGGTTTCTTTTGATTAGTTGCCTTGGGTATTGAAAACCGGGACTTAGTGTCCCTCTTTTGCCTCTTTCTATTTTGTTGAGGCTGGGCCCAGGGTGCTTTCCGTTTCAGCAGAAACGCCTTCTTCTTGTCCGCTGTACGGTCTAACACTTTCTCTAATCCTGGCCCAAATAACAGGTCTCCCGTAAACGGGATCCCGCATAACTTGGCTTTGGATGCAGCATCCCCTTGCCAAGTCTTTAGCCATAGAGCCCTTCTGGTAGAATTGGCTAGAGCCGAGGATCTGGCTGCCATGCGTACCAGTTCTGCTGATGCATCTGCTATGTATGCAATGCCCTTGAGAAGAGTGGGAAAAGAGGACAAAATCTGCTCCTTCGCAGTTCCTTCCTCAATATGTGCCTGTATACGGTTTAGCCAGAACTCTACATTTCTGGCTACCACCGTGACCGCCATGGCTGGCTTCAGGCTTCCCACTGTGGAGTCCCATGACCTTTTTAATAGGGTATCCATTCTTTTGTCCATTGCTTCAGAAAGGACCCCCATATCCTCAAAAGCTAGATCGGTGTGCCTGGAGACTTGTGAGAAGGCAGCGTCTAGTTTTGGGATTTTGTTCCACACTGATGACTCATCATCTGAAAATGGGAACCGTCTCTTTAAGGCTTTAGAAAAGAATGGTTTTCTTTCAGGTTCCTGCCACTCTTTCTTAATTGCCTCTATTAAGACGTCATGAACAGGAAAATGTTTCTTTTCCTGTTCTCCTAAACCCTCATACATCTGATCATGTAGGGATAAAGGTTTCTTTTCCGTCTGTATACCCAGCGTGGTATGAATGGCTCCCAACAGCTGGTCTACCTCTTCTAATGAGAGTTTGTATCTAGAGGGTCTTCTGGAATCCCCTTCCAGTGCTTCACCCTCAGATTCTTGGGAGCCGGACGCTGCGCTGTCAGGCTCGTCCTCTGCCTCCTCTCTAGGAGTAACTGAAGGACCGGCACTAGTGGAGGGTAGTGCCTGTGCTTTTGCTAGCACCGGTAGTACTGGTGGGGGGGCAGTCTGCAGTTGAGGGATCTGAAACCCTTCAAAAAAGGTTTTGAAAGATACAAGGTACTAGATAGTTCCTTGACAGATGCCGCTAAGTCACTGCCCTGCTCTGTGGAATGTTCTTGCACTAACTTGTGAATACATTCCTTACATAATGCTTTCCCCCAGGAGTCTTTAAGTGTGTTTTTACAAGAAGGGCACCTCATTTTTGAGTTATGAGAGGGCTTAGACTTGTCAGGTTTCTGAAAAGACATAAAGAAAAACCCCACACACATTAATACTGACATAAGCTTCCTGCATCTTGCAGGTGCACAGCGTCTTCCATATGGGCTTACCACACTAGGGGCCCAATGAAAATAACCCTCTGACACAGGAGGGACCTGCCCACCCCCCCCTTTGCTGAACCCTTGAGGGGGAGGGGGATGGGTGGTGGTTATAGGCCAGGGGAGGTCCTCCCCAGGTTCCCCTTACCTTTACATGGCTGGAGCTGGTCTCTGTCGTAGCAGTCTGGTCCCTCCCTTCTGCGTCCGACATGCTTGTGTCACCACTGGAGCTTTTGCTGTCTCTACAGCATTTGCAGCTCCTCTCCTAGCCCATGCCTGGTCCCTTTTCATGATTCGCGGCCGGAACTGGAAGCCGCGAACCCGGAAGTACACAGCCCCTCTTGCCGGACGTGACGTCACCCGTCACTGACAACGCCGGTCCCTATACCCAGCGTGTTCCGCGCTGCGAGCGCTACACGCCGCTGGAGGTATGGGACGGCAGGACCTGTACCCGTGCTCCGCACTCGGAGCGGAGAAGGAACCCCCCTTACCTCCTCTTGCACTCAGGGATGCAGGGGTGGCAGTCTCCCCAGGTTAGTTACCTGGTCTGTTTGTCCAAAAAAGGAGCCTCTGCTGCTTTGTTTGTGGACATTTATCCTTTGCCTGAGCCTTACATACCCCCTGTAATCCTGACTCTTTCTGGCTGGTTCCAAAAAAGGTGTCTCCCCTCCTGGAGGAAACACAAATAACTGAGGAGCAGCAGGGGAGGAGGAAATTTATAGCAAGCTGGCGCAGGTGTTTCCTACAGAGGGGAGGAGCCAAGGTCTCTCAGGTGGCTGTCCTGAAAGACGATAGGGGAAATAGGGGATAGTTTTATAGCATTTTTATTAATATTTTTTTTTTTACTAGTAATGGCGGCGATCAGCGATTTTTATTGTGACTGCGACATTATGGCGGACACATCGGCCATTTTTGGGACATTTGTCATTTATATAGAAATCAGTGCTATTTAAATAGCACTGATTCCTATGTAAATGACAGTTGTAGTGAAGGGGTTAACCACTAGGGGCGGGGAGGAGTCAGTGTGACGTGTTGTGTTTATTTTACTGTAGGGGGGCGTGGCTGTACGTGTGACGTCATTGATCGGCGTTCCCGATGACAGGGAACCGCCGATCACTGACAGTCAGTGTAGGAAGCGCGGGGAGAGGTTTGTTTACACAAACCTCTCCCCGTTCTTCAGCTCCGTAACCCGATCGCGGGACACCAGCGGCGATCGGGTCCGCGCGCGACCCACAGGCAGGCACATGCACGATCACGTACAGGTACGTGATTTTGCCTGCCCGTGCCATTTTGCCGACGTATATCGTCGTTAGGCGGTCGGGAAGCGGTTAAAATATTTTTTTTCTAGCAAAAACCCATTTATGTAGAGGGCATGTGGCCTGGTATGAAAATTTGGGTGTGGGGCTCCCCTTAAAATCCATACCAGACCCTAAGGGCCTGGTATGAATTTGGGTGACCCCTGGATTTTTTTTTTTTTTTTGTAATGTTTAATGCAGATAATTGTTTTGTTTACATTCTGCTGCCAGTGGGGAATCCTGCTGACAATTCTGTCATGGTTGTTAGGGAAGCTGCAGCCTCCCATTCCTTAACAACCAGCTATTGTTAATATACAAAACAAATGCCGTAGATATGAAACTTATTCCGAAATTTGCTTTTTATCTTCGGCATTTGCTTTTTTATTTATTATTAAAAGATAAATTCAATCCAAATATACAAAATAAATGCCAAAGATACGATATATAAATATTTGTTCCATACGTTCGGCATTTGTTCTGAATGTTTGGAATGGCATTAAAAAAAAAATGCATGGGGATCCCCCCAATACATTGGGGGGGGGGGTTTCAGATACATAATGCTCATACATCTTGGGGGGGGGGGGGACAATTTGGCATGTTTTCTCTGGGCTCTAGATGACCTTGTCCTTGCACTGTTCACAACCATGTTTTTTCTTTTTGGGGGGGAGAGGGAGTAGGAGGAAGAAGGGATAAAAACATCTGAGTTAGTAAGGGGCGTTGGGAGGGATGGAGAGGGAGATGAGGGAGAGGGGGAGAGGGGGAGAGGGCAGGAGATGTGGAGCAGGAGGGGGGGGGGGCAGGTGCCGGGATGAATAGAGAAGAACTAGTGAATTGGAGGGAAAGAGGAGATAGACTGATATACTGATAAATTCATACAGAGAGGACTTAGTTTGGTCTCCTCCTCTTTTTTTTCAGGAATGTAGAGGCATTACATAATATTATGGGACTATAAAGGTACCCGGGTGGGTAGGATTGGGAGGCAGAGCTCCTCGGCTGACTTAGACCAATCACCCCATATAGATTTTCACCCACGAAAACCACAGTTAGTGGCTCAGAGGTGGATGCTCTCCTAAGTGAAGGATTTTAGGAAGGGGAGGGAACTGGGGAGGAGGGAAGGGTAGGCAGGGTTTTTTTTTTTTTAGAAGTACCTATTACCTTTGAGGAGCTGAATGCGGTTATAAAAACCCGGGAAGGCTCCAGGCCCGATGGATTTTCCATACAGTATTATAAAAACTTCCTTCCATTATTTGGCACTCAGATGGTAAAGGTGTTCAATGAGATAGGCAGGACTGCCACATTTCCCTCAGAAGCACTTCTGGCATACATTACAGTAATCCCGAAGAGCGAGAAAGATCTGTTGGAGTGTGGCAGTTATAGGCCTATCTCATTGTTGAATGTGGACTTAAAACTGTTTACGAAGGTTTTGGCTGCCTGTTTACAAACATTCCTGCCCCAGTTGGCAGACCTAGACCAAGTAGGCTTTATCCCCTCTCGCGAGGTGAGGGATAACACAATCAAGGTACTTAACTTGGTCCACCACACGAATAAAACAAATACTCCCTGCGTTTTTTTGAACACAGAAAAAGCGTTCAATAGGGTAAATTAGTATCCAGGGATTACGATTACGAGATCGTAATCACAAAGTCTCAGCATATGCAAATGATCTGCTGTTCTCCATGTCTAACCCACATGTCTCACTACCCAACCTTATGAAGGAGTTCAAAATTTACAGTACCCTCTCAAATCTGAAAATAAATTATGCTAAATCGGAAGCGATGGGGGTTGTATTATCCCCTATGATGTGTAATACTATTCAACCAAATTATAGGTTTAAATGGGTAGCTGCTGCACTAAACTACTTGGGCACATACATTCCATCAAATGTAGAGAATACATTTAAGGTTAATTTCCCATCGGTGTACAAATCAGTGAGGTCCCTATTAGATAAGTGGCAGTATGGACTACACTATTGGTTTGGCCAATGTAACATCATCAAAATGAGTATTTTGCAGAAATTTCTATACCTTTTTCAGACATTATCAATTACTATTCCAGCAGCCTATCTTCGCCAAATTTGTAGTTTATTTACTGAATTTATATGGGCGAGGAAAAGGCCAAGGATCAAGAGAAGTCTGATGATGATGCCCAAGTGCTATGGTGGAGTAGCAGTCCCAGATATATTTAAATATTACCAGGCAGTTCATTTAGGAAGGGTGGTCGATTGGTGTAGACATAAAGAACTCAAACTGTGGGTTGACATGGAGCAACGAGCTAGTTCGATACTCCTCGAGACATTCCCCCGTTTCCCATTTTGGGAAACCCTAGTTTTCCACCAGGGATGGAGCCAGGAGTATTTGATCATCTTGTGGAAAGAGGCTATTTTCAGGCTTTACACTTTCTACTTTCAAGGTCTTGGCCTACAATATCCTCTTTGACACAAGCAGGGGGGCCCTTTGAAATAAAATGTTGGCAGGCATTGTAGCTGTGTCACTTTTTGAGATCCTTGGGAGCATCTATAAACTATCAACGACAATTAACTGCATTTGAGAAAAAGAACCACTTTCCCGGGTGATCTCTAGGATGAATGCTTTTCCAATTACCCTCCCAGAGGATTATGTAATTCCAAGCATTAATAAGTGTGAAAGGGATTTAGATAAGAATTTTACCCTGACCCAGTGTAAGAATATTATGCATCTGGCACTGAACTCATCAGTTTGTACAAGAGTCCAAGAGTCCAGGAATCTAACTACAAATTATTGACACAATGGTATCTTACTCCATCAAGACTTCGCAAATTTTCAGCGGAGGCCTCAGATCGCTGCTGGCGATGTGGGGAGGAACTGGGGACCTTGTTCCATATATTTTGGTCTTGTAGTAAGATCAGAAGATATTGGGCAGAGGTCCGAAAGATTTCCCAAAAATGTACTGACTTTTTAATACCAGATGACCCTGCCTTTTTTCTACTTCATAATTTACAAATTCCAGTGCAGAAGTATAAGAAGTCGGTTTTGTGTCATCTGGTGAATGCTGCTAAGGCCTGTATCACCCTGTGTTGGAGGGAACCTGGACCGCCTTCTATTGCAAGGTGGCTAAATAGGGTAAGAGAGACGGGGGCTATGGAGGATTTAATCCTCTCGGCCCAAAATAGGAAAGAACAGTATAATGAAACCTGGGCATAATGGAATAGATTTATGTACTCAGAAGAAGGAAAAAGTATGATGGTAGAGAATGGTTGAGGAGTAAAAGACTGTCCGTTTAGGTGCGATAATAAAGTGGATCCCCTTACCATCTTGTGTGGAATAGGGAGGGTGGGGGGAGAGGGGGTTTGCTTTGAGGAGTTTTTTTTCTTGTATTACTTTATATGTTATCGTATGGGGGGGGGTTGGAGGATGAAAATAAAGCAGAGAGTTGGAGAACTTAGACCCACGTGAGATACTGGTGATAGAAGTATTAAAGACTAAGATTATGGGGTGGGGATAAGATAGACGTACATATTGTGAATATTAAGTTAGTGTGATAATTAAATGTATATGTATGTACACCAATCTAACTGTTTGAATGCGAAGAAATGTATTCTGTATTCTTTACTTTTTTCTTTGGACAAATAAATACATTTAAATTGCAAAGAAAAAAAGAAAGTGGCTGCACAGGTTTCAGTAAGCAAAGCCACCCACCTCAATCAAGGAACTAACTGGGTGCCACCGCTTACTCTATATAAAATGTATAGTTGTCACTTGTCACTTACTTCCATGTAACTCTCACAGTCCTCCCCCCCATAGTCTCCTCCTGTGCCCTCCACCCACCCACAGTGTCCCCTTGTGCCCTTCACCCCCACAGTGACCCCCTGAAACACCCACCCACAGTGTCCCCTTGTGCCACCCACAGTGTCCCCCTGTTCCCTCCACCCCCCCCCCCCCACAGTGACCCCCTGTAACACCCACAGTGTCCCCCGGTGCCCTCCACCCCCCCCCCCCCCCCCCCCCCCCCCACAGTGACCCCCTGTAACACCAGACCCTTTTTCATGCAGCCTGGCAGGTCAAGAAAGCGGGGGACAAGCGAGCGATCCCCCACCCCTCCTGAACCATACCAGGCCACATGCCCTCAACATGGGGGTAAGGTGCTTTGGGGTAGCCCCCCCTACCCCAAGGCACCTCCTCAATGTGGCTTGATTTGGTTCAGGAGGGGTGGGGGATCACTCGCTTGCCCCGCCTTTCTTGACCTGCCAGGCTGCATGTTCGGATAAGGGTCTGGTTCCCCTTAAAATCCATACCACCCCCAAGCTGTTTCTTAAAAAATGTTTTAATGCTGGCACTGGTTTTCTAATATACTACTGTCAGCGGGGAACCCCACTGACAGCAGATGAGTCATAGTTATGTGAAGGATGCGGATTCGCCCTCCTAGTACAAACCCTTCCTGGCTTCAGTTTAGCTTCTGAATGGCTTTCCATTTGCCGCTGACAAAAGAAAAGCCATTGAAGAGCTTCTGTTTTTTTGCTGAAATTGTTGCTCCTAGTCCTCCGAGCTCTTCCAGCTCTATTGTATTCTTCATTATTTTTCTGAGGCTCTGTAAAAGTAAAAACAAACAAGAACAATTAGATCCATAAATAAATAGAAGAAATCCCTCTATGACCTCTGGGACCATCTTCCCCTCTATGGGTCATCCAAGTCCATATGACTGTGGAATGTCGGAAACCAGTGACCATTGTGGATAAACAAGAATATGGATCTTCACTATTATGCCGCGTACACACGGCCAGACGTTGCACCGTCCAAAACTTAGTCGGCATTTCCGACGGAAAAATTAAGAAAAAAATCCGTCGGAAATGCCGACAGAAAAAGACTGATGGGCATACACACGGTTGCAAAATCCGATGAAAAGCTCCCATCGGACTTTTTCCATCAGACATTCCGGCCGTGTGTACATGGCATTAGAGGTGTGCAAACTTCTGAAAAATGTATATATTTGTCCCCTTATTTCACTTTACTTACTGACTTCTCCTGAGTCTTAAGATTGAGATTCGGGTTGAGAAGTCACCTGAGGTCTGCCAGTAAGTGCCCACCCACCCAGGCTCTCAAACTGATGAGATTCAAAGTAAAGCTAAGGTGGCAAATAACAATGCTGCACGACTTTATTAAGTAAGGAAGGAATGTTCAGATCCTTTCATAAATCTGGTCAAAATTTTACTTACCTTTCGTGTAACAAGAAATGGGGGGCGTGTATTTACTCTCTCCAGCTCCTCACAATTTATTCCTCGGAAAAATGGGTCGTCTCGTATGTTGGCAATGGCCTTTTTGCGTTTTTTCTGATCTTTGCACGGGAGCTATGGGGAAAAAAGAAAATAGAGAAACGTAAGATGATAATAATGGCACCAAAATGCTTAAAAGGCTTATGCACACCGCAGAAAATACTCCACTTTCCTAGTTATAGTAACAGTACTTACCTTGCTTAAAAAGGCCACAAGATCAGGATCCGCGTCCTCTGGATAATCAGGCAAATCATTCAATATGGAATTGTTCACGTCAGAATCAGAGAATGGGTGATCCCAGAAGGCCATCTCGAATAGTATGATCCCCAACGAGAAATAGGTCTACAGCTTTTTCATATGGCATACGCTTAATAATCTGTGGGAAAAACAGAGAAAGAAGGATCAGGATAATAAGCCAGCTGGAAAGCAGCATTTACATTCACAACATTGCTTCATCCAAAAGTTTTCATTTTACATTTTTTACTTTTAATTCATTTAAAAACATCCTACTTTTATTCATAATAGACAATGGGGTTCATTTGCTAAAACTGGGGAGTGCAAAAATCAGCTTCCAGGTTTTTTCTGTCAAAGCTTAATTGAAAAAACTGAAGTTAGAAGCAGATTGGCTACCATGCACAGCTGCACTAGATTTTGCACTCCCTAGTTTTAGTATATCAACCCCACTGTGTAAGGGATACAAACTAGCCATTACACACTGTCCAGAAAATTTTTTCCAGCATTGCTCCTGTTTCTTCTTGCTGGAGGCTGACGTTTTGCTGAAGCCCAGATCCCCTGAGCATCAGTAAATATTCAGGCTGTCAGCAGATCAGCCTCTACATTTTTAGTACAGTGTTGAAATATAGAGAGCAACTGAGCATGTGCACAGCAGGCTGAGACAGCATATTGCTGGATTTTAAATAGTTTTACATAGCTATACCTGCAAAAGGGGTCACCCAAGTGATCTAGCAGGAATGTTCAGCCTTTTTTTTTACTTATGTGAATGCAGCCTATCATTTTTAATACACACAGGAGCGTAAACTTGCTCTGCATATAGATCAGTAAAAAAATAAAAAAAATCGACCTTGCAGGGAAGTATCTTACAGACACATACATGCGTATGACACAACTCAAGAAAAGACAGAAGAATTTCTAAGTGCAAGTATGCATACGTGCAAAAACATGCAAATAAGTTAATTTACTACACTGCCCATCCTCGCATTTTTACACAGAAATCTTCTGCCAGGAGTTTGAAGTTCATACACCTGTACTGTGTGCAAGTACCCTAATTCTGCCCAGGCCTAATTTGGTATTTTATTGCCCTATGTATACATGTTTTCTTTAATTCTGGACAGACCTAACCTGGTGTATTTTTACCCTGTATATACATGCTTTCTTTCATTTAGGCCTAATCTAGTTGATAATTGTGTATGGGCATATTGGACCAGCAAATAATTGGTGTTTAACTTACCCTTGGGGCCTGGTAGCTCTCTGTACTAACTGGTTCTGTCCTGGTGTCCGATCCAAACTAGTTAGTTGCTGCCAAGCCAAAATCAGCATATTTCACATGGCCATTGAGTTCCAGTAGAATATTTTCTTGCTTTAAGTCCCTGTTGAGAAAAAAGAGAGAGTGTCAGCTCTGTGGTTTAGACAATTATCCCCCAATATCCCAATATTACTGATCTATAGAGGGATCAACTTTTACAAGGCTCCTTTCCCTAGCACTGCCTATACACAGGATGATATAAGCCAGAAAAAAATTGTATCTTTCATGAACTGATTGCACTACATGAGCGGTATGATCATTAACCCCTTAGATACCACCGAATGGACCACAGTACAGCCATTTATAAAGACTATAGAAATGGCCAACTGTGTACTGAGCTGTCCTTGGATGGTCCCATAGACAAACAATGTACAGGGCTGATCTGGGCCTCTCGGCGCCTTGTGATCATTGTAAGGACCAATCATAGCAATTACATGTTTTTTCCCTCCCCCTCCTCCTATAACAAAGGAGAATAATTGTATTGAATGAATGAATAAATAAATAAATAAATGGATGGATCTGCAGCAGCAGCTGATTCATTTATTAATTTTCAATATATTTCTTTATTCCAAAAAAAATGTGTAACCATATCCCCTAGGGGTGTCTACTTTCTAGAAATGGGGCCCATATCAGGGGGATATAAAATAAATTTAGGTACAGTACATGACAGAGTAATTGTCCATCAAAGTATCAAAGCACCTAAAAATGGCCTAGTAATGAAAGGGTATTTATTATCCTCCTCATGTAAAATGTAATCAAATCTGAGTAAATTGATGATTTTCTTCACTGTGCAAAGTAGACACTGGATGGAGGAGGATGAACGGGTAAGTGTGCGCACACCATCATCCTCTCAACAAATGGGGTTTAGTAACAGTTCAGGCGTTGGGCAGCGGGAGGGGGGCAGGGGCAGATTGTAATATGATTGACGTTTATAATAAGCTTACTTACCTATGAGCTACACCTATAGAATGTAGGAACTGAAGACCACACCCGAGTTCCGCCGCCAGGATTCTGAGGGAGTTAAGGTCACATGTACCCTCGTTGGATAACCATTCCCAAAGATCTCCTCCTCTCAGAAACTCCATTACGTAGAATAAATTATCCTAGAGAAGGGAAAAGACAGACAGTTTAGAAGGTCCAAATGAAAATAACACGTTATAATTCTCTACCAGAAAACGCATGACATTTACCGATATCTACCTTTCTATCTCCATCCATTCAAACACATATATATATCTACAGCTACCTATCTATATCTATATAAATCAATCCATCCATCCATACAAACTATCTATCTATATGCAGATGCCATAAAGCAATGTTGGGGCTGCTATATATTACTTTTTATATATGCCATTAATTTGATATTTCTGTATATTTAACATTTCCAAAAACACACTTACTTTTGTTTCGAATGTGGCGTAGGTGTGGGTGAAGAAAGGGTTGTTCCCAACCATCTCCATGACTTGGCGTTCGACGAGGATTTCGGTAGGGTCAGAAATCACACAATATTTACTTTGGCAGAAAAAAAGTGAGGTCATTGACTCAGCAACATCGGCTTGCCTTAATCACAAGAGTTCCCCTTTAAAAGCGAACATGCAGATGCCATAAAGCAATGTTGGGGCTGCTATATATTACTTTTTATATATGCCATTAATTTGATATTTCTGTATTTTTAACATTTCCAAAAACACACTTACTTTTGTTTCGAATGTGGTGTAGGTGTGGGTGAAGAAAGGGTTGTTCCCAACCATCTCCATGACTTGACGTTTGACGAGTTACTTCCATGTAACTCTCACAGTCCTCCCCCCGCATAGTCTCCTCCTGTGCCCTACACCCACCCACAGTGTTCCCTTGTGCCCCCATAGTGACCCCCTGAAACACCCACCCACCCACAGTGTCCCCTTGTGCCACCCACAGTGTCCCCCTGTTCCCTCCACCCCCCCCCCCCCCCCCCCGCAGTGACCTCCTGTAACACCCACATTGTCCCCCTGTGCCCTCTGCCCCCCCCCCCCCCCCCCCCCCCCCACAGTGTCCCCCTGTGCCTGTGTTTGCTCTGGGCTCTAGATGACCTTGTCCTGGCACTGTTCACAACCATGACTCATCTGCTGTCAGTGCCGCCAGAATTTTAAATTGAAAAAAAAACAGTTGGGGGTGTTATGGATTTTAAGGGGAATCCCACACCAATCGAATAAAAAGAACTGTGCCCCCCCCCCCAAAGGTCAAGAAAGCGGGGGACAAGCGAGCGATCCCCCACCCCTCCTGAACCATACCAGGCCACATGCCCTCAACATGGGGGTGAGGTGCTTTGGGGTAGCCCCCCCTACCCCAAGGCACCTCCTCAATGTGGCTTGATTTGGTTCAGGAGGGGTGGGGGATCACTCGCTTGCCCCCCTTTCTTGACCTGCCAGGCTGCATGTTCGGATAAGGGTCTGGTTCCCCTTAAAATACATACCACCCCCAAGCTGTTTCTTAAAAAATGTTTTAATGCCGCCACTGGTTGCTAATATACTACTGTCAGCGGGGAACCCCACTGACAGCAGATGAGTCATAGTTATGTGAAGGATGCAGATTCGCCCTCCTAGTACAAACCCTTCCTGGCTTCAGTTTAGCTTCTGAATGGCTTTCCATTTGTCGCTAACAAAAGAAAAGCCATTGAAGAGCTTCTGTTTTTTGGCTGAAATTGTTGCTCCTAGTCCTCCGATCTCTTCCAGCTCTATTGTATTCTTCGTTATTTTTCTGAGGCTCTGTAAAAGTAAAAACAAACAAGAACAATTAGATCCATAAATAAATAGAAGAAATCCCTCTATGACCTCTGGGACCATCTTCCCCTCTATGGGTCATCCAAGTCCATATGACTGTGGAATGTCGGAAACCAGTGACCATTGTGGATAAACAAGAATATGGATCTTCACTATTATGCCGTGTACACACGGCCAGACTTTGCACCATCCAAAACTCCGTTGGCATTTCCGACGGAAAAATTAAGAACACGCTCTCAATCTAAAATCCGTCGGAAATGCCGACAGAAAAAGACTGATGGGCATACACACGGTTGGAAAATCCGATGAAAAGCTCCCATCGGACTTTTTCCATCGGAAATTCCGGCCGTGTGTACGTGGCATTAGAGGTGTGCAAACTTCTGAAAAATTTATATATTTGTCCCCTTATTTCACTTTACTTACTGACTTCTCCTGAGTCTTAAGATTGAGATTCGGGTTGAGAAGTCACCTGAGGTCTGCCACTTAGTGCCCACCCACCCAGGCTCTCAAACTGATGAGATTCAAAGTAAAGCTAAGGTGGCAAATAACAATGCTGCACGACTTTATTAAGTAAGGAAGGAATGTTCAGATCCTTTCATAAATCTGGTCAAAATTTTACTTACCTTTCGTGGAACAAGAAATGGGGGGCGTGTATGTCTTCTCTCCAGCTCCTCCCAATTTATTCCTCTGAAAAATGGGTCGTCTCGTATGCTGGCAATGGCCTTTTTGCGTTTTTTCTGATCTTTGCACAGGAGCTATGGGGAAAAAAGAAAATAGAGAAACGTAAGATGATAATAATGGCACCAAAATGCTAAGAGGCCTATTTATAAAGACCTACGGCTTATGCACACCGCAGAAAATACTCCACTTTCCTAGTTATAGTAACAGTACTTGCCTTGTTTAAAAAGGCCACAAGATCAGGATCCGCGTCCTCTGGATAATCCGGCAAATCATTCAATATGGAATTGTTCACGTCAAAATCAGAGAATGGGTGATCCCAGAAGGCCATCTCGAATAGCATGATCCCCAACGAGAAATAGTCTACAGCTTTTTCATATGGCATACGCTTAATAATCTGTGGGAAAAACAGAGAAAGAAGGATCAGGATAATAAGCCAGCTGGAAAGCAGCATTTACATTCACAACATTGCTTCATCCAAAAGTTTTCATTTTACATTTTTAACTTTTAATTCATTTAAAAACATCCTACTTTTATTCATAATAGACAATGGGGTTCATTTGCTAAAACTGGGGAGTGCAAAAATCAGCTTCCAGGTTTTTTCTGTCAAAGCTTAATTGAAAAAACTGAAGTTAGAAGCAGATTGGCTACCATGCACAGCTGCACTAGATTTTGCACTCCCTCGTTTTAGTATATCAACCCCACTGTGTAAGGGATACAAACTAGCCATTACACACTGTCCAGACTTTTTTTTTTACTTATGTAAATGCAGCCTATCGTTTTTAATACACACAGGAGCATAAACTTGCTCTGCATATAGATCAGTAAAAAAAAAAAAAAAAAAAAAAAAAAAAAAAAAAAAAAAAAATCGACCTTGCAGGGAAGTATCTTACAGACACATACATGCGTATGACACAACTCAAGAGAAGACAGAAGATTTTCTAAGTGCAAGTATGCATACGTGCAAAAACATGCAAATAAGTTAATTTACTACACTGCCCATCCTCGCATTTTTACACAGAAATCTTCTGCCAGGAGTTTGAAGTTCATACACCTGTACTGTGTGCAAGTACCCTAATTCTGCCCAGGCCTACTTTGGTATTTTATTGCCCTATGTATACATGTTTTCTTTAATTCTGGACAGACCTAACCTGGTGTATTTTTACCCTGTATATACATGCTTTCTTTCATTTAGGCCTAATCTGGTTGATAATTGTGTATGGGCATATTGGACCAGCAAATAATTGGTGCTTAACTTACCCTTGGGGCCTGGTAGCTCTTTGTACCAACTTGTTCTGTCCTGGTGTCCGATCCAAACATGTCAGTTGCTGCCAAGCCAAAATCAGCATATTTCACATGGCCAGTGAGTTCCAGTAGAATATTTCTTTGCTTTAAGTCCCTGTAGAGAAAAAAGAGAAAGTGTCAGCTCTGTGGTTCAGACAATTATCCCCCAATATCCCAATATTACTGTTCTATAGAGGGATCAACTTTTACAAGGCTCCTTTCCCTAGCACTGCCTATACACAGGATGATATAAGCCAGAAAAAAATTGTATCTTTCATGAACTGATTGCACTACATGAGCGGTATGATCATTAACCCCTTAGATACCACACTACAGCCGTTTATAAAGACTATAGAAATGGCCAACTGTGTACTGAGCGGTCCTTGGATGGTCCCATAGACAAACAATGTATAGGGCTGATCTGGGCCTCTCGGCGCCTTGTGATCATTGTAAGGACCAATCATAGCAATTACATGTTTTTTCCCTCCCCCTCCTCCTATAACAAAGGAGAATAATTGTATTGAATGAATGAATGAATAAATAAATGGATGGATCTGTAGCAGCAGCTGATTCATTTATTAATTTTCAATATATTTCTTTATTCCAAAAAAAATGTGTAACCATATCCCCTAGGGGTGTCTACTTTCTAGAAATGGGGCCCATATCAGGGGGATATAAAATAAATGTAGGTACAGTACATGACAGAGTAATTGTCCATCAAAGTATCAAAGCACCTAAAAATGGCCTAGTAATGAAAGGGTATTTATTATCCTCCTCATGTAAAATTTAATCAAATGTGACTAAATTGATGATTTTCTTTACTGTGCAAAGTAGACACTGGATGGAGGAGGATGAACGGGTAAGTGTGCGCTCACCATCATCCTCTCAACAAATGGGGTTTAGTAACAGTTCAGGCGTTGGGCAGCGGGAGGGGGGCAGGGGCAGATTGTAATATGATTGACGTTTATAATAAGCTTACTTACCTATGAGCTACACCTATAGAATGTAGGAACTGAAGACCACACACGAGTTCCGCCGCCAGGATTCTGAGGGAGTTAAGGTCACATGTACCCTCGTTGGTTAACCAATCCCAAAGATCTCCTCCTCCCAGAAACTCCATTACGTAGAATAAATTATCCTAGAGAAGGGAAAAGACAGACAGTTTAGAAGGTCCAAATGAAAATAACATGTTATAATTCTCTACCAGAAAACTCATGACGACATTTACCGATATCTACCTTTCTATCTCCATCCATTCAAACACATTTATATATCTACAGCTACCTATCTATATCTATATAAATCAATCCATCCATCCATACAAACTATCTATCTATATGCAGATGCCATAAAGCAATGTTGGGGCTGCTATATATTACTTTTTATATATGCCATTAATTTGATATTTCTGTATATTTAACATTTCCAAAAACACACTTACTTTTGTTTCGAATGTGGCGTAGGTGTGGGTGAAGAAAGGGTTGTTCCCAACCATCTCCATGACTTGGCGTTCGACGAGGATTTCGGATGGGTCAGAAATCACACAATATTTACTGACAATCTTAATTGCCACCAGCATGTTGGTATCACGATGGGTCGCCAGCACCACCTATAGGAGAGAAACAATTAGTACATAATCTTTTCCATGTGCACTAGCTTTAACATTAATACCAGATATTCCTGATGTTCTCAATTATCTTTCTTTTCTCCCTTTATTCTGTCCTGCTGGCTTTGCCATTTGTCAATATATAACCGACTGCCTGAAGGCAGGCCATATATTATGCAATTTTCTTTGCAAAAAAATAGCTTGATTCACCCCACTACCACTCTATACTAGCAACGCCTTCACAAGCGCAGGAGAAATTCTTTCTTTGTTTATATTTTCGTAGTCCCATACATACAGTAGATCAAAATTCAGCCGGTCCATCCTGAACTGGTTGAATTTCGATACAGCTTAAAGCGGAGCTCCACCCTAAAGTGGAACTTCCGCTTATTGGATTCCTCCCCCCTCCGGTGCCACAATTGGCACCTTTCAGGGGGGAGGGGGGTGCAGATACCTGTATAATACAGGTATCTGCACCCACTTCCGGGACTAGCTAGTCGAAGCTGGCCCGCCCCTATCCGAGGATGCCCGCCCATATCCGAAGATGCCCCGTTGTGTCTTGGGAAACACACAGTTCCCAGGACACAACGGGGACCAATAAAGACGTGCAGCGAGACTCGCGCATGCGCAGTAGGGAACCGGGCAGTGAAGCCGCAAGCTTCACTTCCTGATTCCCTGACGGAGGATGGCGGTGGGGGCAGCCGAGAGACGAGCGATCGCTCGTCATCTTCTGCCGACATCGCTGGAACCTGGAACAGGCAAGTGTCTTTATTAAAAGTCAGCAGCTGCAGTATTTGTAGCTGCTGACTTTTAAAAAAAAAAAAAAATTTTCAGGTGGACCTCCTCTTTAAGTGTCCTCTACTTATCAAAAATAGCTACCCTCTGCCTTATTCAACACAGCAGGCACTATAACCGAGAGTGACCAATCAGAGTTCAGACTTGTACAAGGTGGATTCTGATTGGTTGCTGCCCTGCCCTAAAATGTTTAGGAGTTATTTGAAAGAATCGGGCGCAGGCGCACTGAGCGTGCCGTTTCTAACGGCGATCATGCCGTTAGTGGCGGCACCAGCGCCCAATTGACGTCATCACGGCTCCAGCCAGTCACGTCGCCGGAGCCGCGATACCCAGAAGTCACTCCGGATATCATGGCAGTGACGGAGAAGGTGACCGAGGACCGCTGCGGGGGCTTCGATTTCAGGTAATTCATATTGAGCTAGGTACCCTATGCATATTAGCTCATTATGCCTTTGCCTTGCAGGGTGTATTTTTTTTTTTCTTGAGGCTTTACTTCCTCTTTAAGAATGGTCAAATAGTGTGTGCCCCTCCCCCCTTGTGTTTATGGTGTCTAAGCACTAATCTTTGATCACTTACTTTCCCAAATCCTCCTTGTCCAAGAACTTTATGGAAGATGAAGCACTCTGGACACAGGGAACCTGGTGCATGTTTTGTTGGGGCCGATATGTCTTCTGCTCTGCGGCATGATGTCGTCCAGTTAACTTCTAGTGAAAGAAAAGGAAAACAATGTTATTACCTCATCCCCATACAAGTCATATTCCTCTACTTATTTCTATTGAAACTGAAACCTTTAGAACAGAGAGAACGGCTAAACTGGAGTGCAGTGGACAAAACAGGGAGGATTCCACCTAGAACTGATCATTTGGATTTGTTTGTATACAGTTAAACTTCAGATTAACGATGAACTCCAAAATTAGAGCAAATCTCTTGGTCTGTTCTAACAAAAAATGCTGAGAAAAAAACTCTTTAAAAAGTCTACTGATTTCAAATAGAACAGATCGGACCCATAGACTTGCTCTGAAGGTCACCACACGTTACAATCTGATCGATTATGTCTACCAAAAATAATATAGTTCCAGGGCCTCCCTGATTGGATACAAATTAATTGTATAGATAAGGTAGTTCATCACAATATAGACTTTTGGTAAACCTAAATTGTACAAAGATTGTAGGGTTAGATTGTAATGCGTGTGGTGACCCTTGGAGAGCAATAATGAAGCTTAGCTCAGTCATTACAGAGAATTAGTAAGCAGGAAGCAGAGCCTCCATATGTAATGAGCAAACAGGGCTAACCCCATGTCCTAATATATGTACCAAACATACACACAAAGAGGGATTCTCCAACATTGGGACCAACTGATCATATATATTTCCATGTCGATCAGCCTTTCTCAACCTTTTTAGCTCAGAGGAACCCCTAAAATAAATCTTCAAATCTCGTGGAATCCATACTAAAACCTATTATTTGCAAATTACAAATATGTCCTTTACAGTAATGACATCACTAGATTTCCCTCAAAATCTGGTAAGACCAGCAGCTCGAGGCAGCGGTGCCTTAGATCTCACACTGCAGATATACACCTATGAGGCCCTTTTCCCCACCTATGTACTATATAACAATCCACCATAATATTTTCTTACCTGCTTCTCCGCTTCCTTCATTCTCCTCCTCACTCAGAAGCTCTTCCATATTCTCTAAAATATCCCATGCTTCCTCATCGTCCCCCTTCATAAAATTTAGAAAAATCTCTGCAAGGCTGTCTGAAATCTCCTCACTGCTTCTTTTACTTGAAACCTCATCTTTCCTCTCTGCATCCTCCTCTCTGCTCCTCTTCTTCGGAACCTCTCCTCTCTCTGGAGAGTTCATTTCATCCTCTTCTATGCGCCTCTTCCTCAGAACTCTCTTGGGAGAGTTCATTTCATCCTCCTCTCTGCTCCTCTTCCTCAGAACCGCTCCTCTCTTGGGAGAGTTCATTTCACCCTCCTCTCTGCTCCTCTTCCTCAGAACCGCTCCTCTCTGGGGAGAGTTCATTTCATCCTCCTCTCTGCACCTCTTCCTCAGAACCGCTCCTCTCTCTGGAGAGTTCATTTCATCCTCCTCTCTGCGCCTCTTTCGCAGAAAATAACCTCCCCTGTCTGCAACCTCCTTTCTCCTCCAGGTCATTGTATTTATAATAATATATATAATACAATGAAAAATAAACTGCAGAATTATTAGTAAAACCTCTTCTCTTCTGAAAGGTTGTGTTCACGATCTATAATACAATCTTATCCTATAATTTAGTGAAAAAGTTGGGAGCTCAGAAATCTGTGTCTGCACTCTTCAAGCTTCTAGTGTTCACTGACTGGATGCCTGCTCTGCTCTGATAATCAAGGAGAAAAAAAAAAAAAAAAAAAACGGCTGCTGACATCATATGCACTGTTACCATGGAGCTGCTGACATCATATGACATCATATCCACTGTTACCATGGAGACAGTTGTTTAGTAACTGGTATAGAAACCGTGCTTAGTGTTCAAGTTCAAACTATGACATCATATCCACTGTTACCATGGAGACAGTTGTTAAGTAACTGGTATAGAAACCGTGCTTAGTGTTCAAAGTAAATAACTTTATAAAATTGTGTGAAATTAAAAAAAAAACAGCCACAATTTTATTTTCCAGGGAATTTTATTTCAGAAACGATATCACGTTTGTGAGTTCTAAGTCATTTTAGCAAATAAATGCTGATTTGTAAAAGGATCTGTGATAAATGACTGAATTTTTAACAGGTAACTGTCAAGGGCAGTAAGTTGTTAATAACGGAGGAAACACGTCTTCTTTGTTCAGGACTTACCCCTAACTAAGATGGCGGGCCGGGCTTCAGCCACGGCTCCGGGAGATTACCCAGCAGGCCGTGCGTTCCCCGGAAGGTCGCGGGCTGTGTACAGTATGGCGGAGGCTGGAGCTGAATGTGCAGGAAGGAGGAAGTGTCATTCATGTTAGGAAAGCCAGGGTGTGTGCGGCCAGCGGGGGTCGGTGAGCGGGTCCCCGATGTGTACGGCAGAGTTGCCAACCCTCCGACTCAAAATTTACTGGCAGGATGCCAAAAATTTACAAACGACACTAATTTTTTACTGGCACTGCAAAAAAAGTACCTAAAATTACAGTTTTCAGTGCTAAACAGTGCAAATATCAATATTTAAACTATAAACATATATCTAGTGCTATCAGCAATGTGTTCAAGTCTAACAAAAGTAAAAAAAACTTATTTCTGCATTGACATGAAGATCAGGTTACTATAACCCGGCCAACACAGAGTTCCCCCATATATCAGAGTCTGCACGAAACTCTTATGTAAAGGGGAACGCTGCAAATCATGATGAAAGAAGGAACTCTGATGTAAAGGGGGGCTCTGGTGACCAGAGACCACCTTATATCAGAGTCCACTGTGTTCCCTTTACATCAGAGTTCCTAATTACATCAGGGTCCGCAGACTGAGTTCCCTATTGCACTGTAAGTGGGAATCCTGCATGTAAAAGGGGAATACCAGGAACTCTGATGTGGGGGGCACTCTGGTGACTAGAGACCACCTTCTGTACAGTGAATACACTAAGGCAGGGGTCTCAAACTGCCGGCCCTCCAGCTGTTGCGAAACTACAAGTCCCATGAGCATTGCAAGGCTGACAGTTACAAGCATAACTCCCACAGGCAGAGGCATGATGGGACTTGTAGTTTTCGCAACAGCTGGAGGCCGCCAGTTTGAGACCCCTGCCCAAAAGGAGACGGTCAGAGACTGCGGACATCCCAAAAGGAGACGGTCAGAGAGTGCAGACATGATACAAGAGGAGACCAAAATGTGCTCACTACTACTTATTCAGATAAAATAGATGAATAAACACCTCAAGACCATCAAGCACAACACATAATCAATTATATTATGAGCAAACAGTACACACAAACTATACAGACACAATATACAGCAGCACTTTTCCACAGAAAATCAGCCAAATCATATTGCTTCTGCCTCCCCTCTCCTGGCATGCTGGGATTTGTAGTGCCCCAGACACATGAGGTGGTAACTCTGGAGAGGACTGAGGAGGCTGTGACTGGACTGGTGAGCATCCTCCCTAGTCAGTTTAGAAGCAAATAGCAATGCAGATCTGACACACAAAAAAAACGATGTACTGTACACAACAAGCCTGCTACACAGACCATTCTCTGCCCCCTCCCTCCTCCTGCCCACTAACACAAGGCAATGAGAGACATTTAGCTAATCATTACCTTACCCCCCTCTGCTAGGCTGAAGACAGTCTGTACGGCTCCACTGCAGGCCGACTCCTCCCCCCCCTCTCCCAGCATCTCCTGTGCAGAAATTGAATAAGGCGCCCTGTGGAAGGAAGGGGGGAGGGAACAAGACAAGTAGCCAGTGATGTAAGTAACTGAGTTAAAATAAACTGAGTTACCTAACGCAGTTACTTTAGAGGGTAACGAGTAATCTAACTGATTACTTTTCCCCTCATGGTAACTCAGTTCCCATTACTTTGGCTTAGTTTCCCCAATTACATCTACCGCCACTAGATGGCAGTAGTGTAATTCCGGTGTCCTGCCGAAAAAAGTTCCCCCGCTGGATAAGGACCCCCCTGTACTGCACAGGCGCAGCGCTTGCGCAGTACAAAAGACTAAGGAGCTTCTGAAAATTGCCGAACCTAAACAGCTCTGAGTGAACTCTACACCGCGCAGGTGCAGTTAACATGTAATTGTACGAGGCGATGCTGCAGGCTCCTGATGCTCGCGCTACTCTGCAAGGGGCGCTATCGTGCTCCTAGTATTACTGTACGTAACCAAGGGGCGCTCGTGCTAACATTTGCCCTCATCTGTAGCCTGCAAGGGGCGCTATAACTATCTGCCCCGTGTAAGTAAGGGGCGGGTCTTAGTAGTACAAGTAGTATTACTGCGTAACCAAGTAAAACTGAGCTAACGCAACATTTGTTTAACTAATTACTTTTTTTTAAAGTTATTAGCAGCACAGCAGTTAGAAATATATCGAGACTCTCTGCCCACCGTCATATTTTTTTAATTGACACCTGACCGATGACAACGGGGGACAACATTGCCCTCTTCTGTAGGGAGAAGAGCCCCCCCCTTACATCAATAAGACATAACCAGTAAGCCCCCAGTTACCCCCTTATCATCAGAAATGACACCAGAGTCCCCCCCCCCCTTACCACCAGAGCCCCCCCTTTACATTAGATATGACACCATAGCCCCCCCCCCCCTTACCGCCTTTTACACCATAAGCAAACCCCCTTACATCAGATATGGACACCCGAGCCCCCCCCCTTACATCAGATTTTAACACCAAAGCCCCCCCCTTCCTTACATTAAATATACACCAGAGCCCCCCCCCCTTTACATCAGATGAATGACACCAAAGCCCCCCCCCTTACATAAGATATGACCCCAGAAGCCCCCCCCCCCCTTAATCGAGATATGACACAAGATCCCCCCCCCCCCTTACATTAGATAATAATATAATAGACCCGCCCCTTGGTTTAGCCCCATACAAAATTACACGCTATAACTGATCTGCCCCTTGGTTAGAGTAATAATAGAGCACCAGCCCAGATATGACACCAGAGCCCCCCCCCCTTACATCAGATATGACAACCAGAGCCCCCCCCCCCTTACATGAATATGACACCAGAGCCCCCCCCCCTTACATCAATATGACACCACCAAATAATGCCCCCTTACCTCAAGATATGACACCAGAGCCCCCCCCCCCCCCCCCCTTACATCAGATATGACACCAGAGCCCCCCCCCCTTACATCAGATATGACACCAGAGCCCTCCCCCTTACATCATATATGACACCAGAGCCCCCCCCCCCCTTACACAGATACACGATATATAACACCTCAGATATGACACCAGAAGCCCCCCCCCCCCTTACATCAGATATGACACCAGAGCCCCCCCCCCCTTTCTTTTTCCATCAGATATGACACCAGAGCCCCCCCTTACATTATGATAAAGACACCAGAGGCCCCCCACCCTTACCTCAGATATATAAGCACCCCTTACATAGATATGACACCAGATCCCCCCTTACATCTGATATGACACCAGAGCCCCCCCCCCCACCCCTTACCATCAGATATGACACCAGAGCCCCCCCCCCCCCTACATCAAGATATACACTTCAGAGCCCCCCTCCCTTACATCAGACATGACACCAGAGCCCCCCCCCCCCTTACCTCAGATATGACACCAGAGCCCCCCCCCCCTTACCTCAGATATGACAAGCCCCCTCCCCCCCCCTTACCTCAGATATGACTCCATAGCCGCCCACCCCCTTACATCAAGATAGACACCAGAGCCCCCCCCCCCCCTTACATTACATATGACACGCAGAGCCGCCCCCCCTTACATCAGATATGACACCAGCAAAGCCCCCCCCCCACCCTACTCATATATGTCACAGAGGAGCCCCGCCCTCCCCTCTACATTAGATATGACACCAAGAGCCCCCCCAACCTCAGAGAGGACACCTGATGTAAGCCCCCCCTTACCGCCCCGCTTCCTTCTCCCCCAGAGCCTCTCCTCGCTCTCCTCTCGCCCCTCTACTCTTTCAGCTCTCCCCTCCGCACTCCCTGCACCCCACTCATCCCTACCCATTAGATATCCACACCCGCTCCCCCCCCCACCCCCAACCC
The DNA here is from genome assembly GCA_028564925.1 of Lithobates sylvaticus. Taxonomy (NCBI): domain Eukaryota; kingdom Metazoa; phylum Chordata; class Amphibia; order Anura; family Ranidae; genus Lithobates; species Lithobates sylvaticus. Next base: position 93,273,731 of record CM053027.1, on the reverse strand, counting down.
GACCTCCCAGCCCCCCTCTCCCCCCAACCATCTCAGATCCCCCCTCTCCACCCCCCCCCCATTACATCAGATACATACACCACTAGCCCCCCCCTTTACATCCAGATGCCCCATCGACCCCCCAAACCCCGATAGACCTGCCGTGCCCCCCCCCGATACCACCGATATGACACCAGACCCCTCCCCCCCTTACCTCAGATATGATCCAGAAGCACCCCCCCCCTTACCACTCGATATATACACCACGAGCCCCCCCCCTAACCTCAGCTGCTGACCCTAGAAGAGAGCCCCCTCCCTTACCTCAGATAAGCCCCCCCCTCCCTCTGTACACCCCTGATCACTACCTGCAAAAGAAGTTCCTCACATTTCTCTTAACCCAGGGCTCCGAGGTTCCTTCCTCAGCAGTGCTGCTGAGACTTTTCAGTCAGTACCGCTCTCTAATTTCCCCCCCACGGCGCTCTGATTCCCTGTAAAAAGGCTGATGTGCTGCCAGCAGTAATAACAGACCCAGAAGTGCAGAAAAAAGGCAGGAACATTTGGTGAGCGGATCTCACTGTCTTTCAGAACACAGCCGAATAGAAGAGGGTGGATCCTTCAGCCCCCTCTCATCTCTCCCTGGCCCACACTCTGACCAGCCCATCTGTGAATAGGACCCCCAGATCCCCCCCCACGTGTTCTTCTGTATGGGGACGCTCAGGAAGCTGATAACTGAGCCTGAGCCTTCTGCCTGCTGGGTCCTTCCTTCCAAGTGAGTGAGCTGTGACCGGCCTCTCCCCCTTCTCTCACAAATTCCTCTCTCTGCAGATAAGAAGGCTCACTGGGTTTCTGCAGTTTGTCTGCAGTGTTGGTGATCTCACTGTCTTCCTGCATTTTACACCCCCCCCCCCCCCAGTCCCATAGACTTCTAAGTTTGCACATCTTTGCTGCATTTTCTGAAAGTGCACAAAAACAGCTGCTCGCTGCATCATTGGTGCGCTATAAAAAAAAACTGCAGCAAAAACGCACCACCAAAAGAAGCCTATGGGACTGCGGCTAAGGAAAACTGTGTACATAAGCACTGCGGCCAGTCTGTGCCCAAAGGTTTGTACAGACTTGCAGCAGGCACTGCCACTCCGCTGAAAAGTGATCAATGCTCAGGTCACTTTTGCTCATGCTCACTTTTGCAACCAGAGCTGTCAGTTTTTTTTGTTGTTAAACTCGCCTGATTGAACAAAAAAAAAAACGAGTGGTGTGTACAAGGCTTTACTAGGCTGATAAAGGAATCAAGCAATTTTCTTGAGTGGTCTCTCCTGTGCAGACAATTTGGAGCGATGTCTCTCTCTGTCAGTGGTGTCTGATGCTCAAAATGTTTTGAGGGGGGGCAAATTAAACAATATTTAGAAAATACCACCATCAATTGCAGCCTCACTCTGCCATTAAATGCAGCCACTCTGTCCCATCAAATGCAGCCACTGCGCCCATCAATTGCAGCCTTACTCTGCCCATCAATTGCAGCCTCACTGTCCCCATCAATTGCAGCCACTGTGCCCATCAAATGCAGCCACTGCGCCCATCAATTGCAGCCTTACTCTGCCCATCAATTGCAGCCTCACTGTCCCCATCAGATGCAGCCACTGTGCCCATCAGATGCAGCCACTGTGCCCATCAGATGCAGCCAATGTTGCCCCCACCCCGTCGGCATTTAACCAGCACCCCACCCTGCCCGCTCACTGGCCCGTCACTTACCCCATTTTGGTGGCAGGTCAGGCAGCGGCTCCTGTGTTCTCTATGCTTCCTCCATGCTTTTCCTCCTGCTAGACATCCAATAGGAGCGCCTGTCCTTTCAGCCAATCAGGTGACGGGTATCGGCCCCCCTTTTCCTGATTGGCAGAGAGGCGGTTCAGTGTTAGAAAAGCAAATATTCATATATTTATTGGGAGCAGTGAATGAATTAGAACATATGTGTGTCATGGCAGCATGAGCCGGCAGCAGAGGAGGAGATCACATCCTTAAATCTCACCTAGGGTTCATGCTGGGACTTGTAGTCCTTTACTTTTGGGGATGTCACACCCCAAAAGTGAAGGACTAAAGGTCCCAGCATGAACTTCTCAAAGCTCAGGATGTGTCACACACCCCCTGCCCCCCCCCAACTAGTGAAGGACTACAGATCCCACTGTCCCAGCTTAAACCCCTCAGAGCTGAGGATGTGTGTCCCCCCCCCGGGCCTTCAACTAGTGAAGGACTACAGGTCAAAGCATGAACCCCTCAGAGCTGAGGATGTGTCACCCCCCCCAATTAGTGAAGGACTACAGGGCACAGCATGAACCCGTGGGATCTAAGGGGACACATCCTTAGATCTCAGGGGTTAATGGTGGGACTTGTAGTTCGTCACTAGTTGCAGAGGGGGGGTCAGGTCTGCTCTGAGGGATTCATACAGGGACTTGCTTGCAGCCACATTGTCCTCCCTGCCCCCCCCCCCCCCACCTTTGTGATCATGAAAAACCATAGAGACTGTTTTCCCGATCCATCACTTTGCCACCACCGGCTCTATGGGCCACATGACTGGACTTGCCCCCCAGGCCCAAGGCTGCCAGCCCTCCCCTGCACGGGGGGGGGGGGGGCAGTCTGGATGTCACACGGGGGGGGGGGCAGTCTGGATGTCACACGGGGGGGGGGGCAGTCTGGATGTCACACAGGGGGGGGGGGCAGTCTGGATGTCACACGGGGGGGGCAGTCTGGATGTCACATGGGGGGGGCAGTCTGGATGTCACGGGGGGTGCAGTCTGGATGTCACGGGGGGCACAGGCTGGATGTCATGGGGGGCACATAATGGTTGCCACAGGCTGGCTGGATGTCACAGGCAGGCACAGGCTGTGCTGGCTGGATGTCACTGGGGGCACACGATGGTTGGCACAGGCTGGTTGCATGTCACAGGGGGCCACAGGCTACACTGGTTGCATGTCACAGGGGGCCACAGGCTACACTGGTTGCATGTCACAGGGGGCCACAGGCTACACTGGTTGCATGTCACAGGGCCACAGTCTGCATGGCACAGGAGGCACACAATGGTTACCACAGGCTGGCTGGATATCACAGGGGGCCACAGGCTGTGCTGGCTGGATGTCACAGGGGGGAAAAAGGTGGTTGGCACAGGCTGGATGTCACAGGGGGCACACGATGGCTGGATGTCGCCGGGGGCACACAATGGTTGGCACAGGCTGCATGGCACAGGGGGCACACAATGGTTGGCACAGGCTGGCTGGATTTCACAGGCAACACAGGCTGGATGTCACTGGGGGCACACTATGGTTTGCACAGGCTGGATGTAACAGGCAACACAGGCTGGATGTCACCAGGGGAACACTATGGTTGGCACAGGCTCGATGTCACAGGGGGGCACATGATGGTTGGCACAGGCTGGCTGGACGTCACAGGCAGCACAGGCTGGATGTCACCGGGGCACACAATGGTTGGCACAGGCTGGATGTCATAGGGGGGCAAAGGCTGCATGGCACAGAGGGCACACAATGGTTGGCACAGGCTCGATGTCACAGGGGGGCACACGATGGTTGGCACAGGCTGGCTGGATGTCACAGGCAGCACAGGCTGGATGTCACCGGGGCACACAATGGTTGGCACAGGCTGGATGTCATAGGGGGGCACAGGCTGCATGGCACAGAGGGCACACAATGGTTGGCACAGGCGCCCTGCATTATAAGAGGGGATACGTATTTTCACGGTCTGCATTATTAGAGGGGGGATACCTATTTTTACAGTCTGCATTATTAGAGGGGGGGGGTCCTATTTTCACGGCCTGCATTATAAGAGGGGGGTACCTATTTTCACGGCCTGCATTATAAGAGGGGGGTACCTATTTTTACGGCCTGCATTATTAGAGGGGGGATACCTATTTTCACGGCCTGCATTATCAGAGGGGGATACGTATTTTCACGGCCTGCATTATTAGAGGGGGGATACCTATTTCCACTCACCAGCCTGCCCGCTCTCTCTCACCAGCCTGCCCACTCCCTCTCACCAGCCTGCCCACTCACCAGCCTGCCCACTCCCACTCACCAGCCTTCCCACTCACCAGCCTGCCCACTCCCACTCGCTCTCACCAGCCTGCCCATTCCCACTCACTCACTCTCACCAGCCTGCTCGCTCGCTCTCACCAGCCTGCCCACTAGCTCTCACCAGCCTGCCCGCTCACTCTCACCAGCCTGCCCGCTCCCACTCACTTTCACCAGCCTGCCCACTAGCTCTCACCAGCCTGCCCACTCGCTCTCACCAGCCTGCCCACTCGCTCTCACCAGCCTGTCCGCTCACTCTCACCAGCCTGCCCGCTCACTCTCACAAGCCTGCCCGCTCACTCTCACCAGCCTGCCCACTCGCTCTCACCAGCCTGCCCACTCGCTCTCACCAGCCTGCCCACTCGCGCTCACTCTCACCAGCCTGCCCACTCCCACTCACCAGCCTGCCCACTCCCACTCACCAGCCTGCCCACTCCCACTCGCTCTCACCAGCCTGCCCATTCCCACTCACTCACTCTCACCAGCCTACCCGCTCACTCTCACCAGCCTTCCCACTCACTCTCACCAGCCTGTCCGCTCACTCTCATCAGCATGCCCACTCGCTCTCACCAGCCTGCCCGCTCACTCTCACCAGCCTGCCCGCTCGCTCTCACCAGCCTGCCCACTCACTCTCACCAGCCTGCCCACTCCCACTCACTCTCACCAGCCTGCCCACTCGCTCTCACCAGCCTGCCCACTCGCTCTCACCAACCTGCCCACTCGCGCTCACTCTCACCAGCCTGCCCACTCCCGCTCACTCTCACCAGCCTGCCCGCTCGCTCTCACCAGCCTGCCCGCTCGCTCTCACCAGCCTGCGCGCTCGCTCTCACCAGCCTGCGCGCTCACTCTCACCAGCCTGCGCGCTCGCTCTCACCAGCCTGCCCGCTCGCTCTCACCAGCCTGCCCACTCGCTCTCACCAGCCTGCCCACTCGCTCTCACCAGCCTGCCCACTCCCACTCGCTCTCACCAGCCTGCCCGCTCACTCTCACCAGCCTGCCCGCTCACTCTCACCAGCCTGCCCTCTAGCTCTCACCAGCCTGCCCGCTCGCTCTCACCAGCCTGCCCGCTCGCTCTCACCAGCCTGCCCACTCGCTCTCACCAGCCTGCCCACTCGCTCTCACCAGCCTGCCCACTCCCACTCGCCAGCCTGCCCGCTCACTCTCACCAGCCTGCCCGCTCACTCTCACCAGCCTGCCCACTCACTCTCACCAGCCTGCCCACTCGCTCTCACCAGCCTGCCTACTAGCTCTCACCAGCCTGCCCACTCCCTCTCACCAGCCTGTCCGCTCACTCTCATCAGCATGCCCACTCACTCTCACCAGCCTGCCCACTCGCTCTCACCAGCCTGCCCACTAGCTCTCACCAGCCTGCCCACTCCCTCTCACCAGCCTGCCCGCTCACTCTCACCAGCCTGCCCACTCCCACTCACTCTCACCAGCCTGCCCACTCGCTCTCACCAGCCTGCCCACTTGCTCTCACCAGCCTGCCCACTCCCGCTCACTCTCACCAGCCTGCCCACTCCCGCTCGCTCTCACCAGCCTGCCCGCTCGCTCTCACCAGCCTGCCCACTCGCTCTAGCCAGCCTGCCCACTCGCTCTAGCCAGCCTGCCCACTCGCTCTCACCAGCCTGCCCACTCCCACTCGCTCTCACCAGCCTGCCCACTCCCACTCGCTCTCACCAGCCTGCCCGCTCACTCTCACCAGCCTGCCCGCTCACTCTCACCAGCCTGCCCGCTCACTCTCACCAGCCTGCCCGCTCTCACTCACTCTCACCAGCCTGCCCACTAGCTCTCACCAGCCTGCCCGCTCGCTCTCACCAGCCTGTCCGCTCGCTCTCACCAGCCTGTCCGCTCACTCATCAGCATGCCCACTCGCTCTCACCAGCCTGCCCACTCGCTCTCACCAGCCTGCCCACTCGCTCTCACCAGCCTGCCCACTCCCGCTCACTCTCACCAGCCTGCCCACTCACTCTCACCAGCCTGCCCATTCCCACTCGCTCTCACCAGCCTGCCCACTCGCCCTCACCAGCCTGCCCACTCGCCCTCACCAGCCTGCCCACTCGCTCTCACCAGCCTGCCCACTCACTCTCATCAGCATGCCCACTCACTCTCACCAGCCTGCCCACTCCCGCTCACTCTCACCATCCTGCCCGCTCACTCTCACCAGCCTGCCCTCTCCCTCTCACCAGCCTGCCCACTCCCACTCGCTCTCACCAGCCTGGCCACTCCCACTCCCTCTAACCAGCCTGCCCGCTCACTCTCACCAGCCTACCCACTCCCTCTCACCAGCCTGCCCACTCCCTCTCACCAGCCTGACCATTCCCACTCACTCTCACCAGCCTGCCCACTCCCACTCGCTCTCACCAGCCTGCCCACTCCCGCTCACTCTCGCCAGCCTGCCCGCTCACTCTCGCCAGCCTGCCCACTCGCTCTCACTCTCACCAGCCTGCCCACTCTCACCAGCCTGCCCATTCCCACTCACTCTCACCAGCCTGCCCATTCCCACTCGCTCTCACCAGCCTGCCCACTCCCACTCGCTCTCACCAGCCTGCCCACTCCCGCTCACTCACACCAGCCTGCCCACTCTCACCAGCCTGCCCGCTCACTCGCACCAGCCTGCCCGCTCACTCTCACCAGCCTGCCCTCTCACTCTCACCAGCCTGCCCACTCCCGCTCACTCTCATCAGCCTGTGCGCTCACTCTCACCAGCCTGCCCGCTCACTCTCACCAGCCTGCCCACTCGCTCTCACCAGCCTGCCCGCTCACTCTCATCAGCCTGCCCACTCACTCTCACCAGCCTGCCCACTTCCACTCACTCTCACCAGCCTGCCCACTCCCTCTTACCAGCCTGCCCACTCCCACTCGCTCTCACCAGCCTGCCCATTCCCACTCACTCTCACCAGCCTGCCCACTCCTGCTCACTCTCACCAGCCTACCCACTCCCACTCGCTCTCACCAGCCTGCCCATTCCCACTCGCTCTCACCAGCCTGCCCACTCCCACTCGCTCTCACCAGCCTGCCCACTCACTCTCACCAGCCTGCCCGCTCACTCTCACCAGCCTGCCCGCTCACTCACCAGCCTGCCCACTCCCTCTCACCAGCCTGCCCACTCCCTCTCACCAGCCTGCCCATTCCCACTCGCTCTCACCAGCCTGCCCACTCGCTCACACCAGCCTGCCCACTCGCTCTCACCAGCCTGCCCACTCGCTCTCACCAGCCTGCCCACTCCCGCTCACTCTCACCAGCCTGCCCACTCACTCTCACCAGCCTGCCCATTCCCACTCGCTCTCACCAGCCTGCCCTCTCGCTCTCACCAGCCTGCCCACTCGCCCTCACCAGCCTGCCCACTCGCTCTCACCAGCCTGCCCACTCACTCTCATCAGCATGCCCACTCACTCTCACCAGCCTGCCCACTCCCGCTCACTCTCACCATCCTGCCCGCTCACTCTCACCAGCCTGCCCTCTCCCTCTCACCAGCCTGCCTACTCCCACTCGCTCTCACCAGCCTGCCCATTCCCACTCACTCTCACCAGCCTGCCCACTCCCACTCGCTCTCATCAGCCTGCCCACTCCCACTCACTCTCACCAGCCTGCCCGCTCACTCTCGCCAGCCTGCCCACTCGCTCTCACCAGCCTGCCCACTCGCTCTCACCAGCCTGCCCATTCCCACTCGCTCTCACCAGCCTGCCCATTCCCACTCACTCTCACCAGCCTGCCCACTCCCGCTCACTCACACCAGCCTGCCCACTCCCGCTCACTCTCACCAGCCTGCCCACTCCCGCTCACTCTCACCAGCCTGCCCGCTCACTCTCACCAGCCTGCCCACTTCCACTCACTCTCACCAGCCTGCCCGCTCACTCTCATCAGCCTGCCCGCTCGCTCTCACCAGGCTGCCCACTCGCGCTCACTCTCACCAGCCTGCCCACTCGCTCTCACCAGCCTGCCCGCTCACTCTCATCAGCCTGCCCACTCCCTCTCACCAGCCTGCCCACTTCCACTCACTCTCACCAGCCTGCCCACTCCCTCTCACCAGCCTGCCCATTCCCACTCACTCTCACCAGCCTGCCCATTCCCACTCGCTCTCACCAGCCTGCCCACTCCTGCTCACTCTCACCAGCCTGCCCACTGCCACTCGCTCTCACCAGCCTGCCCATTCCCACTCACTCTCACCAGCCTGCCCATTCCCACTCACTCTCACCAGCCTGCCCACTCCCACTCGCTCTCACCAGCCTGCCCATTCCCACTCACTCTCACCAGCCTGCCCACTCCCACTCGCTCTCACCAGCCTGCCCACTCACTCTCACCAGCCTGCCCACGCTCACTCACCAGCCTGCCCACTCCCTCTCACCAGCCTGCCCACTCCCTCTCACCAGCCTGCCCATTCCCACTCGCTCTCACCAGCCTGCCCACTCGCTCACACCAGCCTGCCCACTCGCTCTCACCAGCCTGCCCACTCGCTCTCACCAGCCTGCCCACTCGCTCTCACCAGCCTGCCCACTCGCTCTCACCAGCCTGCCCACTCGCTCACACCAGCCTGCCCACTCGCTCACACCAGCCTGCCCACTCGCTCTCACCAGCCTGCCCACTCACTCTCATCAGCCTGCCCACTCGCTCTCACCAGCCTGCCAACTCCCGCTCACTCTCACCATCCTGCCCGCTCACTCTCACCAGCCTGCCCTCTCCCTCTCACCAGCCTGCCCACTCCCACTCGCTCTCACATGCCTGCCCACTCACTCTCACCAGCCTGCCCGCTCACTCTCACCAGCCTACCCACTCCCTCTCACCAGCCTGCCCATTCCCACTCCCTCTCACCAGCCTGCCCATTCCCACTCGCTCTCACCAGCCTGCCCACTCCCACTCGCTCGCACCAGCCTGCCCACTCCCACTCGCTCTCACCAGCCTGCCCGCTCACTCTCACCAGCCTGCCCACTCCCTCCCACCATCCTGCCCACTCCCAACCACCATCCTGCCCACTCCCAACCATCACACTGCCAACTCCCTCCCACCATCCTGCCCACTCCCAACCACTCACTCTCACCAGCCTGCCCACTCCCACTCGCTCTCACCAGCCTGCCCGCTCACTCTCACCACCCTGCCCACTCGCTCGCTCTCACCAGCCTGCCCACTCCCACTCGCTCTCACCAGCCTGCCCACTCGCTCTCACCAGCCTGCCCACTCTCACCAGCCTGCCCACTCACTCTCATCAGCCTGCCCACTCACTCTCACCAGCCTGCCCACTCCCGCTCACTCTCACCAGCCTGCCCACTCCCACTCACCAGCCTGCCCACTCCCAGTCGCTCTCACCAGCCTGCCCACTCCCATTCACTCTCACCAGCCTGCCCAGTCCCACTCACTCTCACCAGCCTGCCCACTCACTCTCACCAGCCTGCCCACTCCCACTCACCAGCCTGCCCTCTCACTCTCACCACCCTGCCCACTCGCTCACTCTCACCAGCCTGCCCACTCGCTCACTCTCACCAGCCTGCCCACTCTCGCTCACTCTCACCAGCCTGCCCACTCGCTCACTCTCACCAGCCTGCCCACTCGCTCACTCTCACCAGCCTGCCCACTCGCTCACTCTCACCAGCCTGCCCACTCCCACTCGCTCTCACCATCCTGCCCACTCGCTCTCACCAGCCTGCCCACTCGCTCTCACCAGCCTGCCCACTCACTCTCATCAGCATGCCCACTAACTCTCACCAGCCTGCCCGCTCCCTCTCACCAGCCTGACCATTCCCACTCACTCTCACCAGCCTGACCATTCCCACTCACTCTCACCAGCCTGCCCGCTCACTCTCACCAGCCTGCCCAATCCCGCTCACTCTCACCAGCCTGCCCACTCCCACCCACTCTCACAAGCCTTCCCGCTCCCTCTCACCAGCCTGCCCACTCCCTCTCACCAGCGTGCCCATTCCCACTCCCTCTCACCAGCCTGCCCACTCCCTCTCACCAGCGTGCCCATTCCCACTCACTCTCACCAGCCTTCCCACTCCTCACTCCCTCTCACCAGCGTGCCCATTCCCACTCACTCTCACCAGCGTGCCCATTCCCACTCACTCTCACCAGCCTGCCCGCTCACTCTCTTCAGCCTGCCCACTCGCTCTCACCAGCCTGCCCACTCGCTCTCACCAGCCTGCCCACTCCCGCTCACTCTCACCAGCCTGCCCGCTCACTCTCACCAGCCTGCTCGCTCACTCTCACCAGCTCACTCTCACCAGCCTGCCCACTCCCTCACTCTCACCTCCTGCCCACCAGCCTGCCCACTCCCGCTCACTCTCACCAGCCTGCCCGCTCACTCTCACCAGCCTGCCCACTCCCGCTCACTCTCACCAGCCTGCCCACTCCCGCTCACTCTCACCAGCCTGCCCACTCCCGCTCACTCTCACCAGCCTGCCCAATCCCGCTCACTCTCACCAGCCTGCCCACTCCCGCTCACTCTCACCAGCCTGCCCTCTCGCTCACTCTCACCAGCCTGCCCACTCCCGCTCACTCTCACCAGCCTGCCCACTCCCGCTCACTCTCACCAGCCTGCCCACTCCCGCTCACTCTCACCAGCCTGCCCAATCCCGCTCACTCTCACCAGCCTGCCCACTCACCAGCCAGCCCACTCCCGCTCACTCTCAACAGCCTGCCCACTCACTCTCATCAGCATGCCCACTCGCTCTCACCAGCCAGCCCAATCCCGCTCACTCTCACCAGCCTGCCCCCCCTCGCTCTCACCAGCCTGCCCGCTGCCACTGCTCCAGCCTGCCTGCTCACTCTCACCAGCCAGCCCGCTCTCACCACCCACCCTCCCGCTCACTCTCACCAGCCTGCCCACTCCGCTCACTCTCACCAGCCTGCCACTCCGCTCACTCTCACCACCAGCCTGCCCAATCACCGCTCACTCTCACCAGCCTGCCCACTTGCTCTCACCAGCCTGCCCGCTCGCTCTCTCCAGCCTGCCCACTCACTCTCACCACTGCCACTCCACTTCAGCATGCCCACTCGCTCTCAGCACTTACTGCCCACTCCCGCTCACTCTCACCACCTGCCCGCTCACTCTCACCACGCGCCTGCCCACTCGCTCTCACCAGCCTGCCCGCTCACTCTCACTACACTCCAGCCCCACTTACAAATACAGCCACCCACTCTCACTACCACCCAACTTCACTACCCCACTCACTCGACTCACTTTACTACCACCACCCACTCTCACTCACAACGCTCACCTACCACCACACCACTTCACTACCAGCCACTGCCCCCGCTCACTCACTACCACCCAGCCTCAACGCTCTATACCCCACTCGCTCACTCACAGCCTGCCCACTCCCACCACCCACCCTCGCTCTCACTACCACCCACTTCAACGCTCTCACTTACTACCACCCTCCCCACTCTCACTACCACCGACTTCAACGCTCACTCAACTTCAACGCTCACTACCACCACCCACCCCGCTCACTTCAACGCTCCTTACACCACTTCAACGCTCACTTACTACCACTCAACTACCACCCATCCCCTGCTCTCACTATCACCCCACTTCAGCCTGCCGCTCACCTCAGCACGCTCACTACCACCCACCCCCACTCATCACCAGCTGCCGCTCACTTCTCACCACCTCACCAGCCTGCCCCACTCTCGCTCTCACCAGCCAACCCGCTCACTCGCTTCACCAGCCTGCTCCCACTGCCGCTCACTCTCTCAGCCTGCCCAACTCGCTCACCAGCCTGCCTCACCAGCTGCCCAACTCACCTCTCCCATCAGCATGCCACTCACTCTCACCAGCCTGCCCATCCCGCTCCTCTCACATCCTCTGCCCGCTCACTCTCACCAGCCTGCCCGCTCACTCTCACCAGCGCTCTCACCAGCCTGCCCGCTCACTCTCACCAGCCTGCCCACTCCCGCTCACTCTCACCAGCCTGCCCACTCGCTCTCACCAGCATGCCCACTCGCTCACACCAGCCTGCCCGCTCACTTTCACCAGCCTGCCCGCTCACTCTCAGCACGCTCACTACCACCCACCCCCACTCTCACTACCACCCACTTCAACGCTCACTTACTACCAGCCACCCCCACTCTCACTACCACCCACTTCAACGCTCACTTACTACCACCCACCCCCATGCTCACTACCACCCACTTCAACGCTCACTTTCTACCACTCACTCCTACGCTCACTTACACCACTACACCCCCACCACCGCTCACTACCACCCACTTCCAACGCTCACTTACTACCACCCACCCCCACTCTCACTACCACCCACTTCAACGCTCGCTTACTACCACCCACCCCCACGCTCACTACCACCCACTTTAACGCTCACTTACTACCACCCAGCCCCACTCTCACTACCACTCACTTCTACTCTCACTTACACACATACACCACCACTCTCACTACCACCCACTTCAACTCTCACTACCACCCCCTTCAACGCTCACTACCACCCACATCAACGCTCACTACCACCCACCCCCACTCTCACTACCACCCACTTCCACGCTCACTACCACCAACTTCAACGCTCACTACCACCCACCCCCACGCTCACTACCACCCACTTCAACGCTCACTTACTACCACCCATCCCCACTCTCACTAACACCCACTTCAACGCTCACTACCACCAACTTCAACGCTCACTACCACCCACCCCCACCATCCTCCCACCATCCTGCCCACTTGCTCTCACCAGCCTGCCCGCTCGCTCTCACCAGCCTGCCCACTCCCGCTCACTCTCACCAGCCTGCCCGCTCACTCTCACCAGCCTGCCCACTCCCTCTCACCAGCCTGCCCACTCGCTCTCACCAGCCTGCCCGCTCACTTTCACCAGCCTGCACGCTCGCTTTCACCAGCCTGCCCGCTCGCTTTCACCAGCCTGCTCGCTCGCTTTCACCAGCCTGCCCGCTCGCTCTCACCAGCCTGCCCACTCGCTCTCACCAGCCTGCCCACTCCCTCTCGCTCTCACCAGCCTGCCCACTCGCTCTCACCAGCCTGCCCGCTCGCTCTCATCAGCCTGCCCACTCGCTCTCATCAGCCTGCCCACTCGCTCTCACAAGCCTGCCCACTCGCTCTCACCAGCCTGCCCACTCCCACTCGCTCTCACCAGCCTGCCCGCTCACTCTCACCAGCCTGCCCGCTCACTCTCAGCACGCTCACTACCACCCACCCCCACTCTCACTACCACCAACTTCAACGCTCACTACCACCCACTTCAACGCTCACTACCACCCACCCCCACTCTCACTACCACCCACTTCAACGCTCACTTACTACCAGCCACCCCCACTCTCACTACCACCCATTTCAACGCTCACTTACTACCACCCACTCTCACTAACACCCACTTCAACGCTCACTACCACCCACTTCAACGCTCACTACCACCCACCCCCACTCTCACTACCACCCACTTCAACGCTCACTTACTACCACCCACCCCCCACTACCACCCACTTCAACGCTCACTTACTACCACCCACCCCCACGCTCACTACCACCCACTTCAACGCTCACTTTCTACCACTCACTCCTACGCTCACTTACACACATACACCCCCACGCTCACTACCACCCACTTAAACGCTCACTTACTACCACCCACCCCCACTCTCACTACCACCCACTTCTACGCTCACTTACACACATACACCACCACTGTCACTACCACCCACTTCAACGCTCACTACCACCCACTTCAACGCTCACTACCACCCACCCTCGCGCTCACTACCACCCACTTCAACGCACACTTACTACCACCCACCCCCACTCTCACTACCACCCACCCTTGCGCTCACTACCACCCACTTCAACGCTCACTTACTACCACCCACCCCCACTCTCACTACCACCCACTTCAACGCTCACTACCACCAACTTCAACGCTCACTACCACCCACCCTCTCGCTCACTACCACCCACTTCAACGCTCACTTACTACCACCCATCCCCACTCTCACTACCACCCACTTCAACGCTCACTACCACCAACTTCAACGCTCACTACCACCCACCCCCACGCTCACTACCACCCACCCCCACGCTCACTACCACCCACTTCAACGCTCACTTACTACCACCCACCCCCACTCTCACTACCACCCACTTCAACGCTCACTTACTACCACCCACCCCCACTCTCACTAACACCCACTTCAACGCTCACTACCACCCACCCCCACGCTCACTAACACCCACCCCCACTCTCACTACCACCCACTTCATTGCTCACTACCACCAACTTCAACGCTCACTTACTACCACCCACCCCCACTCTCACTACCACCCACTTCAACGCTCACTCACTACCACCCACTACCACTCACTTCTACGCTCACTTACACACATACACCCCCACGCTCACTACCACCCACTTCAACGTTCACTACCACCCACCCCCCCACTACCACCCACCCCCACTCACTACCACCCACTTCAACGTTCACTCACTACCACCCACTACCACCCACTTCTACGCTCACTTACACACATACACCCCCACTCTCACTACCACCCACTTCAACGCTCACTACCACCTACTTCAACGTTCACTACCACCCACCCCCACTCTCACTACCACCCACTTCAACGCTCGCTTACTACCACCCACCCCCACGCTCACTACCACCCACTTCAACGCTCACTTACTACCACCCACCCCCACTCTCACTACCACTCACTTACACACATACACCCCCACTGTCACTACCACCCACTTCAACGCTCACTACCACCCACCCTCGCGCTCACTACCACCCACTTCAACGCTCACTTACTAGCACCCACCCCCACTCTCACTACCACCCACTTCAACGCTCACTACCACCCCCACCCACCCCCACGCTCACTACCACCCACCCCCACTCTCACTTACTACCACCCACCCCCACTCTCACTACCACCCACTTCAACGCTCACTTACTACCACCCACCCCCACTCTCACTAACACCCACTTCAACGCTCACTACCACCAACTTCAACGCTCACTTACTACCACCCACCCCCACTCTCACTACCACCCACTTCAACGCTCACTTTCTACCACTCACTCCTACGCTCACTTACACACATACACCCCCACGCTCACTACCACCCACTTCAACGCTCACTTACTACCACCCACCCCCACTCTCACTACCACCCACTTCAACGCTCGCTTACTACCACCCACCCCCACGCTCACTACCACCCACTTTAACGCTCACTTACTACCACCCACCCCCACTCTCACTACCACTCACTTCTACGCTCACTTACACACATACACCACCACTGTCACTACCACCCACTTCAACGCTCACTACCACCCACTTCAACGCTCACTACCACCCACTTCAACGCTCACTACCACCCACCCCCACTCTCACTACCACCCACTTCAACGCTCACTACCACCAACTTCAACGCTCACTACCACCCACCCCCACGCTCACTACCACCCACTTCAACGCTCACTTACTACCACCCATCCCCACTCTCACTAACACCCACTTCAACGCTCACTACCACCAACTTCAACGCTCACTACCACCCACCCCCACCATCCTCCCACCATCCTGCCCACTTGCTCTCACCAGCCTGCCCGCTCGCTCTCACCAGCCTGCCCACTCCCGCTCACTCTCACCAGCCTGCCCGCTCACTCTCACCAGCCTGCCCACTCTCACCAGCCTGCCCGCTCTCTCACTCTCACCAGCCTGCCCACTCGCTCTCACCAGCCTGCCCACTCGCTCTCACCAGCCTGCCCAGCCTGCCCGCTCACTTTCACCAGCCTGCTCGCTCGCTTTCACCAGCCTGCCCACTCCCGCTCACTCTCACCAGCCTGCCCGCTCACTCTCACCAGCCTGCTCGCTCGCTTTCACCAGCCTGCCCGCTCACTTTCACCAGCCTGCCCGCTCACTTTCACCAGCCTGCCCGCTCGCTTTCACCAGCCTGCCCACTCGCTCTCACCAGCCTGCCCACTCCCGCTCGCTCTCACCATCCTGCCCACTCGCTCTCACCAGCCTGCCCACTCCCGCTCACTCTCATCAGCCTGCCCGCTCGCTCTCATCAGCCTGCCCACTCGCTCTCACCAGCCTGCCCACTCGCTCTCACAAGCCTGCCCACTCGCTCTCACCAGCCTGCCCACTCCCACTCGCTCTCACCAGCCTGCCCGCTCACTCTCACCAGCCTGCCCGCTCACTCTCAGCACGCTCACTACCACCCACCCCCACTCTCACTACCACCAACTTCAACGCTCACTACCACCCACTTCAACGCTCACTACCACCCACCCCCACTCTCACTACCACCCACTTCAACGCTCACTTACTACCAGCCACCCCCACTCTCACTACCACCCATTTCAACGCTCACTTACTACCACCCACCCCCACTCTCACTAACACCCACTTCAACGCTCACTACCACCAACTTCAACGCTCACTACCACCCACCCCCACTCTCACTACCACCCACTTCAACGCTCACTTACTACCACCCACCCCCATGCTCACTACCACCCACTTCAACGCTCACTTACTACCACCCACCCCCACGCTCACTACCACCCACTTCAACGCTCACTTTCTACCACTCACTCCTACGCTCACTTACACACATACACCCCCACGCTCACTACCACCCACTTCAACGCTCACTTACTACCACCCACCCCCACTCTCACTACCACTCACTTCTACGCTCACTTACACACATACACCACCACTGTCACTACCACCCACTTCAACGCTCACTACCACCCACTTCAACGCTCACTACCACCCACCCTCGCGCTCACTACCACCCACTTCAACGCTCACTTACTACCACCCACCCCCACTCTCACTACCACCCACCCTTGCGCTCACTACCACCCACTTCAACGCTCACTTACTACCACCCACCCCCACTCTCACTACCACCCACTTCAACGCTCACTACCACCAACTTCAACGCTCACTACCACCCACCCCCACGCTCACTACCACCCACTTCAACGCTCACTTACTACCACCCATCCCCACTCTCACTAACACCCACTTCAACGCTCACTACCACCAACTTCAACGCTCACTACCACCCACCCCCACGCTCACTACCACCCACCCCCACGCTCACTACCACCCACTTCAACGCTCACTTACTACCACCCACCCCCACTCTTACTACCACCCACTTCAACGCTCACTTACTACCACCCACCCCCACTCTCACTAACACCCACTTCAACGCTCACTACCACCCACCCCCACTCTCACTAACACCCACCCCCACTCTCACTACCACCCACTTCATTGCTCACTACCACCAACTTCAACGCTCACTTACTACCACCCACCCCCACTCTCACTACCACCCACTTCAACGCTCACTCACTACCACCCACTACCACTCACTTCTACGCTCACTTACACACATACACCCCCACGCTCACTACCACCCACTTCAACGTTCACTACCACCCACCCCCACTCTCACTACCACCCACTTCAACGTTCACTCACTACCACCCACTACCACACACTTCTACGCTCACTTACACACATACACCCCCACGCTCACTACCACCCACTTCAACGCTCACTACCACCCACTTCAACGTTCACTACCACCCACCCCCCACTCTCACTACCACCCACTTCAACGCTCACTACCACCCACCCCCACGCTCACTACCACCCACTTCAACGCTCACTTACTACCACCCACCCCCACTCTCACTACCACTCACTTACACACATACACCCCCACTGTCACTACCACCCACTTCAACGCTCACTACCACCCACCCTCGCGCTCACTACCACCCACTTCAACGCTCACTTACTAGCACCCACCCCCACTCTCACTACCACCCACTTCAACGCTCACTACCACCCACCCCCACGCTCACTACCACCCACCCCCACTCTCACTTACTACCACCCACCCCCACTCTCACTACCACCCACTTCAACGCTCACTTACTACCACCCACCCCCACTCTCACTAACACCCACTTCAACGCTCACTACCACCAACTTCAACGCTCACTTACTACCACCCACCCCCACTCTCACTACCACCCACTTCAACGCTCACTCACTACCACCCACTTCAACGCTCACTTACTACCACTCACTTCAACGCTCACTTACTACCACCCACTACCACTCACTTCTACGCTCACTTACACACATACAACCCCACGCTCACTACCACCCACTTCAACGCTCACTACCACCCCCACTCTCACTACCACCCACTTCAACGCTCACTTACTATCACCCACCCCCACGCTCACTACCACCCACCCCTACTCTCACTACCACCCACTTCAACGCTCAATACCACCCACTTCAACGCTCACTACCACCCACCCCCACTCTCACTACCACCCACTTCAACGCTCACTCACTACCACCCACTACCACTCACTTCTACGCTCACTTACACACATACACCCCCACGCTCACTACCACCCACTTCATTGCTCACTACCACCAACTTCAACGCTCACTTACTACCACCCACCCCCACTCTCACTACCACCCACTTCAACGCTCACTCACTACCACCCACTTCAACGCTCACTCACTACCACCCACTTCAACGCTCACTTACTACCACTCACTTCAACGCTCACTTACTACCACCCACTACCACTCACTTCTACGCTCACTTACACACATACAACCCCACGCTCACTACCACCCACTTCAACGCTCACTACCACCCCCACTCTCACTACCACCCACTTCAACGCTCACTTACTATCACCCACCCCCACGCTCACTACCACCCACCCCTACTCTCACTACCACCCACTTCAACGCTCAATACCACCCACTTCAACGCTCACTACCACCCACCCCCACTCTCACTACCACCCACTTCAACGCTCACTTACTACCACCCACCCCCACGCTCAATAACACTTCTATTCATCATCAAAAATTACATATTAGTGATCATGATCATGTCTCTCATGTTAACACAAGTGAAAATGTAATTTATTTTTTAGTATAATACACAAAATAATACTTTGTGTTATTTTTTAGGTAATACTGATCAAAACCATCTATAATTATCAGTCGTTGACTACTTGGAATCACTTTATATTGCAGGTAGGTAGCCATGATATTTCTCTGTTAACATATATGTAAGATTATTTTCAAAAAATGTATTTGGTTTATAACATTTTTCATTTTTTTTTTTTTTTTATCTCCTATTATCTAGATTGAAGAGTCAATTGGATTTGATTTTCAAAACCAAGCTAATCTGAATTTTATATTATTTATATATGTATATATATGTGTTGAATATACTTGAACTATATTATGTTTTCTTGTAAAAAAATAAATAAATTCTCGTTTGTATTATGAATTGTTTGTATATACATCACTGTTGTCTTTTTTTTATTTTGTTCTTTATCTTCTCTCCTTTGCTGGTATATTTGTTCAATTAGTTATATATTTTTTTTAATTTATACTGTTTATGAATTGCTCTGTATGTATTTATTTAATGTTATCTCGTCCATTCTTCTCTTTATCATCATTATTCTCTTTTTTTAGCACTAGTGACATTTTATTATTTTTGTCGGTCAATTTTCCATGTCAATTTTATTCTCATTTTTTTTATTTATTTTTTTATATTAAATTGTGCACTTTTAATATCTTTACCTCTCACTAATCTCCTTCTCGTGCTCACTCTTTCTCTGGCGCTCTTTCTCTCTCTTGCTCTCTCTCTTGCTCTCTCTCTCTCGTCCTCTCTCTCTCTCTCTCTCTCTCTCTCTCTCTCTCTCTCTCTCTCTCTCTCTCTCTCTCTCTCTCTCTCTCTCTCTCTCTCTCTCTCTCTCTAGCTCGCTCTCCCTCTCTAGCTCTCTGTCTCTCTCTCTCTCTCTAGCGCCCTCTCTCTCTCTCTAGATCTCTCTCTCTCTAGATCTCTCTCTCTCTCTATATCTATATCTCTCGCTAGCTCGCTCTCGCGCTCGCTCTCTCGCGTGCTCGCTCTCTGTTGCTCTCTCTTGCGCGCTCTGGGGATCTCGCTCTCTCGGTCTTTCTGTCTCGTTCTCTCTCGCGCGCGTTCGCTCTCTGGTGCTCTCGCTCTTAAAAATCTATTTATTTTTTAAATTATGATTTTTTTAATTTTTTAGAGATTCTAATATTGTCTGTGTTTGTTTGTAATTTTCTATGTATTTTTATTTTATTATTAAAATTATAAATTTAAACTTTTTTTGTTTTATTCTTTTACATAATGCTGTTTACAAAGCTTTTATATTAATTTACACATAAATATATATTATCTATTTACAATCACAAATATAATTTCTGAAATATACACATTTATTTAATATTCTCTCTCTCTCTCGTGCTCTCTCTCTCGCGCTCTCTCTCTGTCTCTCTCTCGTGCTCTCGCTCTCTCTCTCTCATGCTCTTTCTGTCTCGCGCTCTCGCTCTCTCTCTCTCTCTCTCTCTCTCTCTCTCTCTCTCTCGCTCTCTCTCTCTCTCTCGCTCTTTCTGTCTCGCGCTCGCTCTCTCACGTGCTCGCTCTCTGGTGCTCTCTCTCGCGCTCGCTCTCTGGCGCGCGCTCGCTCTCTGGTGCTCTCTCGCGCGCTCTGGTGCTCTCTCTCGCTCTCTTGCCCACTCGCTATCTCTTGCTCTTAAAAATCTATTTTTTAATTCATGATTTTTGTAATTTTTTATAGATTCTAATATTGTCTTTGTTTGTTTGTAATTTTCTATGTATTTCGATTTTATTAATAAAATTATAAATTTAAACATATTTTCCCTATCCGTCTTTCAGGACAGCAACCTATGAGAGACCTCGGCTCCTCCCTTCTCAGGAAACACCGCCCAGCCTAGATTTAAAAGGCCTGCTTCCCCGCCAGCTCCTCAGTTTCGGTGTTTCCTCCGGCAGGAGACACTGCGAGGGCCGTGGCTACACAGCCGGGGAGGCTGAAGCCTGTATGTCCAGAAGGGAGACAGAGGTCTCTGGGGACTAGTGGTGCTATACCTCGGAGAGGGGTTACTTGGCAGCCACATCATGTTTTTCGCCACCCAAAGCTCTCCAAAAAAGATTGTGTGTGGGATGCTTCGGGGGCCTGCCTTCAGGTTCTCAGTGGAGACTTAGGAGGAGGCGCTTTCCCCCCCCCCCCCTTGCACTCTGGTGCAAGCCGCGATGGAGCGTACAGCGGGGCCAGGTGGCGGGCGACGCCAATCCCGGCAGGGGGTGTGCTCCTCTCCTTGATCCGCGGTTTCCGGTCCAGCCGCGGATGCTGATGGCGGGCCAGGCTTTGGCTGATGGGGGACCCAGAAAGATCGCACAGGTGGTTGGAGGGTCCAGAGGCAAGACCATCCTTTTCACGGCAGGAGCGTGTCAGAGGCGGGGGCCATCCTGGCGGCTTCTGGCGTTGCCGACATCAGCCATCTTAAGGTAAGGAGGAACAGAGGTTTGCGTCCCTTACCTGTCTATCACCTGTAGCTCCACAGGTGGGGTTCCCTCTTGGTGGTCAGAGGGGGGGAGGCACATGGGACCCGGGGGTGGTTCTATTTGCTCTCCTGGGGTGGTCCCTACGGGTCTGGCTGGTGGAGGGGGAAAAGGGTCCCAGGGGGGGACTACCTCACAGAAACTAGGGGCGGGTTGTAAATCCCACAGCCCCAGTCTATACCTCACCAGCAGTAGTAGGGTACCGTACCCTTTTTTCTTCCGGTCACCCCCTCTGGGGAGAAAGGGGGACCGGAGGCTATTTTTTGGTGGCATACAAGTGGCCCCATTAGCGTGATCGCATAGGCGTCATGGCGGCGTACATTTCCCTTCCAACAGCATGGCTGTTATATCTAGGGGAAAGAAGGAAGCCGCAGCGCGCGAAGGGGCGGAGCTATTGCGCTCCAAGCTGGCCCACAGGAAGCATCCAGTGGGGTCACTTCCGGGGCGTATGATGTCATCAGCGGGCGCCGGAGATGCCGGTTACAGTCTGCATACGGCGCAAGCATAGATGGTAACTCAGAGGCTAAGGGCTCTGATTGTATTGCTGGGGCTTGAGTTCAAAAGCCGTTCGTATCCTAGGACTGCACAGCACCTGCACCTTTTACTGGACATGCGGCAGCTCTGTGGCCTAGAGGTGAGAACTTTGGCTTGGCATCCCCGCTGGTCTGATTCTCAAAAGACCCAGCAGCGGCTGCGGACCACCAAAAAGGTGGGATGGACTCTTCTGTGACACCTGCACAGGCAGTGGAAGCAGACCTCAACACCAGCACCTCAAGGTAAGCCTGAAGTGATTGTACTTTCCATGCACATCCTTTGAGTGTTTTTTCCCTTGTTACCAGTAGAGACTGGGAGAAGGGGAATCCTTTTCTCTCCCTCCTGCACGAGGTGTATGGAGTGGGTATGGCTGAAATTGCACTATGTGGGTCGCTGAAAGGCAAATCATGGCTCACATTCAGTGCAGCCATGGGAGTCTGCCTGTAGACCTAGGATCTTGTCCTCAGGTCAGCTCCTACTGACCTTTGACAAGTCACTTTAGGAAGTGGCTCAGCGGTTAACATTTCAGCTCTGGGTCACTGATTGGAAGGGCAGCACAGTGGTGTAGTGGTTAGCACTTTCACCTAGCAGCAATAGGGTCCTTGGTTCAAATCCCAACCACGACACCTTCTGCCTGGGGTTTGCATGTTCTCCCTGTGCCTGCGTGGGTTTCCTCCGGGTACTCCGGTTTCCTCCCACACTCCAAAGACATGCTGGGAGTCAGTTCCCTGAGCAGGCCCCTGGTGAGTCGGGTGTGTCTAGCCAGGGGTGAAGACCTGGGTGGCTGACACTTCTGTTTGACGACACTGGAGTGGTTAGTTTAGATCCCCCCTAACATTCTAGTGCCTACATCAAATTGTGGGTTCTCCTTGTGTTGGTGTGGGGTATCTTACATACCCCAAACTCAGGTTGGCATTTGATATGCCTGTCGCATTGGCTGGGTAGAATCCACTCAGGACAGCTCACAGAGTCTGCACTATAGACACTACAGTAAAAACTTTGCTGGGATAGGACCAACAAACCAGCTTGCCTAAAATTTTTTCAGGCAGGGGGTCTTCAGGTTCTGCTGGTCAACTCAAAAAAGTGAGGAAAAATGAGCTTACATTGAGGTGGCACCTAAACTATGCTTTAAATCCAGAGGTCATGAGTTTGAATCCCAGCCAAGCTAGCAAGGCCTTCAGGTGACCAGACCCTAGTAAGATGCACAAGTCTAGAACACTTGTTAAGAAGTAGGGACCTGGATGGTGAATCCAGTAGACCCCCCCTCCCCCCTTATACAATTTCTCTGGAGGAGGTGGTTGCAGGAGGACAGGAAAAAAAAACACTCCTGCTCCACGACCAGGGATAGAGCAGTGGAAAAGGGGCATTCCTATTTGCGCAGTTTTTTCCACAAATCCAGACTTACCGGCCTAGTCTTGGGGGACAGAGGGGTATTGTTGGATTTCATGCTCTAGAGAATGAACTCTTCGGAAAGGGGGTGTCGCGCATCTCAAAAATTTGTCTGACGCTGTAACGCATGGTCAGTAAAAGTAAAAGGACGGGCAACCCCCCAAGTAATGGGTAGCGAACAGCATGTCCAAGACTGTGCGGTATCCCCCAAACCACAAGGGGCTAAGCAGGGTCGGGCCTGGTTAGTAGCTGGATAGGAGACCGCTTGGGGTTGTTGGCGATTCTTGAATCGCATAAGACAGGAACAGTGCCTTTCCTGTGAAAATAAAAGGGGGACCCAGGTAGGAAGGCTGGGCTATGGCCACAGCACCCTGAATGCACCTGATCTCATCCGGGGATGGAAGTTATGAAGACTTGGTGGAGTCCTCTTGCAGTTGCAGGCACTTCCATAGGAACCGTCGATAGGGCGATAACCCGGGGATCTCGAGTTACCCCTGGGAACTCTGTTTTTTCTCCCATAAATCCTCCTCTTTGGGTCTAAACCATTAAAGAGTTGGCGCTCCTGGGTAGATACTGTCGCTCAGAGCTGACATTTTTTCCCAGGTCCCATGTCATCTCGCCCACCCACGGTCTTACCGGTGGGCATAGAACACTTCGGTCTTTCTCATTGTATCACATTGGCTTAAAGGACCACGGTACTCGGTCCTGAAGGCTCTGGGAACCGGGTGGTCTAGCCGCTAAGAGGGATCCCTTAGGACTATATTTTATGTTCCACTAGAGATTTGGAGGCATTATGGCAACTGGATCAGTGTTTGGTCCCACTTGGAAACTGCAGACCTATCTTTACTCACTGTAGGCCCTAATGGGATCTTCCTTTGAACTTTAGTTCACGTGTCAAGAATGGTTAAAATCTCTAGCAGTACCTGGGCAGGATGACATTAGCTAACATTCGGACAAGCCTATATGTAGGGAGGTCTCAGAGAAGCTGACGATACTCCGCCAGATCTGTGCAGTGGCAACGTGATTCAGCTCTCCTACCTTTTACCTGACACTAGAGGCTGATCTTGTTGTCAGAAAAGGGATCAGGCTTTTTGGACACAGAGTCTTGTAAGCCGTAGTCCCACCCTAAGGGTAAGTGCTCGCTTATCCTCTCATAGGTTGCTGTCCTGAAAGACGGATAGGGAAAAATGGAGTTACTTACCGGTAACATCCTTTTCCGGGAGTCTTTCAGGACAGCACCGGTACCCACCCAAATTTTTTGGACATAGAAGAAGTCATCGCATGAGACCGTCAGGTAAGATATGTAAGCTATTATGACGTGTTCTTGTGTCTCCCCAGCTGGCCGGAGTTGCTCTTGAAGAACTGAGGAGCTGGCGGGGAAGCAGGCCTTTTAAATCTAGGCTGGGCGGTGTTTCCTGAGAAGGGAGGAGCCGAGGTCTCTCATAGGTTGCTGTCCTGAAAGACTCCCGGAAAAGGATGTTACCGGTAAGTAACTCCATTTTTTCTCTCTCTAGATCTCTCTCTCTCTCGCTCTCTCTATATCTATATCTCTCGCTCGCACACGCGCTCTCTCTCTCTCTCTCTTTCTCTCTCTCTCTCGCTAGCTCGCTCTGGCGCTCGCTCTCTCGCTCTTTCTGTTTACATAATGCTGTTGTTTACAAATCTTTTATATTAAATTACACATAAATATATATTATCTATTTACAATCACAAATATAATTTCAGAAATATACACATTTATTTAAAATTATACATATTGTTAGCGGTATTAATTTATATAAAATAAAAACAAAAATTAATTTATTAATAAAGTTTCTTTGTAATAATTATAATTTGTCCTGCTTATCTAAAAGCATACTAATTCTATTTATATTTATTCAAATATAGACATCGCAAGGTAATATAAAACTTTTTAATTTATGCGTTTGTTTTTGTTGTGTTTGGTCAGTGTGTGTGTGTGTGTGTGTGTGTGTGTGTGTGTGTGTATATGTACGTATATATGTGTGTGTGTTTGTTTACATATGTATATAATTACTTGTATTTAATCAGTGATGGATAACACATAATATGCATTTAAATAATTTTATTAATGAAACTTTTCTATTCATAGAAATGCTGAGCTGCTTTGTCCAACATTGCAGCCATGTCAGTGGCAACAAAATATTGAGTCCTGCAGATACAACCTTGTTTCGATTCCCAAAGGATTGCCATGAAATCGAAATTTGGTTGGAAAGCGAAGGCATGGAGCATTTGATGATTGAGCAATTCACTAGGCTGATACTGGCAGACAACAGAGGAGATTCCTTTCGGATCTGTTCCCAACATTTCACAGAAGATTGTTTTGTTATGGAGGGAAAAAGAAGACAATTGAAACCCGGATCAGTACCTAAAATTTTTAACGAAATGCCATCAACATCAAAAAGTTCACACAAAAAATGGGAAAATAGACTTTCAAAAATAGCTCGTAAAGAGTTTATGATGTCCTCAATTTCAAAGCCTAGTTCATGTTCAAAAAGAGGCTGCAAATGTTATTGTCATGAAATAAGATTGACAAACAATGATGTGGGTACGCAAATAGGCATGTTTGATTTTCCATCATTTGAATCTGAGGAAAGCTACATAAAACTAGCGGACGAACGATGTATAAATGTAGATCCTTCGTACATTGATTTTGATTTTATGAGACCACTTGATGCCAACACCGGACTTTCACTCTAAGAATAAAAATCAAGGATCTTCAGGGATTGCAGAAATTTTAGATGTAGAAGAGGTGAATACATTGATCCTATGTTCACCTACAGTGTGTGATGTTCCATCAGAATCCGGAAATGAAGACCAGTCAATTGGTGATATAGAGAGTCCGATCGTTCGCAAAAAAAAAAACTGGCATACGAAGTAGACCCTAGTTTTCACGAATCTGATTATGATACCCCACAAAAAAGTGAATACACTTTAAATGAGAGTGTGATTGAGACACAAACTGTCAATCCAATTTATGATCCCCTTAATGTAGTGTCAGAAAACAAATGTATTGTCTTTGAAAGTAGATACATTGCTTTATCAAATGCGATGCCCCGACCAGACATGCTTTTCTAAAATCAAAACAATAGAGAAGAAAATAGTAGGTACGATGCTGTCAGTGTTTTCTACCTGTAATGCACAGCATCGCATCAAACTTTGGGAAAGCCAGCCAAAGATAAAAAATTACGCTGCAGGCAATATCGTACTTGCTGGCGCCATTTGTTTGTCAGGTGGAAGTTACCAAAAGATAAAGGAAATGTTCGATCTAAGTGGAATTGCGATGTTTGGAAAATCGTCCTACAACAGCGCTCAAAAACTGTATATTTTTCCTTCTATTGACAATAGATTTTTTTTTCTTTTTGGGGGGGTGGGGGCGGGCCGGGTTGCCTTGGTGAATAAGGGAGTGGGGGGGGGGGGACCGGTGGAGACATACAGCAATATATTTTGTTTGCTTTGCAATGTGATTTGTTGAAGGTTTTTATTGAATGCTGTTTTGTCGCCCCGGGGGGGGGGGGGGGTAGAAGGGGGAGGGAACGCACGGTGGGAAGAGGTTGAAAGGTGTCGCATCCCAACGGTTTTGGGGTGCTGCAGTATGTTCTTAGGGGTAGGGTTTTCTTAAATAGGGGGGAGGGGGATGGAGGGTTAGGGAGGCGTAAAGGGAGGGTTAGGAATGGGGTAGATTTACAGGCACTAATGTTTAGATGGTTTCAAAAGAAGGGTGGATGGGTAGGTCACCTTAGAAGGCCCCCGGTCAAACCTAGATTGGTAACGTATGATGAGTGTAACCAGAATGTTAGATGGGTTGGATGTGGTAGGTATGTATGTGTATGGATGAGGGGGAAAACACTTCACGCTAAAATATGCACTTACACGGAAAGATTAGATGGTAACACTCCACAAGTACTAATTAGACACCCATGTTTTGACAATAAGGTCGATCAGAAATATACCACTGACGATAAGTTATTCACAAAACCCTTCTTGGAGGGTATACTCACAGTTGAATTTATAGAGAATTAGAACCACTAATGAGTCACGATACACAACTTAATAGGAAACAAGTCACTTTCTGTTCCTGGAATATAAGGGGGTTAGGCGACCCGGGGAAAAAAGCTGCAGCACTAGCTTTGATTAGATCCTACGGGGTTTCGATCCTCTGTCTCCAAGAGACCCACTTCACCAATGCCTCCATATCAAAGTTAGGATGGAAAGAGTTTGCACTACAGTACCACTCGTTCTATTCGTCCTTTTCAAGAGGTGTCAGTATACTGATTAACTCAGGGATTACGTTTACCTGCGTCCAAAGTAAAATTGATGAGCGGGGAAGGTACATTTTCCTACACTGCAAAATTGAAAGTAAAGCCGTCATCTTGGCTAATGTATATATCCCGCCCCCTTTTGATACTGGGGTCATGCTCGACTTGGTGGAGTTTGTGATGAACAATCCAGCTTTACCGGTAATAGTCTTTGGTGACTTCAATATGGTACTTGACCCGGGACTGGACAGGCTTCCTCCGGGGAGTCGGAGGGGCGGGCTAGGGGATAGCCGTCTCCCCCGTCTCCTGGAGGAAATGGGCTTGAAAGATATCTGGAGACTGAGGAACCCCGGGATTAGGGGATACTCCTGTTTCTCCAGTACACACTCTACTTTGTCGAGGATAGACATGTTGTTTTGCAATGACGAGTCGATGCCTCTATTGGATAACATCAGGTATAGGCCAAGAAGTCTCTCTGACCATTCCCCGCTGACAGCCTCAATGGAAATGGGGGTGAGAACAACGTACCGGGAGTGGAAAATCAACTCGGCCTGGCTGGAATTAATGGGCGATTCACATGAGGTGGCGCATGCCCTGAAAGAAAGTATAGAATTGAACGTTCGATCAGCCACCCAGGGGGTAATCTGGGACACAGTTAAAGCTATTCTTCGGGGCCTGCTGATTCAGCAAATTTCTAGAATAAAAAAACAGTCAAGGGCAGGGGAGGAGAATGTAGCTAACAAAGTAGCTCTTGCAGAAATAAAATATATAAACAATCCACTACCGGTAAATTTAAACGAATGGATAGCAGTACAAGAGGAATACCGCCTCATCCTTTTAAGCAAAGCAGAACAAAAATACATTTTCCAGAAGCAAGCTGCCTTTGGGGAGGGGGAGAGCATAAGTAGGATGCTTGCCCAGTTAGTAAAGACCAACTCTCCATCATCAATGATCCCGTTGATAGACGTGGGCGTCGGTAGAACATCTTCACATACCCCAGAAATAGTGGACACCTTTAGAACCTATTACGAGAACTTATATTACTCCACCCAGGAGGATAGAAGTGAAGAATGGGGTAATTTCTTTGATCAAATGGCGGTCCCCTGCCTCTCTGAGGAGGACAGGGCTGCCCCTGACAGCCCTGTCACCCTGGAGGAGATCCAGCGGACCGTCCGGGAAATGGCAGGCCAGAAGTCCCCGGGACCAGACGGCCTCCCCATCGAAATATACCGTCGCTACGGGGAGGTGCTCCTCCCTGAGCTTCTGAAGGTACTCAATTCGTCGAAGGAGGAGGGTGCACTTCCCCCGTCGATGATGGAGTCAAAAATAATTGTGATCCCCAAGGAAAATAAGAACCCCCTCTCCCCCGCCTCATATAGACCTATCTCGCTCCTGAATTCGGATATTAAAGTCTTAGCTAAGGTCTTGGCGGCTAGACTCAATAAAGTTATTTCCAAACTGGTGCATTCGGACCAATCGGGATTCATCCCAGGAAGGTCCGCCAGTACAAACATCAGACGGCTCTTCTTGAACCTTCAAACTCCAACGGAGAATCGGGGAAACAGGGCCATTCTCTCTTTAGACGCCGCCAAGGCCTTTGATACCCTGGAGTGGAAGTATCTTTGGAGAACATTGACACAATTCCACTTTGGGCCAAATTTTGTTAACTGGGTGAGATTACTATATAGTGCTCCTGGAGCAAGAGTAAAAATAAACAACGAATATTCCTCCAGGCTTTGTCTGCTGAGTGCCCCCTGTCCCCCCTCCTTTTCGCCCTCGCAATCGAACCCTTGGCCCTGTCCCTTCGACTGTCTCCAGAAATTAAAGGCTTCAAAAGGGGTGAAATGGAGGATAAAGTGATGCTATACGCAGACGATTTAATAATTCTGCTCAGTGACACACAAGGCTCACTACGTGAGACAATGTGCAGAATTGAAAACTTTGGACTTCTGTCGGGCCTAAGGATTAATTGGGACAAATCGAATCTTCTCCCGATTGATCCATTGGACTATCCTCTTCCCCAAGAGGCAGCTCAGCTTCAAATAGTACAGCAGATAAAGTATTTAGGTATAAATGTCTCTAGAGACCCTAAACAATTTATTCAGGATAACGTCGTCCCACTGTTGAACAAATTCAAGGGAAAATGCCAAACTTGGAAGAAACTTCCCCTGTCAGCGGCAGGTCGTTGTAACCTAGCGTAGTGCACAACAGTACACTGACACCAGTACAGTTAGGCACATATTCCACCCCCCTGTCACCCCCTGATCACCCCCCAGATCACCCCCCCTCCCCCCCCAGTCACAGTGTCACTAATTGCAGTGATCATTTTTTTACTGATCACTGCATTTAGTGTCAGTGTGACTGTAATAACTGTCAGGGCAGTTAGTTTTAGGTCCAAGGTAGCCCCCTACCCCCCCCCTAATAAAGGTTTAACCCCTTGATTGCCCCCCAGGTAACCCTTTCACCCCCTTTTGCCAGTGTCACTAAGCGATCGTTTTTCTGATCGCTGTATTAGTGTCACTGCTGTCGCTAGGTAACCATTTTTTTTTTTTAGGTAACCGCCATGTTTATATAGGTTCATAAATAGTTTTATAGGTCAGGTACCCCCATATTACAACCTAAATAAAGGTTTTAACCCCTTGATTGCCCCTAGAGTTAAACCTTTCACCAGTGATCACTGTATAACTGTCACTGGTGACGCTGGTTAGCCAGTTAGTTATTTCGTTATTTAGGTTCCCCGTCAGGTTTTTATATAGCGTCAGGTACCCCCATATATTACCTAATAAAGGTTTTAACCCCCTGATTGCCCCTAGTTAACCCTTTCACCCCCTTTTGCCAGTGTCACTAAGCGATCGTTTTTCTGATCGCTGCATTAGTGTCGCTAGGTAACCATTTTTTTTTTTAGGTAACCGCCATGTTTATATAGGTTCATAAATAGGTTTATAGGTCAGGTACCCCCATATTACAACCTAAATAAAGGTTTTAACCCCCTGATTGCCCCTAGAGTTAACCCTTTCACCAGTGATCACTGTATAACTGTCACTGGTGACGCTGGTTAGCCAGTTAGTTATTTCGTTATTTAGGTTCCCCGTCAGGTTTTTATATAGCGTCAGGTACCCCCATATATTACCTAAATAAAGGTTTAACCCCCTGATTGCCCCTAGTTAACCCTTTCACCCCCTTTTGCCAGTGTCACTAAGCGATCGTTTTTCTGATCGCTGCATTAGTGTCGCTAGGTAACCAGTTTTTTTTTGTATTACTGTTACGGGTGACGCTGGTTAGTTAGCTTGTTTTTTATACTGTCAGGGCACCCGCCATTTATTACCCAATAACGGTTTAAACCCCCTGATCGCCCGGCGGGTGATATCAATTAGGTTTTAGGGTCAAATAAGGTCTGCGTCGCCCCAGGTTAGTGCCAGTACCGCAAACACCCACGCACAAAGCATACACCTCCCTTAGTGGCACAGTATCTGAACAGATCAATATCTGATCTGATCAGATCTATACTAGCGTCCCCAGCAGTTTAGGGTTCCAAAAAAAACGCATTGTTAGCGGGATCAGCCCAGATACCTGCTAGCACCTGCGTTTTCCCCCTCCGCCCAGCCCAGCCCACCCAAGTGCAGTATCGATCGATCACTGTCACTTACAAAACACTAAGCACACATAACTGCAGCGTTCGCAGAGTCAGGCCTGATCCCTGCGATCGCTAACATTTTTTTTGTGGTAGCGTTTTGATTCAGTCGCTTCAGTCAGGAGCTTTTTTTTACCTGTGAATCTCAAAAAAAAAAAAAAAAAAAAAAATAGTTGTCGTTTTATTGTTCTCTCTCTCTCTCTCTATTGTTGCTCTTTTTTTTACTCCATTCTATTCTGCAATGTTTTATTATGTTTTATCATGTTTTATCATGCTTGCTTTTCAGGTATGTAATTTTGTTTACTGTGTTTTAGTGTTAAGCATTTTTTTTTGTTTTCAGGTGCGCCATTCAGTTGCAACGCGGATTTATTTATCTTGACAGCAACAGCGTTTGCTCCCACGATACATAAAGACGCGACTCCAACACTGTAGGAGGTGATTTCACCACCACAGTTAAAAAAAAGAGCATATATGCCGAAGCATGGGGGCAGCAGGGGGGGAGGAGCGATTGGCTCCTAATGCCACGTACATACGGTCGAAATTCCGACCGTGTGTACACGGCATAACTTTTGCGGGAGGATGCCCCCATGCATCGGCATATATAAATGGTGCATGTATGCCCATCATTAGAAGTGGGTGGATGAAGGGAGGTATTCTAATGGTGGGCATACCCACCAATCAATCTCTTTTTTTCGTTCAGCCAAGAGGCTGCATGAAAAAAAAAAGATTACAATATATGTCCAGTATGTTGCTGGACTTTGAATGGTTATACCAGAATGATGCCTGCAGGTTTAGGTATCATCTTGGTATCATTCTTTTCAGCCAGTGATCGGCTTTCATGTAAAAGCAATTCTAGCGGGTAATTAGCCTCTAGACTGCTTTTACAAGCAGTGGGAGGGAATGTCCCCCCTCCCGGATATAAACCGCGCCATTGGGAAATTGGGAAAGCATTTTATCACACCAATCTTGGTGTGGTCAGATGCTTTGAGGGCAGAGGAAAGATCTAGGGTCTAATAGACCCCAATTTTTTCAAAAAAAGAGTACCTGTCACTGCCTATTGCTATCATAGGGGATATTTACATTCCCTGAGATAACAATAAAAATCATAACAAAGAAAAAAATGGAAGGAACAGTTTTAAAAATAAAATAAAAAAGCTAAATAAATAAAAAAAAAACAAAAAAAAAAAAAAAAAAAAAAGCACCCCTGCCCCCCCCCCTTCTCTTGCGCAAAGGCGTACACAAGCGTTGGTCTGGCGTCATATGTAAACAGCAATTGCACCATGCATGTGAGGTATCACCGCGAAGGTCAGATCGAGGGCAGTAATTTTAGCAGTAGACCTCCTCCGTGAATCTAATGTGGTATCATGTAAAGGCTTTTAAAGGCTTTTAAAAATGTATGTAGTTTGTCGCCACTGCGTGTTTGTGCGCAATTTTAAAGCATGTCGTGTTTGGTATCCATGTACTCGGCCTAAGATCATATTTTTTATTTCATCAAAAATTGAGCAATATAGTGTGTTTTAGTGCATTAAAATAAAAAAAAGTGTATTTTTTCCACAAAAAATGCGTTTGAAAAATCGCTGCGCAAATACTGTGTGGAAAAAAAAAATGCAACACCCACCATTTTAATCTGTAGGGCCTTTGCTTTAACATTATATATAGTGTTTGGGGGTTCAACGTAATTTTCTTGCAAAAAAAAAATATGTTTTCATGTAAACAAAAAGTGTCAGAAAGGGCTTTGTCTACAAGTGGTTAGAAGAGTGGGTGACGTGTGACATAGGCTTCTAAATGTTGTGCATAAAATGCCAGGACAGTTCAAACCCCCCCCAAATGACCCCATTTTGGAAAGTAGAAACCCCAAGCTATTTGATGAGAGCAATGTTGAGCCCATTAAATATTTTTTTTTTTGTCCCAAGAGATTGAATAATGAAAAAAAAAATATATAATATATTTTTTTTTACAAAAAGTTGTCACTAAATGATATATTGCTCAAACATGTCATGGGCATATGTAGAAATACACCCCAAAATACATTCTGTTGCTTCTCCTGAGTACGGGGATACCACATGTGTGGGACTTTTTGGGAGCCTAGCTGCGTACGGAACCCCAAAAACCAATCACCGCCTTCAGGCTTTCTAAGGGTGTAATTTTTTTATTTCACTTCTCACTGCCAATCACAGTTTCGGAGGCCATGGAATGCCCAGATGGCATAAAACCCCCCAAAATGACCCCAATTTAGGAAAGTAGACACCCCAAGCTATTTGCTGAGAGGTATTGTGAGTATTTTGCAGATGTCGCTTTTGTCACAAAGTTTTGAAAATTGAAAAATAGAAAAAAATTTTATTTTTTAGTTTTTTCTTTACTTTCTTCCTTTTCAAAAACAAATGAGAGCTGTAAAATACTCACCATGCCTCTCAACAAATAGCTTGGGGTGTCTACTTTCCAAAATGGGGTCATTTGGGGGGGTTTTGTGCTATTTTGGCATTTTATGGCCTTCGAAACTGTGATAGGTAGTGAGGAGTGAAATCAAAAATTTTGTTAAAATGGTATTCATGCCACAGTTACTTTATTTACTCCACAACTCCCCAATCTGGATCTATAAGAAATGGTTTAAGAAGATAGACACTCTTTTTAGAGATCTAATATGGAAGGGGGGCACACCACGAATCCGTTTGAGTACGTTACAGCTTCCTGCCAATGCTGGCGGAGTAGCTCTTCCGCACCCTTTGAGTTACTTCCTGGCCTCCCAGCTCCAGCATATTGGGGGATGCGAGGCCACGAAGGGAGGACGAGAGTGGGAGACTCTCCTCTATAAATCTACCCACAAGTCGTTGCTGGAAGTGTTAGAGGCAGGGTCCTTCATAAAGGGGTTACCAACTCAGGACCTGCTAGCAAGAGTATGGGGACTAGCCAAAAAGACACTGGGGTATAGAGGGTTTTCAGATTTCTCCCCTCTGTGGGAAAACAATAACCTGTGCGAGCTTAAAAAAATGGGGACTATTAGAGAATGGGAGAGAAGAGGTTTGAACTTCGTTGCTCAGATCTACCAGGAGGGTCGGTTAAGAAACTTTCAGGACATAAGAGATCAATATGAGCTCCCCAAGAGGTCTTTCTTTAGATATCTACAGGTGAGGCATGCCCTCACCGAACAGTTTAAAGAGACAGCTTGTGAATGGACTAAGATCCCGGTACTACAGAGCATAGCCGAGTCGGACACCCGAAAAGGGATGATATCTAACTTATATTTCCATATACATAAGGGGACCTGGGAAGAGGCCCAAATGGGACTCCACAAATCCTTGTGGGAAAGAGATGTGGGCACTATGTCTACTCTACAGTGGAAAAGGATTCTGGCCTCTGCGCCTCGGGTTTCCCTCTCGCACCCCCAGAGGATGTCACATCTTTTCCTACTACACAGGGCATATTTTACTCCGGCAAAGTTATTTTGGTTTGGCTGTAGACAAGATGACACATGTCCTAGATGCAGGAGGCCGGGCGGCGACCTCATCCATATGTTTTGGAGATGTCCGAAATTATACCGATATTGGAAAGAGGTGGTAGATAGGACCGCTCAGATATTCAACACCAAGCTTGCCCTGGACCCAATCCTGTGTGTACTTGGGGGGAAAACAGGTCAAATGAAGCCCATCTGGCCATCATTAGATGCCTTTTTCAGGCAAGAAAATTAATTGCACAAAAATGGCAATCTCCAAACCCACCATCTCTTTTTGAATGGGAACTGAGCATGGAGAGGGTGATTCTTATGGAGAGAACAACATATATTAAACAGGGAAACCTTACCAAATTTCAGGGAATATGGAAACGGTGGTCGGAGAAAAATTATACAAAGCCAAATGAACTGGACTGAAACACGATGCGGTGTAGGGTGTCGAACTTTGAACGTGGTAGGAATGTCAGAAGGAGGAATGACGAGCGGGTGGAGGAATGAAAGGCGGTGTTGAATGGGGAGCGAGTGGGGAGGCTGCTGTTTAAACTAGCTACTATAACCTTCCTATAGAGTGTATTGCAGGAATGGAAGTTGGGGAATGTAGGTAAACTGTACTGAAGGCGTAATTGTTTCTTGTTTGTCTCTTTTTGTCATATGTGAAAAATTTAATAAAGATAAATTAATTTAAAAAAAAAACTTTGGGAAAGCCAGCCAAAGATAAAAAATTACGCTGCAGGCAATATTGTACTTGCTGGCGCCATTTGTTTGTCAGGTGGAAGTTACCAAAAGGTAAAGGAAAAGTTCGATCTAAGTGGAATTGCGATGTTTGGAAAATCGTCCTACAACAGCGCTCAAAAACTGTATATTTTTCCTTCTATTGACAATAGTTGGAAAGAAAATTGTAAAAATGTAAAAGAGGAATTAACAGGTACTCCGTTATTCCTCATCGGTGATGGACAATGTGATAGTCCTGTTTTTTGTGCAAAATATACAACGTATACATTTATGGATATCTATTCCAAAAAAATTGTAGATTTTGAATTGGTGCCGGTGTCCCAAACCACATCCTCAGTTGCCATGGAAAAATTGGGCTTTACCTTAGCACTCGACAGATGATGGAAAATGAATTGGATGTGCAATATGTAGGCACTGATAGACACACGGGAATTAGAAAACTATTGACTACGGCTAAATATGAAAATATAAATCATCAATTTGATATTTGGCATTATGTTAAAAATTTAAAAAGAAAATTGATGCAAATCTCCAAAAAAAAAGCTTTTCGTCCAATTTTACCGTGGATTGGAGCCATATTGACACATTTCTATTGGTGTAGCAGGAATTGTGATGGAAATGAGGATGTTTTCAAACAACAATGGCATTCTCTGCTACATCATGTAGTGAATGAACATACATGGCAAGTTGGAGACACACAATATCAGTGCTTACATGATGATCAGAGTAGTCTTGTTCCAAAGATTCCATGGCTTCAAAAAAACACACCTGCATTTGATTCATTGTCTGCAATTATAATGGAAGCACAAATAGAGAAGGATTTGAAACATTTGACATACTTCTGCCAAACTGGTAGCATTGAGACCTACCACAGCATGATGCTGAAATATAGACCCAAAAGAATTCATTACAAATATGATTCCATGGAGGCTAGAACACGATTGGCTGCATTGCAGCACAATAACAATGTTGGAAGAAAAATGGCAACCGTTACTAAAATAGATGACAGTGGGGAAGTCTTTCAAGTGGAGCGGAAAAATCCGCAATGCTCTGCCACCACTGTGCAATGCTCTGCCACCACTGTGCAATGCTCTGCAAACACTGTGCAATGCTCTGCAACCACTGTGCAATGCTCTGCAACCACTGTGAAATGCTCTGCAACCAGTGTGCAATGCTCTGCCACCACTGTGCAATGCTCTGCCACCACTGTGCAATGCTCTGCCACCACTGTGCAATACTCTGCCACCACTGTGCAATACTCTGCCAATACTGTGCAACACTGCAATACAGTGCCACCCATGCCGCCAATGCCGTAATGTGCTGCAGACAGTGCCACCCATGCCGCCAATGCCTTAATGTCCTGCAGACAGTGCCACCCATGCCGTCAATGCTGTAATGTGCTGCAGACAGTGCCACCCATGACGCTAATGCCATAACGCATGTGCTGCCTGCAGAGACAGTGCCACATATGCTGCCAATGGCATTATGCTTTTATGGTTTTCAAGATTTACTACTACTATTGCAGGCTGGAGCAGTATTTATACATTATGGCACATTGACATTGGTGGCATGGGTGGCACTGTCTGCAGCACATTATGGCATGGGTGGCACAGACTGCAGGTAGCACATGCGTTATGGCACATAACGCATGTACTTGCAGAGACAGTGCCACCCATGCCGCCAATGCCGTAATATGCTGCAGACAGTGCCACCCATGCCGCCAATGCCGTAATGTCTTGCAGACAGTGCCGCCAATGCCTTAAAGAGGAAGTAAACCCTCTTTTACAAATTTATGTTACAGGTAAGCCTATATTAAGGCTTACCTGTAGCTAACAAGGATATCTCCTAAACCTGCACGGTTTAGGAGATATACCTGTATTTGCATGTGCCGACGTCATGCGGCACATGCGCACTTGCGACAACTGAAGCAACGGCGATATATGCCGATGCTTCAGTTGTTACTATGTCGCTCTCATGCACATGCGCGTGGCGTCATCGCGGCTCCGGCCTCACAACGCCGGAGCCGCGATACCCGGAAGTCACTCCGGGAGAAGATGTCGGCGGTCGGAGGGGAAGAAGAGGACCGATAACGGGGCTTCGATCTCAGGTAAGTGATACATAATTAGCTAGTATGCTATGCATACTAGCTAATTATGCTTTTGTCTTGCAGGTTTTTTATTTTTTTTTCGTTTTTCTTAAGAGGGTTTACTTCCTCTTTAATGTCCTGCAGACAGTGCCACCCATGCCGTCAATGCTGTAATGTGCTGCAGACAGTGCCACCCATGACGCTAATGCCATAACGCATGTGCTGCCTGCAGAGACAGTGCCACCTATGCTGCCAATGGCATTATGCCATTGGCGGCATGGGTGGCAGTGTCTGCAGCACAATATGGCATTGGTGGCATGGCATGGCTGGTACTGTCTGCAGTACATTATGGCATTCGCGGCATGGGTAGCACTGTCTCTGCAGGACATTATGGCA
Organism: Lithobates sylvaticus; assembly: GCA_028564925.1. Classification (NCBI taxonomy): domain Eukaryota; kingdom Metazoa; phylum Chordata; class Amphibia; order Anura; family Ranidae; genus Lithobates; species Lithobates sylvaticus. The sequence continues at coordinate 93,235,748 of CM053027.1, read as the reverse complement.
TTGGCATGTCCCGCTGTTAAGTGGCTGATCGCCACCATTACTAGGCCCCTTTCACACTGGGGCCGTGGGTGCGTTGGCGGTAAAGCGGCAATTTTTTTACCGGCGCTTTACCGTCAATTTTACAGCACTTTTTCTAGTTGGCGCTCCCCCCCCCCGCTAGCAGCCAAGAACGGGTTACAAACACCGCAAAGCGCTGCTGCAGCAGTGCTTTGCTGGCGGTATAGCCGTGTTGCCCACTGATTTCAATGGGCAGGAGCAGTGGAGGAGCAGTATACACACCGCTCCTTCACCGCTACAAAGATGCTGCTAGCAGGACTTTTTTTAGCGTCCTGCCAGCGCACCGGTAGCCTGTACGGGGCCCCATGATTTCAATCAGCGGCTCTGTGTGTGTGTGTGTGTGTTTATGGAAATATACAACAATATAAATTACACAGACATAAATATATATGTGTAGAATAACAGCTTACCGTTTCTTCCTGAGTCAAGGGCGTGGGAGTTGGAATGGTCGACGATTCACTCACAGCAGGATTTTCCTAAACAAGTAATAAAATCATCAAATATACATATTTATTTATTAAATGTTTTTTTTTAAATTTGACAAATTAACTAAAATTAAATTAATTACTTACTTACTTAATTACTTACCATGTCAGTCTTTTCAAAGAAAACTCTAATCTAAATATTTCGTTGATTTTTGGTTGTTATATCAAAACTATGTATAAAAAAAGATGTAATTTTTGGATATACATATCTCTCTAGAGAGAGAGAGAGATAGAGATATCTGAGGTTTTACATGGCTCAGATCGCCACGGCAAAACCAGGTACACACTCTCCCCCAAAAAGTGCCAAATGTGGCAGTGGAAGGTGGGGTGAGGGTGCAAACAAGTGGAGCGTCCCCTTTTGGGTGGAGCTCTGCTTTAACACTGCCACAAGCCACCAATAGGGAGGGTAGATTGAAAGTAGAATTCCAGCTTGCGCTAGCCTTAAAAACTGCCCCTGGACCCCTTACCCCTAACACCTATGCAGACTAACCTATTTTCAGACTGTTCCAATCTGGTCATGTTATCTCACCTGTGTGATCCAGCAGTGTATGCAGGGGAGAGGAGGGAGCACCAATAACAACTGTGACATGGGAACCTATGGGTGACATCACCTCATCAGGCTTTATCAGCCGTCGCCAAGCGTTTTCTCTCCTGCAGCCGCTGTTGACTGACACAGGTAAGATCACACGACCAGACCTTAACCGCTTCCCGACCGCCTCACGCAGATATACTGCGGCATAAGAGCACGTACAGGCAGATTAACGTACCTGTACGTTGCCCTTTCAGAGGCGGGAGCTTCGTGACCGTGATCGCGGGTCCCGCAGACCCGATGTCTGCGGGGATACCCGCGATCGTCTCACGGTGAGGAAGAACTGGGAGATGCTAATGTAAACAAGCATCTCCCAGTTCTGCCTAATGACACTGACACTGATCACGCTTCCTGTAATCGTGAGCGGTGATCAGTGATGTGTCAGACACAGCCCCTCCCCCCCACAGTTAGAATCACTCCCCAGGACACACTTAACCCCTACAGCGCCATTTAGTGGTTAACCACTTTACTGCCAGTGACATTTTTACAGTAATCAATGCAATTTTTTTGCATTGATCGCTGTATTAATGCCAATGGTCCCAAAAATGTGTCAAAATTGTCCGATAAAAGTCGATGATCGCCGCCATTACTAGTAAAAAAAAAAAAGATCAATAAAAATGCCATAAAACGATCCCCTATTTTGTAGACGCTATAACGCTATAACTTTTGCGCAAACCAATCAATAAACACTTATTGCAATTTTTTTTAATATATTTTTTTGGGGATATTTATTATAGCAAAAAGTAAAAAATAATGCATTTCTTTCAAAATTGTTTTTTTTTTGTTTATAGCGCAAAAAATAAAAACTGCAGAGGTGATCAAATACCACCAAAAGAAAGCTCTATTTGTGGGAAAAAAAGGACGTCAATTTTGATTGGGAGCCACGTCGCACGACCGTGCAATTGTCAGTTAAAGCGACGCAGTGCTGAATCACAAAAAGTGCTCTGGTCAGGAAGGCGGTAAATTTGTTCAGGGCTGAAGTGGTTAAAATAATGCCCCCACCCGAAAAAAGTATTAGTATCCAGTTATATAATGTATATCTAGGAAAGAAGTGCATAACTCAACACCAAGTTCACTATATGGACCACTTATGTATTAGTACATGTTGATAATATCCCCCTTAATCTCCTTAATTAAACAGAGCATTGAGGTTGGCTTGTAAATTGGAGACATCCTGTAAGGACGTTATTCCACTGCATAGCTTGGTGTCATCTGCAAACACTGAAATGGTACTTTTAATCCCGGACCTTATATTATTTATAAATATATTAAAAGTAAGGGTCCCAACACTGAACCTTGGGGTACACCACTGATAACCTTAGACCATTCAGAGTATGAATCATTAACCACTACTCTCTGAAGTCAGTCTTTTAGCCAGTTTTCTATCCATTTACAAACTGATTTTTCCAAGCCTGTAGACTTTACCTTACACATGAGCCGTGTGGAGGGAACTGTGTCAAGTGCTTTGGCAAAATCTAAGTATACCACGTCCACAGCCACTCCTTCATCTAAGGTTTACTTACCTCCTCATAAAAAAAATTTGATTTGTCCTACAACTTCTGTCTTTCATAAATCAATGCGGTCTGCTACTTAAAATATTTTTTTCTAGCAAAAACCCATTTATGTAGAGGGCATGTGGCCTGGTATGAAAATGTGGGTGTGGGGTTCCCCTTAAAATCCATACCAGACCCTAAGGGCCTCCTATGAATTGGGGTGAATTGGGGTGTTTTTTTTTTGTTAATGTTTAATGCAGATAATTGTTTTGTTTACATTCTGCTGCCAGTGGGGAATCCTGCTGACAATTCTGTCATGGTTGTTAGGGAAGCTGCAGCCTCCCATTCCTTAACAACCAGCTATTATTAATATACAAAACAAATGCAGTAGATATGAAACTTATTCCGAAATTAGTTTCTTATCTTCGGCATTTGCTTTTTTATTTATTATTAAAAGCTAAATTCAATCCAAATATACAAAATTAATGCTGAATATACAATATATAAATATTTGTTCCATATCTTCTGCATTTGTTCTGTATGTTTGGAATGGCATTAACCACTTTGCATCCGGAGGCCGTCATATGACGGCCTTCACTTTGCGGGGGTATATCTGAATGATGCCTGTAGCTACAGACATCATTCAGATATTGCCGTTTTCAGACGGCGATTCCCTGCACCATAAGAACGATCATAGCGGCTGTTCCGCCGCTTGATCGTTCTTATGGGCGGCGGGAGGGGACGCCCCCCCCCCCCTTCCCGCCACCCTCCGGTGCTTCTACCGACTCACCGCTTCCATCTGTGAGTCGGACACAGGATCCGCCGGCCCCAGGATGATGACCATAGAGATTTCCAGCGGACCAGATGGTCGCCGGAGTCTCTATGATCGTTCGGAGGCCAGGCGCGATGTTATGACGTCACGCCCGGCCTCTGCATTCAAATAACGGTGCCGCCTACGCTGGGAAGCAGTGATTGTTTTTTTTTTATTTTTATTTTAGGCTTCCCAGCCTAGAGATGAGAGGTGGGGTCTTATTGACCCCATATCTCACTGGAAAAACATCCGATCATGTAATATTCCTATTACAAGGGATGTTTACATTCCTTGTAATAGGAATAAAAGTAATCAATTTTTTTTTTTTTAACTGTCAAACTCAAAAAATAAAAGTCAAATTAACAATAATAAAAATTTTTTTTTTTTAAAGCGCCCCTGTCCCCGTGAGCCCGTACGCAGAAGTGAACGCATACGTAAGCCCTGCCCACATATGAAAACGGTGTTCAAACCACACGTGAGGTGTCGCCGCGAACGTTAGAGCGAGAGCAATAATTCTAGCCCTAGACCTCCTCTGTAACTCAAAACATGTAACCAGTAAAAAAATTTAAAGCGTCGCCTATGGGGATTTTTAAATACCAAAGTTTGGCGCCATTCCACGAGCGCGTGCAATTTTGAAGCGTGACATGTTGGGTATCCATTTACTCGGCGTATCTTCATCTTTCACATTATGCAAAAAAAATTGGGCTAACTTTACTGTTTTTTTTTTTTTAAGCATGAAATGTTTTTTTTTCTGAAAAAAACGTGTTCGAAAATTGCTGCGCAAATACCGTGCGAGATAAAACGACCATCATTGTATTCTCTAGGGTCTTTGCTAAAAAAACATATATAATGTTTGGGGGTTTCATGTAATTTTCGAGCAAAAAAATTATGAATTTTACATGTAGGAGAGAAATGTCAGAATTGGCCTGGATGCGAAGTGGTTAAAAAAAATGCATGGGGATCCCCCCAATATATTGGGGGGGGGGATTTTGCTGATACATAATGCTCATATATCTTGAGGGGGGGGGGGGGGCACAATTTGCCATGTTTTCTCATTACATAATATTATGGGACTATAAAGGTACCCGGGTGGGTAGGATTGGGAGGCAGAGCTCCTCGGCTGACTTAGACCAATCACCACATATAGATTTTCACCCACGGAAACCACAGTTGGTGGCTCAGAGGTGGGTTCTCTCCTAAGGGAAGGGTTTTGGGAAGGGGAGGGAACTGAGGAGGGGGGAAGGGTAGGCAGGGTTATTTTTTATATTTTTTTTTGTCTTAGGTTTTTTTTTTTGTTTTTTTTTTTTTAATATTAACACAGTTTCCTCAATCTCTCTGAGAGGAGAATGACGACAACTGTCGCCTTAATATTAACACAGTTTCCTCAATTTAACTTAGAAAGTAGCTGGTACTAACCTGTCTATCGAAAAAACAAAATAAAAATCAATAATAAATAATAATAAATAAGAGGAAGGGAAAGATAGAAGAAGGATGAGGGGGAATAAGGGTGGTTGTGCCTAAAATTAATTGGATTTCAGAGATTTATCCGATAGGACCCCTGGAATAAGGGATATCCCGCAGTGAGATGCCCACGGTTCCCATACGGCTACAAATTTTTGAGAGGTATCCAGAAGTATACTGGCTAGCTTCTCCTGGGTCATTATCCATGAGATCTTACTGACTATTGCTTTGAAGACAATCTTAGGGCGCTTCCAGGCCCTTGCAATGGTCAGTTTGGCTCCCAAAAGAATAAAGTGAATCAACCTTCGCTTGGGTCCGGAAACGTTCGGAATGTTAGCATTCAAGAGTGCAACTGCTGCAGTCCTAGGAACTGAACAGTTTGTGACCTTGGTGATTAAGGAGAATATTTTTGCCCATAGTGGTCTTATTCTGGGGCATTCCCACCAGATGTGTACCAATGTTCCCCTCAACTGACACCCCCTGAAACAGCAAGGGTCCGCCGAGGGGTACATTGCAGCTAACCTAGAAGGAGTCATGTACCATCTCATGAGGACTTTAACGTTTGCTTCCATTAAAGAAATATTTAGGATACCCTTAAAGGCTTTAGAACCTGCCTGGTGCCAGGTGTCTAAGTCCCATTCCTGTTGGAGATCATTCTCCCAGTTATGCATGTAAGTGGATTTACTGGAAGAATGTGTGAGCGACGAGTATATTACCGAGATGCCACCCCTCCGGCCCTCGGCTTGACCACACCACAGTTCGTAATCGGTAAATTTGGGAGGTAGAGGTTTATCTGTCCAAATCTCGTGTAAAAAATGTGATATTTGATCAAATCTGGATTTTTCAGAGGTTGGCATTTCTAGTTTGTGAATGCAAAAATTTAGGGTGAGAGGTCCTTTACTCGTGAAATAGTGTCCAATGCGGTACAGTCCCTTATCCAACCACCACTGGAATGTCTTACTTACCATTCCAGGCGGGAAGTTTGGGTTGCCAAAGATGTGGGAGAGAGGTCTAGCCTCCGAGATTAGGTTTGGATTATCACGAAATCTATCCCAAAGGGCAAAGGACTGAGAAAGAGCAGGTGAGAGAATTGCTGGCCTTCGTTTTTGTGGACACCATAAAAGATATTCTAAAGTGTATTGGGGTACCGCTTGCCTCTCCATAAAGACCCAATCTGGTTTTTCAGACGATGAGTAGATTGAAGATAATTGGGCTAGTCTAGCTGCCTGATAGTATTTAAGGAGTAACGGTAATCCCAGTCCCCCCTTTTTTCTATGCAGGTATAGAGTTTGTTGGGGGATTCTATATCCCGATTTCCCCCATATGAATTTCAGGATTTTACTTTGTAGCGTCTTGAGATGATCTCTTCGAATGGGTATAGGAAGAGACCTAAAGAAATAAAGAATTCTAGGAAGCAGGGTCATTTTAATGGAATTAATTCTACCTAGCCAGGAAAGCTCATATTGTGACCATGTTTTCAGATCGGCTGCTAATTTTTGAAAAAGTGGGGGATAATTTTTATTGTAAAGGGATTCTATCCTGTCTGTGAGGGAAACCCCTAGGTATTTGATGTAACCTGTTCCCCATTGGAATTGAAAGGAATTTTGAAGTAGGGCAACCGTGGAGGGAGTAAGAGAGATATTCAGTGCCTGTGATTTAGAGTAATTTATTCCTAAGCCTGATATTCCAGAGAAATCTGAGAGTGTTTTGAGTAGGTTCGGTAGGGAAGTGATGGGGGACGTCAAAAATAATAGCATGTCGTCTGCAAAAAGGCCGCATTTATGAATACGATCCCCGCATTTGACCCCTTGGATGTCGGTATTGATTCTTATAGCTATGGCAAGAGTTTCAATTGCTATGGCAAAAATAATCGGGGATAACGGACATCCTTGTCTAGTTCCCCTTGCAATGGGTATGGGGTCGGAATAATGTCCCTGTATACGTATTTGGGCTTTGGGGCGTGAGTATAAGGATTGAAACACCCCTCTAAAGCGGGGGCCAAAGCCCCATTTCTCCAGGAGTGGAAAGAGGTATGACCATGACACAGAGTCAAAAGCCTTTTGGAGATCAAGAGATAACAGTAGTCCCTGTTGTGCTTGCCCCCCGTCCCAGTTAGATTGAAGAATAGAAACAATATCTATCGCCCTTCTAATTTGGTCTGGACCTTGCCTGCCCGGGATGAACCCCACCTGATCTTTGTGTATATATTTGTTAATAAAGGACGAAAGGCGAACCGCCATTATTTTTGTGAGAACTTTAAGATCCGAGTTGATAAGAGAGATGGGTCGGTAATTCCCTATCTCTTCCGGGTTCTTATCAGGCTTAGGAATAACCGTAATGTATGCCGTATTGAGTTGAGGGTCTAGGGGGTTGCCTTGAGTTAAGTGATTAAAGAATTTAACCATATATGGGACTAGGAGTTCCCTGAAGTTTTTATAATAGGGAGCCGATAACCCGTCCGGGCCAGGTGCAGACCCTATCCTGAGGCCTTTGATTACTGAGGTCACTTCTTCTATCGAAAAAGGAGCTTCTAAGATTTCCCTATGTTCGTCTATTAATCTTGGTATAGGTACACTGTCCATGAATTCAGAGATTGAGATATTCGGGGACTGTGGGGGGGCACTGTAGAGTTTCGCATAAAATTTTTGGAAGGCATCTAGAATTTTGGCTGGGTTGGCCGTTAAATCTTGATTGGCTAATCTAATTTTGGGGAAAGAGGAGAATTTTGTTCTGGGAGATAATTTATTGGCTAGCATTGGTCCTATCTTCCCCATCTGAGTGTAAAATTTATTCGAGTTCCAACGGATAGATTTTTCAGCTTTCGTCGTAAGAGCTAGATTCAGTTCCAGTCTTAGCTTTTCAATGTGGGCAAGTAGGGATGGAGAGGGGCAACGTTTGTGTTGAGCTTTGGCAGATTTGTACGAGTCTTCCAATCTATCTATCTGTATCATGCGTTCTTTCTTGAGCTTGGAACCTATTTGTATGAACTTACCCCTAATTACCGCCTTGTGTGCTGACCATAGCGTCTCTGGCGAAATGTCCTCCACATCATTTAGGGAGAAATACTCAGTTAGGGCCTTACTTAATTCCATTACTTGCACTGGATCTGAGAGTATAGATTCGTTTAGGCGCCATTGTCCCTTTTTTGTTGTGTGTATGTTGGATTGAATGTGCATGATAACTAATGAGTGATCTGAGAGAACCGTATCACTAATGTGAGATTTAAGAATTGCTGGAAGCGAGTTTGGAAAGACCAGAATATGATCAATCCTGGCGTATGTGTCATGCGGGTATGAATAGTGAGTGAAATCCCTTTTGGAGGGGTTAAGTTCTCTCCACACATCAATGAAACCTCTGTTATGTAGAAGTTTTGCTATCCTTAAACTTGCCCTGGTGGGTCTAGTGAGCTGTGTATTGGGCGGTTTGGATTTATCCAAAGCCTGATCGAATGCTATATTAGAGTCTCCCCCCCAAATCACCGTGCCCTCTAATAGAGGAGAAAGTTCGTTTAGGATCCGTTTAAAGAACTGTTCCTGACCTTTGTTTGGGGCGTAATAGGATACTAGGGAGTAAATATGATCTCCTATAGTCCCCTTGACCAAGAGGAACCTCCCTTCCACATCTCTGTGTTCAGATAAGAGAGTAAAGCCACACGATTTTGACAAAAAAATTGCAACCCCTCTCGTTTTGTTCTCTACCTTGGCAAGGTAGAAGTGAGGGTAGTGAGCATGTATGAATTTGGGACTGTACCGCATTGGGAAGTGAGTCTCCTGAATCAACAAAATATCCAATTTAAGGGATTTGTAGTGTGAAAATAATTTTTTCCTTTTGATTGGTGAGTTTAGGCCTTGCACATTGTGGGAGGCAATTTTGAGATGCGGTTGTGGTGTGTCAGCCATTAGGTGTGGGAGGAGCGGCAGCTCGGCATACCTCGTCACTCACCTTTGGAAGTTTTCTGTCTGCTTGGTTGTTAGACTTAGGATAACCTCTTCCTGGCCTTGGGGAACTGGAAGCCAACAATGAAGGTGGTTGTTCTGAAAAGATAAATCTCATTAGGCACCAAATCACAAGGAGGGACATGGGAAGAGGGAAAAGAAAAGAAAAAGGAGGAAGAGTGGGAAAGAAAATAAAATCGTCTCCTAACAAAAAAAACAGTCCCCAGGGGTGGAGACACCCCCTAGGGGCTACTACCGTATAGGTAACAATGTCTGCTCCCAAATGGGACAGACAGTCGCACCCTCGGGTACCAATAGGAACCAGAAGGTGAGGTGGAGGCACAAGGAGCCTACCTCAGACAGGAAACCCCATAACATTGTAGGAGGTAAGTGGATCACAGCCGTCCAGAAAAAGTATGCAAAAAAAAGCGGACAGGCATACAATGTATTTTTTCACATTAGGTGCCCCCCGTTCGCCCCTTATTGGGGTGCGGACGGGGGGCACCCGTTCACCGTGTAGGTGTGTAATTCTCCAGAATTGACCGGTCCAGGACCGACCAACTCCTGTGAAACTAGATGTATTAAAGACACCAAATATAAACTAAACCAAAAAAAAAGAGAAAAAAAAAAAAACCTGTGTTCACAATGAACAGCGACAGGTATCTGAGTCTAATAAGACCAGAATCAAGTTAGAACCAAGGGACGTAGGACAGTTCATGTCCCCTCAGTGGTCATCAAGATGGGCCATTGTCCTTGGATTTCTTTATTTTGGTCTTGTTCCACAGCGGTGATACCGGGCTCGTCGGGGTTGGTCTCTTGGAAGATCCGGGTAAGTTGGGGGACACCTCCATTTCTGTTTCTTGGGAAATGAGATTGAGTCGCAGCAACAATCTTTCGCCTTCAGGAAATGTCGAGAAAGAATAAGATTTTCCGCTATCTGTGAATCTCACTGCAAATGGAAAGGCCCACTTGTATTTAATGTCTTTCTGTGAAAGGACCTGAAGCAGGGGTTTTAGTGAGCGTCTGCGTTGCATGGTGGAAGGAGAGAGATCTGCAAATAATTGTACAGGATGACCAAGACATAAGACTTTGGGAGCTGAGCGTGCCTGTCTCATCACTTCTTCTTTGATGGCGTAGAAGTGCGGTTTCGCGATGACATCTCTTGGGGTTCCATCTTTCCTGGGAGGTCCCAGAGCTCTATGTGCTCTGTCTAGTTCCAAGCGGTGCTGAGGCACATTTGGGATTAGGGCCTGAATCATATTTTGTACCGCAGCCGGTATGTTGGTAACGGATTCAGGGAGTCCTCTGATCCTGACGTTGTACCTTCTTGACCTATTTTCCAAATCGTCAATTCTGGATAAGGCGATATCCAATTGATCTTGTACTGTGTGTAGGTGGTCAGAGGTTTGGTTAGTCATGGCAACAGTTTGTTCCATCTTGTGCTCTATGTAGTCAATTCTGGTGCCTAAGTTCATTTTGTTTTTTTTTTAATCCTCAGAAGAGATGGAGGGAATAAAGGTGACCTCACTAAATGCTAAAGGACTCAATGTTCCAGAGAAAAGAAGGATGCTCATTAATGTTCTAAAGTGTCTAGGTACGGATATAGCATGCGTTTATCACGCACCTAATCAAGAGGCAAAATCTAAAGGCGTATCTATTCTAATTTCTAACCAGATCCCATGTTCACTTACGGATAAACGGGTGGATAAAGAGGGTTGATTCCTCTTCCTGAAAGGGTCCATAGGATGCGTCAGGGTAACCCTGGTCACTTTGTATGTACCGAATGTGAACCAAGATTCATTTAGGAGAAAAGTTTTGACAGAATTAACAGAGTTTGCGGAAGGTAAACTGATCCTCGGGGGGATCTTAATGTTACTTTGGATCCCAAACTAGATACTTCTTCTGGTACATCTGCCGTTGCAGGAGGTATCAGGAGGAATATAATGCAGAAGTTACACGAATTGAGGTTGGTGGCTGTGTGGCGGATTTTACACGCATGGGAGAGAGACTATACCTTTTTCTCCAACCCTCACCAAGTGTACTCCCGTATAGATCTATTTTTGATCCCACATCATTTACTTACCTCGGTATTGGAGGTATCCATTGGAAGTATAACATGGTCAGACAATGCCTCGGTCACTCTGAGCCTCTCATTATCTGAGGCGGTTTATGCCCCTGAGAGACGGTGGCGTTTAAATGAAAGTTTTCTGCAAAAAACGGAAATACGGGAAGATGTAGCAAAAGAGAATGCAGTGTATTTTCAGATGAATAACACACCGGGGAGTGACCCGGGCATGGTCTGGGAGGCGCATAAGGCAGTGATTCGGGGGATTTTGATTAAATAGCTCAAATATTTGGAGAATATTATTCATCCTACTATAGGTCCTACTTTGAGAATAAGTGCAAGGATTTGTCGCAATCCCAAATACTCCTCGAGACATTCCCCCGTTTCCCATTTTGGGAAAACCTAGTTTTCCACCAGGGATGGAGCCAGGAGTATTTGATCATCTTGTGGAAAGAGGCTATTTTCAGGCTTTACACTTTCTACTTTCAAGGTCTTGGCCTACAATATCCTCTTTGATACAAGCAGGGGGGCCCTTTGAAATAAAATTTGGGCAGGCATTGTAGCTGTGTCACTTTTTGAGATCCTTGGGAGCATCTATAAACTATCAACGACAATTAACTGCATTTGAGAAAAAGAACCACTTTCCCGGGTGATCTCTAGGATGTATGCTTTTCTAATTACTCTCCCAGAGGATTACGTAATTCCAAGCATTAATAAGTGTGAAAGGGATTTAGATAAGAATTTTACCCTGACCCAGTGTAAGAATATTATTCACCTGGCACTCATCAGTTTGTACAAGAGTCCAGGAATCTAACTACAAATTATTGACACAATGGTATCTTACTCCATCAAGACTTCGCAAATTTTCAGCGGAGGCCTCAGATCGCTGCTGGCGATGTGGGGAGGAACTGGGGACCTTGTTCCATATATTTTGGTCTTGTAGTAAGATCAGAAGATATTGGGCAGAGGTCCGGAAGATTTCCCAAAAATTTACTGACTTTTTAATACCAGATGACCCTGCCTTTTTCCTACTTCATAATTTACAAATTCCAGTGCAGAAGTATAAGAAGTCAGTTTTGTGTCATCTGGTGAATGCTGCTAAGGCCTGTGTCACCCTGTGTTGGAGGGAACCTGGACCGCCTTCTATTGCAAGGTGGCTAAATAGGGTAAAAGAGACGGGGGCTATGGAGGATTTAATCCTCTCGGCCCAAAATAGGAAAGAACAGCATAATGAAACCTGGGCATAATGGAATAGATTTATGTACTCAGAAGAAGGAAAAAGTATGATGGTACAGGATGGTTGAGGAGTAAAAGACTGTCCGTTTAGGTATGATAATAAAGTGGATCCCCTTACCATCTTGTGGGGAATAGGGAGGGTGGGGGGGGGGGGGGGGTTGCTTTGAGGAGTTTTTTTTGTATTACTTTATATGTTTTCGTATGGGGGGGGGGGGGGGGTTGGAGGATGAAAATAAAGCAGAGAGTTGGCGAACTTAGACCCACGTGAGATACTGGTGATAAAAATATTAAAGACTAAGATTATAGTTTCGTAGTTAGTAAGGTTGAATAAAGACATCAGTCCATCCAGTTCAACCTGAGCGAGTGTCTACAATTGTCCCCATCCCTGTACATTGCACACTCACACCAGTCCCTACCCTCAAGGAGCCCACAATCCAAGGTCCCCATTCATATACTAGGGCCAATTTTTGGACAGAAGCCAATTAACCTACCTGCATGTCTTTGGATTGTGGGAGGAAACCGGAGTACCCGGAGGAAACCCACGCAGGCACATGGAGAACATGCAAACTCCAGGCAGGAAGTGTCGTGGTTGGGATTTGAACCAGCGACCCTTCTTACTGCTAGGTGAGAGTGCTAACCACTACACCACTGTGCCGCCCAATTAGGTGGAGATAAGATAGACAGACGTACATATTGTGAATATTAAGTTAGTGTGATGATTAAATGTATATGTATGTACACCAATCTAACTGTTTGAATGCGAAGAAATGTATTCTGTATTCTTGACTTTTTTCTTTGGACAAATAAATAAATTTAAATTGCAAAGAAAAAAAGAAAGTGGCTGCACAGGTTTCAGTAAGCAAAGCCACCCACCTCCATCAAGGAACTAACTGGGTGCCACCGCTTACTCTATATAAAATGTATAGTTGTCACTTGTCACTTACTTCCATGTAACTCTCACAGTCCTCCCCCCCATAGTCTCCTCCTGTGCCCTCCACCCACCCACAGTGTCCCCTTGTGCCCTTCCCCCCCCCCCCCCACAGTGACCCCCCCCCCCCACAGTGTCCCCTTGTGCCACCCACAGTGTCCTCCTGTTCCCTCCACCCACCCCCCCACAGTGACCCCCTGTGCCACCCACAGTGTCCTCCTGTTCCCTCCCCCCCCCCCCACAGTGACCCCCTGTAACACCCACAGTGTCCCCCTGTGCCCTAGTTGTCACTTGTCACTTACTTCCATGTAACTCTCATAGTCCTCCCCCCGCATAGTCTCCTCCTGTGCCCTCCACTCACCCACAGTGTCCCCTTTTGCCCTTCACCCCAAATGTTTTAATGCCGGCACTGGTTTTCTAATATACTACTGTCAGCAGGGAACCCCACTGACAGCAGATGAGTCATAGTTATGTGAAGGATGCGGATTCGCCCTCCTAGTACAAACCCTTCCTGGCTTCAGTTTAGCTTCTGAATGGCTTTCCATTTGTCGCTAACAAAAGAAAAGCCATTGAAGAGCTTCTGTTTTTTGGCTGAAATTGTTGCTCCTAGTCCTTCGAGCTCTTCCAGCTCTATTGTATTCTTCGTTATTTTTCTGAGGCTCTGTAAAAGTAAAAACAAACAAGAACAATTAGATCCATAAATAAATAGAAGAAATCCCTCTATGACCTCTGGGACCATCTTCCCCTCTATGGGTCATCCAAGTCCATATGACTGTGGAATGTCGGAAACCAGTGACCATTGTGGATAAACAAGAATATGGATCTTCACTATTATGCCGCGTACACACGGCCAGACTTTGCACCGTCCAAAACTCCGTCTGCATTTCCGACGGAAAAATTAGGAACAGGCTCTCAATCTAAAAGCCGTCGGAAATGCCGACAGAAAAAGACTGATGGGCATACACACGGTTGGAAAATCCGATGAAAAGCTCCCATCGGACTTTTTCCATCGGAAATTCCGGCCGTGTATACGTGGCATTAGAGGTGTGCAAACTTCTGAAAAATGTATATATTTGTCCCCTTATTTCCCTTTACTTACGGACTTCTCCTGAGTCTTAAGATTGAGATTCGGGTTGAGAAGTCACCTGAGGTCTGCCAGTTAGTGCCCACCCACCCAGACTCTCAAACTGATGAGATTCAAAGTAAAGCTAAGGTGGCAAATAACAATGCTGCACGACTTATTTAAGTAAGGAAGGAATGTTCAGATCCTTTCATAAATCTGGTCAAAATTTTACTTACCTTTCGTTGAACAAGAAGGTCGTCTCGTATGTTGGCAATGGCCTTTTTGCGTTTTTTCTGATCTTTGCACAGGAGCTATGGGGAAAAAAGAAAATAGAGAAACGTAAGATGATAATAATGGCACCAAAATGCTAAGAGGCCTATTTATAAAGACCTATGGCTTATGCACACCGCAAAAAATACTCCACTTTCCTAGTTATAGTAACAGTACTTACCTTGTTTAAAAAGGCCACAAGATCAGGATCCGCGTCCTCTGGATAATCCGGCAAATCAAATCATCAATATGGAATTGTTCACGTCAGAATCAGAGAATGGGTGAACGCAGAAGGCCATCTCGAATAGTATGATCCCCAACGAGAAATAGTCTACAGCTTTTTCATATGGCATACCCTTAATAATCTGTGGAAAGAACAGAGAAAGAAGGATCAGGATAATAAGCCAGCTGGAAAGCAGCATTTACATTCACAACATTGCTTCATCCAAAAGTTTTCATTTTACATTTTTTACTTTTAATTCATTTAAAAACATCCTACTTTAAGGGTCCTTTCACACGGGGCGGATCCGTATTGATCCGCCCCGTGAAGATCCGTTGCTCAGCGGGGATCACACAGCTGTTCCCCGCTGAGCCGACTGATGACAGGGCGGTCCCTGCACAGTGTGCAGGGACCGCCCTGTCAGTTCTCCGCTCTCCTCTATGGAGGATCGGATGAACACGGACCGTCTGTCCGTGTTCATCCAATCCGCTCTGCAGACGGATGAAAAAATAGGATTTTCCTCCGTCTGCAGAACTGGACAATTGCGGAGGCGGACAATAGCGGGTGTCAGCGGATGCTCATCCGCTGACACCCGCTACCCCATAGACATGCATGTATGTCCGTTTTTCATCCAAAAACGGATGGATGAAAAACGGACATACGGTCCGCATAAGTGAAAGGGGCCTTATTCGTAATAAAATCAGCTTCCAGGTTTTTTCTGTCAAAGCTTAATTGAACAAAGTGAAGTTAGAAGCAGATTGGCTACCATGCACAGCTGCACTAGATTTTGCACTCCCTAGTTTTAGTATATCAACCCCACTGTGTAAGGGATACAAACTAGCCATTACACACTGTCCAGAAAATTTTCTCCAGCATTGCTCCTGTTTCTTCTTGCTGGAGGCTGACGTTTTGCTCAAGCCCAGATCCCCTGAGCATCAGTAAATATTCAGGCTGTCAGCAGATCAGCCTCTACATTTTTAGTACAGTGTTGAAATATAGAGAGCAACTGAGCATGTGCACAGCAGGGTGAGACAGCGTATTACTGGATTTTAAATAGTTTTACATAGCTATACCTGCAAAAGGGGCCACCCAAGTGATCTAGCAGGAATGTTCAGCCTTTTTTTTTACTTATGTGAATGCAGCCTATCGTTTTTAATACACACAGGAGCGTAAACTTGCTCTGCATATAGATCAGTAAAAAAATTTAAAAATCTACCTTGCAGGGAAGTATCTTACAGACACATACATGCGTATGACGCAACTCAAGAAAAGACAGAAGAATTTCTAAGTGCAAGTATGCATACGAGCAAAAACATGCAAATAAGTTAATTTACTACACAGCCCATCCTCGCATTTTTACACAGAAATCTTCTGCCAGGAGTTTGAAGTTCATACACCTGTACTGTGGGCAAGTACCCTAATTCTGCCCAGGCCTAATTTGGTATTTTATTGCCCTATGTATACATGTTTTCTTTAATTCTGGACAGACCTAACCTGGTGTATTTTTACCCTGTATATACATGCTTCCTTTCATTTAGGCCTAATCTGGTTGATAATTGTGTATGGGCATATTGGACCAGCAAATAATTGGTGTTTAACTTACCCTTGGGGCCTGGTAGCTCTTTGTACCAACTGGTTCTGTCCTGGTGTCCGATCCAAACATGTTAGTTGCTGCCAAGCCAAAATCAGCATATTTCACATGGCCAGTGAGTTCCAGTAGAATATTTTCTTGCTTTAAGTCCCTGTTGAGAAAAAAAAAAACCTTCCTGGCTTCAGTTTAGCTTCTGAATGGCTTTCCATTTGTCACTAACAAAAGAAAAGCCATTGAAGAGCTTCTGTTTTTTGGCTGAAATTGTTGCTCCTAGTCCTCCGAGCTCTTCCAGCTCTATTGTATTCTTCGTTATTTTTCTGAGGCTCTGTAAAAGTAAAAACAAACAAGAACAATTAGATCCATAAATAAATAGAAGAAATCCCTCTATGACCTCTGGGACCATCTTCCCCTCTATGGGTCATCCAAGTCCACTTTCCTAGTTATAGTAACAGTACTTACCTTGTTTAAAAAGGCCACAAGATCAGGATCCGCGTCCTCTGGATAATCCGGCAAATCATTCAAAATGGAATTGTTCACGTCAGAATCAGAAAATGGGTGCACTGTTCACAACCATGACTCATCTGCTGTCAGTGCCGCCGGAATTTTTAATTGAAAAAAAAACAGTTGGGGGTGTTATGGATTTTAAGGGGAATCCCACACTAATCGAATAAAAAGAAGGGTGCCCCCCCCCCCCCAAATTCATACCAGACCTTTTTTCATGCAGCCTGGCAGGTCAAGAAAGCGGGGGACAAGCGAGCGATCCCCCACCCCTCCTGAACCATACCAGGCCACATGCCCTCAACATGGGGGTGAGGTGCTTTGGGGTAGCCCCCCCTACCCCACTGCACCTCCTCAATGTGGCTTGATTTGGTTCAGGAGGGGTGGGGGATCACTCGCTTGCCCCCCTTTCTTGACCTGCCAGGCTGCATGTTCGGATAAGGGTCTGGTTCCCCTTAAAATCCATACCACCCCCAAGCTGTTTCTTAAAAAATGTTTTAATGCTGGCACTGGTTTTCTAATATACTACTGTCAGCGGGGAACCCCACTGACAGCAGATGAGTCATAGTTATGTGAAGGAAGCGGATTCGCCCTCCTAGTACAAACCCTTCCTGGCTTCAGTTTAGCTTCTGAATGGCTTTCCATTTGTCGCTAACAAAAGAAAAGCCATTGAAGAGCTTCTGTTTTTTGGCTGAAATTGTTGCTCCTAGTCCTTCGAGCTCTTCCAGCTCTATTGTATTCTTCGTTATTTTTCTGAGGCTCTGTAAAAGTAAAAACAAACAAGAACAATTAGATCCATAAATAAATAGAAGAAATAACCTCTATGACCTCTGGGACCATCTTCCCCTCTATGGGTCATCCAAGTCCACTTTCCTAGTTATAGTAACAGTACTTACCTTGTTTAAAAAGGCCACAAGATCAGGATCCGCGTCCTCTGGATAATCCGGCAAATCATTCAAAATGGAATTGTTCACGTCAGAATCAGAAAATGGGTGCACTGTTCACAACCATGACTCATCTGCTGTCAGTGCCGCCGGAATTTTTAATTGAAAAAAAAACAGTTGGGGGTGTTATGGATTTTAAGGGGAATCCCACACTAATCGAATAAAAAGAAGGGTGCCCCCCCACCCAAATTCATACCAGACCTTTTTTCATGCAGCCTGGCAGGTCAAGAAAGCGAGGGACAAGCGAGCGATCCCCCACCCCTCCTGAACCATACCAGGCCACATGCCCTCAACATGGGGGTGAGGTGCTTTGGGGTAGCCCCCCCTACCCCACTGCACCTCCTCAATGTGGCTTGATTTGGTTCAGGAGGGGTGGGGGATCACTCGCTTGCCCCCCTTTCTTGACCTGCCAGGCTGCATGTTCGGATAAGGGTCTGGTTCCCCTTAAAATCCATACCACCCCCAAGCTGTTTCTTAAAAAATGTTTTAATGCTGGCACTGGTTTTCTAATATACTACTGTCAGCGGGGAACCCCACTGACAGCAGATGAGTCATAGTTATGTGAAGGAAGCGGATTCGCCCTCCTAGTACAAACCCTTCCTGGCTTCAGTATAGCTTCTGAATGGCTTTCCATTTGTCGCTAACAAAAGAAAAGCCATTGAAGAGCTTCTGTTTTTTGGCTGAAATTGTTGCTCCTAGTCCTTCGAGCTCTTCCAGCTCTATTGTATTCTTCGTTATTTTTCTGAGGCTCTGTAAAAGTAAAAACAAACAAGAACAATTAGATCCATAAATAAATAGAAGAAATCCCTCTATGACCTCTGGGACCATCTTCCCCTCTATGGGTCATCCAAGTCCATATGACTGTGGAATGTCGGAAACCAGTGACCATTGTGGATAAATAAGAATATGGATCTTCACTATTATGCCGCGTACACACGGCCAGACTTTGCACCGTCCAAAACTCTGTCTGCATTTCCGACGGAAAAATTAAGAACAGGCTCTCAATCAAAAATCCGTTGGAAATGCCGACAGAAAAAGACTGATGGGCATACACACGGTTGGAAAATCCGATGAAAAGCTCCTATCGGACTTTTTCCATTGGAAATTCCGGCCGTGTGTACGTGGCATTAGAGGTGTGCAAACTTCTGAAAAATTGATATATTTGTCCCCTTATTTCACTTAACTTACTGACTTCTCTTGAGTCTTAAGATTGAGATTCGGGTTGAGAAGTCACCTGAGGTCTGCCAGTTAGTGACCACCCACCCAGACTCTCAAACTGATGAGATTCAAAGTAAAGCTAAGGTGGCAAATAACAATGCTGCACGACTTTATTAAGTAAGGAAGGAATGTTCAGATCCTTTCATAAATCTGGTCAAAATTTTACTTACCTTTCGTTGAACAAGAAATGGGGGGCGTGTATTTCCTCTCTCCAGCTCCTCCCAATTTATTCCTCGGAAAAATGGGTCGTCTCGTATGTTGGCAATGGCCTTTTTGCGTTTTTTCTGATCTTTGCACAGGAGCTATGGGGAAAAAAGAAAATAGAGAAACGTAAGATGATAATAATGGCACCAAAATGCTAAGAGGCCTATTTATAAAGACCTACGGCTTATGCACACCGCAGAAAATACTCCACTTTCCTAGTTATAGTAACAGTACTTACCTTGCTTAAAAAGGCCACAAGATCAGGATCCGCGTCCTCTGGATAATCCGGCAAATCATTCAATATGGAATTGTTCACATCAGAATCAGAGAATGGGTGATCCCTGAAGGCCATCTCGAATAGTATGATCCCCAACGAGAAATAGTCTACAGCTTTTTCATATGGCATACCCTTAATAATCTGTGGGAAAAACAGAGAAAGAAGGATCAGGATAATAAGCCAGCTGGAAAGCAGCATTTACATTCACAACATTGCTTCATCCAAAAGTTTTCATTTTACATTTTTTACTTTTAATTAATTTAAAAACATCCTACTTTTATTCGTAATAGACAATGAGGTTCATTTGCTAAAACTGGGGAGTGCAAAAATCAGCTTCCAGGTTTTTTCTGTCAAAGCTTAATTGAACAAAGTGAAGTTAGAAGCAGATTGGCTACCATGCACAGCTGCACTAGATTTTGCACTCCCTAGTTTTAGTATATCAACCCCACTGTGTAAGGGATACAAACTAGCCATTACACACTGTCCAGAAATTTTTCTCCAGCATTGCTCCTGTTTCTTCTTGCTGGAGGCTGACGTTTTGCTGAAGCCCAGATCCCCTGAGCATCAGTAAATATTCAGGCTATCAGCAGATCAGCCTCTACATTTTTAGTACAGTGTTGAAATATAGAGAGCAACTGAGCATGTGCACAGCAGGGTGAGACAGCGTATTACTGTTTTTTTAATAGTTTTACATAGCTATACCTGCAAAAGTGGCCACCCAAGTGATCTAGCAGGAATGTTCAGCCTTTTTTTTTACTTATGTGAATGCAGCCTATCGTTTTTAATACACACAGGAGCGTAAACTTGCTCTGCATATAGATCAGTAAAAACATTTAAAAATCGACCTTGCAGGGAAGTATCTTACAGACACATACATGCGTATGACGCAACTCAAGAAAAGACAGAAGAATTTCTAAGTGCAAGTATGCATACGTGCAAAAACATGCAAATAAGTTAATTTACTACACAGCCCATCCTCGCATTTTTACACAGAAATCTTCTGCCAGGAGTTTGAAGTTCATACACCTGTACTGTGTGCAAGTACCCTAATTCTGCCCAGGCCTACTTTGGTATTTTATTGCCCTATGTATACATGTTTTCTTTAATTCTGGACAGACCTAACCTGGTGTATTTTTACCCTGTATATACATGCTTTCTTTCATTTAGGCCTAATCTGGTTGATAATTGTGTATGGGCATATTGGACCAGCAAATAATTGGTGTTTAACTTACCCTTGGGGCCTGGTAGCTCCTTGTACCAACTGGTTCTGTCCTGGTGTCCGATCCAAACATGTCAGTTGCTGCCAAGCCAAAATCAGCATATTTCACATGGCCAGTGAGTTCCAGTAGAATATTTTCTTGCTTTAAGTCCCTGTTGAGAAAAAAAAAGAGAGTGTCAGCTCTGTGGTTCAGACAATTATCCCCCAATATCCCAATATTACTGATCTATAGAGGGATCAACTTTTACAAGGCTCCTTTCCCTAGCACTGCCTATACACAGGATGATATAAGCCAGAAAAAAATTGTATCTTTCATGAACTGATTGCACTACATGAGCGGTATGATCATTAACCCCTTAGATACCACCGAATGGACCACAGTACAGCCGTTTATAAAGACTATAGAAATGGCCAACTGTGTACTGAGCTGTCCTTGGATGGTCCCATAGACAAACAATGTACAGGGCTGATCTGGGCCTCTCGGCGCCTTGTGATCATTGTAAGGACCAATCATAGCAATTACATGTTTTTTCCCTCCCCCTCCTCCTATAACAAAGGAGAATAATTGTATTGAATGAATGAATAAATAAATAAATGGATGGATCTGCAGCAGCAGCTGATTCATTTATTAATTTTCAATATATTTCTTTATTCCCAAAAAAATGTGTAACCATATCCCCTAGGGGTGTCTACTTTCTAGAAATGGGGCCCATATCAGGGGGATATAAAATAAATTTAGGTACAGTACATGACAGAGTAATTGTCCATCAAAGCACCTAAAAATGGCCTAGTAATGAAAGGGTATTTATTATCCTCCTCATGTAAAATTTAATCAAATGTGACTAAATTGATGATTTTCTTTACTGTGCAAAGTAGACACTGGATGGAGGAGGATGAACGGGTAAGTGTGCGCTCACCATCATCCTCTCAACAAATGGGGTTTAGTAACAGTTCAGGCGTTGGGCAGCGGGAGGGGGGCAGGGGCAGATTGTAATATGATTGACGTTTATAATAAGCTTACTTACCTATGAGCTACACCTATAGAATGTAGGAACTGAAGACCACACACGAGTTCCGCCGCCAGGATTCTGAGGGAGTTAAGGTCACATGTACCCTCGTTGGATAACCATTCCCAAAGATCTCCTCCTCTCAGAAACTCCATTACGTAGAATAAATTATCCTAGAGAAGGGAAAAGACAGACAGTTTAGAAGCTCCAAATGAAAATAACACGTTACAATTCTCTACCAGAAAAAGCATGACATTTACCGATATCTACCTTTCTATCTATCTCCATCCATTCAAACACATATATATATCTACAGCTACCTATCTATATCTATATAAATCAATCCATCCATCCATACAAACTATCTATCTATATCTATCTCCATCCTTCTACAGATATAAGTTCAGGCAGTTGCTGCAAATACTGGAGGGTTCCATGTAAAGAGGATACATATACTAAACACATAAGTCCTGTACATGTTTACTATGTCGTCTGTACATCTAATTAATCTAATCCAATGACCTATGAACTCCAGGCAGATAAACTATAAATCATTACATGGTTCCAGTGATATATTCAGTAAATCTATTTCTTAAATACTGCTAGTAAAATTACCCAAAGCTGTATCTGTATTACTATCCCCTTCCCCAGTCTAGGAAAGGGACAGATATCAGTGTGAGTCAGTCAATCTACACTGCATTGTAGAGCGCTGCCTAATAATGCAGTATGACAGTTATCATGTGGTGCAGCACCGTCCTATCGGGTGGTTAGGCATAGGGCAGGTGACCAAGCTCAATTCTTTGACTCCAGCAGAGAAAAAGTGAGGTCACTGACTCAGCAACATCGGCTTGCCTTAATCACAAGAGTTCACCTTTAAAATCGAACATGCAGATGCCATAAAGCAATTTTGGGGCTGCTATATATTACTTTATATATATGCCATTAATTTGATATTTCTGTATTTTTAACATTTCCAAAAACACACTTACTTTTGTTTCGAATGTGGCGTAGGTGTGGGTGAAGAAAGGGTTGTTCGCAACCATCTCCATGACTTGACGTTCGACGAGGATTTCGGATGGGTCAGAAATCACACATTCCTTACTGACAATCTTAATTGCCACCAGCATGTTGGTATCACGATGGGTCGCCAGCACCACCTATAGGAGAGAAACAATTAGTACATAATCTTTTCCATGTGCACTAGCTTTAACATTAATACCAGATATTCCTGATGTTCTCAATTATCTTTCTTTTCTCCCTTTCTTCTGTCCTGCTGGCTTTGCCATTTGTCAATATATAACCGACTGCCTGAAGGCAGGCCATATATTATGCAATTTTCTTTGCAAAAAAATAGCTTGATTCACCCCACTACCACTCGCTAGCAACGCCTTCACAAGCGCAGGAGAAATTCTTTCTTTGTTTATATTTTCGTAGTCCCATACATACAGTAGATCAAAATTCAGCCGGTCCCTCCTGAACTGGTTGAATTTCGATCCAGCTTAAAGCGGAGCTCCACCCTAAAGTGGAACTTCCGCTTAGCGGATTCCTATCCCCCTCCGGTGCCACAATTGGCACCTTTCAGGGGGAGGGGGGTGCAGATACCTGTATAATACAGGTATCTGCACCCACTTCCGGGACTAGCTAGCCGAAGCTGGCCCGCCCCTATCCGAGGATGCCCGCCCATATCCGAAGATGCCCCGTTGTGTCTTGGGAAACACACAGTTCCCAGGACACAACGGGGACCAATAAAGACGCGCAGCGCGACTCGCGCATGCGCAGTAGGGAACCGGGCAGTGAAGCCACAAGCTTCACTTCCTGATTCCCTGACAGAGGATGGCGGCGGGGGCAGCCGAGAGACGAGCGATCGCTTGTCATCTTCTGCCGACATCGCTGGAACTGCATTGTATGGGAGGATGCCGATGGTCATTGGAAAGCAGAGCAGAATGCCGGTTCTGCCTAGGATAGCCTAAGGATATTGCCCGATTCATCATCCCCCTCTAGGAAAAATTAGTACTTAACCCTTCTACTGCAGAGGGGGACCCACTACAAATGTAAAGTTTTCTTATATCCCAGAGTACAGCTTTAAATTGTGAGTTGTATAAAGAGTTTACAGCCCCACTCGCTAAGTACTTCACCCCCCCTTCCCCTAAAAGCTGAGCTGAGTGCACATGTTTATGCTGCACCCGTCACATAGTCTTCCTTAAAGTGGTTGTAAACCCCTTACAACCACTTTAACCTACAGGTAAGCCTAGATTAAGGGTATACCTGTAGGTGCAAGAAATATCTCTCAAACCAAAAATGTTTAGGAGTTATTTGCAAGAATCGGGCACAGGCGCACTGAGCGTGCCGTTTCTAACGGCGATCATGCTGTTAGTGGCGGCACCAGTGCGCATGCGCCGGATTGACGTCATCACGGCTCCAGCCAGTCACATCGCCGGAGCCGCGATACACGGAAGTCACTCCGGATATCATGGCAGTGACGGAGGAGGTGACCGAGGACTGCTGCGGGGGCTTCGATTTCAGGTCATTCATAATGAGCTAGGTATGCTATGCATATTAGCTCATTATGCCTTTGCCTTGCATGGTGTATTTTTTTTTTTTTTTCTTAAGAGGCTTTACTTCCTCTTTAAGAATGGTCATATTGTGTGTGCCCCTCCCCCTTGTGTTTATGGTGTCTAAGCACTAATCTTTGATCACTTACTTTCCCAAATCCTCCTTCTCCAAGAACTTTATGGAAGATGAAGCACTCTGGACACAGGGAACCTGGTGCATGTTTTGTTGGGGCCGATATGTCTTCCGCTCTGCGGCATGATGTCGTCCAGTTAACTTCTAGTTAAAGAAAAGGAAAACAATATTATTACCTCATCCCCATACAAGTCATATTCCTCTACTTATTTCTATTGAAACTGAAACCTTTAGAACAGAGAGAACGGCTAAACTGGAGTGCAGTGGACAAAACAGGGAGGATTCCACCTAGAACTGATCATTTGGATTTGTTTGTATACAGTTAAACTTCAGATTAACGATGAACTCCAAATTAGAGCAAATCTCTTGGTCTGTTCTAACAAAAAATGCTGAGAAAAAAATCTTTAAAAAGTCTACTGATTTCAAATAGAACAGATCGGACCCATAGACTTGCTCTGAAGGTCACCACACGTTACAATCTGATCGATTAGGTCTACCAAAAATAATATAGTTCCAGGGCCTCCCTGATTGGATACAAATTAATTGTATAGATAAGGTAGTTCATCACAATATAGACTTTTGGTAAACCTAAATTGTACAAAGATTGTAGGGTTAGATTGTAATGCGTGTGGTGACCCTTGGAGAGCAATAGTGAAGCTTAGCTCAGTCATTACAGAGAATTAGTAAGCAGGAAGCAGAGCCTCCATATGTAATGAGCAAACAGGGCTAACCCCATGTCCCAATATATGTACCAAATATACACACAAAGAGGGATTCTCCAACATTGGGACCAACTGATCATATATATTTCCATGTCGATCAGCCTTTCTCAACCTTTTTAGCTCAGAGGAACCCCTAAAATAATCTTCAAATCTCGTGGAATCCATACTAAAACCTATTATTTGCAAATTACAAATATGTCCTTTACAGTAATGACATCACTAGATTTCCCTCAAGATCTGGTAAGACCAGCAGCTCGAGGCAGCGGTGCCTTAGATCTCACACTGCAGATATACATCTATGAGGCCCTTTCTCCCACCTATGTACTATTTGACAATCCACCATAATATTTTCTTACCTGCTTCTCCGCTTCCTTCGTTCTCCTCCTCACTCAGCTCTTCCATATTCTGTAGAAGATTCCATGCTTCCTCATCGTCCCCCCCATGCTTCATAAAATTTAGTAAAATCTCTGCATAACTGTCTAAAATCTCCTCACTGCTTCTTGAAACCTCATCTTTCCTCTCTGCAGAATTCTCTGCATCCTCCTCTCTGCTCCTCTTCCTCGGAACCTCTCCTCTCTCTGGAGAGTTAATTTCATCCTCTTTTATGCGCCTCTTCCTCAGAACTCTCTTGGGAGAGTTCTTTTCATCCTCCTCTCTGCTCCTCTTCCTCGGAACCTCTCCTCTCTCTGGAGAGTTCATTTTATCCTCTTCTATGCGCCTCTTCCTCAGAACCGCTCCTCTCTTGGGAGAGTTAATTTTATCCTCCTCTCTGCGCCTCTTCCTCAGAACCGGTCCTCTCTTGGGAGAGTTCATTTCATCCTCCTCTCTGCTCCTCTTCCTCGGAACCTCTCCTCTCTCTGGAGAGTTCATTTTATCCTCTTCTATGCGCCTCTTCCTCAGAACCGGTCCTCTCTTGGGAGAGTTAATTTCACCCTCCTCTCTGCTCCTCTTCCTCAGAACCTCTCCTCTCTTGGGAGAGTTCATTTCATCCTCCTCTCTGCACCTCTTCCTCAGAACCGCTCCTCTCTCTGGAGAGTTCATTTTATCCTCCTCTCTGCGCCTCTTTCGCAGAAAATAGCCTCCCCTGTCTGCAACCTCCTTTCTCCTCCAGGTCATTGTATTTATAATAATATATATATATATATATAATACAATGAAAAATAAACTGCAGAATTATTAGTAAAACCTCTTCTCTTCTGAAAGGTTGTGTTCACGATCTATAATACAATCTTATTCTATAATTTAGTGAAAAAGTTGGGAGCTCAGAAATCTGTGTCTGCACTCTTCAAGCTTCTAGTGTTCAATGACTGGATGCCTGCTCTGCTCTGATAATCAAGGAGAAAAAAAAAAAAAGGCTGCCGACATCATATGACATCATATGACATCATATCCACTGTTACCATGGAGACAGTTGTTTAGTAACTGGTATAGAAACAGTGCTTAGTGTTCAAAGTTCAAACTGTGACATCATATCCACTGTTACCATGGAGACAGTTGTTTAGTAACTGGTATAGAAACCGTGCTTAGTGTTCAAAGTTCGAACTATGACATCATATCCACTGTTACCATGGAGACAGTTGTTTAGTAACTGGTATAGAAACCATGCTTAGTGTTCAAAGTAAATAACTTTATAAAATTGTGTGAAATGAAAAAAAATGTCAACAGCCACAATTTTTTTTTCCAGGGAATTTTATTTCAGAAACGATATCATTTTAGCAAATAAATGCTGATTTGCAAACGGATCTGTGATAAATGACTGCATTTTTAACGGATAACTGTCAAGGGCAGTAAGTTGTTAATAAAGGAGGAAACAAGTCTTCTTTGTTCAGGACTTCCTATAACGGCAGCCGTGAGTATTCTGGTTACTCCCCAGGAACGGCCACCGGGTTACCCCTAACGAAGATGGCCGGCCGAGCTTCAGCCACGGCTCCGGGAGATTACCCAGCAGGCCGTGCGTTCCCCGGAAGGTCGCGGGCTGTGTACAGTATGGCGGAGGCTGGAGCTGAGTGTGCAGGAAGGAGGAAGTGTCATTCATGTTAGGAAAGCCGGGGTGTGTGCGGCCAGCGGGGGTAGGTGAGCGGGTCCCCGGCATCCCGTGTGCTGGAAGGAGGGAGCCGGGGCGCCCAGCAATGTGCTGACTGACTGCCACACGTCCGCCCGGCGCCATGTCCTTCTTCCGCAGGAAAGGTAAGCGGGACCCCCTCCCCCATCCCCGGGGACCGGCACTGTCATGGTCAGCCCTCCTCTATGGAGGAAGAGGACCTGTCCCCGGTGTAATCCTTCTATAGCACTGACGTGTGACGTGGGCCCCACTCCTGTCACCACATCCTATGAGGGAGAGAGGAGCGCTCTATGGGTGGGGGGTGTCAGTACAGGACCCCCCATCATTCTCACCATGGCACACTTCTTTTTATTTGTTATGTTTTTTTATTTTATTTATTTTTTAATGATAAACTGCTGGTCCTATTGTGTACAAATATTCCTCAATAGTCACATGGATATAAAATAAATAATAATCACACTTTTTTATTTTTTAGTGTATTTATTTTTAATAACTCCAAGTAGCTTCATGTACATATTCCTCAAAAGTCACATGGATATAAAATAAATAGTAATCACACTTATTTTTATATATTATATCTTATTTTTTTGGTATTTTTATAATTAGTTTTATTTTATAATAAACTCCAAGTACCTTCATGTACAAATATTCCTCAGTAGTGACCATGGATATAAAATAAATTAATCACACTTTTTTTTTTTATTTGTTGTTTTGTCTTATTTTATTGTATTTTTGTTCTATTTTGTATTTGTTTTTTTATTTTATGATAAACTCCAAGTACCTTCATGTACAAATATTCCTCAATAGTTACCATGGATATAAAATCTACCATGGAATTTCATATTTTTTTTTCTTTGTTATTTCATTTATTATTTTTTTATTATTATTATAATAATAATAATAATAATAATAATAATAAATACTAATAATACTATGATTATTATTAATAAAATATATATATATTTTATGATAAACTCCAGGTACTTTCATGTACAAATATTCCTCAAGTTACCATGGATATAAAATCTACCATGGAATTTAAAAATCACTTTTTTTTTTTTTTTTTTTTGTTTTATCATTTAATATATAAATATATATATATATATATATATATATATATATATATATATATATATATATACACACACACACATTTTTTTTTTTTGTAAACTCCAGGTACCTTTCTGCACAAATATTCCTCAATAGTTACCATGGATATAAAATCTACCATGGAATTTCATTTTTTTCTTTTCTTTTTTTTAATTTGTTATTATTTAATTTATTATTAATAACTATTATTATATTATTAATAAAATATATATATTTTTATTTTATGATAAACTCCAGGTACTTTCATGTACAAATATTCCTCAAGTTATAAAATCTACCATGGATTTTTAAAATCACTTATTTTTTTTTTGTTTATTATTTAATTTTTATGTGTGTGTATGTATGTGTGTGTGTGTATGTGTGTATGTGTGTGTGTATATATATATATATATATATATATATATATATATATATATGTATAACATTTTTTTTTTTGTAAACTCCAGGTACCTTCCTGCACAAATATTCCTCAGTAGTTACCATGGATATAAAACCTACTTTGTGTGCACAGAATACTTTAGCAAACCCAGATATTGCCTTGTAAAAGTAGCATGGACATCATCAATGTTCTGTATATAGCCTGCGCAATTAGCAGTGCCATGGGAGGGACCCAGCATTCCCCGCCCACTACATAAAAACTACAGGAGGGGGCGGAGATGAGACCTGAGCGCAGCAGTGACCGGTTCTTATTGGAGGAGGAAAACGGGGAGATTTATTACCACTGGAGCACTCAGAGAATCTGGTGCAACTGTGCATGGTAGCCTATCAGTCTGTTCAATTTAGCTTTGACAATAAAACCTGGAAGCTGATTGGTTACTATGCAGAGCTGCACCTGATTTTGCACTCTCCGGTTTTAGTAAATGACCCCCAAAGTTTTTTTCACACGGGATGACTGCACAGATCTGCGAGAAATACACAAAGCACACCCGAGATTCAGGAAGATTGGATTGAGAGAATATCTGCTGAGTTCGGCTGTCAAGCCGGACTTCAACTTAACCACTTCAGCCCCAGAAGATTTTACCTCCTTCCTGGCAAGAGCACTTTTTGCGATTCGCCACTGCGTCGCTTTAACTGACAATTGTGACGTTGCACCCAAACAAAATTGACATCCTTTTTTTTTTTTTTTTTTCCCCACAAATAGAGTTTTCTTTTGGTGGTATTTGATCATCTCTGCGGTTTTAAATTTTTTGCACTATAAACAAAAAAAAGAGCGACAATTTTGAAAAAAAAACACAATATTTTTTGACTTTTTGCTATAATATCCCCCAAAAATATATAAAACAAACGATATAAAACGAATATAAAAAATCGCAATAAGCGTATATTGATTGGTTTGCGCAAAAGTTATAGCGTCTGCAACATAGGGGATAGTTTTATGGCATTTTTATTTATTTATTTTTTTATTAGTAATGGCGGTAATCTGCAATCGAGTCCTGAGAACGCAGCGGCGTGTGTGCGCCCGCAGTGCCGCTTCTTAAAGGGGATGTACCTGTATGCCCTTTTGCCCACCAGTGCCATTCTGCTGACGGAAATCGGCGTGCGCTGGTCGGCAAGCGGTTAAAGAGGAGCTCCGGGCTCCTTCTGAAAACGACTACAAATCCTGTAGCTGCTTACTTTTTTAATATTAGGACACTTACCTGCCCAGGGATCCCGCAGTGTCCTCACCCGAGCCGTTTTTTTTTTTATCAGCTCTTGGGTGTTGCCATCTCGGGTAAGGGAAACCTTGCCACTTTACAGCTTTGTGGATGACCCGGCAGCGGGAGGAGGAGGAGGGGGGCTGAACTTCTGGGTGAGGATCCGATTCCAGGGGAGGGGGGGGAAGGGTCCCACACTTTTTTTTTTTTTTTATATTTTTTGTGTGGATGCGGTGCGATTTGAGCAATACGAATGAATGCGATGTCCCGCACTGAATATATGTGAATAAAGCCTTAGAGAAGCCCAACTCATCCTCCTACCTTTTTCTAGGATACCCATTTCTGGCGGGTACCCGCTGCCACATCTGCTAGAATCACCTAGGACAGTAATTGCGGACTTTGGCATCATGGGAAATGTAGTCAAAGTGCCAAGGTTTGCCATCGCTGACCTAGGACATCCCATGAAAAGTCTCTGCCCTCCTGCGGCTCGCAACCTCCTGGGACACATCACAGGTCCCAGGAGGCTGGGGGACCATTCATAGAGCACATTGTGGCTCACATAGAGTCCTAGCCAGCTTCCCACAGAAAACATGCTGGGGGCCCGAAGTCCAGTGAGGAACTGGCCCTGGTGAGGACAGCACTGGATCCCTGGGATGGAAAGTGTCTTTTATTAAAAGTCAGCAGTTACAGTATTTATAGCTGCTGACTTAGTTTTTTTTTTTTTTTTTTCAGGGTGAAAATAATAGGACACTTACCTGTCCTGTAGTCCAGCGATGTCGGCACCGCAGCTGGTGTTTCCTTCAGCTGTTGGGT
This sequence comes from Lithobates sylvaticus, assembly GCA_028564925.1. Taxonomy (NCBI): domain Eukaryota; kingdom Metazoa; phylum Chordata; class Amphibia; order Anura; family Ranidae; genus Lithobates; species Lithobates sylvaticus. Next base: position 93,205,151 of record CM053027.1, on the reverse strand, counting down.
GCTGCCCTTGCCAATGTGGGTAAGGGAACCCGGCAGTGTAGCATTACGGCTTCACGCCAAGTCCCTACTGCGCATGCGCAAGGCATCGCTGCGCTCTCCTACTGGCCCGGGAGGAGGAGGGAGCCGAGCTGCTGACGCAATGCTCCCGCAAGTGGGGACAGGATACACGTCAAAGACAAATCAGCATAAGTTCCACTTTTGGGTGGAACTCCGCTTTAAATACTTTTTTCAACAACTTCCCTCCCCCACACTTCCAGAATCCTCTCCTAGGTGAGAATGACGTCCGGAGTTGTCGGCGGCCCCCCCGGGTACAGATGAACGTTGGTGTGTTTTGTATCCTAGTCCCTCCAGGAAGCTGTCACTGCACACCGCTAGCCATGAGGGCTCATTTACACTTATGGTTGGGGCAGCGGTGAAATTCCACAGTTGAGCCACGTTTTTTATCTGCCTTTTAACTGCTCCTCATTTAGCTGGAAAGGCGGTGCTGCGGTCGTGGTAGTTTGCTTTGTGGACGCAACAGTAATTATACCCCTGGCACCACTGCCCACTGAACCCGACCCATTCAAGTGAATAGGGCTGCCCTGCAACTGCACACAATGCATGTGGTTGTGGCACAGTAGTCTGACATTTAGGGGGTTAACGCAGGCATAGAGGAGACAGTATAACATCGCCTCACCACCTGTCAAATGCTGTCTGAAGAACAATCTGAACACTGATCGCTCTTCAGAGAGCAAAGCCTGTATAAACTTGTCAATCCCAACCCTGCAGCTGCACCCATACACGCTCCTTGTACACGTGTGCGAGTGGGGAATGCCCCCTAAGATTGGCTGTGTGCAGTGACTGCTTCCTGGTGGGGTTCTGACTAGAATATAAATATGCCTGAGCTCAGGTGTCCTCCGAACTCTAACCCAAGTTCCTGCTTTTTTGTGCGCCAATAATCCCCTCCCTGCAGCTCACAGTGACCCAACCCCCAGCTCATTGGAGTCCAAGACAACATGGGTAAGGATGAGTTTGGAGGTTACTGGAGATCATCTCTACTTCTTGGGTACCAGAGTGCATGAAAATCAATGATTTAATAAAAAAAAAATATCTAAATTTTTTTTTTATTTATTTATTTTAATCAAATTTATTTTAATTGAATGCTTTTTGGAGTAAATATCAAAAAATGGTTTTCCATTTAAGATACATAAATAATTTAGTTTATTCAGCTGTATTTTCTGCAATATTTACATTTGTGGTAAACTCAATAAATGAATCCAAGCCCTGCATGCTGAGATAACATGCACTGCATTGATGCATTCACACAATTTCACAGTAACCATGAGATAAAACAAAGTTCAGGAATATTCCTTTATCCCATTGTTTTGCAAATCTATGTACACTACTGTATGATTGAATCAGTTCTGATATCGCTGTTTTACTAACCTGACCGCTTATTATTTTAAATAGGAAACCTTCATTTTGTTTGCAAATAGTAAACATTCTAACTACCAGCAAGAATAAGGCCTTACATTTAAAGAGCACCTGTCATTTCAGATCCATCATGGCAGCGCCTGTTAGCGGGCATCCACTCACCTGCTGCCGCCACGTCCCTCACCTTGTTGTCACTGCCGCATCACCAGCCATCCTATTAAAGTGAATGGGACTGTCTGTGAGTCCAACAGCGGGACAGAGATGATAGTTGCTGTTTAAAAATGATGCTTTAAATCAACCCTTTTTACTAGTGATTTAAATCGACTTGATTTAAATCAAATCCACCCTGTTGGATACCACATCATACATCCCACGAGGCCTCGGGTTACTCTACAGCAGTGTTTCTGAACCCTGTCCTCAAGTAGCCCCAACAGGCCATGTTTGCAGGTTTTCCTTTATCTTGCACAGGTGCTTTAAATCAGAGTCAATGGCTTGGTATTTTGGACAGCTGATTTATCTAAGAGAAATTCCCATAACATGGCCTGTTGGGGGTACTTGAGGACAGGGTTGAGAACCACTGCTCTACAACACACGTGTCATGGCATGTCAACCAGGGCTGGCTGTCATTTTACTGGTTTTTGCAACTGCCTGCCCCCCCCCCCCCCATGATGTCATGCCACATACATTATTAGGGGGCCATCTGTGACAACCAGGAAGAGACAGTCATCCCCCGGTGATGTAGGAGAGGAAGATGGCGGCATGGGACCCGGCATGCAGCAGTGAGGAAGCAGGTCCTGCAGAGCAATACTGGATTTGTTGGGTGTTTATGAAGGAGAACCCAGTGAAAAGGGTAAGGGGGGGGATAATAAAAAAAGGGGGGGAAAGGGTTCTCTTTAAATCACAAGATGTCAGGTAAAGGTGTCAGCAGTGAAGAGAAAACCAGATCATACAGAATTAGATTTGGAAGTGAGATTTACTAAAGTCCTTTAGGCGCAAACAAGTTACACCGCTGTTTCCAGAGCGCGGCAACGGCAGACATTCCTGATATTGGGCCTTGAGTGTATCCTGGGTCAGAATCTACTTCTCGGTGTTGCTGGTTTTCTCTTCAGTGCTGGATTCTGTACAATGTCATGCACTAGGGATCGACCGATTATTGCTGGCCGATATCTGCATTTACTGAAAACTTCAAGGGGTTTTGCTAGGATGATGCAGCGGACGGTCGGCTTTATTGTAATAACAACCGATGCGGCTCAGCAGCCGCTCAGCTGTTATTACAAACAGCGGGAAGGGACATCCCCGTCGCCTTCCGCCGCACGCCCGTGCTCTCCTGTTCCCCCGGGAGGCCCGAGCAACCAGTTGGCATGTCTGCTGGCTGACCGAGGACCTGAACAAAGCTGATGCTTCATTCGGGTCTCGGATCTAGTAACCCGGAAGCAATGTCATGACATCACTTCCGGATTACTGGCATCTTAAAGACGCCAAGTTTAAGAAATAGAAAGTATTCAAAAACGCAGATGTTGACGTTATGAATACTTTCAAGTGCAGATGAGGGGTTTGGGGTCTTATAGACCACAGATCCCTCCATAAAGAGTACCTGTCACTGCATATTACTGTCACAGGGATGTTTACATTTCTTCTGAAAATAACTGTTAAATGTACAGAACATCTGGAGACAATATTGGCTATCGGCCTGAGAGGTTACCAAAATATCGGTATCGTATCGGCACCGAAAAATCGATATCGGTCGATCCCTATCATGCACCCACCCTTCACAAGGGTTATGTATGAAAGTCTGTGTGGAATGGCTTGATAAAGCTGAACTCTGAGCAAATATTGTATCTTTATATTTGTCATATATATACTTACCAAAACCTTGGTGTCCTTTTCTGTATTTTGTCCAGATCTGTGCAGTAATCCCATATGAAAGTTTGTCTCTGTGTAGGATATTCCTGTACAAAGGACCGGCACTGGAGTCTTGCATTCCACACTTATTTTTAACAGTAAACTGATCCTTATAGTGAAATACAGTATTAAAAAAATAGGATATAAGGATCTGTGTTAAAAATAAGTGTGAAATGCAAGAATCCGTTGGGCGTAACAAGATGTCCGCTTGCTGCCTTCTCACTGTATCCTTACTGTGGGGTGTAGCAAGATGGCGGCGACAGAACGTCACTTCCGTTACAAAATCTGACGGGTCGCCTAATCTGATGAAAAAACACTCTCTCCTTGTGCAGGGTGACTGGCCTTGTCTCCGCCCCCTCCTGTAGTTTTCTGCAGGCATCCTGTAGTGGGTGGAGCTGCTGTGTCCCTCCCACAGCTCAGCTCTCTGCGCAAGCTATGTACAGAACACTGATGATGTAATGGATACTTTTAAATGGTAATATCTGAGTTTGGCATTTGGTGCAGACAAAGTGAATTTATATCTATTGTGACTATTGAGGAATATATTTACATGAGAGTTTTTGTGCCCAGTGTTTAGCTTTAAGGATAAAGGTGTCAGGGATGTGACTCAGGCAGGGTGGATAAAAATCAATGATTTTTAAAATTTGATTTTTTTTATTTTGATTTTTTTTTTATTTCTTTTTTTTTTTTTTTATTAAACTAGTTTTTTTACTCAAAAAAAATCAATACATTTTTAAATTAAAGATACATTATTACTTTAGTTTATTCAGCATGAAATGGAGCTTAGTTATGTAGCATGAGGCTGTATATTCTGTAATATTTACATTTTTGGTAAACTCATTTAATGAATGCAAGCTGAGATAACATGCACTGCAATGATGCATTCACACAATTTCACAGTATTCATGAGATAAAACGAAGTTCAGGAATATTCCTTTATCTCATTGTTTTGCAAATCTATGTACACTAAAAACTGTATGATTGAATCGGTTCTGATATCACTATTTTACTAACCTGACAGATTATTATTTTAAATAGGAAACCTTCATTTTGTTTGCAAATATTAAAGATTCTAACTACCACCAAGAATAAGTCCTTACATTTAAGAGCACCTGTCATTTCAGATCCATCATGGCACCTGTTAGCGGCATCCACTCACCTGCTGCCAGCATGTCCCTCACCTTGTTGTGTCACTGCCGCATCACCAGCCGTCCCATTAAAGTGAATGGGACTGTCGGTGAGTCAAACAGCGGGACAGAGGAGGAGCCGCTGCTCGACAGAGATGACAGTTGCTGTTTAAAAATGATGATTTAAATCGAGTTGATTTAAATCAAGCCTTTTTACTAGCTATGTAAATCGTGATTTAAATCGCATCCACCCTGCTCTCAGGTGAGAGTTGGGCAGCCTGATGCCATGTTGTCTCAATAGAGGAGTTGGTGTGTGTTTATTTTATTATTTTTAATTTTTTTGTTTCTATAATAAACATTGTTTGTGAGCAATAGTCATTTTATAGAAAATATATTGATGACATCTACCAGGTCATGATTCTGTTACCAGCTTTTGGTATGGAGTTCCTCCTTTTTCTTTGGTTAGGTGGCCGCCTTTATGTCAGAGAAGTAACAAGAACTTGGTGTGAGTGCCAGGTAGTTCTTGTTACTTCTTGCCCACAGCAGACTGTAGGGTGAAGTAGACCCATCCGATATCTACCCCCAGTGCATTACAAACATGTCTTATAGTATTGAACCCCCAACTATTTTTTTTTTTTTTTTTTTTTTTTTTGTTTCTTTCTAAGGGCTCTTTCACACGGGGCGGATCAGTGCTGATCCGCCCCGTGGATATCCGCTTGCTCAGCCGGGATCGCCGGAGCGCTCTCCGCTGAGCAGGAAGATGACAGGTCCGTCTCTGCACACAGCGCAGGGACGGACCTGTCACAGCGCCGCTCTCCCCTATGGGAGATCGGGTGACGACGGACCGTAGAGTCCGTAGTCATCCGATCCGCTCTGCAGACGGATGAAAAAATAGGGTTTTCCTCCGTCTGCAGAAACGGAGCATAGCGGGCACGGACGAGATCGGGTGTCAGCGGATGCTCATCTGCTGACACCCGCTATCCCATAGGGATACATGTATGTCCGTTTTTCCATCCAAAAACGGAAGGATGAAAAACGGACATACGGACCGTCCGTGTGAAAGAGCCCTAAATCAATTTTAATAGCTGCACTTTAAATTTTTTTTTCTTTTTTTTGCTCTCAAACTAAACTATTTTACTGTTTTAAAAAGAGATTTGTGCCACTTCAACAAACTTCTGGTCAGGGAGCACTGTGCATATCACACAAAGTAAGCTGTCAGTCTAAGAACTGGTGGACAGAACGGCACTGCAATTTTCAGATGAGGCTAAAGCCCCATTCACACCTGAGCATTTTGTAGCTTGAAGCTACAAAATGGTGGAGGGGGAATTTGGGCAGATTGGGCGGTTTTTTTTTTACTTCTTTTTACATTTTACCTGTGCAAAAACCGTGCAAAGTTCTGCCTGAAAACGCTACGCTCAGGTGTGAATGCAGCCTAAATGTGTCTGCTAGGCCCCTTTCGCACTGCCAGGACTTTAAAAGCTGCGCGATTTTGCAGCGATTTCAGGGAATCCCTGTGTAAACTTGAGGTCTGTGGACCTCAACTCGCAGGGAAGTCGGACCAAAGTAGTACAGGGACTACTTTGAAGTCAGCTCGACTTTGAAGTCGCACATATATGAATGATTACCATTGGAAAACATGGGGAATGACTTGTCATACGACTTTACAGTCCCAAGTCGCAGGACAAGTCACACAAGTAGCTTTCACATACAGCTGTAGTCTTGGAAGCCTGCGCATAAGGGGTAGCTGAAGGGAGATCCTGCAAGACCATGAGGCCACCCTATAGGCATAGCTATTAGGAAGATCTTTTTTTTTTCTTTTCCAGACATCAATTAAACTGAGATCAAATGAAACAGAAGTTGATTAAAGTGGTTGTAAAGGCTCAAGGTGTTTTACCTTAATTCATTCTATGCATTAAAGTGGAACTTCTGCTCATCGGAACCCTCCCCCCCTCCGGTGTCACATTTGGCACCTTTCAGGGGGGAGGGGGGTGCAAATACCTGTCTAATACAGTTAGTCTATGCCTCTTCCTGTCCCACCGCGCTGTCTCTTGGGACACACATGGGTCCCAGAGACAGCATGGAGCACTCCTATTGCGCTGTGCGACTCGCGCATGCGCCGTAGAGAACCAGGAAGTGAAGCTGCAAGGGTACATTTCCTGATTCCCATACCCAAGATGGGGGCGGCAGCATCCGAGGACCGAGGGACGGTCCGGCCTCGGGTGCCGACATCGCTGGACCCTGTGACAGGTGAATGTCCTTATTTTAAAAGTCAGCAGCTGCAGTATTTGTAGCTGCTGACGTTAAAAAAAATAAAAATAAAATATCTCTCTCTCAGCAGTGGGAGCCATTGGCTCCAGCTGCTGTCAATCACAGCCTGAGAGACAATAAGGAGAGTGGGTCGAGCCACGCTTTTTGTCTGAATGAAAGTGATCCTGCTCAAGTGTCCTCATAGCAAGAATGGAGGCTGCGCTATGCAAAACCATTGCACAGAGCAGGTAAATATCCCATGTTTGTTATTTAAAAAATCACTTTATGCAAATGAACAAATAGCTAAACAGTTCAATTGGTTTCAGTGGGAACTTATCCAAGAGGCAGAAATTGTTCATTTCTCAAGGAACCCCTAGCAACCTCTGAGGAACCCTACAGTTCCATGAAACTTTGGTTGCGAAATCCTGATCTAAAGAATAACTCAATGGTAGGTTTTCATTAGAGTGCCCCTTTAATCAGAACAGATAATCCGTTCTGCTCTGTCCTCAACTTCCAACCCCATACACCCCACAACTAAGGAAGTCTCCCGATCCTCCTGCTGCATTCTCCATAGGGTGAAATGTATGAAAACTCAACTTGAGATTTTTAGTTTCCGAATCAAACCTGTCTGACTTCTTCTTTGGCAGTTGTTTGTGAATGGAAAGAACACACTTTTTTTTTTCTAAATGTAAATTAGCTATAGCTACGGCATCCTAACACCCATTTAAAATCAGAACAATACGTTGTTTAGTAGCGCAGGTCTTTCCGTGTTTCAGAAATTTGATACTTCAATGCTTTTTTTTCCATCGACCATGACAATAGAATAGGGTCAGCGTGAGGGTTTCTGCAAGTTTTCTGTAAGTGTTAACACAGCTGCCTGTAAATAGGTGTGTGAGCCGATACACAATGACAATGTTACTTCTATTGTCAGAGTTTATCTGTCTAATAGTTCATATATACGTAAAGCCCATCTAAGCACAAAAACGTTTTCTTCTGTCTTTTTCAAGTCCATATGGAATGCTCCATCTCCTAAAATATATGTAATTTACTTCTTTTTATATAGTAAATCAGGAAAAATCTGAATTGATAATGCTCCCTTCTAGACAATATGGGAGAGATGGGACAGGGCTTTATTTTCTATGTAGATAGAGCAATGGTCTGTGAGCTAAGCATGGATATTCACAGATAGGACCATCAATGGTGTTACCTAATCAGCTACAGCAGCAGCAAGGATGACATTGCTGCAGTGACATTAGGCAGGCCATACAATATGTCATTTTCCTTTCTTCAGCCACGGGTTCCTGGTGCTGGCCAGTTTACTTGGGGAAGCCGGCTGTGACTCCTTGCGGCTTCACATTGCTCATGCTTGAGCTTTGCTGTGCTTTGTGAATGGTCCCGCAGACACCTTTGATGTGTTCCAGAAGGCTGCTGGCAAGGGGGGGAGCTAGGTGAGCCAAGCGGAAGAGAGGGCAAGTACCTATTAAAGCTAGGTACCTGTTCACTCCTTTCCCTGCCCCCCTCTCCCAGCAAAAAGTGTCCAAAAATGGGGTGGGTGAAGGGAGGAGGCAGAAAAGCTGAATTTTTCCCTGTTGGGTGAAGTTCTGCTTTAACCACCTCAATACTGGGCACTTTCACCCCCTTCCCGCCCAGGCCATTTTTCAGCTTTCAGCGCTGTCGCACTTTGAATGACAATTGCGCGGTCATGCAACGCTGTACCCAAATGAAATTGTTATAATTTTTTTCCCATAAATAGAGCTTTCTTTTGGTGGTATTTGATCACCTCTGCGGTTTTTATTTTTTGCGCTATAAACAAAAGAGGAGGGACAAGTTTGAAAAAACACAATATTTTTTAACTTTTTGCTATAATAAATATCCAATTTTTTTAATTTTTTTTTTTTTTAAAACAATTTTTTTCCTCAGTTTAGACCGATACGTATTCTTCCGCATATTTTTGGTAAAAAAAATCGCAAATAGGGTATATTGATTTGGTTTGCGCAAAAGTTATAGCGTCTACAAAATAGGTGATAGATTTATAACATTTTTATTTTTTTAACTAGTAATGACGGCGATCTGAGATTTTTATCGTGACTGCGGTATTGCGGCGGACATATCGCACACTTTTGACACATTTTTGGGACCATTCACATTTATACAGCGATCTGTGCTATAAAAATGCATTTATTACTGTGTAAATGTGACTGGCGGTGAAGGGGTTAACACTAGGGGGCGCTGCAGGGGTTAAATGTGTGCCCTAAGGAGTGATTCTAACTGTGGGGACGGGGACTGACTGGGGGAGGTGACCGATCGGTGTCCCTATGTCACCATTGGTCTCCTCTTCTCTGACAGGACGTGGATCTGTGTGTTTACACACACAGATCTATGGTCCTGCTCAGTTACTGGGCAATCGCGGGTGCCCGGCGGCCCGGCAGAGCATCGGGATGCGTGCGCTCCCTAGTGACCCGAGAAGCAATCGTGTCATGACGGCGGCCCAGAACGAGAGCTGCCTCGTCCCGCCGTTATGACAGTGGGCGGACAGCTACTGGTTAAGATTCTCTAGTCTAATATTTAAGATATGCACTTAGACCCCTGAAACGCATTGGTTACTTTGTTGAATTGTACCCCTGACCTTTAACCACCTGATTACTTTGCACTTAAACCCCCCTCGTGACCAGACCAATTTTCAGCTTTTGGCGCTGAAGCACTTTGAATGACAATTGCGCGGTCATACAACACTGTACCCAAATGAAATGTTTATCATTTTTTTTCCCACAAATAGAGTTTTCTTTTGGTGGTATTTAATCACAGCTGGGGTTTTTATTTTTTGCTAAACAAACAAAAAAAGATGGAAAATTAAAAAAAAAAAAAAATCATGTTTAATAGTTTGTTATAAAATTTTGCAAACAGGTAATTTTTCTGCTTCATTGATATGCGCTGATGAGGCTGCACTGGTGGGCACTGGTGGGCACTGGTGGGCACTGATAGGCTGCACTGGTGGGCACTGATAGGCTGCACTGGTAGGCTGCACTGGTGGGCACAGATAAGGCTGCACTGATAGGATGCACTGGTGGTGACAGATAAGTCGGTACTGATGGGGACAGCAAAGATGGCACGGATGGGCACTGGTAGGTGACACTGACTGTGCAGCACGGGCACTGTGAGATGGCACTGTGGGCACTGTGGGCACTGTGAGATGGCACTGGGCACTGTGAGATGGGGCACTTTAATGGGGCAAAGGTGGGCACAATTGATTGGGCACATTGATGTCCCTCTCACTGCCGTCTTTTTTTTTTTTTTTTTTTTCTCCTTGTGCTGTCAGCGCGAGGAGGAAAAAAAGCCGATTACCGGCTCTGTTATCACATGATCAGCTGTCATTGGCTGACAGCTGATCACGTGGTAAGGGGTCGGGATCGACCCCTTACTCGGATCTGATCCAGCGAGTCTCACAGACTCGCTGATCACAGAGCGCGCCGCGCGCGCCCTTCAGGGGCCACGCAGGCAGCTCGTGTCCAGGACGACGTCAATAGACGTCATCCCGGCACAATAGATCCGCGCTGTAGCCGTCATTTGGCTATAGCGCGGGTCTAAGGTAGTTAATGAATAAAAGTTGTGTCTGGACCTCTCATTACATATGTAGGCTTTCCTTCCTACTTAGGCCTCATGCACACTGAATGTTTTTACAGCAGCTGTTTCTGGCTTCCGCCGTTTTTCTTTTTTCTGCAGCCAATAAACCCCCCATCATGTTATCCTATGTGTCCATGCACACAGGCTGTTTTTGGCAGGGGCGTTTTCTAGCTGGAAAAAAACCCCAGAACTAGTGGGTTTTGAGAGGAGTTTTTCAGCTGTAAAATCACTCCAACTCTGAAAAAAAGCTTAAACGCTAAAAAACTAGGCTATTCTGCGTTCATCAATGTTTTTTGAGCCATAAGCTTTTGTGGGAGTATAATTTTAACAAAAAGCTAAACTCATTCTACAGCTTGTGCTACTGGCATTTTTCTAACATCCAGTGTGCATATGAGGCCTTAGGCTGGCCATAGATTTGTTTTTTGGTGGGGTTTTTTTCGTTCCTTTATCGACACAAGTGGGGCGACTGGAGGAATCCCTCCTACTGGGACATTTGTGTTGAAGTTACAAAAGCAAGACACAAATAAGGAATTATCATTTTTAAAAGAGGGCCAGCAAAGGCAACCCCCATCATTTTCTAATGACCGAGTCATTTGAATTTTATATTAAGTTGTTTAGCGTGGATGCTGTCTGCATTCTTTAATATGAAGCTAGCTACTATAGGAAGAATATACATATTTGTATATTTCATCTTAATCATGGAATTGTAAGTTAAAAATGTCGATTTATATAATAGCTCAAAGTGTGACCGTTAAAAGACATTGGCGCACTGTTTGGTTGGAAAGGGCATGGACAATCAAAGTCTTTAAAGTGGATGTAAACCCGATTCATTAAATTTTGAGCTGGGCACATATATCTGCAGTGTTTTCTTATTTCTCTTCAAAGCACTATGTCCCGTATCAGCCTGATAACTGCTCACGCGTTCTCCGAGATGGGAGATAGAAGTGTGTGTCGGGGAGGTTGCTATAAATTAGCATTCAGCTTGTCGTCTTAGACCCCTTTCACACTGAGGGCGTTTTGCAGGCACTGTAGCGTCAAAAATAGCACCTGCAAAACTCCCTAAAACAACTGCTCTATGCACTCCAGTGTGAAAGCTCGAGGGCTTTCACACTGGAGTGGTGCGCTGGCAGGGCGTCAGAAAAAGTCCTGCCAGCAGCTTCTTTGGAGTGGTGAAGGAGCGGGGAACTCACCGCTCCTCCACTGCTGCTCCCCATTGAAATCAATGGGGCAGCGCTGTGATACCGCCGATGTCCTATCATAATGTGTCCCCCATCAGAAACTGTCCGCTGTGTACTGCGCATGCGCAGTACACAGAACACCCAGATTCCGAAAATAGCCGAAGATGAACGGCGCCTGCGCCGTGAGTCCAGGTTCAAGCCCCACCATCCAAGTGGGCATAGTGTTAGAATATAAAAGAACCGAGCGCAGCGAGGCCGTGCCCGAAGCGTGGCGAGCAAAGCGAGCCCGCGAGGGGCCCTCTAAGTTTGTGTAGCCCTATGTCCACTTGGATGGTGGGGCTTACACCTCGACTCACGCGCCGTTAATCTTCAGAGATTTTACGAAACTCATTCAGCTCTGTACTGCGCACATGCGCAGTAGGGCCCGGACACTTTAGGATTGCCGGACTATTCGTGACAGGACACCGGCAAAACGCTGCTCCGGCGGAGTTTGCGGACGGATTTAATCCCTTTTCGGCCGCTATAGCGCCGCTAAAATGACAGTGAAGTGGTGCTAAAAATAGCACCGCTTTACTGCTGACGCCCTAGGCGGCGCAGTGTGAAAGGGCTCTAGAGCAGAGCTCTGCACATTCCTTTCTTCCTTTGCCTATGAGGAGAGGGGGTGTGTGCCTTTCCTCCAATCAGCTGTCTTGGCTCTATGCCAATACTCCACTCCTAGTGGCGACCAGGAAGAGAAAAACTTTAACACAAAAGAGCACTTTCTAAAGGATCTATACAGATGAAGACAGCAGATATACATGTAAAACTTATGTAGGGAGATTCTTTTTTTTTTTTTTAAATCTCTGTGTATCATCTGAGGTTGTTCATTTCACTGGGTGTATAAAAGTTCAATCATAAAACGGAGTCTCTGAGGTGTGCTGCTGGCTTTGGACGGCTGCACACTCAGGAAAGAGCTAGAAGGGACTCTGCAGAAATGAAACCAGAAGAGCGAGCGGCAAAGTATATTTATTCCAAAAAGATGAATACAACTCACAGGATTACAGATATGTCAGGGCATGTGGCTAGGTATAAAGTTCATCTGCTCTAGGGGAGGACGTAATGCGGTGTGGTGAGAGGTGCCTCTAGTCTCGGCTGAGCTTTTGGCTCCCAACACTTCACTCTGGAGAAGCTGCTGACGTCCCATCCGGGTGTCAGGGGAAGCAGGATGGTGTGTATGTGTTCGGAGCATGTGCGCTCCTTTGTCAGACTCATCGGCCATCTTGGAAGAGATATTAGTAGGGAACCAGGGCCACCAGGCGTGTCTAAGTAATACTATGGACACTAGGGATCGACCAATTATCGTTGCGGCCGATATTCACTTTTTTTGAAGTATCGGTCAAAAAACTGACCAATATTCCCGATATTGCTTCAAGTGATTTTACTGGGGTTGATGCGTACAGCTGCATGCATCACTCCGGTACTGTGCTTTAGAGTGGACGGTCGGCTTTATTGCAATAACAACTGATGTGGCTCAGCGGCTGTTATTACAAGCAGCGGGAGGGAACAAACCACCCCCCCCCCCCACTACCACCTTCCGCCGGGAGGCTCGAGCAACCAGCCGACACGTCCGTCGGCTGGCCGAAGACCCGAACAAAGCCGATTCTTCATCCGGGTCTCGAATCTAGTAATCTGGAAGCAATGTCATCACTTCCCGGCTTACTAGCATCTTAAAGGAGCCAGTTTTTAAAAAATAAAGTATTCAAAAACGCCGATCTTGATGTTTTGAATACTTTGAAGTGCAGAGGAGGGGTTTGGGGTCTTATAGACCCCTGATCTCTCCATAAAGAGTACCTGTCACTGCCTATTACTGTCACAAGGGATGTTTACATTCATTGTGACAGCAATAACAGTTATAAAAAACAAAAAAAAATTAAAATGACAGTGCAAACATATTTTTTTTTTTTTTAATGTACAAAATATTGGCTATCGGCAGGAGAGGTGGCCGAAATATTGGTATCGTTTCGGCACCAAAAAAACGATATTGGCCTATTTCCTAATGGACACGGTTCCAGACTAGACCTTTGGCTTACGGATCCTGGGGGGTGTATTTGGAAACTGGTACAGTAACTAAATAACTAATCATGATTTTTAAAAATGACTCCTGAGAAATTATTGAAGGCTGCCATTGGTGAACTCTAAGGCCCCTTTCACGCATTCTGACCGTTCGTTTGATCAGTTCAGTCACGTTTTTTTTCAAAGTAAAGAACGAATGAGGTTTACACCCAAGGTCTGCTGACACCCGCCGTCATCCGATCCTGCCCGCAAAATCCAGATGGATGGTGATCCTATTTTCCATTCGTCTGGTGGATCAGATAGGATTGGATGCAAATGGACATTTCCCCATTTAAGGAGAGTGGGACTGTGTCCGTGTCTGCTTTGCACAGCGGAGCGGACAGGACCTGTCTGTCTGCTCAGCGAGGATCAGTGAAGCGATCCTCCGCTGAACAAGCCGAATCCGCAAGACTGAGGCGCCAGTGTTGAAGGATCCCAAGAGTCCTTAACCACTTAAGTCCTGGAGCCATTTTTTCATGCAAAAACAGACCGTTTGTCTGTTTTACATCCATTTTTCATCCGATCCATTTTTAACAGAAGAAAAATAGGGCTTCGATCTGTTCTAAAAAATGGATGTTGACGGAAATGTATATAAATGGATGATCACCCATTTACGTTTTTCCATTGAGATGCATTGATGTCCGATTTTCATCCGTCAACAGATGGATGAAAAACGGACAGATGGACTGCATGTGTGAAAGGTGCCCAAGGGTTCTGTTTATAAACAAATACTTTTTTTTTTTTTTAAATGCCTCAAAATTTGCACAGCTGTCATAAATACTCACGATAATGTGTCCACTATGTAGTTATGTATGTTCATCAGGTCCATCTACTGTATTTATTCTGTATGTTCCTGAAATACCTCAATCAGGAAAATAATGAACTAAGGCCACTAGATGGTGCTGAGGATTATAGGTAATGATGTTGTATACATTATGGTAATTATTTGTGATGGCTGTAAAAATGCTTGAGGCATTCGCACCATAAGTAGTTCTGACACAAATGCCTCTGACTGAAACATACTGACATCACTGATGCCCAGGCATCTAGCATTTTCTAGCATTTTCAGAGGAAGGCCAGCTATGGCAGCCCCATGTGTTTCTCTCATGACATGTCACTTTAAACTGATGTGGCTGTTTGTTTTAAACCAGTTCTTTACTTTACTTGTTAGATGAGTGTGAACTTCAGACTCCTGACAGAAGATTGTGCGTGCCTTCCAGATCACATTTCATTACCCAGAACAATCGCTGGGAACCAGGAAAGGTTTCACAAAACACAGAACTGACTGTTTTAGAAACAGGTCACTCCCTAATCAGTTTGTTTCTCATTAGAAAATGAAAAAAATATTTGTATGCCCAATAACTCGGGTACATGGATGATACGATTTTCTTTTCTGCAACTACAGATTGCAGGAAAGAAAATTGCTTGAGTTCCCCCCATCAAGACGGCCAGTGTTGATGGGGCAATCCCTCCCACGAAACCATTAAGGCCACTTTTACACATACAGACTCTTTGTCCGTTTTTTCATCTGTTGATGAATGATAAATGGGCATCGCTGCATCTCTATGGAAAAACAAATTTAAACAGGTGATTATCCCTTTACATCCGCATCCGTCAACATCTGTTTTTAAATTGATCAAAGCCCTATTTTGTTCCATTAAAAAAAACAAATTGGATGTAAACGGACAAGCAGTCAATTTTTGCATTGGTAGTGGATGTAAAAAAACTGATGTGAAACTGATGTAAACTTCATTTGGAGGAGGGAGGAGCAGGGGAGTGCCTTGCCATCCTAGGCTATGGGGCTGTGTGTCTAATAACCACTTGCTGACCACCTGCCGCAGATATACTGCACCAAGTTGGCTCAGCTGTGTGAATCGCCATAGGTCTACGTTGTTTCGTGCACTAGCCTGTGTGGGGGCGCGTGCGCCGATTGGCCAGCGGGGAAGCCAATCAGCGGGTCCGGGGGACATGATGCCTGCCGGCCTGGGGTTTTAACCCTTTCTCGGTCGCCAGCGGGGGGTAAAAGCGCCCCGCTAGCGGCCGAATTGCGCCGCAAATCCGACGGTAAAACGCCGCTAAAAATAGCAGCGTTTTACCGCCGACGCTATTTGGTGTTGTGGTGTGACAGGGGTCTTAGGAAGACGGATCTCTGTGTTGTCCCAGTCAGAACGTCCCCGATACATTTAGTAAACCCACCCAGGGATCACAACACCTTGATCATCGCTGATGTTAACCCCTTCCCTGCCAGTGTCATTTATACAGTGATCCGTGCATATTTTTAGCACTGATCACTATAGTAATGTCACTGGTCCCTCAAGTGTCCGACCTGTCTGCCGCACTCAGTCCTGCTGATCACTGCCATTACTAGTATTTTGTACACGCTATAACTTTTACACAAACCAATAAATATTTACGCTTATTGGGATGTATTCTGCTACAAAAATATGTAGCAGAATACATATTGGCCTAAACTGATGAAGAAATTTTATTTTTTTAAGTTTTTTTTTTTTTGATTGGGTATGCTTTATAGCAGAAAGTAATGTAATATATATTTATTTTTTTCAAAATTGGCGGTCTTTATTTATTTTTTTGTTTATAGCGCAAAAAATAAAGACCACAGAGGTGTTCAAATACCACCAAAAGAAAGCTCCATTTGTGAGAAATAAAGGACATCAATTTTATTTGGGTACGACATCGCATGACCGTGCAATTGCCAGTTAAAGTAACGCAGTGCTGTATTGAAAAAATGGCCTGGTCATTAAGGAGGCAAAGTCATTGTAAAGTCTTTTAAAAAAAGAAATAAATAACAAACATGTTATACTTGCCGCCTCTGTGCAGTTGGTTTTCCACAGAGCAGCCTGGATCCTCCTCTTCTCGGGTCCCCCTTTGCTGCTTCTGGCCTCTCCCTCCTATCGAGTGCCCCCACAGTCAGCAGCTTCCTATGGGGGCACCGTTCAGACACAGAGCCCCGCCTCCTCTGTCCCCTGATTGTCTGACAGACTTTGACAGCCGCGGGAGCCAATGGCGCCACTGCTGTTGCTCAGCCACTTAGGAGTGTCCCAGATGGCTTAAACATTCGTGGACAGAGATGGGGCTCAGGTAAGTAATTAGGGAGGTCCTGGGGTCGCTCTTGCACTCAAGATTGTTTATCTTAATGCATAACTCTGCATGCAAGGGTGGCTACATAAGAGGCTGAAAGAAAAAGGAGCCACCCTTGTACAGGAAACTTGGGGTAATGGTGACCGCACTAGATTAAACTGGATAAAAAGATAAAGAAGGTGCTTACTCAGTGATTAAATCAGCTGCTGAAGGTGCATTAAACACTGAGGGTTTAATATCACATTAACTTTACAAGGAGTGTGATTAGAGTACACAAGTTTTCATTTGGAATGTGTAGGGCATAAAATGGCCAGTGTTGAGAGGCCATAGGAAATCTCCTTTAACATAGAGGGATGGTTTTCATCACCTCCGCATATATTGTACCAGTGTGTCATACCACACCTAATGCATTATCAGTCTAAATATAGCAAAGTGTCTGTTTAAACAATAGCCTGCTTGTAAAAGGTGACCCAGCCTCAGAAGCCACACAAGATCGTATTTAATATAATATATTCAGTATCTCAGAGACTGAAAATATCTCCTTGTACAAAAATCGCTCTTTATTGGTACTGCAGGAGATTGGCAATTGTTGGATTAGTCTCATGATATAATGTCACGGGGTATAGTTTAAATGGGATGGGTCTCAGAATATCCTGAATTAGTGATAGAGAGAGAAATAGATGTTATGAGATTTTATTTGTTTGATACAGCTATGAAGATGTACCCTTGTATGTAGCCCAAGGCTTGATTTGTAAGTGATATGCTTGTGAAGAGCATACAGTTGGGTGTGTTAGACCTCAACTGTGAAGGCTGTGCTAAAAAAAATAACAAAAAAGACAACCAGGGGGCAAAGGAGTAGTCACCAGAATTCCCTGTTGGCTCCCTGCAGCTGGTCTTTTCCATATTATTGACTTACAACGCCTTGATCTACAAATGTCCCTGTGAGTAAGCAGCCATCTTGGTGTAGGGCTTTGTGTCATGTTAGATCCTTGTCCCAGTGTCTGGTGATTTGATGACTGGTGGTTAATCTTTAAAAAGCAGCAGGGAAAGTGTAGAAATTGCAGATCCATAGACTGAATTAAAGCGGACTTCCAGCCTGGGGGAGATAAAACGAAGTCAGCGGCTGCAAATAGTGTAGCTGCTAACTTTTAATATATGGACACTTACCTTTCCAGGGAGCCCGAGATGTCAGCACCCGAAGCCTACCCATCCATCTGCTCCGGGTACAGACGCCGACATCCTTACTAAGGCCCCTTTCACACCGGGGCGTTTTTCAGGCGGTACAGCGCTAAACACTGGAGCGGTGTGCTAGCAGGACGGCAAAAAAAGGCAATCAGGAAGTGAAGCCTTACGGCTTCCCACTTTAACCCTTTTTCGGTCGCTCGCGGGGGTAAAACCGCACCTTACGGCTTCACAGCCTGTCTCCTACGGCACATCCACAAGTCACGCTGTGCTTTCTGAATGGTCTTGTTGTTTTCTGGGACCTGTGTGTGTGTCCCAGAAGGCAGTGGGGAGAGGGGGCAGGAGGGGCCACAAATGACGTAGGTCGCTGTGGCACCCTTACACGGAAGTGGATATCTGTTTTCCACAGGTATCCGCTACCCCCTCCCCCCGAAAGGTGACAAATGTAGCACCGGTGTGGAGGGGGGGGAGGAAGCAGATAAGCAGAGCTTCCACATTTGAGTGGAACTCCACTGTTAATTAGAAGCAGGTCCTCCAGTACAGCTTCCTTGCCGGCAAGGAGAAGAGTGAACAGCACAATGGTGACATCGCCAAATGTCACTCCGAATCTTCTGAGACTAGAAGTCAGAGGAAGCAGTATTTTAGATGATCTCACACAGCAAATATACAGCTATGCGCAGAAATTTATTTGTTTTTCAGGAGGAATTTTAAAGGAATATTGCTGTCAAAAATGAAGGGGGAGTTTTTCATACAAGTTAAAAAAAAAAAAAAACCTAACCAGTTTCAAAGTATCATGTATTTTTATTTAGTCCGTAAAAATAAATGATTGCATATTAATTAATATGTTGCATTATTTTTCATGAGCAGTTGAAGCGCTGTTATAAAGGATTTATATAGCAACAAGAAGTTTGTGCAGCACTTTATAAAATAAAGTGAGGCAATAAAATCAGTGTAGCGCAAGTGGGTAAAAATATAAAATGCAAATAAATAAACAATACCGTTTTTAAAATTGTAACCATATAGAAAGTGCAAATGAACGGAACTCGCTAATCGAACCCCACTTGGCAGGACTAGTGGTCCTCAAACACATATAAAAATTCAACTTCTATTGTCCCATACACAGCGAGAATCTTCATGTAATAAGTGTGTCAGTCTGTTATGCTATAAGTGTGAAATCACTATGTGGTGGAATAGTGGCAGTTCATATGGCTTCATGGTGCTTCTGGTGACCCTCCACCTTTATGTGAAATGCCTGATCACCTCAAATCTCAGATCCCAGTACACAGACTGTCATATACGCCTCTGATCAATTCCTCCCAGGAGAGGTGCAGCAAAACACTCCTCTTCTCCTCGGGGTATAACAGCTGCTAATCCATCCTTGTTCCTCAGTTATCAGCGTAACATAACATAGAACAAAGCGGAAACATCATAGTGCTCTCTATTTTTTGCATTTATTAAAAAACCCAAAGCAATAAAAACACTCACAAGGGTATCAGAAAGACTAGCATATAATCATCCGCTCACAACGCCAGCTAAACACCTGTGACGTCACGGGGCATAGGTGGGAAGGGCCGTTGCCATTGCCACCCAAAAAAATGATAAAAATGCCATTTGCGTACAGTGTAACATGACGCGCAATTGTCATTCAAAGAGTGACAGCGCTGAAAGCTGAAAATTGGTCTTGGCAGGAGGGGAGTTTAAGTGCTCAGTAAGCGGTTAATTTGCTGATTTGGTCTCTCTTTTATTTTTCTTCCGTTTCAATGTCTTTGAGTTGATTTCAAATTGAACAATGGCAAATTTTTAAGATAACTCCACATAATATTTTTACAGAAATGTTTGTTTGGCACCAGCCTATGTGTCCCATCTACAGAACTATAAGGCCTCTTGCACACTACAGCTTGGAAAAGCTCAGTACAGATTATTTATTTTACTGAGCTAAAATACAGCCCATTCATTGTAATGTGCCTATGCACACAGGTGTGTAAACAAGCGCTGTGTATTCTCCAGTAAAAAATCGTTAAAAAAAAAAAAAATCATGATCTCGATTTAACCCCCCCTAAAGATCTCTATTGCAGAGTTTGCGGATTCTTTTATATAACAAGTGGAGAGACTTATCTGCTCACTCAGCTGTCAAAAGAAAACATCAGGGCAGTCTTCCAAGTTTTTAACATGAAACATTGTAGCTAACGCTTCCTTCTTAGATCAAAGGGATAAACGTCTGTGTGTGTAAAGAAAAAATCCAGGCAGTCTGTCAAGTTAAAGTGTAAATGCAGGAAGTTTAACCACTTAGTCTAAATCTTTTTCTGACACTTGTTTCTTAAGTTCAAATCAATATTTTTTGCTAGAAAATTACTTGGAACCCCCAAACATTATATATATTTTAGCAGAGATCCTAGGGAATAAAATGTCAATTGCTGCAATATTTTATGTCGCACTGTATTTGCCCAGCGGTCTTTCAAACGCAATATTTTTTGGGAAAAAATACACTTCAATAAATAAAATAAAAAAACTAAAGAGTAAAGCTAGCCCAATTTTTTTTGTTTTAATGTGAAAGATGATGTTACGCCGCGAGAATCGTGATCTATCTTCTAAGCAAAAAAATTGTGATTCTCATTTTAGCCAGAATCGTGCAGCTCTACGCCTCATGCACGCAAATGCGCTCGTGTGTATACACACATTTGTGCGCAATCACCCATTAACATTTTGTGAACCTGAGAATAAGTTTGCACGCAAAATTGTGCAAATGCATATGTGCGAAAATACATGCTAATGCATCCCTAAAGGAGGCTGAAAAAATAGATGCTCACACAGGAGTATCGTGTGCAAGAGGCCTATGGAGGATGCCGGTATTTTTCAGCTAACATTATAGACAGTCCATAGGGAAATGTAGGAAAGGGAAATTTTTTTTTGTTGTTGTAGATGTAGCATTGGGAAGGACCTGGAGATTGTGGTATAGATGTGGCTGATCCCTTGAGCCCCCAAGAATTAAAATATCAGTATATGGGTTGCTTTACTAAAAAACTTTAAGAACTGAAATATTCGCTATCAATCGCTATTTGGGGTTCCAATTTTTTTTGTTTTGTTAAAGTCTCGGAAATATATACACAGGTCATTTAAATCTCCAACATCTAATAACATTAAAATATTATTTTGAATGGTGTGGCTGCTGAGACTCCCATAAAGTAATTGGCTCCTCATACGGTTTCCTGATTTGGGAGAATGATGACATCATAGGCGCTGTGTCTGGTACACCCCCCCCCTCCCCCCAGGGCGTGCCTCTGTTGGTCCTCCATCTTTCCATCCATAATGTTTTGCTAAACTGGAGCCATTTTCTGACTGCATTTCATATTTTGTGATCGGAATCATTTGTGCCTTTTTATCTAGAAGTTAATAATGTAAAACATAAAAAGGACATGTATTCGTTTTTAGTAGTCCTGCTATGTTTATTATCCTTCAGGCATTTGTAGTATTTGGCCATTAATCTCTAGCTTGTGCACATAGAAGCTCACTATTGTTTCTTGTGTACCATTGAAGAAGGATATAAGAAAGCTGAACGATTGGAAAATGTTAGTGGCATGCTGAAACACAGATCCCTTTGTTCTTGTGTTTACAATGCTTTATTTCTTAAGTTAGTGGGTTAGCCTTACATGAACATGTCTGCTACTAAGACTCTGAGGACTAAGGCCCCTTTCACACTGCCACCACTTGAAAGTTGTGTGATTTTTATTTTATTTTTTGCGGCCATGATTTTGATGCGTTGCCGCGACTTTGGGGAATGCCTTTGTAAACTTGAGGTCTATGGACCTCAACTCACATTAGTCAGACCAATGTAGTACAGGGACTACTCTGAGGTTGGTGTGACTTGAAGTCGCACAGATATGAATGGTACTCATTGGAATTCATGGGGTACGACTTGTCCCTTGACTTGGGACTGCAAATTCCCATGACAAGTCGCACAAGTGTGAAAGGGGCCTAATGGCACAGAACGCTGAAAAAAATGGGGCAGACACGATGGATCACTTGATCATCTTCTTTTTTTTTTTTTTTTTTTTTTCACCATCACTCTTTGAAACTGGATTGTTATTTAATCTGATGTGTTCAGGTTAACAAAGGCACTGTCTTCAGCTACAATAAAGCAAGTAAGAAAAGTACTATAGAGGCTGCCATCAGTGACCTCCTGAGCATATTATGCCTCATTTCCACTGAGCGGATCGGTTCGGTACAATCCGCTATTTTGAGTGTTTCCATTATGAAAGCGGCCCATACAACCGACCCATACCACACCATTCAGTGTCCTGCTTCAGATAAGGGGGCCATAGCAAATGGTTTGGTACGGTTAGGGCAGAGCTACAATACATTCCACTGATTGGCAGACAGAAAAACGTCTGCCAATCAGTGTGAGGCCACGCTAGGCATTTTTTCTAAACCCCGTATGGCCCCTGGTGGTCTGACTTGCAGTGGGAACGCTCACCTGAATAGGCCGGACCATTCTAACCCTCCAAACTGTACCGAACCGATCCACTCAGTGGAAACGAGACATTAGTTACCTGGCAGTCTGTTTGTTTTTTTTTTTTTGTTTTTTTTATGTTCTCCAAAAAGTATGCAGCAAGTGAAGTGTAAACCCCTGACCTACTCACTCCTTTAGGATGATTTAGAAAGTCCCTATGATAACATGACAGCCAAGCAAGAAACATTTTCAGGAGGTCAACAATGGCATCCTACATACTGCTCTTGTTACACATTTTCAAAAAAATGTTAAATCTCGCTTTCTGTAAAGTCCTGTAAAAATAAAGGAAGTCGTTTAGTGGCCCATTTCACTTTTTTGAGACCCATCAAGGATGTGGGAAAAGGGATCGGAAATATTTTAGTGTAAATGTTATGTCGTCGTTAATGACTGCATTATTTTATTTTGCTGTAACTTTAGATTTGCTTTAATAGACTTTGTATAAAACCTCATAGGCCTTGTTGACACGGAGGGGGTTATTATGGTATGCCCGTGCAGGGCCGTGTTTACCTGCAGATGTTCATTGCATCCCCCTGCAGGCAGTCCCAATGAGGCTTATTGGACCCATCGCCTGCACGGACACTGCGTCCCAATATGACATCCTTGTGGGTGCAGATCCCTGAATTTACACTGTCTGTGTTCAGGGATTGGAACCTTCACTCACACGGATGTTGTATTGGGATACAGCGGCTGTGTCCATGCAGACAATGTGTCCCAATACACATGAATGGCACGGAGATGCACAGAAAAATCTGTACAGGGAAACATGGCCCTGCATGGACTTGCTGTATTGTACTATTCAGTCTATTATGAATGTTGCTGCTAGACTAATACACCTCACTAATCGATCCGTGACTGCCGCCCCTCTCTGCCAATCCCTTCACTGGCTTCCCCTACCCCACCGGGTAAAAATTTAAAATGCTAACCATAACATACAAAGCCATCTACAACATCGCCAACCTCATCTGCAGATATCGCCCAAATCGTCCCTCGGCTCCTCCCAAATCCTGCTCTCTAGTTACCTCCTCCCATGCTCGCCTTCAGGACTTCTCCAGAGCCCCTCCCATCCTCTGGAACTCCCTGCCCCCTTATGTCCGACCAGCCCCTACCCTGTCCACCTTTAAGAGATGCCTGAAAACTAATTTAGGGAAGCCTATCCCACACCCACCTAACAACAACTGTCCCCGAGCCACCCCCCATCAAATCATTCTCTGCAGCCATTACCTTTTGTACCACCACCCCGTCCCTTTAGAAAGTTCTACGAGCAGGTCCCTCCTGTACCTTTTGTATTGTACTGTAATTGTGTTGCCCCCCCCCCCCCCCCCTATACTTTGTAAAGCTCTGCGTAAACTGTTGGCGCTATATAAATCGTGTATAATAATATGTAGTGTGAATGAGGCCAAAGAGAAGTGGTTGAGTTTGGAGGCATCTATGTCCATTAACTGGCTGTTGTGTGCCCTGTATCCTCCTGTAGTAGTGGGTCTTACAATACAGCGTGTGGGGTGCTGTGCTTCATGGACGACTTCCCATCTGTCCGAAAACAAACAAAATGGTCGTCCAGATTGCTTTTCAGCCATACAACAGGAGCCTTGTATTTTTATTAATGAATACAAGGCTTCCTCTAAATGCCTGAAGTATAGGGACGGGTGGATGATGTCAGAATCTCTACCTCAGCCAATTAGAGTAAGCCTTCTGTTTTATAGATAAAAAATACAAGGCTTCTCATGAATGGCTGAGAAGAATTTCGACCCATTTGTTTTTGTTCTGGAAGTAGAGAGGAAGTCACCTTTTCTGCTGGGGAACACGGCACTGATTACTGTTTCCACTACAGTATAACAGCACACAGGGACTGAATCACTCCGTAATAAAAAAAGTTCCTTTGGGCCAGCTTAGCCAAAACTATCTAAATTGACAGACATAGAATTCATATTTTATTAAAAGCTGTGCCCTGGAAAGGCATGCAGAGGAAAAAGGGCTTGTCACCAGTATTGCCTGTAGGCCTCCTACAGCTGATCTCTTCCCCATTACTGACATACCAATACTTGCGCTGCTCAGTCTACTTGTGTGGAGACAGTCATCTTGGTAGTAGGGCAGGACTTTGCATCAGGGTGGATTTGATTTATATCATATTTTTTTTAAGAGCAACTGTCATCTCTGTCCCGCAGAAGCTCCTCCTCTGAACCACTGTTGACTCACCAACAGTCTCATTCACTTTAATGGGACGGTTGGTGATGCGGCAGTGACACAACAAGGTGAGGGACGTGGCGGCAGCAGGGAAGTGGATGCCGCTAACAGTCGCTGCCAATGATGGATCTGAAATGACAGGTGCTCTTTAAATGTAAGGACTCATTCTTGCTGGTAGTTAGAATCTTTAATATTTGCAAACAAAATTGAAGGTTATTTCGAATAAGCTGTCAGTTTAGTAAAACAGTGATATCAGAACCGAGTCATTTATACAGTTTGTAGTGTACATAGATTTGCAAAACAATGAGATAAAGGAATATTCCTGAACTTTGTTTTATCTCATGGTTACTGTGAAATTGTGTGAATGCACCAATGCAGTGCATGTTATCTCAGCTTGCAGAGCTTGGATTCATTAAATGAGTTTACCAAAAACGTAAATATTGTAGAATATACAGCCTCATGCTACATAACTAAGCTCAATTTCATGCTGAATAAACTAAATGATGTATCTTAAATAGAAAACTAACTTTAGATATATTTTTACGCCAAAAGCATTTATTCAAATACATTTTTGATAAAAATAATGGATTTAAAGTGGTGTTTCCACCAAATAAAAAAAAAAATTGCTTAATCATAAACAAAATGAAAAAAAAAAATATTTGGAAAAAAAATAAAATACTCGCCTCTAAATGGCTGTTGCTAGGGGTTCCCTCGTAGTCTGCCTCCTTCAGTGCCCGGGCACTGACATCACTTCCCCCTCTGCGCCGCACAGTCATCTGGGACCTGTCATGTGTCCCAGATGACTGCGCATCGTATCGCGGCGCCGCTCGCGCACAGCCGGGTGCCCACAGTAAGAATGCCGGCGCTACGAGTTGAACGAGGGGGGACTTCGTTCCCCCGCATAGCTGGACCCTGGGACAGGTAAGTGTCCGATTATTAAAAGTCAGTAGCTGCACTATTTGTAGCTGCTGACATTTACATTTTTTTTTTTAGGGGGCACTCTACTTTAATGCCCCCTGATTTCTGATCTAATAAATGCCTGGGAAATGCACAAGAAGCAGCAGGAGAGGTTCCAAAGCCATAGATTCATGGAATGAATGAAGCATGAGTAACGAGATAAAGTGCGGATTTCACTTCAACAAGCAGCACAGTAGTGACATCACCAAACCTCACACTATGAGGCTCTAGGGATCCTCACACTATGAGGCTCTGGGGATCCTCACACACCAGGAAGTGCACAGCTATTGTTGGGGAAGAAATCCAAGTCTTTCAGAGAACTGCTTAGGCCAAACTAATATTACTAGATGTTTCCTATAGGATATCATATCTTCACTTTGTGAGTTCCGATCTGCTTTAACATTTATACAGAATTAACTGTGTAGGCCAAGTTAGAAGAAGCCTTGGTTCAGCGATCTTATAACTGATGTTCCAGAGAGAAGTGATAACGTACTTGATGTCTTATTGGCATCCACCTTTAGATAAATATTAGTATTGGGTGGAATTGTCTTGTAAAGTATTCTGGCCAAACCCACCCTACCTTAATCGTATTGTTTTCTTTTATACAAATTTCCTTGTAGGAGCGTTTTTTTTTTTTTTTATTGTTTTAACTAACAAATGCTTTTTTTTTTTCTTTTATAGTTAAAGGAAAAGACCAGGGGAAACCTGATGTCAAAGCCGTTAGAGGTTGTACTTTTTTTTATTTTTTTTTATTTTATGAATGACTTTCACAGTTTTTGTTGTTCTATGCAGTTTAGGGCCTCGTTCACACAGGGTGTACTTACTGTAAGCATACGCCTGTGGAAGGGCTGTTTTTTACCCACACGGGATGCACGGCTGTTCTGTGCATCCCAAGGCCAGCAGTCCCACTGATGTCAATTGGGACGCAGCTGCTGCCTGCATGGGCATGCATGGAACACCTGTGCGGGTAAACATAGCCCTCCACGGGCGTACAATTTAGTACATCCTATGGGAACTGGGACTAAAATTGGTAACATTAATGTAGCAAAATCTATTTTAGTGACAGCAGAAAAATTTAGGTTGGGATCCTGATCTCTGAAACCCTCAAGGTTTTTTCCTTTCAGGGGAAATACCGGTTTGAAAGTGAAAGGTGACTCCCCCACATTTCTGGTCACAGCAGCTTGTAACTTGCATGCAAAGCAGCTTAGGACCGTAATGGACTTCAGCAGGCACCTACACTATATTTTCTAAAGTATTGGGACGCCTTCCTTTACCCGCACATGAACTTTAATGGCTTCCCAGTCTTAGTCCGTAGGGTTCAATGTTGAGTTGGCCCACCCTTTGCAGCTATAACAGCTTCAACTCTTCTGGGAAGGCTGTCCACAAGGTTTAGGAGTGTGTCTATGGGAATGTTTGACCATTCTTCCAGAAGCACATTTGTGAGGTCAGACGCTGATGTTGGATGAGAAGGCCTGGCTCAGTCTCTACTCAAATTAATTGGTAATTTTAAAGGTTTTCTCTCAGGTTGAGGTCAGGACTCTGTGCAGGCCAGTCAAGTTCCTCCACCTCAAACTCGCTCATCCATGTCTTTATGGACCTTGCTTTGTTCACTGGTGCTCAGTCATGTTGGAACAGGAAGGTGTCATCCCCAAACTGTTCCCACAAAGTTGGGAGCATGAAATTGTCCAAAATGTCTTGGTTTGCTGATGCCTTAAGAGTTCCCTTCACTTCATAATCCCTTCTCCAAAAAATTATTTGGACCCGTGCATAAAGCAAGGTCCATAAAGACATGAATGAGCGAGTTTGAGGTGGAGGAACTTGATGGGCCTGTACAGAGTCCTGACCTCAACCTGATGCAACACCTTTGGGATGAAGTAGAGCGGAGACTGTGAGCCAGGCCTTCTCCTCCAAAATCAGTGCCTGATCTCACAAATGTGCTTCTGGAACATTCCCATAGACACACTCCTAAACCTTGTGGACAGCCTTCCCAGAAGAGTTGAAGCTGTTATAGCTGCAAAGAGTGGGCCAACTTAAAGTGGTTGTATACCCCGCTTTCACATTTTTTACCTACAGGTAAGCCTATAATCGGGCTTCCCTGTAGGTAAAATGAATATCTCCTAAACCGTACACCTTGCATGCAGTGGCTGACGTCAGCGGCGCATGCGCTCTGAAGGTTCGTCAGATGCAGCAGGAAAATTGGAGCTCCTTGCCGGAAAGTGGGAGTGATGTCATCTCGACTCCGGACACTCACAGTGCCGGAGCCGCGAACCTGGAAGAAATGCCGATGGAACATGTTGGCTCCCTCAGCGGTTACCGGGAGGTGATCAGTTTTCAAGCTTTGCAAACTGCACCGTAAATGCCATGGGTGCGTTTACAGTGTTTAAGGTGCGGTTGCGGTGCATTTCAATAGAAGTGAATAGAGGCAGTTGCAAAGTGTCAACGCTTGGTAAGCTCTTCAGGCAGTGTTATTTGTGCCTCGCCGCAACGCTAATGCTGCAGTGTGAACACCTCCATCCGCTCCACATTGTAACAATTTTGTGTGGCATTGATAGGCGGTGGGGACACATTAACACTTCCCAAATGCCTATTTTCAACGCCTGTATGAAAGAGCCCTTATACATTACATTAGCGGAAAAGAAACCTGCTGCCTGACAAGGTTCAAATCTGTTCTATTGAATGTCGGGGGGAGGTATTGCTCCTGCTGTACTTCTATGCCCACTCAGATGTAAGCATTTCAGGTTACATCTCTGCCCCACGTCTCGTCCCAGGTCATTCACAAAACGCATAGCCCCAGGCCCCCCTTTGGAGATGCAGCTGTAGTGCTGGGGTCTGTTAAACCTGCAGCGCTTGCATCCAAGCGGGCTCAGAACAGCGAAAGCATTTGCACAAGTCAAAGGTTTAAAAATCCCTCAATGAGCCCCAGTTTTCAACAGGACATATGATGCATAGGATGACATTTGCATTTACTGTTTAGGCCTGTATATACCGTACAGATGGGCTAAATATGTTTTTATGTTCCAGTTCCAGCACCTGTACCAGTACATTCCCCATCAAGGAGTCCCAAAAACAATGCCTTACTGGAGGCAGCTGGACCAAGCCATGTGGCTATTAATGCCATATCGGCCAACATGGACTCCTACTCAAGTAGCAGAACGGCTGCACTTAAAAAGCAGCCAATCCACATGGCAGCAGAACACTTTGGAGACCTAGGTAAGAATAATCTGAGCCTTGTATAACTTTACTAGCCTTTGTTTTGAATTTATCACATTTTTCTTTTGTATTCTTTGTATGGAAGGCCTTTTTGAAGTGGGAGTAAACTCCCCATGTATGATGTTTACCTATAGACAAGTCTATAAGGATTACCCCTATTGGTACTCTAAATTTCTCCTAAACGTACACCATTTAGGAGATATTTTCTTTAGATGCAGTCAGTGATTTCACCGGTGCATACGTTCTGAAGGAGCAATATACAATGCCCTTCCTACAGAGCAGTGCCATAAACAACAAGTCACATCATCGCTGGTTCAGCCAGTCAGATAGCCGAAGTCCGCAAACCCGAAAAGAACGGGTGAAGATGGAAGCACCTTCAGCGGTGACGGTGCGCTGCTGGAGAGCTTTGTTTTCAGGTAACTCTGTCATAATGTGCTAGTATGCGATGCATACTAGCACATTATGACTTAAACTGCCTGGGGCCCAATTTTCCTTTTTTTTTTTTCTCGATGCAGTTTACTACTACTTTTAACAAATTATAGTCTTTTTGTGCTCTATTTTTTGTTCATTTTGATGTTTTTTGGGACAGTCTTTACCTGTTGGTGCGGTCCACCCTCTTAAACTTTATATCAGTCATTCCACCCAAAACTGATATATCGTTTAGATACTTGTAAGCTTAATTGCAAATATATTATGTGTGTGTATATTAAACTGATTTCTAAAGGTTGTAGTTTTGAAAAACAAAACTAACAAACATGTTTTTACTTACTTGCTCTGTGCAGTGTTTTTGCACAGAGTAGCCCCAATCCTCTTTTTGGGTCCCCCGTCGGCAGTCCTGGCCCCTCCCTCCTGCAGAGTGCCCCCAATAGCAAGCCTCTTGCTATGGGGGCACTTGAACAGGCTCGCTCCTGAGTTGTGCTCCTGTGAAATGGACATTATTCATTCACACACGGAGCCCGGCTTGGCCCCATTCCCGGCTTGTTCCTCATTGGCTCGCTGTTTTGTGATTGACAACAGAAGGAGCCAATGGCTTCTGCTGCTGTCTCAATGAGGAGATATAGACCCCGGGGGAATTCACATTCCTGCATCGAGATGGGGCTCAGGTAAGTATAAGGGGAGCTGCACCCAAAAAGTTTTTTACTTTAATGCATAGAATGCATTAAAGTAAAAAAAACTTCTGCCTTTTTAGAACCACTTTAATTGGGCTAATATTGGGCTAGCTTCAGTCTTTTTTGGGCTTTAAAAAAAGAAAAAAAAATTCTTATAAATCTTAAAATTTTTTTTTTTTTTTTTTGTAGGTCGATCGTGTCTGAATTATGAATCCCAGGATGCAAAGTCTAGCCTTTCAAAGACTCTGGCACAGGTGCTACAAGACAATGTGGCACTCCCTTATTTTATCCAATTTATGGAACTCCGCAGAATGGAACATTTAGTCAAGTTCTGGCTGGAGTCCAAGAGTTTTAATTCCACGACCTGGTCCCGAATAAGAGCATACAGTTTAAACACAGTCAAGCACAGCTCCCTGGCGGAACCAGTATCTCCGGCTCCTAAACGGCCAGACTTGTCTGCAGCTTCATCACTGGCATCAGCTAAACAGCAAGCTCAAGATTCTTCTAAAGTTCCACAGCACACGTCTAGGTTAAAAGGACTGAATTCTCCTGCAAAGCAACACGGCACTTCAAATCACTTGCAGGCAAAACAGAAGATTGGACGAGTGCCGGCAATCCAGCTAGAACTCTTCACAGATCAAACATTACCCTCGCATGAGCAGTCTTCCATGCTTAATGCATCAAACAGAGACAGCCCAACAGATGAAGGACTGAAAGACATGTCACAGAAACTGATGAAGAGTAAGTTATCTATTTACAGATTTGTAAATGGTTTCTCTGGGGAAACCTAAACAGTGTTTGTTTTTTGCATATTATTGATTGATTAAAGTGAACACAGCTTCACCTCTTTTAGCAGATCAACCCTTAAAGCTGTGTTCCGCCCCGAAAAAAAAAAAAATGAAAAGCCAGCAGCTACACATACTGCAGCGGCTGGCTTTTAACAATAGGACACTTACCTGTCCTGGAGTCCAGCGATGCTGGCACCGCAGCTGATGTTTTCATCAGCTGTCGGGTGCTGCCATTGCGGGTAAGGGTACCTGGCAATGTAGCCTTACGGCTTCACGCCGGGAACCCTACTGCGCATGCGTGAGGCCCTGCTCCTCTCTCCCAGACGCCCAGAAGTGGGAACAGGATACCTGTCTAAGACAGGTATCCTGTCCCCCCTCCCCCCGAAAGGTGCCGATTGTGGCACTGGAGGGGGAGTGGAAGTTCCACTTTTATACATTTCTGGTGTGAAATAGTGTAGATTTTGGCATGATTGAACATCGTGATGCTCTTTATATAGGTAGCCTTGTCTAAGCCATAGACCCCATTCATACCTACATGTTCAGGGGACATTCACAGAAACGTGTGTTTCTGTATGCCTTCCCAGGATGCACACAAAATGCACGTGGCTAGCAGATACGCGTTTTGTCATACAACAAAATGCACTGTTTAAAATAAAAAAAGCGCAAAGCTCATCGCCTGAAAAGGTGCAGGCGCTTCTTTGTCACACACTGGACAGCCCATTCAAATGAAGAAACAAAAAAGTGGGCAGGAATGCGAGTTCCAAGTTATGCTTTGTGTGAATGGGGCTTTACTCCTTGAAGTTGAGTCAGTAGCCAATGGCTGAGAGTGCTGACCATAGCGTTTTCGCGGAGGGGCCTTCCCCCTATCAGCACACAATAGCACAGCAGGGGAGATTCCATGGTTAGTACAGCAGCTCACCCGGAGCTGTCAGATTTTTTTTTTTTTTTCTGTTCTGCCCTGCTGAGTTGAATGAAAAAAGAAAAGACGAATACATAATTTGCTGTTTTGGGCTGTCGAGCAGAATCGCTGTGATGCTGCCCGCAATCTCAAATCGCACTGCAATTGCAAAACTCATGCTTGGGTGCTATTCCTTTTCGATGGCACCTGAAACACAGTGCAGTTTTGCCACGATAAATCACACGGCAAACCGAAACGTGCAAAGCTTTTTGCCCAAAAGAAGCTCCTGCTCTTTTTTGCGCTATAATCGCAGCAAAACCGCATTGCGTTTTAGGTGCCATCAAAAATAAATAGCACCCAAACATTCATTTTGCGATTGTAGTGCGATTTGAGATAGCTGGCAGCATTGCAGAGATTCTGCAGAACATCCCAAAACGCCAAATATGAATGGAGCCTTAAGCCTCGTACACACTATTCCTTTTTTCTGAATTAAAAAAAAAAAAACACTGACAACTGGAGGATCTGCTGTACTAACCATGCAATGTTAGTACAGCGATCTCCCATGCTGCGCTATTGTATTCCTGATGGGGGGGCCGCCAGAATGCTCTGGTCAGCGCTCTCAGCCATGACCTATTTCGATCATGCCCCTTTGATCGGCTGCAGTACACATGGGCCCATGTGTATGAACTTTAGTCGCTATCTCCTTTTAAATATTTGATGCTGAGGCCCATGGTTGCATTATCCTTAAAGCTGAGCTAGTAGATACTGTTAAGTTCGCCACAAGTGTTCCAATCTGATTATACAATCTCTTACATCTACCACAAGTATGTAGTGCAAGGGTCTGCCTGACTGAATGTACATTCATTGGGTAGATTATGTAGTTCCTCATATTACGTAGTTTTGGTAGAACTAAAGTGGTTTGTTCAAAGTGAGATTGTAACATGTATGTTGACTTGTTGAGACCTAGGGACGATGTTGCTGAGATTTTGTTTGCTTCAAGCAGGTCTAGTTTTACTATACAAGTCTACTGGTATTTCAATGGCCAGTTGCATCAGATAAAATGCAAAAGGAGGTCAACTGCAGGTTGATGGCGCCTGCTAGTGAATTCTGATCTCAGATGTGTCTCAAACTGATGCTGTTGACAAGCACAAAGTGTGTCAATACAGTACCTAAGAGTGTCTGATATTAGTAAGGGCTTGTTCGCACTACTGTGTGTGCAGTTCCTGGTGCTTTTCTGCAAAGCATAAATGCCAAAGGCACATAGAAAACAATAGTTTTCTATTTGCCCTGTTCACTACACAAAACTGGTGTGATGTGCGCTGCAGTGTGTAAAAATGCAGGTATGCTGCATTTTTATGCATCACGTTATCGGACACCATACTGCTGTTCAATATACTGTTTATGCACTTCAAATAAAGTTTAAAAAAACAAAAAGTAGTAAACGGTGTTATGCACATGAACTGCTCATTCACCTCTGCAGGAAAAACTGACAGCTGCGCACACACGAAAACTGCGCTCTTAGCGTATGGCCAACGCGAACGAGCCCTACCTCCTGAATATTATTTCTGTTATTATTCATGTTATAAGACTTTCATAATGTTAACCTGTCACAAACCTGAGCAATTTAATTTGAGCACACAATGAAAAAATGTGTAATACAATGAATATACTTAAAGTGGCTTTAAAGGCTGAAGGTTTTTACCTTCTGAGCCAAATGATCCCCCCAGCCCCCCTTATACTTGCCTAAGCCCGATCTTGATCCAGTACTGTGCACAAGAGCAGCGGCGCTCTCCCTCCTCACTGTCATTGGCTCCCGCTGCTGTCAGTCAAATTCTGTGACAAGGGAGCTGGGGGTGGGGCCAAGTCACCCTGTCTGTACTAAGACGTAGAACTAGCGGCTCAGTAGTGTGCCCACAAGAGTGCCCCCCATAGAAAGCGTCTCTCTATGGGGGCACTCAATGATTTGCTGGAGCCAGGAGAGCTGGTGGGAGACCCGAGAAGAGGAGGATTGGGGCTGCTCGGTGCAAAACCACTACACAGAGCAGGTCAGTATAACATGTTTGCTTTTAATACAAAAAAGTCTAAGCTTTAATATCGCTTTTAAAGTGGAGCTCCACCCAAAAGGGTGAGTTCCACTTTAAGGCCTCCTCCCCGTATCCTGTTTATGAAACTGAGCTTTCTAGGGAGGAGGGGGGCAGCGGGTACCCAATTTTGACAGGTACCCACTCCCACTTCCGTTCTGGTCGCCTTATACGGAAGCGGAAGTTCTCCTTCCCGAAGTCTTCTGGGACACATGACGGGTCCCAGAAGACTTCGGGACCAGTCAGTGGTGCGCTGGTTGCGCATATGCTGTCACAGCCGAGTGCCCATAGTGAAGATGCTGGCACCGACACAAGGTGAAAACAGCAGGGGTGAGTGCACCGCTGGATCATGGGACAGGTGAGTGGCTGTTTATTAAAATGATTGTAAAGTCTCATTTTTTTTCCCCTGGATTTGCACAGAGCAGCTCGGATCCTCCGCTTCTCAGGTCCCTCTTGGGAGCCCCTGGCCCCTCCCTCCTGTTCAGTGCAGCTTGCTATGTGGGCACTCAAGCCGAGTCACAGCTCCCTGTGTCCATTCAGACACAGAGCCCTGACCCGGCCCTGCCCCATCTCTCCCGTGATTGGCTAGCTGATGTTAATTGACAGCTGTGGCAACCAGTGTAGCAGCTACTGTGTCTCAGCCAATCAGGAAGGATAATCTCGGACAGCTGAGACACTTGCTGGACAGAGAGGGACCTCAGGTAAGTATTAAGGGGGCTGAGGGAGACTGCTGCACATAGAAGGCTTTTTATCTTAAAGTGGAGCTCCACCCTAAAGTGGAACTTTCGCTTATCGGATTCCCCCCCCCCCCCCCCCCTCCGGTGCCACAATTGGCATCTTTCAGGGGGAAGGGGGGTGCAGATACCTGTATAATACAGGTATCTGCACCCACTTCCGGGACTAGCTAGCCAAAGCTGGCCCGCCCATATCCGAAGATGCCCCGTTGTGTCTTGGGAAACGCAGTTCCCAGGACACAACGGGGACCAATAAAGGAGTAGGGAACCGGGCAGTGAAGCCGCAAGCTTCACTTCCTAAATCCCTGACAGAGGATGGCGGCGGGGGCAGCCGAGAGACGAGCGATCGCTCGTCATCTTCTGCCGACATCGCTGGAACCTGGTAAGTGTCTATTTATTAAAAGTCAGCAGCTGCAGTATTTGTAGCTGCTGACTTTAAAAAAAATTTTTTTTTTTTCAGGTAGACCTCCTTTTTAATGCATATGCATTAAAGAGGAAGTAAACCCTGCTGACTTGTAACAGGTATGCATGCAAGGTCTTTGACTTTCCTGATCTGCATCCTTGTTCCAGGACAGCGACTCAAAAGTAATGAAGCCAGCGGGTCAGAATAACAATAACCCAACCAACCAGCCCAATGGAAGAAACCACATTTTACCAGCATCCCCTGAGGCAAGACATGAGAGGAACCTGCCCTCACATAAACAAATATGACATGCCCTAGACAAAAGAAACCTGTACCCCCATTATAAAAATATATTTATTTTATATTCTTCTAAAGCAGTCTGTCTGAATCCACAAGACCAGAGCAAGAGGAAGGTTTAGCTTCAGTCTCACAGCATAAATAGGAACTATCACAGATGCTGAACAGCTACAATAAAGATTCAACAATTCCATACTAGAAACAAATTGCCTTGGTGGATAAATGCATTTTTACTGTACCTATTTAACAATATACAGAGCAATAGAGACTAAAAAATCTAGTATTCCTAGATTTAAAAAAAATCGTAGACAGCAGCGCGCAGGCGCACTGAGCGAGCCGATGTCAACGGCGATATGCCGCGAGTGGCGGCTCCCGTGCGCATGCGCAGGAGTGACGTCATCGCGGCTCCGTCGAATGACAGCGCCGGAGCAGGGAGACCCACCAAGAAGATGGAGGCTCCGTACACAAGGGGGCAGCGGTGACTTCGCTGGCTCCTGTGTCAGGTAAGTGACATATAATGGACTACTATGCGATGCATAGTAGTCCATTATGCTTTACCTTTGCAGGGAAACAAAGAGGAAGTAAACCCATCCGTTATATTGAAACAAAAGGGTCACCAACAGCCAGACACTAGTCCAAAAAAAGTTAGCAGGTACAGTCCCCATTTTGCTTTCATGGCAGGTTTCCTTTGTATAATAAAAAAAATATATATATTTTTTAAAATTAAAACTTTTTCATTCCACCTATAACAAAAGTTAGTTGGAACACTTGCCTTCAATGGGGCTCCTGAACTGCAGCTGGTCATATGATCTTTATTGAAGAGCGAAGGATCAGAAACGTTCAATTCTATTGGTCTCCTGCTGCAGAGATCATGTGACAAAAAAACATTTCCAGTGAAGATGTTGCCTGATCTAGGTACGTTTTCAGCCAGTCTGGGCTGTAATTATGTGTGTAACATTGAAAAAGTCTGGTGAAAATATACCATGGGACAATTTAATTTCTTCATCAATGTCTTGTCTTTTCTTTTTTCTTGTTAGGTATAGAGCGAGATGCTGTAAATACATTCACCAAATACATTTCTCCAGATGCTGCTAAACCCATACCGATCAGTGAGGAGATCAGAAGTGATATTGTAGGTATGTGATTCAATACTGCTAATTCTGTGATAGTGATTACTTCATAATATATACATATATAAATGTGTTTTTATGTGGAGTGTTTGTGGACTAGTAGCATGTGAGCCCAGAGATTGTCTTTTTATGAAAAGCTGTAATAGTGTAATGATGAGCACTAATGATGAATGAATCCAATATGACTGTCATGTTCATCCAAATCCTCTTGTAGGTATACATTTCACATATAGCCAAATATGTGGGAGAAATCCTGATAAAAGACTCAGTGCAGATTCCTTATGTGGATTTGTTCAGAGCTCTTCCCTATTAGCGTGAAGACCACATGACTTGTGTGTAATATGGTTTCATGCCTCTGTCTTGTGACAAGGGAGAGACTAAGTCAGGGTTTTGTTCATGTTCTCCTCTGGGATGGCTAATACAGAAAAACTTTAATCCAATCATTGCATTCAAGCATTCACTTTGTTTTTCTTTATAAGAAAAAAATTCACAACTGGGCTTATGCAAGTACTGCTGCCTTTGAAATTGCTAAACCCAAGATACTCTTCCATCCTTAGTCTGCAAGGGGCATTGGGGTCCATTCTGAAAGGATGGTACCTCATCATAGCGATTAATTTAAATCGCATTACCACAATGCAGTAATGTGATTGGACCCTATGTGTGTGTTTAATGAAGATGCAGCTGCATTATTTTGTGATCCTTATCTGCCTGGATATAATGGCCTAATGTTTTGCTATATTATACAGGCTTTATATGGTGCCAGCAGTTTGCACAGCGCTTTGTAACATGAGGGCAAACATCACAGTTACAATACAATTCAATATACTGTATACTGTATATACTCGAGTATAAGCCGACCCGAATATAAGCCGAGGCACCTAATTTTACCTAAAAAAACTGGGAAAACTTATTGACTCAAGTATAAGCCTAGGGTGAGAAATGCACAGCTACTGTAAGTGGTAAAGAGGGTCAACAATGCCCATTTGCAGCCTCACTGTGCCCATTTGCATGCCTCACTGTGCCCATTTGCAGCCATAGGTTTCAAACTTGGTAGTTAAGGGTTCCTAGATGCCCCCTAGCTGGGGTCTCTGAACCTAAAGGGTCCCGAAATGACATTCTGCAGATGGACACAGTTGACCGAATTTGGGGAGCTGTATCTTGGGGCCACTTGGTGCTAGGAACCAAACAAATTATGCATATGTTGTAGTGTTGGTTCCTCTGGGTTTGCATACCAAATTTGGGGGTCCTAGCACCAAGTGGCCCAGAGATATGGGGCCCCAAAGTTGGGTCGGAAAATGTCAAGCACTTTTCTGCAGCAGAGAATGACATTTTCCGAACCGACTTTGGGGCCCCGTATCTCGGGGCCACTTGGTGCTAGGAACCCCAAATTTGGATATGTTGTAGTGTTGGTTCCACAGGGTTTGGGGTTCCTAGCACCAAGTGGCTTCGAGATACGGGGCCCCAAAGTCGGGTCAGAAAATGTCATTCTCTGCTGTAGAAAAGTGCTTGACTGGAGTATAAGCCGAGGGGGGCACTTTCAGCACAAAAAAATGTGCTGAAAAACTCGGCTTATACTCGAGTATATACGGTAACACCGAGCTCTTTCAGTCCTACTGTAATTTTTTACCTACATTTCACTGTAAAACATTAGAGCACTCGTAAACTTTGTTATCAAAAGTTTACAGTGATATAGAAACTAAAAAAACAATTGCCATCCTTGTGTAAAATACAAGGATGATTGTAAATAAGACAGTAATCCTTCGCACATCCTGGGGGTTAAACATTTTGGCTGATGTTAGAAATGGTTTAGCTCCGCTTTAGCCGATTCTTTTCCATGACCCCTTTTCAAATTGGTGCGACTTAAGGTGAAGAGGTGCCTGCACTACTTTGGTGTGACTTCTGATGCGACTTTGGTCCAGAGAATATAAAGTCAGATCAAGTCACTCCCAACTTGCACTGGAAATCGCGTGACTTTGGAGATGTGCTAATGTGAACGGAGCCTAAGTTCAGTCTTTGTTCTACTGAATGCATCCTTTAATGAAAAAAAAAAAATGTGATTGTTACTATCTCCAGCCACAACTTTTCAACACAGTTACACAGAGAACAGATGTTTGCAGTTCTGCCTGTTGGGAATAATCTGATGGCATGGTTTTTTTTATTATTATTTGCAGCTAAGATCTGTGGTGAAGATGGGCAAGTGGACCCCAACTGCTTTGTTACAGCACAGGCCATAGTATTTAATGCCATGGAACAAGAGTAAGTTTTTACCACTGTATGTATAGTGGCGGTATACTAAATCAGTGGGGCATGTTTACACGGACACAAAATACATTGTTAAGAATCGGTGCCAACAAATTAATACATATATCCAAATATCAAGTTAGACGTACTCCATCTTTATGAACGTTTCATGTTGCACCCAATTTTGGGGTGTGACCTGAAACATGGTCGCATTCCCCAACAACCCACCCTCAAACGGTTCCCCCCCACCCTCCTTACCTGAAGAAATGTTTTATGGGCCTAATGGCTGAAACTAGAGGAAGGTTAACATAAATATACTTCCAAAATCTTACTTTTTATTTATTTTTATTTTTTTTGTAACTTGTGTTTTGAAGCAGTTGCCAATAACCCTTTAGGGTTGCTGTAATTTTTTAACTAATACTGTAAAATTGTAGCATCAAAATATTTTTGGATAAAGAATATTGTGCTTTTTGATAACAAAAAAATTAGACAGATTGGCTATGTTTGTTTATGCTCAATGTCCGAGAGTTACTAATTGTTTCCTCCCTGTTGTACAGGCACTTTCCTGAATTTTTGCGCAGTCAGCATTTCTGTAAATATCAGATTGAAGTGTTGACCAGTGGAGTAGTTTACCTGTCAGATATATTGTTCTGCGAATCGGCACTCTTTTATTTTTCAGAGGTAAGAGTACTCCATTTGTTTCTGGTTTCATCACTCATTATCATTTATATTGCTCAATTATGTAAAGAAAATCAATTTTAAAAGAAGTATGGGGTTGGGTTTTTTCAAGTATCCTATTTACCTAGGTGGATGCAGCATTGGTCCCCCAGCACCTTTACACTGAGAACTGAGCGATAGAGCACCGCCAATCGCTTTGTTTCTGACAGCTCTGTGAGCAGAATGCTGCAGACTGTCAGTCACAGCTCTCTGCTCTGCTCCCTCCTTGCTCACTGGAGCACTGAGCTGTGGAGGGGGCGGAGCGGCCGGGTCACGCTCTCAGCGACTTGGTGGGAGGCTGAGCGGGTTGTCGGTCCAGGGACCTGGCAGATCCCGACTTCCATTGTTGTGATGACGCAGCCCATGGACTGACTTCTGTGACATCAGCAGAGAGCGGACTTCAGCCTGCTCTCTGCTGAAAACTGGTCACAGGAGTGCAAAACCAATTGCACTCCTGTGATCCACAGGAGAAGTACAGCCAAATGAGCTTTGGATGTACTTCTCCTTTTTAATTTGGCCGTGTATGTTTTCATCCTTTTCTTAGTTTGTTAAAAGATGCAGTATGGCAGATCGGATAATGGTAGAGCAAGCAGCCTGTGGGCTCAGGTGCACATGGGACAATTTTTGGAAACCAAGAAACATACTGGTATTGAGGGGACTTAAATACGGAACTTGGTAATGGTGCACTAGATAGAACTCGTACAGGTCATAGTGAGAGGAGGTGGTGAACAAGTTGATGTACAGGTCACATACAGTAGGAGGATGAAGATGAAGGGGTAAAGGTGCAGATTTGCAGGGTAAGGCAGCTAAAGGGTTAATACACAAGTCACTTAAGAGACGGTATGGAGATCAGATGTATAGGAGAGGAGGAGTGGGGGGGTTAAAAAACTTTAATTATGATCTGCTGATTTGTACAGAGATTGGGAACTAAGGAATGACTCATTCATTCCTTGGTTCCCCTTCCCTCCCCTTCGCTTCCTCCAGACTACACAGCTTACATCTGTGATTGCTATGTCTGACCAGAAAACACAGTCCCAAGGTAC
The DNA here is from genome assembly GCA_028564925.1 of Lithobates sylvaticus. NCBI lineage: Eukaryota > Metazoa > Chordata > Amphibia > Anura > Ranidae > Lithobates > Lithobates sylvaticus. Next base: position 93,164,995 of record CM053027.1, on the reverse strand, counting down.
AGAGCTGCTTGGATCAGCTTTGTAAGCATTGTCTTTGAACTGTTCAAGCATTAATGGGTGCACTGGTCGCATGGTGATTATTTCTGTATTGGTGGTTATAAACAACATTGCGGAAATAAGTGTCCACCACTTTGCCATTTAAAGATGTACGTGGTAGATAATTATTTAACCAACTCATTTAACAGTGCTAGGAAATACCTTATTCATACCTCTTCTTCAGGCTTCTGTCCCCTCCCAATGTTGCTACAGAACCCCCCACAATTCCCCAGAATACAAAATGCAGGACTGTGCGACTTTTTTAAAAGGTTCCTGCATTACTTTGGTGTGACTTTTGATATGACTTTGATACATTGAGTGTAAAGTTGCACCGAAAATCACACTGGAAATCGTGCGACTTGGGAGACTAATGTTAATGCCGCGTACACACAATCGGACATTCCGACAACAAAATCCCATGTTTTTTTTTTTTCCCAACGGATGTTGGCTCAAACTTGTCTTGCATACACATGGTCATACAAAGTTGGTCGGAAATTCCAAATGTGAAGAACGCGGTGACGTACAACACGTCCGAGCCGAGAAAAATTAAGTTCAATAGCCAGTGCTGCTCTTCTGCTTGATTCCAAGCATGCGTGGCACTTTGTGCGTCGGAATTGTGTACACACGATCGGAATTTCCGACAAGCTCCTATCAAACATTTTCCGTCGTAAAATCCGATCGTCTGTACGGGGCATAACAGTGACTGCTTAGTTTTAGGTGCCATTATACACTGTATAAAATGTAACACAACAGCAGAATCCCAAAATGCAATTGTACTGCTTTAATGCTTGGTAAAGTGGATATCCAGCCAGAACTTTAGAGAAGGACTACAATCTCTGTTATGATTCTACTAGAGGTGCTTTGAATGGAAATTTTGGTGTTGATTTCAAAAATGACATTATTGGCACTTTTCAGCACTAGAAAAGCTCAAGAAAAATGCATCCCTTTAAATTCTATGTATGTCTTCACACTGGTCACAGTTGCCTTTCCATTGTGGTGTTAAAAATCTTGCTTGCTGCATTTTTGGTCAGTAAAGCCCCTTTCACACTTGCGTGACTTAACCTGCGACTTTGGACATCAGTCGCATGACAAGTCATACCCCTTGATTCCCAATGATAACCATTCATATCTGTGCAAATTCAAAATAGTCCCTGTACTCCTTTGGTCTGACTTTGATGCGAGTTGAGATCCATAGACCTCAATTTTTCACCGGCATTCCCTGAAATCGCGGCAAAGTTGTGGCCGCAAAATCTCACAACTTTCAAGTCGCAGCAGTATAAAAGGGACCTCAAAGAAAAATGCACCAAAAACGTACCTCCCTAGTGAAATGCATTGAAAACTCAGCGAGAGAGCATCAACGCACCCGTGCTATATTTTTGCTGCGGTTTTTGAGTCGCATGACTTATAAAACACACAATAAGCGCAATAAAATTGCAGTAAAATCGTGTGCGTTTTCTGTGCTATTTTCGGCACCTTTTTTTCTTATCGGCAAAATTCCGATAACACCATTTTCGGCCGACGTTTCGGAGACTCTCTAGATTCTAATGCTCTTTATCCCCATGAGAGATATTTTTCCAAACTTCCTTATCCAGGTACACAACTAGAGATGAGAGGAAATCTCCCTAAAGTGAAGGCAGATCCCACATTTTACAATTTTATTGGACTTTATCAATTGCAGAGTAGTTGCTGGGATTTGCTATAAGCTTGAACTGAGGGTTCTCGTTCGGTATGTTTTAATGGATTAAATCACTTTTCATTAAAGCGTAACTCCACTTTTGTTGAGAAAAAACATTCCCCTCTGGGTGATCTATGTACATTACAAGGATTATAACAACCTTTGTTGCAGATTCCTACCTTTTGTTATTCTGAAGAAATTACTGCTTGTTCCTTTGTGCTCCTGTGCTAAGTGGGTCAAATCGGAGTGGTTTCATAAATATCAATCAACTGTGCAGCTGCAGAGCACTAATGAGGAAGCTGCTGGGTCTGCATCCCTTTAGAGGTGTTCCTATTGGGAGTATCTCACCAAAAATGGCATGTGTGTTCCAGGAGATGCCTGAAATCTGACTTGTATCTTCGGCAGACTTCTGGGAAAATCAGTGAGCCAATCCCAGAAGCAGAAAATGTTTCTGGGGGGCATTCTGTGTACAAAACAAATCCATGTAGCCATATTGCAATGCATTTTCCAAAAATGACAGTGGCTGCCGATTTAAAAGGGAAAGGTAATTTTTAATAAAATTTGAATTACAATATGACTTGTGTCACAATTGTATACGCTATATTATTATTTTTTTCTTTCTTTTTTTTTTTTTCCCCCATGAAAGTGGAGTTGCCCTTTAAATGCAAAGGTTGATTGCACCAAATCCGATATCACCCCTTTACTGACTTGTTGGCATTCTCAAAGCTTATTTTGGTTACTGCACCTTGCACAACATCTCTGCAGTTTTGCATGGTCTGATTGTGTAAGTTCATTAGACTTTAGTTCAGAAATGATGCCACATAAATAACCATTAGTTATTGCTTTATTTCACAATAGCTGATTGCTTGGAGCGCTCCCCATGCATCAATAAAGGGTTACTTTGTGTAACTCTTGACCTTCTTCCTCAAGTGTTGCTTTGTATTTTTTCTTATCCACTCTAAAAAAGCCATTAGGTTCAGTGAAGTAATAAAGTATTGTTTTTCACAGTACATGGAGAAGGAGGATGCAGTAAACATATTGCAGTTCTGGTTGGCTGCTGACAACTTCCAGGCTCAGCTTGCAGCTAAAAATGGCCAGTATGATGGACAGGAGGCGCAAAATGATGCCATGATCCTCTATGATAAGTAAGTATTAGTTGTTTAAGATGCAGTTTAAATTTCTTATATTCTAGAATGGATGATGATATGCTACATCCTATCGGCATGTACATTAAATGTTTTACAAACTGGAGGTTTGTAAATCTAAGTGATTTGATAAGTGTTTTTTTTTTTTAATACTCTTTAGGTATTTTTCTCTGCAAGCAACACACCCTTTAGGTTTTGATGACACTGTGCGTCTGGAAATTGAGTCCAACATCTGCCGGGAGGGTGGCCCACTCCCAAACTGCTTCACCACCCCCTTGCGTCAGGCTTGGACCACTATGGAGAAGGTGAGATCATGACATTCTGACAAAAAAACATTTGTTTGCTTAGTGGAGCACGTGTCTCTCTGCCAGTATAAAAAGAAGTCTGTCTTCATTACGTTTTCATAGAGCACATGTGTTGTCACAAGTAATCTGATTATCTTGTGTTTTAGATTGATTTATTGGGAGGTATATAGAAAATCTGTTCTCAAGCTTGTGAATGCGGATCAAACGGTATTTATCCCAGGTAGGTGTGCTCAGATGAATACCAGGAGACTTTCTGAACCTTCAGGCTAGACACGACAATTCTGGGACACGGTGGTGCCTTCCTTAGACACGAAGAAGGCTTTTGACTCAGAGTGGCCTTACCTGTTTTGGTATCTGGAATCCTATGGGTTTGGCCCCATTTTTAGCTCCTGGGTGAAACTATTATACATGAACAGTATTACACCTTACCTACTAAACGCAGCAAAACTACTGATACCGAGACTATGGAAACAGACTGAACGCCCAACCATACATGACTGGAAGAAGGAAGTCAACCTAATAATGGAGGCAGAGCGATGGATACACAAGAAGGAAAATAGAAAAGAGGTTTGCGCAAATATGGACAGAATGGGAACTAAGCCAAGCAGAGATTGAACAATAAAGAACAACAAAGACTTCGCTCAAAGTGCCATAAAGAGGGGAAGGCTAAATAATTTAAAAAATTTTAATTTTTTTTTATTATTTTCTTCCTCTTTATAGTCCTCCCCACCCCCCCCCCCCTTTTTTTGTCACATGGGGAAAATAGGGGGGGGGGGGATAGGATAATACGGAATAAAATGGCATTTAGGAGCTTTATACACCTAATTCTAAGGGTGAAGTGGATTATATATTTTTTCTTTTTTTATGGTGTGGGGGAATTCTCCAAAAACACAATCTATTTCACAAATATAAGGGAAAAGGGAGGGTAGTGAAGGAAGGTGATAAAGTAAAAGGGAGTAACATGGAGTTAAGATGTCTTGTACACTAATTTTCATGGTATGGGTTTTTCCAATTTATTTATTTTTTTTGTTTTTTAGTTTTCCCTTTTTTCTTTAAAAAAAAAAAAGAATAGAGAAACTATTATACACTGAACCATTGGTGAGATTACAGGTTAATGGTATTTTTTCTCTGAGCCTTTTCCTATTTTTCTTGGGACTAGACAGGGGTTCCCATTGTCTCCACTCCTGTTTTCCTGGCCATAGAGCCCCTAGCGACTAAGTTGAGGTCTATTGATACCTTCTCTGGTCTTCGAGTGGGGCAGCTGGAGCAACACGTGTCATTGTATGCAGATGACATGCTGCTATATTTGCAGGATCCGGGCCCCTCGCTTTCAGCTGCCTTTGGGCTGATTCAGGAATATGGGGACTTCTCTGGCTTCAGGAGTAACTGGGCCACGTTGTTTCCATTTCCCATTGATGAACATGTAGTGGTCCCTGCTGATTGTCCTGTTCCTCTGTCTGGATCTTTTAAATATCTGGGGAGTCAGGTGCAGCTCCCCTATCTCTAGGTTTTTGGAGCTAAATTTGGCACCGAGTATAGGTGCCAAGGTGTTGGGTGTCTTTTTACAAGAGCGCTGTTGAAAATGTGATATTTTTAGAAGAGATCGCAACAGCTCTCTCCAGGTAACGTATGTGCTTCTTTTTCTGCATATGACTACAACTAACTTACAGTATTAATATTTTATACTAGTATCATTATACAACTTGCAACTAATATACATTATTCTTTATTTCAGGTCTTCTTGCCTGGTTTTCTCTCCAGCAATCTATATTACAAATACTTGAATGATCTCATCCACTCAGTTCGAGGGGAAGACTACAGTTGGAGTGCAGCAGGCAATGCTGGTCAAGGGAGTCAAGGCACACCCAACCATGAGCTGTATTCGGGCTCTTCTGAGAACTCCAGCTCTCAGGTGCTGCTTAACAGTAATATAGTTTTCTGTTTAATGGGATTAGCCTATGTCTTTTATACATTTAAAACAAATACAGTTTAGGAGCAGTAAACCCACATGGCTATATCTGTCTGCTTTATAGCTAGGTTGCTTAGCTAGCTGGGGCCACTTTACAGAAAACTTTTATTTAAATTTTTTTTTTTCATAGGAGCTGAACAGAATGGTGACTGTAGGTACTTTGCTGTTAGGTGAATTATTTTACATGTACAGTGGATATAAAAAGTTACATTTGTCAGGTTTCTGTGATGTAAAAAATGAGACAAAGATAAATCACTGCAGAACCTTTTCCACCTTTTAATGTGACCTATAAACTGTACAAGTCAGTTGAAAAACAAACTGGAATCTTTTGGGGGGGGGGGGGGTAAAAAAAAAAAAAAAAAAAATTTGGTTGCATAAGTGTGCACACCCTCTTATAACTGGGGATGTAGCTGTGTTCAGAATTAAGCAATCACATTCAAACTCATGTTAAATAGGAGTCAGTACACACCTGCCATCATTTAAAGTGCTCCTAATTAACCCCAAATAAAGTTCAGCTGTTCTATAGGTCTTTCCTGACATTTTCTTAGTCGCATCCTACAGCAAAAGCCATGATCTGCAGAGAGCTTTCAAAGCACCGGAGGGATCTCATTGTTAAAAGGTATCAGTCAGGAGAAGGGTACAAAAATAATTTCCAAGGCATTAGATAAACCATGGAACTCGGTGAAGACTGTCATCATCAAGTGGAGAAAATATGGCACAACAGTGACATTACCAAGAACTGGACGTCCCTCCAAAATTGATGAAAAGACGAGAAGAAAACTGGTCAAGGAGGCTGCCAAGAGGCCTACAGTAACATTAAAGGAGCTGCAGGAATATCTGGCAAGTACTGGCTGTGTGGTACATGTGATCACAATCTCCCGTATTCTTCTTATGTCTGGGCTATGGGGTCCATTGACAAGATGGAAGCCTTTTCTTACGAAGAAAAACATCCAAGCCTGGCTAAATTTTGCAAAAACACACCCGAAGTCTCCCAAAAGCATGTGGAAAAATGTGTTATGGTCTGATGAAACCAAGGTTGAATTTTTGGCCATACTGCTAGAAATCTGAACATGAAGAGGAACTTCATCTTACAGCATGACAACTACCCAAAGCATACATCCAAATCAACAAAAGAATGGCTTCACCAGAATAAGACTCAAGTTTTGGAATGGCCCTGCCAGAGCCCAGACCTGAATCTGATTGAAAATCTGTGGGGTGATCTGAGAAGGGCTGTGCACAGGAGATGCCCTCGCAATCTGACAGATTTGGAGTGTTTTTGCAAAGAAGAGTGGGCAAATGGAGAGTCAAGATGTGCCATGCTGATGCTCATACCCAAAAATACTGAGTGCTGTAATAAAATCAAATGGTGCTTCAACAAAGTATTAATTTAACCAGTTGCTGCCCGCCCATCATCAAATGGCGGCGGGAGGGTGCGGCTCTCGTTCTGGGACTACGTCATATGACTGAATCCCAGAACGGCCGCTCTTGCGCGCCTGCAGCGATCGTGCTGCACCGTGTTGCTAGGTCACGGCGTGACCCCGATCTCTGTAAAGAGCCATCTGCGGCCCTTTAAGCATTTGATCGGCTGTGTCCAATCACAGCCGGTCACATGTAAACACGAAGATGCCGTAATCGGCGCTCCTCGCCTCACACTGACAGAGTGTGTGGCGAGGATTGCCGATCAGCGGCATCTCCTTGCAGGGGGCATCTACACATGTAATCGGGGCACTGATCATCAGTGTCCTGATTACAATGTAACACCAACAGTGTCACCAATCAGTGCCCACCATTGCTCACAGGTGCCACCAATCAGTGCCCGTTAGTGATGCCAGTCAGTGCTGGCTATCAGTGCTGCCCTTCACTGCTGTCCATCAATGCCCATCAGTACCGCCTATCCGGGCTGCCTATCAGTGCCACCTATCAGTCCCCATAAGTGCTGCATATTGGTGCCACCTATCAGTTCCACCTCATAGCCCACCAGTTCAGCTTATCAGTGCCGCCTCATCAGTGCACATCAGTGGAGAAAAATTACTTAGTTAAAAATTTACAGAAACTAAGTAAAAAAAATGTATTTAAAAATTATGGAGTTTTTTTTTTTTTTTTTTTTTTGTAAAAAAATAAAAAACCCAGAAGTGATTAAATACCACCAAAAGAAAGCTATTTGTGTGAAGAAAATGATAAACATGTAATCTGGGTAGAGTGTTGCATGGCCGCACAATTGTCATTCAAAGTGAGACAGCGCTGAAAGCTGATAAGTGCCCTGTAAGCGAGTGGTTAAGGGTGTGCACAATTATGCAACCATATTATTATTATATTTTCTTATTATTTTTACCTCCCTCCGCCTAAAAGTTTTCAGTTTGTTGTTCAATTGAGTTGTACAGTTTATAGGTTACATTAAAGTTGGAAAAAGTTCTGAAATGATTTATCTTTGTCTCATTTTTTACATCACAGAAACCTGACATTTTATCAGGGGTGTGTAGACTTTTTATATCCACTGTAAGTGGGAACTCCACCATGTCCCCTGCAATCCCGTAAAGCATAGCAGGGCTGCTTCAATGCACAAAAGGAGATTTGTTTAGTAAGGAAGACATCTACCGTAAGATTGTGTTTTGCTACTATATTCTGTTAGGTCAACCTAACATATCCTATACAGGCGGTCCCCGGGTTACAAACATCCGACTTACAAACGGAGGGAGACAACAGGAAGTGAGAGGAAATCTACCCCTAGGAAGGGAAATTCTCTCCTGTAAGAGTTAATATGGGAAAAAGGTGTCTCCTCCACTGATGCTTTATTATCACCAATCCTTGTTTCCACAACAACCCAAAATTTTCAAAATCCAATTGTCATTGGGACAGAAAGTGAGGTGAAATCTTCTGAACAGGGGCACAGACAGCAAAAAATGTTACAGGGGTGATAACCCTTCTCTATGTTATCCAAAAAGCGTAAAAAAGATTTTTTTGGCTGTAGCTACACTTAAAAAAATGTACCTGTTCTGATTTACAAACAAATTCAACTTAAGAACAAACCTACAGTCCCTGTCTTGTTTGTAACCCGGGCACCGCTTGTAACTAACGTGTGATGCAGAAGACTGTGTGTGTCAACCAACTATCAACTTTCATTAGTTAGACAGATTTTAAGTGTTTGAGTTGCTCTTCAGCTGCTGCGGGTTGTTGCAGACTATTTGTCTTACTTTATCAGAGGGAATCTGGCATGAAGTTTACTTCCTGTTATGTAGGCATACATTATCTGACTTTGACGAACAGCGATGTCCTTCAGAGACGTCAGTTGTTTAGGATTGTGCTACATACCATTTAAAGTCCATATTGCAGTATGTAAGTATTGACTTGCCTCAAATGGAAACCGCTCATTTAAAGGAAACGCGTACTGAGAGAAAAGGCTAACTACCATTGCTGACCTCCTAAAAAATACAACGCACCTGACTGTCTCTGACATCTCAACTCTCTAAAACACTGAAATGTTGTGCAGGCATGAATTAAAGGTGAAATAAGAATACTCTGTTTTAGGTTAGTGACTTAGAAATTATTAAAGCGTTTGGATCAACATAACAGTGGCAGCTTGTGTATTTCCATTAGCACAGGTTTCCTTTAACCACTTGCCTACAGGGCACTTTTACCCCCTTTCTGCCCAGGACAATTTTCAGCTTTTACTTTGAATGACAATTGCGTGGTCATGCAGCACTGTACCTATGACATTTGTATCGTTCCCCCCCCCCACACAAATAGAGCTTTCTTTTGGTGGTATTTAATCACCATTAGGTTTTTATTTTTTGATAAAGAAAAAAAGACCAAAAATTTGTTTCTTAGGTAATATTTCTCTTTCACTAAGGCCCCTTTCACACTGGGGCGTTTTTCATGCGGTGCAGCGCTAAAAATAGCGCCTGTTCACCGCATGAAAAAATCCTGCCCCTTTAACTCCAGTGTGAAAGCCGGCGGGCTTTCACACTGGAGCGGTGCGCTAGCAGGATGAAAAAAAAAGTCCTACTAGCAGCATCTTTGGAGCGGGATAGGAGCGGTGTGTTCACCGCTCCTATACCGCTCCTTCCCATTGAAAAGAATGGGAGACCGCGGTAAAACCGCGGCAATACCGCCGCAAAGCGCCGCTACGGCGGCGCTCTGCGGGGGGTGTTTAACCCTTTTTCGGCCGCTCGCGGGGGGTAAAACCGCACCGCGAGCGGCCGAAAACCGCGGTAAAAACGACGGTAAAGCAGCGCTAAATATAGCGCTGCTTTACCGTCACCGTGGCTCACCGCCCCAGTGTGAAAGGGGCCTAATGGGCACTGATGGGGCTGCACTGGTAATCAAGAATCTGATCAGTGCCGATGTCCCCTTTCACACTAGCTGATTATCGTCTCTCACAGCGTGAGGAAAGGAATGCAGATAACTGACAAGTGTGTTTACATCATGATCAGCTGTGATTTGACACAGCTGGTCACATGGTAATAAAACGCTGTGATTGGCTCTTTACCCCAATCTGTGATCAGCTGTGTTCAAAGGACACAGCGATCACAGAGCATGCCTGATGCGTGCTGCAGTGTGCACGTGGGGGGCAGGATCACGGGAGGACATCATATGACGACCTCCCAGAACTGTCCAACTGCGCTGTAGCTGTCATTTTGCTATGACGCGGTTGGTAAGTGGGTAAAATGGCTCTTTTGCTAGCTTATGCACCATAGCTTGTGTGACTAGTTTTGCTTGAATCTTTTATCTAATTTTTTTTTTTACATGCTTACTGGCATTTCTACTTCATCCAGATAAAACGCAAAGATTTACAGAATATTTCAGTCTGTGTTTGTCTTTTTAGTGGAGAACAATAAAGCAGGATTCCACCCTAAAGTGAAACTCCCGCTTTTTGAAAACCCTCCCCCCCTCCGGTGTCACATTTGGCACCTTTCAGGGGGGAGGGGGGTGCAGATACCTGTCTAAGACAGGTATCTGCACCCACTTCCGGGCATAATCTCCCACGGGAGTTTACGCAGCTTCCTGTCCCGGCGCGCTGTGTGTCCCGGCAGACAGTGCTGAAGATTCTCATTGCGCCGCGCGACTTGCGCATGCGCAGTAGGGAACCGGGAAGTGAAGCCGCAGGCTTTACTTCCTGATTCCCTCACCGAGAATGGCGCCGGCAACAGCGAGCTGGAACCTGGATCAGGTAAGTGTCCATTTTTTTAAAAGTCAGCAGCTGCAGTATTTGTAGCTGCTGGCTTTTAAAAAAAAAAATTTTCAGTACAGTCCCGCTTTAAGAAGCAAACTTGTAATATTGTAAGGCCGGGTTCACACTGGTATGACACGACTGTTGTACGACTGTCATCCTACTTTGCGTGCGACTTTCGGTCCTACTTCCATCTGACTTGAATGAACAGAATACGATTTTGCTCCGACTTTGAAATAGTCTGACTTGTTCTTTGACCAATCAAAACAATCCCAGTGTGACATAAATTCCTTTTTCCTGCTTTTATAGTCACCATGTCGAATGTCATGAGTCAGATGGTTAGGACGAGGATCCGACTTTGATCTGACTTCAATGATATTGAATGGGCTGAAAACGGACCAAAGTAGTGCAGGAACCTTTTCTAAAGTTGGACCGACTTGTGTTGGACCAGTTAAGATGGCTCTCATAGGAAACCATTAATTTGCACTTTCTGCTCCCAAAGTCGGAGTGTATGTCGTACCAGTGTGAACCCAGCCTTAGGCCCCTTTCACACTTGTGCGACTTCAAAGTGATTTTGCCTCACTTTTTGCTGCGATTTCAAGGAATGCCTGTGTAAGTGGCATTAAAATCCGACCAAAGTAGTGCAGGGACTACTTTGAAGTCATACTAATATGAATGGCTGTCATTGAAAATCATGGGGAACGACTTGACATGCTAAGTCGTATAAGTGTGAAAGGGGACTTAAACATGAAATGAGCGACCAAGTAAAAGTAACATATGGCTAAAAGGTATTGTGTTAAAACTTAGTTTTAATATGTTACTTATTCCCTAACAGCAAACTGTATAATTTATGCTTCACTGCTCTAAGATGGGATCTCTGTCAGATTTTTTACATATACCTGAGCAGGTGACTAAGAGTAGAGTTTTTTTGTTTTTCTTTTCCAGCGTTTTTATTGAAATTTTACAGTGTAGGATTATTGATGAGTGTAACTAGTAAATTACAGAGTTAACAGGGAGTCGGAGTGTAAATAAAATGGCACATTCACTCCCTAAAATGATAGACCGGCTTAAACATTCACATGCCTATTATGAAGGGAGAGTCATGTATCCTGGATGTGCCAATAGTATCTGAATGAATATTTGTAGCTGATGTAGTAAAGCCCAAGGCATGTCTTTGGGTGATGAAGTGTATAAGACTAGAGACTCTTTAAAGCACATGCTGCAGTACAGGGTTAGCGTTTCTGGAAATAGGTCAGATTCTCAGGACTGTATTCTGCGGTGATCCTTCTCCATTACTGATGTCTGAAATTAAGAGCAAACAACAGTGTTTGGTGGTATTTTGTGACATACTACCTCCTGGGTCTGATTAAAGAGATTGCCTTAGGGAATATTCTTGTTGTTCTAGTACCAGGGATCTCCAAACCCCAGCGGGCCGGATAAAACATCCAAGCGGGCTGGATGTGGCCCGCAGCCCTTTCAGAGACTGCCTGCTTCAATTCCCCCATGCGCTTTAGGCAGCGAGAAAGAGCAGTAGGCATGCGGGGCGATGTATGTGTGTCGCCGTCAGAGTGGATCCAATGAGGCCTAGGAAGGCGGAGTGGTGGGCGGATTCCCATGCGTGCAGGGAGGATGCGGGGCCCCGCTGTCGGGCAGCATGGATGTGGGCTGGCTGTGCGTGCTGGAATCAGGCTGGGGGAGTGGCAGCACAGGAGGAGGTTGGCCTGGGGCGAGTGGCGGCAGAGGAGGAGGTTGGAGTGAAGGAGGCTCCCGCTCTGTGCAGGTACCCCGGCAAGATTTGTATGGAGGTATTTTTATGCCTGCTCCAGTGACAGCTAACCCACCGTGATGTGCTGCAGATTCCTCCACTGACCTCATCTGGAGGAGGAGCCGCAAGACTGGGAGGAACTGTCTGCAGGACTGGAGAACCCAAGGGTGTGTGTGATGGTGGAGGGGTGTGTTAGGGGAGAGGTATGGGGGGGGGGGGGGGGTGATCAGAGTGGAGAGATATAGGGGGTGTGATCAGACTGGGGGTATCTGGGGTGGTGGTGATCTGGGAGGGGCGGGGAGTGGTGTTATCAGAGTGGGGGGACACAGACGCGTGGAAAGGCTCTGATGGGGCCAAAGATGTGCGGAAAGGCTTCACCGCTCCTAAAGCTCCCCTTCCCATTGAAAACAATGGGGCAGCGCTGCAAACTAGCTGCAGCGGTGCTTTGTGGGTGTTTTTAGCCCGTTTTCGTCAGCTAGCGGGGGTTAAAACCGCCCCGCTAGTGGCCGAATAGCGCCGCTAAAACAACGGTAAAGCAGCGCTAAATATAGCGCCGCTTTGCCGCCATCGCCCGCCTGCCTTTGTGCAAATGTTTGAGGATTTTTATACCTTTTTTATATAGATGTAAAGGGACTGCGATATCGAACTTATCTGCTCAATTTTTAGCAACACTTAAGTTCCCAAAATAAAAACCTACAGATAGACTAATGTTGGATGCCCCTCTGTCCTTGGAAGAGTTAGAATTGTCCATCTCACAAATGCTTAAAAAAAGAGTGCCTTGGCTGCTCTGTTATACAGGTGGGTCAAGGGGATTCTTCAGTATTGCTACACTTGCAAATCTTTCAACTGCTCAGGAACAACATTCAAGACCACTTCAGTTTGAGGGCCCCTTCAGGGCTTTGCAGTCCAATAATGTACAATACTTTGCAGTATTTTGCATGACAACATGCAGTGCATTAATGCAAAAACATAAGGCATTGGCCAAAAAGTCACTTCGCTTTTTTAGGCGAAGCATGCTGTGTACATTGTGGTGTGCTTCAGCGTGGGTGTGGATGCCATTTTAAATGGGTGGAAGTGCAAAGTGGTATGCAAGGGGCACTAAGGGTCTTTTCACATCTATACACGTGCAGTAATGTGAATGTTGCCTTGTGGTTAAAGTATTTTGTTTTTTTATTAATGCATTATGCAAATTGATCATGAACCATTCAGAATAGAGATTTGGTTTCCCTATGGTTTTCCCCTCTCTAAAATATAACCTAACTTTTTTTTTTTGCACAAGAAGGTAGCTATACCCCTTCATGTGATCTAGTCTTAAAGTAATGAATAGCATTTCTACAAAAGCATTTTGATGGAGTAAACCGTGCAGGAAGCAGAAAAGTGTGAATGGGCCTCTGTTATCTACATCTAAACAAATGTGCAAGAACCGTATTTTTAGTCAGTTCAGCACTTTTTATGGATGATGCTAACCTTTTTACTGTCATTCCAGGTTAATGTCAAAAAAAGCAATGTAAAGATTTTGAAAAATTTTGATGAAGCAATAACTGTTGATGCTGCAAGTCTGGATCCCGAGTCACTTTATCAACGAGCGTATGCAGGGTAAGAATGCCTGAAAATTAACACTTCCTGGTAAACTGAATACATTGCAAATAGATTGGCAAAATAGACAGTTTTTCTTTTAATTTATACTTTCCATGTTTCTTTTTACTTGCAGAAAAATGACTTTTGGCACTGTTAGTGACCTGGGTCAGTTCATCCGAGAGTCTGAACCTGAGCCTGATGTGAAAAAATCCAAAGGTGAATTTCTTCCACTTTCTCAAATCTTGTCTTTGTAATTCCTAGGAAATACAAGAAGTTGGCAGGTGGCTCACCCTACCATTGAAATATCACTTTTTGGGTTCACTGATCCTTTAAATTGTGTACAACTAAAGGATTCCCATACTGGAGCCTGCCATTCTTCTAGTTATGCTCGTTGCTGCCACCATTGAGTCCAGTATGTTTGTTACTGACCTTAAACAAGCACGCAAGTCAGAACACGCAAAATTGAAATGACTGGGTCAATGTACAGCCAAGAATAGCATGAAATGATGATAAAGGTAACATGGCTTCTCTTTTCTAGGTTCAATGTTCTCACAAGCTATGAAGAAATGGGTACAGGGAAGTACAGATGAGGTGAATATTCTCATGCATTGAATACAAGCTTGATACTTGATTTATATTTCTTTGCGGGTTTCTGTAGAAATTGTTGAACCATCAGCTTTCTACATTGGAAGTTATTTTGGGAATGGGGGGACCTGCCTGTCGCATTTTGTCACTAATTCATTCTTACGATCTTGTTTTTACATACTGCATTTGTGTAATAGTTTCTCACATACAGCGAGGGGGGAAAAAGGTATTTGATCCCCTGCTGATTTTGTACGTTTGCCCACTGACAAATGATCAGCTTATAATTTTATTGGTAAATTTAACTTAACAGTGAGAAACAAGAACAACAAAATATCAAGAAAAATGCATTTAAATAAAGTTGTATATTGATTTGAATTTTAATGAGTAAAATAAGTATTTGACCCCTTAGCAAAACTTCTCAAGGTGAGACCTTGCATGGAGCCCAAGACCGAGGGAGATTGACATTAGTTTTGTGTTTCTTCCATTTACAAATAATTGCACCAACTGTTGTCACCCTCTCGCCAAGCTGCTTGACGATGGTGTTGTAGCCCCATCCCAGCATTGTGTAGGTCTACAATCTTGTTCCTGACATCCTTGGACAGCTCTTTGGTCTTCGCCATGGTGGAGAGATTGGAATCTGATTGCTTCTGTGGACAGATGTCTTTTATACAGGGAAAAATCTGAGATTAGGCGCACTACCTTTGAGAGTGCTCCTAATCTCAGCTCGTTTCCTGTATAGAAGACACCTGGGAGCCAGAAATCTTGTTAATTGATAAGGGATCAAATACTTATTTCACTCATTAAAATGCAAATCAATTTCTAACTTTTTTGAAATGCGTTTTTCTGGGTATTTTGGTGGTTCTGTCTCTCACTGGTAAAATAAACCTACCATTAAAATTATAAACTGATCATTTCTTTGTCAGTGGGCAAACGTACAAAATTATCAGGGGATCGAAAACTTTTTTCCCTCACTGCATGTCATTAGGACAATAAATTATTAAACCCATATTTTCTGTAAAAAGTACTATAAAGTTAATTTTGGCGCACACAAACACAAGACAATACCCACGTATTTTGTAAAACTTAAAAGATGAGGTTGCGTTCACAGACCAAGTGAACAAATAGGAGAATTCATGGTTCAAATTTACACATACTTTAAGTTGGGAGAGAGCTCGCAGAAAATGACAAGACAAGATGGTGTCATGTCCAAAAGTGTCATAAATGTCTCATTCTGGCCAAATGGTGGGGATTGTCACGATGGGTTTTCTAATAGCTTTTTATTTAAAAAAAAAATTATAATTGGGGCATTGTACCAGTGTTACTTGCCTATTTCTCTTTTTAGGCCCAAGAAGAAATGGCCTGGAAAATAGCAAAAATGATTGTTAATGATGTCATGCAGCAGGCACAGTGGAATCTGCCACCTGACAAATATACCAAGGTCAGTACAGTTCAGTTTTTTTTGCAGATTTGGATAGCTTTCTGAAGAAGGCAATGACTTTTTAAGGAAAAAAAAGTTGCAAACACACAGCTTTTAGAAATGTTATACATACAGGTGGACATTTATTGCTTAACTGATTGTGAGGCATTATTTATACACAAGCCTTCCTTTCACTTTAATGCCGGTTACGATAGAAAGGTGTCAAAACACACAATGCATTCCAGTTTATTGCCTTATGGGGCTGTGTAAACATAGACCAGTCAGGGTGCCCATGCTGACCCGCGTCCACAACCAAACGTACTTGCAATGGGCATGTGAGCATCAGAAATGGACCACAGAGAAATGGAAGAAGGTGGCCTGGTCTGATGAATCACAGTCCCTTTTACATCATGTTTATGGCCACTGCATGTGCGTCGCTTACCTGGGGAAGAGATGGCACCAAGATGCAGTATAGGAAGAAGTGCAGTCAGTGATCTCTATTTGACGTCTTGGTGATAGATTCCACAGCATTCCTTCAGAGGTCTAGAGGAGTCTATTCCTGGATGGGTCAGGGCTGTTTTGGCAACAAAAGGGGGATCTACTCAACATTAGGTGCTCATAATGTTATGGCTGATCAGTGTATATTCCCTGATATACAGATAAACATTGAAGGGCGCATTAACAAATCTGTATATGGGAAAAAGGGTAATCAAAATCACTGTAGTAAATGGAAGTATACAAGGTTTGGGTATGTTCTAACGTGCTGTAGTCAAAGGGAGTAAAAAAAATATTTCTGTTTTTAATGCTGGGGAGAATCAGTTGTCTGAATGTTAGCTTTAATGTGGTCACTGACTTGGAACAACATGTTTGTTTCAGGTCTGTGACCCAAACATACTTGTCAGATATACACTGTATAACAGCCAGGAAATAGCATTTTCAGAAGGCGAACATTGAAGGCAGGCCCTTCACTCATGATGGAGTCACTTCAACCATATCTGTTTATTACCGCTGCACAGTTAATATACACAATAGAATGTGCATTGCAAAGCACAAGCAATAAAGTACCTGAAAAGGGAACGGGTGCTATCATTTTGGAGTTACTTCACAAAGCCCCAAAACCGTAACGACGTATGTGATGAAACAGTCAGCACACCAGAAAGTTTGAGTTCATTTCACATGTAGTATTTCATTTTCAACATTAAACATTATTATAAAGCTATATAAAAAAATTCTATACACGGATGTGTAAACAAAACATGAAAATCTTAGTAGCATAAGGAATCTAAGCTAGACAACATGGAGTTAAACGGAACAGCTAGGCAAAGCATATTCAAACATGACAAGATGCAGAAAAACGTATTCTGCTATAAATGCCAAACAAGTATAGTAAAATACAAAAAGCTAAATATAGAGTAACCAAGTGACTGATGGCAGACACCTGATAGCAGAAAGGTTGGGGGTACAGAAAACATTATGGAGTAAAAACCCCTTAGACAAGTCCTGATGGAAATTGGATTTGATAAAGGGTTTTCACCCCAAAACTATTGGTAGCTTTTCTATATTTTTATTTTGTATTTCACTATACTTTGTTTGGCATTTATATCACAATAATATGTCTGCACCTTGCTATGTTTGAATATGCTCTGCCTAGCTGTTAGGTTTACCTCTGTGCTTTCTAACTTAGTTCCTGGTGGTGCTGTGATCCTTTATACAAACTTTTTCATGTTGAAAATGTATTATTGTGAATTGAACTAGAACTTTTTGGTTTGCTGACTCTTTCATTATATACACAGTTACCGCGGTGCAGGCTTGCTCTCACTTGTATAAATGTCACATATTTATTGGCTGACCTTGAGGCCAGTTGTGATGCTGCTTGTGTGTGCGTCTTTTTTTTTTTATTTATTTTTATTTATTTTTTTATTATTTTCTTTTCTTTTTCCCACCTCAGCTCTGAGATCAATTACCTGGCCTTTCCTGAGTTCCTCTCTGTAGTAAATCTTTTTCCTGCACTTAAAGACACTGTATTCTACTTGCGGAAATCATACAAAGGAATGAAACAAATATCGGAGAAGATGCAGCCTTCTGGAGCAAGACGGATACAAAATGTGAAGGAAGATGAATTGTCTTTGTACCTGACTAGTGGAAAGAAATCTGCTGCACTTTGAAAGTTATGTGCGGAGCACTTACCGATATGAAGGCAACACACACACGTGACTACTGACCTACCTGATTATTAGTCGTTGCAGACACTTGGCAAATTGAAGATTTTAGGGTCTTATTCAGGATTCAACATAAAATATCAATCTGTTACTTTCATTAGTTCATATATCATAATCGCAGTAATACTAATTGAAACGCAGTGAAGGTGTTCCCCCCACTGTAACTGTTCAGATTTCATCTGTTTTTCTGCATAAGGTTTATACAGTCAGTCACACACAGTCAGTCACCGGCATGCACACGCAGTCAGTCGCACGCACACACAGTCTCATGTATAAGGGTTTGTTCACACCACATGTGTTGGGGCTATGTTGGCAGCTTTTTCCAGTGCAGCTCAAGTCCATATAAGAGGCAAAATACCTTGTTTCCATCGGTGTCAGGTCACAGCTGAAAAAAAGTACTGCATGCAATACGATCCACCACATTGCAGCGCTGCAGTAAAAAGAACTGTGTTTAAATGTCACTTTTGACTGTTCTGTAAAAAAAAAAAAAAAAAAAGAAAATTAAACCGTACAATGCTCTGTGATTGGCACATAAGCTCTGTGTTTCCCAGCACACACCAGCAGTTGTACAATCGATGCGGTTTGCTGGTGTAGACAGACCCTAAAAGTATCTGAAATTAAATATCTGTGTTGTTAAGGGCATCAACTCTGTTCACATTAGTGACTTTGGAGCGCGACTTTGATCCGACTTTACCTTCTCTGGACCAAAGTTGCATGAAAATTCCTACGAAAGCAGTGCAGGCACTTTTTCTAAATCGCTGCGACTTTAAGTTGTACCGATTTGAACGGGTGCCCTTGATGTCCAAAGTCACATGACAAGTCTTTTTACTGTCATTTTACGGTTCATTGAAGTAAGAACTGTCTGATTCCAAAGAGAAATTTAATATTTTTGTGTTACTATTATGTGCGGTAAATGAAGAATAGTTAACAGCATGTTATATGACCAATTCCACTCAGAAAATTCGTTTTTGGTGGTTAGGCACTCTTATCAGTGATGGCTGCCTTACCAAGTCTGTTTGGCAGAACAGTCCGTGACATTTATTTTAACCTGTTTCACACAGCCGAAAAAAATATATATTTTTTTAGGTTAGCCATTGTGTTATTGAACCCATATATACAGCTTGGTACCATATTGATGTCCCCACTGGCTTATAGACTGCTGTCTCTATGGGGTTGATTTATTAAAACTGGAGTGTGAAAAATCTGGTAGCTAAGCTGAAGTTAGAAGCCTATTGGCTACCGTGCCTAGCTGCACCAGATTTTGCACTCTCCCCATGTCTGAACTCTGAGACACAGCCACCATTGTGTGTGACATGATAACTTTAAAGCAAATCTGTATTAAAATATATGACCCTAAGGTGTCTGCACATTAACTGTAGTTTAATATTACAGTGACACCTTGTCACACACCTAATTTCCTACTGACATTCCTCCCTCTTTTCTTGGTGCTTGTGATAGTGCAGAAATGCCCAGTCTATTAGGAAGCCTTGCCTCCTGTATTTTGAAATCTGCCTCATTTTAAATCTTTTTGAATAATCCCTGTAAAAAATGTTTATATTTTTTTCTTCCGTTTTTGCATAGTACAAACATTATGCCACACTCATGGCACACAATGCGCAATGACAGTTGCTACCAGCCAGTAAAAAAATGTACCATTTTATAGGGATGAATTAGAATGCATGTAAAAGGCATAACAAAATGCAAAACGCTGGTGCTAGTAAACTCCGCTTTTCTTTCCCTAAGGCACACTCTGGCATAGCCAGCACATACGGAACTTATGGGAATATGAGTATGGGGTTCCCAGAGTGTCCTCTTCAGGAACAGGCAGGACTTGGATAGAAAGTGTCCCTCAATTTGGACAGTTCCTATGGTGTGAAGGCATTGTAATACAAAGCAGAAATATGTGCAGACATTTTTGGGTATATTTTTTTTATATATTTAATGCAGTGAAATCAATATTAATGACATATTTACTTTAACCCTGACACAGTTTAAAGGTAAAGTATGGCCAAAAATTGTGTAAATTTGCACAGTAAAAATTTGTTACCGTATTTATCGGCGTATAACACGCACCGGCATATAACACGCACCCCAAGTTTAGGAGAGCATTTTAAGGAAAAAAAGGTTTTCTCGCGGTCCCGCCTCCCTGCTGTTTCCGGAGCAAGCGCAGGGAGGCGGGACTACGAGCGGAGCCGAACAGTCGGCTCAGTCTTTTCCGGCGCCGCTTCGGTTTTTTTCGGCCGCGATTCGTTTTTTTTAGGCGGCGCTTGCCATTTTTGTCACTTTTTTGGGGGGGGTATCGGCGTATAACACGCACCCACGACTTTCCCCCAATTTTAAGGGGGAAAAAGTGCGTGTTATACGCAGATAAATACGGTACTTCCACAGAAGTGTGTCCCATCTCTGGCTGCTGCAGTTATAACCTTTACTTTAAATCAGCTCGCAATCTCCTTTTGAGACTTGTAGTTCTGGCTGTAGTACAGATATCACAGGAAGCGACTCACTTGACACCACCTCCATTCATAAAAAAAGTACTCTTTTCACTGAATGCAAAATTTTCTGTGATTGGAGGAGAGAGATTGTGACGTTCATCTGCACCTCCTCAATTCACAGAATGCCTTGCATTCTGTGAAAATAATGAAAGGATTTTTCTCAATTGTGGAGGTGCTTATGAGCAAGTGACTTTCTGTGATACCTGCACTGAATGACGAGATTCATTGCTGGACATTTGGTACCAACAGGGGACTACAGGCTGAATTAAAGTTAAAGCTTTATCAAAGACAGCGGTAGCCAGAAGTGGGGCACGCTTCATTGGAGGCAACTTATTTTTACTGTGCAAATATACAAAATAGTTTTGGGACATGTTTTTCAGCTTTAAAGGGTTAGTTGACCTTTACAGGAAAACTGTAAACTTGTGACCCAACACCAGACCCCTTCACCCTGTTCCCCGCTATATTTATCCCTGGTGATCCTCAGCTGTCGGGACTCTCACAGCTGCTCCACTGGTTTAGGGATTTGAAATCCCTGGTGCTTTCTCTGTCCTGCACTGCCAGGATGGACCAGATGGAACCTAACTGTCAGTGCTATGTGGCTGCAAGAGCCATGACAGCTGAGGATCGCCAGGGATGAGTAAAGCAGGGATTGCGTAGGGAGGGGGTCCAGTGTTAGGTCACCTTTACAGTTTTTCTGTAAAGGTAAAATAACCTACATATTTCGAAGGATTTTTATATGTTTTTGTAATTTGGTGGTAACTGCTTGCACTTATCAGCCATCTACCTTTACCCTACATTAATCTAATGGCTACAAGGTCATAGATTATGCTAAGCACTCTTTCTGCATGCCAGTTTTATGTAGATTCATCCAAGACATGCAGTTAGCAGCAGTTTTTTATAGTAGGCTCTGCCCCTCTTCTCTTCCCCCCTTTTTCTAGTTCCCATGTTAAAGGATTTACCCAATTTGGTCAACCCCTTTCCTTTCAAGAGTCCCTGGCATGCAAAACTGTCTAGTACTTATTGATGATTCCAGGGTTAGTGATGTTGAACTTGACAGCCGTTTTCAACTGTAAAGGTTCAGTCAACTGGTACCACAAGGTGTCTATTATCTTTATTAGCCAGGAAACCTTGCTTCGCCTGCCTCTTATTTAGTTTCACTTTGTTAGTAGAAGCTCGACTTCCCTAACGCTTAATTCGGCCCGTGTGTACTGCAGCCAGGCTGACAGAAGCTGGCTGTTTGGCTGGCTTCTGTTGAAGGGGAATGACCGAAAAAGCTCTGCAGGGGACTGTTCCCCTTTCAGAACACAATAGAACAGCAGGGCAGATCAATGTACTAACATTGGTTTGTTAATACAGCAGCTCTGACCTGAGCTGTCAGGTTTTTTTTTCGTTCAGCCTGCTGGGTTGAACAAAAAAAATAAATAGCAGTGTGTACTAGGCTAGCTAATCTGCCAGCCTGTCCTTAGTGGCCACTAAAGTGCAGTTGGCAGGGCTCGTACTTTAACATTTTTAGGTGGCTGACAGGTGCACATAAAATCTAAGCTTGGAGGGGGGGGGGGGGGGAATATGTTTTAAAATGCAGCCATGGCTGATCTGCATTGTACTCTTCTACACAGGTCTGCATTGTACTCCTGCTGGTGCAGTTGGCTGCATAGAGGCTGCCGAAGGAGAAGGGTCCCCCAACAATGCTGTTAGTGGGGCCTTCTATAAAGTAAGCAATACCAGTCATTTTCACAACCGTTGGCACAGAGCTTTCAAGTTTGAGCAGACTTGGCATAATATGTTTCATTCATGCATCTCGTTGTGCAAAATATTCCCTTATCCTAAGTATCCTGTGTGTAGGTGAAATTACTTTTGTGGCCTACAAACAGGATCTAGAAGACCTTCCTGCAACTTTTAAGTTGCATTGTTATATCAACTTCTGGGAACCTTTTCTTTTGTTAAAACCTAATAAACAAGGTAGATCTACAGCCCTGGGGCGGCACAATTTATTGTGTCTGTTTTACAGCATTTTTCTCTTCTTTTGATAAAACGTTCATCGCAATCACTGAGGATGAGTTGGACCTTCCTTTAAACTACTTTCGAAGGTATTGTCTAGGGTGGATATGTGATGTCTGCACGTACTCAGATTGTTTGAGGAATCTAGTAATAAAACATTGAAGGGTTGCTTAAGGAATTATTTGTTTATAGGTATTTTTTATATTTAAATTGCAATTCCATTTTTGGAAAACTGATTGCTTTTCGGAGGAGGAGCTTGTAATGCTCATATAAACTTTTGTGGATGCACATTGACCCAGGTGGCTTGAACTCCATGGTTTGTCATCTTAAGGATAAAAGTGCTATAAAGGACATCTTCAAAGTACGTAGAGCGCACGGCACACCAAAAGACTCCATACGGATTCAGGACATGAGCAATGCTCTTGATGCAACACTCCGTTATATGCTGTAGTTTTAGTAGTGAGAATACACTCTCCAGAGAAGAGGCACCTCGGGGAGCTTGTTTCTTGTTTGTATGTTTTTATTTTTAATATGCTTTCTTTTTCCCCTTTCCCCTATGAATCACTTTATGTAATATTATTAAATGTTTCCAGAAATGGAGGCATCATTGATTATCTAGATAACATCCTTGAGCTGCGATTTGTTAAAACTACCTTATGTATTGTCCGGTAATATACAAAACAAGGAGGCTGTGTAATAGCTGTTTTGGTACTATGTACCTCTTCCATGACCTTCTCATGCCCAAGTATTCCTGTACTTAATCATTCATCTATTTAAATGTGTTTAAATTGAGAATATATAAGAGAAAAATATTAAAAGTGTTGTCTATCCTTTTTATTGTGTTTGTATGTGTGCTCTCCAAGACCATTATCTAATACAGTTTCAGGCCAAGCCACTTGAATTGAAAGTGTATCAAAATTACAATATTGTTTTTTTTGCAAATTTATTAATATAATGCAGATTACCAGTCCTAGATATGGTGGTTGTGGCAGTTTTTCCTTTATTATGGCCAATGATCCAGCCAGTAACACGCTTATTGATGTAGGGTGACTGCATTCACTAACCATACTGTATCTATGGAAGAGCAGTGTTGTCGTCTTAGGGCGGGATTATAGAGCAACCCCATCTCCTTAAAGCGGAACTACAGTCATTTTTTAATTTTTCCATCTATTAAATCTTCTGCCCTTGTTGTTTTAACTTTGGATAGTGTAAAAAAAAATTTCTGCCAGTAAATACCTTATGCAGCCCACTTCCTGTTTGGTAAAAAACCTAGGCTTATGACATCATGCACAGCTCTTGCTCACTTTGCCAGGAAGGGATGGGGGATGAGTCATAAGAGGGCCAATGAGAACTGTTGAGCTGGAGGTGTGCCTCTGTGTAAATCCAGGAAGTGAACAGCCAGCAGCTTCAGTTGCCCACAGTTAAAATGGATGCAGCCAGACTCGGTAGAGGGAGATTTCTGCAGCATATGTGGCAAGTACAGAATTGCAGTATATATAAAATAATATGCAAAGTGGTTGGAGGGAAGCTTCAGAATGGCAAAGATGTTTTTATTACAAATTATGTGAGCAGACTGCAGTTCCTCTTTAGTATGGCAGGTAGGTGATCTGCATTTCACAGAGCTGAACTAGACAGCTAATAACTATGCATGATATGTTCACAGGCAGCACTGAGCATCTGGAAGGATCAACAATTTTTTTTATTTATTTTTGTTGCACTTTTTGTACACATACAGTATAACAAAACATTTTCAATTATATAGTTAAAGCGGGACTGTACTGACATTTTTTTTAAAAAAAAAAACAGCAGCTACAAATACTGCAGCTGCTGACTTTTAAAAAAATGGACACTTACCTGTTCCAGGGTCCAGCGGTGTCGGCAGCAGAGGCCGATCGATCGCTCGGCTCTCTGCTGTAGCTGGCACCATTCTCGGTGAGGGAATCAGGAAGTGGCTTCACTTCCCGATTCCCTACTGCGCATGCGCGAGTCGCGGGGCGCAATGAGAATCTTCAGGAAGCTGCGTAAACTCCCGTGGGAGTTTATCCTGGAAGTGGGTGCCAATAACTGTCTTAGACAGGTATCTGCACCCCCCTCCCCCCTGAAAGGTGCCAAATGTGACACCGGAGGGGGGAAGGGTTCCGAAAAGCGGGAGTTCCACTTTAGAGTGGAATTCCGCTTTAACAGATTTAAAGTGTTTGTAAAGTCTTACTTTTTAAACTAAAAAAAAAAATGATATACTTACCTGCCCTGTACAGTGGTTTTGCACAGAGCAGCCCAGAGCCTCCACTTCTCGGGTCCCTCTTTTGGTGCTCCTGGCCCTTTCCTCCTGTTGAGTGCCCCCACAGCAAGCAGCTTTGCTATGGGGGCACCTGAGCTGAGCCACAGCTCCGTGTGTCCATTTAGAAGCGGACTTGCGGCCTGGCCCCCTACCCCCTTTCTCTTCTTATTGGCTGACTGACTTTGACAGCAACTGGAGCCAATGGTGTACTGCTGCTGTCTCAGCCAATGAGGAGGGGAGTCCCGGGCAGCCGAGGTATTCCTGCAACATCGTTGGGTCTGGAAGGTTCATTTAAAAAAAATAATAATCTAAGGAGCTCTTGGCTGAACAACAGCTACATTCAAATGGCTACACTTAAGCTGCTGGCGGCTGTCAGAACAATAGCCCTGCTGGGGCCTCCTTCCCCACTCTAAAGCACAGAAGGAGGAATCTATTATTGGCATTAGATTCAGAAAAAATATATCAGTGTATAGCTAGCCTGAAGCTAATGTCACACAAGTAGTTTTCCTGTCGCATCATGGCAGCATACACATATGGGTTGTGGCTCCGCCTCCGCAACCTGATAGGACCGCGTAGCTATTAAACCTTGAGAGGGTCCCCGCCCCAGTATTCTCTTTTTTTTTTTCCTCACCTGACAAGACCGAAAACACAGCACCTCTTACCGCTATCGCCCCAGCCAGGTTCAAGCCTCTCCTGGGTGGAAGTCCTACCTGTACAGCCTCTAAATGAGCTAAATGGAGGAACCCCACTCTGATGGTCTCAGGGGTATGTAAACAAATGTCTCCCATACAAACAAGCCTTAAATAGGCTTAACAAGCAGCGGTCTCCAGCCTTACCTTTTCCTCTTGCACCTGGGTGTCTTTGGGTTTGTAAATCAGCCCATCAGTCTATGTAGTGTGCAGGGATTGTAGTAAGCATTGTCATTTGCATATATACATATACAGCTTCCCCAGGTTATGCCTGCTGGGTCTGCTAGTTCTCCTCTTTCCTATCTCAGGATGGCCGAGCGAGCATGACGTCATCGCTACGGCGACGGCGGCGCCAAATTTAAAAAATCTAGCTTCCTGTGTTTTTCTGTGGCTGCATGTGCACAGAGAAACGCAATTAATTTTGAGAAGAAAACTCTGCTGTTCTTATCCTGTGCTGTCCACCTATTGCCAGCTGCACACTCTGCAAAAATTTGATTCAGATATCAGGTCAGTTTTTCTCCTTCTATTCCTAAAACGCTGACTGCAATCTTTTGCCTGCTTCCTTGCATATTCTTTACCTGTGTTACAGGATTCACTTTCCATGGAGACCGCTGCCCCAGCAGACCATCGCCAGCCTAATAGGTAAGAGGGGAAGACGGGTAAGTAAGAAGAGGAAAAAGAGAGCATGTCACTAACGCTGTTTAAATGGAACAGCCCTACCAAGTCGCCCAGATCATCGCACTCAAGACGATCAAGAAGCAGACGCTCAAGTCGCAGACAAAGCCGCTCAGATCGCGGCAGAAGTCGCTCAAGGCACAGGCAAGGCAGAGCAAGTCGCAGAAGGAGCAGATCAAGATCATACTCCCGACATGGGCGTTCCTACCACAGGAGAACTCCTACGCGCAGGCAATCCCCACACGTGCAGAGTCTCCGTCCATCCGCAAACTCATGCTGGATTTGTGGCGCAATAGCTCTCCCAGAAAAGCCCAAGACCCCTCATCCTCCGCTCCTTCCACATCAAAAGTGACAGAACCTCTGTCCGACAGTGAGGATATCGAGACATCTACTGGCTTCGACTTCTCTTTGGTCGAACCCTTCATAAAGTCAATCAAGGAATCGATCGATTGGGTGGAAGAAAAAGAAACTCCTCATAAAGTGAGGAAATATGTCCCAAACCTCAGGAAAGATCCGGAGACTAATCAAGGAGGAGTGGCAAAACCGGAGAAAAAAGCCAGTCTTGCCAATCGATTAGCGAAGCTCTATCCTTTAAATGAGCCTAACGTGAACCCACTGATGTCCCCGCCAGTGGTAGACTCTTCACTGATGAGACTTGCCAGACATGTAACACTTCCAATTGAGGATGCAGTTACTTTCAAAGACGTTTTGGATAGAAAGATCGATCTCGATCTCAAGAAAACCTACCTATCCGCAGGGGGCGCATGCAGGCCAGCAGTGGCACTAGCAGCCGTAGGAAGGGCTATTTCCAACTGGTCTTCCAATGCCGAGAAGCTAGTAGCGGAGGGGGTGGAGCAAGAGAGAGTAATCTCTGCTCTCCAGGAGCTATCCCTCGCAGGCGATTTTGTCGCAGAAGCATCTGTAGACATAAACAAATCTTAATCAAGGGCAATGCTGAGCTCTGTAATGGCCAGAAGGGCACTTTGGTTGAAACCCTGGTCGGCGGATCCATCTTCAAAATCAAATTGGTGCAAAATTCCTTTTGACGGGGCGAACCTCTTTGGTGAAAAACTGGACTCGGCCATATCGAAGGTCACCGGGGGAAAATCTGGCCTTATCCCTTCAGACAGAAGGCCAAAACAGCAAAGACCGCCCACCTTCAGAAGGAACCTACCTGACAAATACAGGGAAGCAAAGTCTTACAGACCCGGCAGAGAGTACAGGAGGAACTGGAAGAACCCCCAGTCGTCTTTTCTCAAATTCCAAAAGCCAAAGACTCCTGGCACAGGAGATCAGAAGTCCTTTTGACGTCATGCCCGCTCAACCGGCTGTAGTAGGAGCCAGGCTCACGAAATACAAGCAGGTATGGGCGGAAACAATAACGGATCCATGGACGGTAGCTACCGTCCAACTCGGCCACAAATGGAGATTTCAGAAATGTCCAAAGGACCGGTTCTGTATAACAAAGCTACCGACATCTCAAGAAAAGAGACTACTATTGACCGATTACATTCGAGGCCTAGACCTGAAACAGGCGATAGTAGAAGTTCCACTATCCCAGAGGGGGAAAGGGGTTTATTCACCCTTATTTCTGGTGAAGAAAAAAACAGGGGATCTTCGACCCGTCCTGGACTTAAAAAATCTGAACCGGATGATCCAGGTAGAAACATTCAGGATGGAGAGCCTACAGTCGATTCTTCAGGCCATAAACATCGGGGACTGGATGCTTTCTATAGATTTACAGGACGCCTATTTACATATCCCCATTCACGCCTCATTCTAAAAGTATCTCCGCTTTGGGGTAGGCAGTCAACACTACCAATTCCAAAGCCTTCCATTCGGGATCTCCACCGCTCCAAGGACATTCACAAAGGTCCTCCTTCCAGTGATAGCCCTCTTGAGGGAACAAGGTCTAAGAGTCCACCACTACTTGGACGATATCCTTTTACTTGCAGACAATCAAGAATCCCTCCTTATACACCGATCGATCCTAATCTCCACCTTACAGAAATTTGGGTGGCTGATCAACTGGGGGAAGAGCAACCTAAATCCCACACAGAGGATGTTTTTTTCTAGGGGCAGAACTGGATACCCTCCTCAATACCATAGAACTTCCAAAGGAAAAGATTCCCACACTGATCCAGAAGGCAAGAAGGCTGCTTTCAGCCAGCTCGATCCCCGCCAGGGAGTGTCTCAGCATACTAGGGTCATTCTCAGCGACCATCCTGATGGTTCAGTGGGCACAGTGGCACACAAGACCTCTCCAATTGTCATTTCTAAGACAAGGGAACGGGGTATCAATGTCCCAACCAATTGTGCTCAGAGAGGAAGTGAAACAATCATTCTGGTGGTGGACCAGGTCACACAACCTAAAGAGATGCAAAAACATAGTCCTCCTCTCTCAGGAAGTAATCACTTCGGATGCCAGCGGGGAAGGATGGGGAGCACATTATCGGCACCACGCAGTCCAAGCGCACTGGGCGTTCAGGACGCACAATATAGTTTCCAACATCTTGGAGATGAAAGCGGCATTCAAAGCTCTTCTAGCCTTCAGCACCTTCCAGAGGGGGAAAGAAGTCCTACTGAGAATGGAGTAGCAGTTGCCTACATCAACAGGCAAGGAGGCACCAGAAGTCGCTCAATGTTACAGGAAGTCCGACCAGTCTTCGAATGGGCACAACAGAACCTTTTGGGTCTAAGGGCAGCATACGTACCAGGGACCCAGAACCAAGTAGCCGACACCTTGAGCCGAAAATTCGTGTCCAACAACGAATGGGCCTTAAGTCACCAAGCCTTCTCCCTGATAACCAAAACCTGGGGAATACCAGAGATAGACCTGGCGGCAACCCCTTCCAACACGAAGTGCCAAAGGTTCCTGGCGAGGATACCTCTCCCAACAGCAGAGGGTGCGGATTGCTTACAACACAGATGGGACTTCAACCTAGGCTATGTGTTCCCACCGATACCAATTATTCCGAGGCTGCTACTCAGACTCAAGAACTCGGGGTCCACGGTAATAGCAGTCCTTCCTTTCTGGCCGAGACGCCCATGGTTTACGACTCTCCTTCAGCTGAATACAGCGGAACCACTACCACTGCCCATGTCAGCGGATCTACTGTCCCAAGGTCAACTCCTCCATCCATGTCCAGGAAGACAGCATGGAGATTGAAAGGTCTAGGTTCATAGCACAGGGATGCTCACAGGAAGTGATAAACACTCTCCCCCAAGCCAGAAAGGCCACCACCAACAACACTTACAGGAGAATCTGGGAAAAATTCCTCACGGTCGCACAACAACAGTCCTGGGATCCATCATCCCCAACAGTGGCACAGATCCTAGAATTCCTGCAGCAAGGTCTCGACAAGGGTCTTGGGTCAAATACCCTGAAGGTGCACGTGTCCGCTTTATCTGCCATGACGGGCGTAAGATGGGCAAAAGAGCCACTCATCGAGCAGTTCCAGAAAGCCTGTCTGAAACTAAGGCCTCCCAGAAAACCTTCCTTCCCGACCTGGGACCTTTCAGTGGTACTGGATGCTCTATGCCGCGAACCATTCTTTCCAGTTGAGGGAATATCATTATGGAATCTAACGCTAAAAACCACCTTCCTCATAGCGATTACATCAGCTAAAAGAGTTTCGGAGATGCACGCTTTGATGGCAAGCGAACCATACTTGACCATCTACCCAGACAAAATAGTCCTGAAGCTGTCGGACCGATTCATCCCGAAAGTGGCGTCTTCCTTTCATTTTAATCAAGAAATATGCCTTCCCGCTCTAACCACGGAACAGGGGAATCCACATCCACTAGACCTTAAAACCAACATCCTGGCATACCTCTCAATGACCAATGACCTAAGAAAGGCGGAGAATCTCCTAGTCATTCCGTATGGCCCTAGGAAGGGTCAAGCAGCAACATCCCGCACTATTGCAGCGTGGCTAGTAAAGACCATCAGCAGAACCTATGCATCTAGTCAAGCTCAAGTACCTGAGGGCGTAAGGGGACATTCCACAAGGGCAGTGGCGACCTCCTGGGCAGCTTTCTGCAAAGTCTCTTCGGAAACAATCTGCAAAGCAGCCACCTGGTCTTCTAAGAGTACCTTTATCTCGCACTACAAAGTGGACTCGGCTAGATTGTCCACGGTAGAATTTGGGAGGGCAGTTATTTGCTCAAATACCTCAATTCCTTGT